>SNSD01000018.1:0-600000 GCA_004522665.1 Venturia nashicola
CCGTAGGCCTATATATTATACTACGTACGCGTCTACTAGTCGGGACTACCGCTACTAGAAGCCTCCGCTCGTAAGTTATAACTAGTAAAGCTTACTTAGACTCCGGCTAACTACTTATAGAATAATAGTAAGCGCTACCGGCCCTCTCTCGCCTACGCGTACTATACCTAGTACCGGGCTTAGTATACCCTAATATACGTACCGCGGTCCGTCTTATTTCTCCTACTAACCGATTAGGCCCTAGCTCGCCGGCTTAGCCTATACCGCGTAGACCTAGTCGGGTTAAGACTAGAGGTATATCCCGTATTCCGTTTATTAACGTACGCTAACCGTTTATAGCGAGTCCGCCCTATCTAGCCTAGTCGCCGCCCTTAAGGCCTATAAGGCTCTCCGGTCCCTAGTAGACTAGGCCCTCGTCCTACCGTAAGTTACCCGAGCCCTCCTCTCTAATACTAATACTAACCTTATAAAATAGTACGGTCGCCGCTACTACTACTACTACCTACGAGGCGGCGGTAATAAATTTTATAATAGCCGGCCTAGTACCCGGCTCCTAGGTATAGGGACCCTAGCGGTCCAATCCTATATAAGGGAGGAGGGAAGGGGGGGGGGTTTCCTTTACGGTCTTTCTTCTTTTTTTTTTTTTTTATAGACGCGGGAAGCAGTATTTAGCTATTACTACCCGCGCTAAAACTAGAGGGGACCGGATAAACCTTAAAATAAATAAAAAAAATACTCTAAAATTAAACTCCTAATCTTAACTCTAAGTAAATATTAGAAATATAACTTACTATAATAGCCTCGTCCGCCCGCTCCTTCTTAGCCGCCCTCCGCCGAATTCCTATAGGGGGCTATCGTTTTCTTATATAGGTCCGTAAACTAGTTCGAACTCGTCTATAGCTATAGTATCCTCTACGGCTTCTAGTAGCTCCTACGTTATATCGTAGTAACTACGCTATTTTACTAGGGCCTCGCGCCCTTATCCCCGCCTAGCCTTCCTAGTATATAGGATCTTCTCTACTTCGAACTCCTCGTACGACTCTAGTAGTATAGGGCCTAGTTAGGAGTCGTCGATAACCTACCCGGGTAGTAGGTCGTCTAGGTACCGCCGTAAAAGGTTAGGGTAGAATATATTATATATCCCGCTAGGGATACCCTTAAGCCGGACGGATATTAGGCTAATAACTTCGGCTACTATATATTTAGCGTATCGCGCGTCTAGCTTCTTCTTTAGCCTCTCGCTACTATAGTTCCTTAGGTCTAGCTATACTTTATCGCTAACCTAGAACCTTTGGGCGGGGACCCGCCGCCTATTATAGGACTCCTTCTATTACTATTACGAAACCCCTATTAGCGATTAGTATAGCTCCGTAATCTTCCCTATCTTCCGAACGAACTCTTTAGCCCTTTATTTAGCGGGGATTAGGGTAGATTCTACGGCTACCTCTTCTAACGGTATAGCCGTAGGGGCTTTAAAGCCGTATATCGTAAAAAATAGCGATATACCGATTCCCGTATAGTATCGGCCGTTTACCGCTAACTAGGCTATAGGTAGCTACTAGGCCTAGTCGTTCTAGTTAAAGTTAATAAAGTACCGTAGGTACGCCTATACTTCCTAGTTAAGGCGCTCCGGGCCTCCGTCCGTTTAGGGGTAGTATACGCTACTTAACCGCTACTCGACGCCTAGTAGGCGATAGAAGTATCTCTAGAAGGCGCCCGTCTAGTTCCTTCTACGGTCCGACGTTATTACCCTAGGTAGCCTATAGTAGCGTACCTAGTATCTTAGGAATATCTCGGCGTAAGCCTCCGCGTTAGTAGTAGGTATCGCTTTAAAAACTACGGTCTTACTTAGCCTATCCTTTATTATATAGAGGTTCGTATTGCCGTTAGACTCTAGGAGTTCTACTATAAAATCGATTAATAACTCCGAGAAAAATCTATCGGGGACTAGGAGCGACTATAGGAGACCGTATTTAGCGCTACGCTAAACTTTATTACGGCTATAGCCGTTATAGTTCCGTATAAACCTCCGTATATACGAGGCTATTAGTAGCTAGTAGAAGTCTCGGCCTATAACGGAGAGCGTATTCTCCCTACCTAGGTAACTAGTTACCGCGGAGTCGTAGTTCTTCTAAATTAGCTTAGTCCTTAAATTATCTAGACCCCTTATATCGTCGTCCGACTCCTTTCGCTCTACGTCCGTTATAAACGGGGCGCTAGGTACCTATAGCTTACCTCGGTATTATAATAGGCCTTAGGTATCGATCTTATAGTCCGCGATTTAAATCTTAATATAGGCCCCGGTAGGAATAGCTCGCTCGCCGGACTATACCGCCTAGAACACCTATTAATAGTATATATCCTTAGTAACTACCCTATCCTAGAGCTCGTTAAGGGCGTCTTCCTAGAATAGGCCTTAACCTATACCAAAAACCCTATATCCCGTCGCTATAGGGGCGGCTAGCGTATACTTAGTTAGGCTAGCCTCTAGGATTAGCTATTAGACCCTCGAAGTATAATCGTAGTAATCTAGGTTATCCTAATCTCGTCTAGATAGCGCGTCTAGGACTATTACTTCTAACCCCGGGCGATATACTATAGAGAACCTATATCTTATTAGGGTCTCCGCGAACCGTATCTATCGCTTGGATAGCCTTTACTTTTTTATAAAGTATTCTAGGTTCCTATAATCCGTTATAATTATAAACGGACTATAGCTACGAAGCTCCGTATCCTAGTACTATAGGTACCGGACTACGGCTAGTAACTCTTTATTATAGATATCGTAATTAATTTCGGCCTTATTTAGTTTTTCTAAATAGAAAGCGACTAGGTAGCGAACCCTACTAGTCTCCTAGCTTAGAACCCCGCCTAGCGCGAAGCCGCTACTATCGGCCTCTAGAAATATTAAAAGCGCGGGATCCTATTATCGTAGTACCGGAGCGCTTATAAAATACTCCTTTAAATCGTCGAAAGACGCCTAGGCCGCTTCGTCCTAGGAGAACGTAGTATTTACCCTAGTTAGCGACGTAAGTAGGGTAGCGCGCGTAGAGTAGCCTTTAATAAATATTTAGTAATAGTTCGTAAATCCTAGGAACCTACGTACCTCCCTCTAGTTATATAGGACTACTTAATCTTAGACGGTTTAAACCTTCTCCGGGTCGGCCTAAAGGCGCCCCCCGTCGGCGTAAATAATAAAACCTAGATACTTAATACTCTTCCTCGCGAACTCGCTCTTCGCGGGGTCTAAGTATAGGCTAGCGTTCTAAAGCGCCCGGAGGACGGTACGTACCTTCTCGAAATAGTCTTTACGGCTCCCTTAGGTATAGATTAGTACGTTGTCTATATAGTATATACGCCGAGGTATATTCGTCGAGGAACTTCCGAAGTACTATATTAATATACCGTTAAAAACTAGACGGTACCCCGGCTAAACTAAACGGAGTTATAAGCTACTCGAATAGCCCGTACCTAGTCTAGAACGCTATCTTATATTCGTAACCCTAGGCTATCCTAAGCTTCTAAAATACGCTTACTACGTCTACCTTTAATAAGTAGGTATAGCCTATAAGGTTCCGGAGGGTCTCCGAAATAAGTAGGAGCGGGTATCTATCTTCCTTAGTTACTATATTAAGTACTCTATAGTTATAGTAGAACCTTAGGCCCCCCGCGGGTTTCTAGATAAAAAGTACCGGCGCCCTACCGTCTAAGCTTAATAGCCGAATAAACCCCTTAGCTAGTAGCTCGTTTAACGTTTTCCGTAGGACTAGGAGCTCCTCCTTAGATATACTATAGAACGGCCCCTATAGTAAGGACTCTATTATCCCGTTAGGCTTCGTACGTAGCTCGATTTTATAGTCTACCCCTAGCTAGTAGGGGGCGAGTTTTTCCGCCTCTAGGCTTAAAAATAGTAGGATTATATCGTAAACCTCTAGGGGGAGTTACGCGCGGAGTTCCGCCTCCGTATTAGGCCTTTTCTCTATTATAGCCTTCTCGAAGTCCTCTATTACTATAGCGGTAACTATTACCGAATAACCGTCTTCTACCTTCTTAATATAGAAGGTTACTAGCGTAACTACGAAGTTATCGGTCTCCAGCTATACCTATTCTATTAGCGTTAGCGTAGCGTCCCCGCTAGAGCTCTCCGATCGATAGGCTACCGTATAAGGGTCGCCGTCTTCTACCGCTTTAGGGGCGGATTCCGCTACCTACCTTACTACCCGCCTATAGTATAGCCGGCCTTCGTTAGGTACTATCCGGATACGGTTATACGCCTTCTAGGGGTTCCCTAAAATAACCGGAAAGGCTAGTTTAGGGACGTAGTATATATAGACTACCTACTCGAAGCCGGCTATCTTAAGTTTTAGGGCGACTACCCCCTAAATACTAGACCCGGCTATATCGCCTATAGCGCCCCGGATCCGTCTCGTCGTTTTTCCTACCTTAGAGAGTCTAAGCCGTTTAGCTAGGTCTCCGTCTATTATAGCGTAGTACTAATAGCCTTCGTCTATTAAGGTAAATACGTAGGAAATACTATTAATTACTACGTCTATAAGTATATTATTCCCGTCTATATTTACCCGGTAAGCGTCCTAGTCCTCTATTAGTACTCGATCTACTCCCTTCCTCTATCTTCGGAGGGGAGCTACCCTTTTCCTAGTAGGTTAGACTCGGTAACCTCTAGAACCGGGGCGGTCTCCGTTACGGCTAGGAGTCTAGGACCGTTAAGGTATTTATCCCTACCCCCTTTTAGGAGGGTCGCTTAGCGGGGCGGTATACGTAGTCGCTTATACGGTACCCGCTCCCTCCGTACTAGAAGTAGAGACCTTTCTCCTTACGGCCGTCTAGCTCCGCCTTAGATACCTACTTCGCCCTTAGTATAGTGCTACTCCCCCCTTACGTAGGGGGGCGGGGCGCGGCTACCTTAGCTCGATCTATAACCCGTACTAGGGTTATAATAGTATCGCTATCTACGGTGCTACTGTATAAGGCTAAGCTTATAGCCGCTACGGTATAGGGGCCGCCGCCCGACTACTTCTACTTAGACCGCTAGAACGAGAATCGCGCGGCGAACTAGCTAGTATATTCGTAGTTCTATATAATACGTCTAATCTCCGCGGTAAATTAGGTATACCCCGTCTCCCTCTATATAGTAACTAGAAGTATATTATCCTAGTTATAGAGGGTCTTCTATAGCTACTATATCTTAACCTCGTCGCTCTACTAGGAGCCGTTAGATACTAGTAGGAGTTCGTTAAAGATTAGCTAGTAATCCTACTATAGCTAGCCGTCGTTATATTTTAGGCTTACTAGCTTTTCTAGGGCCGTCGTCTTTTCTATAGAGTCCGTAAAAATACGCTTAATCTCTAAGAGAAAGTCCTCGGGGTTCCGTTTACTATCGGGGCCGCTAGCTACCTAAAAACCCCTTATACGAGCCCTTTTCTCGTGGGTTAGGTAGTCGTTAATAGTATCCTAGTAAAAAGGGGCGGGAAGTACTAGCTTCTATACGGCCCTCGTCCTATAGAAACTCTAGATTCGGAGAAAAAAATCTTTAAAAGTAGCTATAGACCTATCCTATTATAGCGGTCGCTATTCTCGAGGTCCGTAGACTAGGTTATCCGTCGCGGAGTCTAATCCGCCTAGGCCGCGGTCCTAGATAGCCGAGACTAGGCTCTAGATAGATACGTCGTTACCCTTTAGCTCTACGTAGGCCTTATCCGCCTTAAGTAGACCGGCCTATACCCTCTATAGCTAGGCCTCCTACTCCTCTAAGCGGGTAGCCTAAGCCTACTACTATACTATTAACTACTAGATAATAGTACTATAGTTATACGGCGTAATATCGCTACTATCGCCCTCTATAGGGTCTATCGTAGTCTCCGTAGCTTCTAGAGCGCGTCGAGAGAAAAATAAAAAGAGTTAACTTAATATTACGGGAGACCCTAGTATATACTAAAAGGTAAGGTAGTAGATAGAACTAAGTTAACTAACGAGCTAGAGAGGGGGAGGAGCTCTCTCCTTATACTCTAACGAGGAGACCGTACTCTAACGTACGGTCTCTAGTTCTACTCCTTTCGTAGTCTATTCTTCCTTCCTTTTAGCTACTAGGGTACCAGCCCCTAATACTAAATAACGAAATACTACTAGAGCCCTATTAAGACTAAGCTAATTAAGTACGGATCTAGTTACTATAGTTCTAGCCGTTAATAATTCCTCCGATTTTCCCGCCTAGAGCGGCTGAAGTTCCCTAGTACTACTATCTAGGTATTACGTTTATATTCTAATAGTAAATTCCTTAAGTAACTAGTTCCGTAATATTAGGGTATATCCGTTCGTAATATTCTATACTTCTATAGCTCCTACAACCTCTCTTTTCCGATGTTCCGTTCTAGGTAGTCTATATAGGGGGCGGCAACGAAGAAGGGATTAAAGGGTAGTTAGTAGGTAGGGTAGTTAGGTTCGAGTTTCTTAGCTAGGCTAGGGGTAGAGGCTAGGGGTTACTAGGGATACTAGTAGACTAAATATTAGCGGACTAACTACGTTGGTTAGTAGTATTCTAGATATACTAGGAGGACTAGTTAGTATTAGCTGGCCCCCTATAGTAATTTCTACGTAGGTTAGTATAAACGAAGGAACTTCCTAATAGTACGGTATTAGACTAAGTAGAAGAGCGAAAGTTATTATAGATCTAATCGTTAAGTATAATAAACTATTTTATATCTTTCCTAGCTACTACTATAGTAGGATCCGTACTTTCGGTAATAGCGAAGAGTAAGACGTCCCTAGAAGTATTCGTTCCGCGAAGACCCTTAAGAGCTTTAATAATATTAGCCCTAAGTTAAGGTTTAGTAGTTTTAGGTTTTTCTTCGGCTATAGCCTCGTTTCTTTAAAGGATAGTTCGTTTAATAACCCTATTGAGGGCACTTCCTTTATAACTATCTAATATAAAGAGTAATATATTCTCGTTACTAATAATAATCCGTTTAGCTTCAAGGATAATCCGTTTAATATCGTTAAAGGTAGAGCGAATACGAGGGTCGATATTAAGCGTTAGGTTAACCTATTAACGAACCGATTCTAGTAATCTACTAAGGAAGATTCTACTTATAGTAGACCTAGTTAGTACTTAGTTCATCGGCATTAATAATAAGTAGATAGTAGTTCTTAAATTCCTTAATAAAGCCTCGAGTATCCAGTTTCTAAGAGGCGCTTTAAAAAGTAAGTTTATAGAGATAAGTAGTAGTTTCCTTTCGCTAACGGTTATTAGTAGCGATATATTCCTTACGAAGGGATTTACGGAGAGTTCTATAGCTACGTTCCTTATAGCTACCTAAAAGCTTAATATCGTATAGATAGCTAGACTTAATATTACGAGTAAGAGCCTAGATCTTATAGGTATCGTTCGTAATATCGTAGGTATCGAAGGTATCTTTAAGGCGAATAAGAAAGTCCGTAATATTCCGACTATCGAAGCGTTCCTTAGGAGAGAGCGTATAGTTCTTAAGATTAAAGGCTTAAGCCTTTCTTTCCTATCTTCTAGTAATATTAAAATCCTTAAGGGTATTAATAAGGTTGATTATATTAGAACGAGTAGCTAGTCCTTTAATTATAGGGCTAAGATTGGCCGTGGACGGGTTACTAGAGGGAGGGCTAGAAGAATCCGAAGGTATTCTAGTAGGAGGGATCCTTTAGTCTAGGCGTAAGTATATAGGTATTTCGATTTTTCGTTAGTCTTAAGTAGTTCTATTTATTTTATATTATATTCGTTCGCGTACGTTTCTTAGAAATAAGAGTATTAATACCAAGAGTTCCTAGATAATTTCGAATATAAGTAGCCAAAAGAAGTCGGATCTATACGCCGATATACGGAGTTCGTAGCCTAGACGGCGAGAGTAGTACTATTTCGTATATAGTATAGTTAGGCCTCTCTTTTCTAACTTATTAGATAAGGGTATATAGGCTATAGAGGGGTAATATATTAATAGTATAGGTAATCCTAGGTATTTTCGTATAAAGTATAATTTCTACTAACGGGACATCCTAGACTTAGTCTAAGAAGTTAAAAGAACTAGGATATTACTAGTAATTATTCTAAATTCTAATTTTCCGTTAATATAGCTTAGACTTAGACCTTTATAAAGATTTTTCCCGTTTCTAAGTTTAGTAATAGTCGGTTAATCGAGTATTGTTCGGTTATAAGGAGAGAAAAGATCGGTTCGAAGGTACGAAGTAACGCTAGTTAATATTCGTATAAAAGTTCGAAGGTATTCTAAAAAAAGGGTAGTTGAAAGTCTAAAGTCGAGAGTCTAAAGTCGAGAGTCGTATATAGTCTAGTATTCGAAGGAAAGTTTAAAAGTCTAGTAGTCGAAGATTAATATACGAAGTTCCTTTTCGATAGTCTAATAGTCCTATAGTTAAGTTAATAGTAAAGAAAGAGAGTCCTAAAGTCCTAAAGTCTAATATTCAAAGTCTAATATAAAGCCTAATATTCGAGAGTTCGATAATCTAGTCTAAAAAGAGAGAGAGAGTATCCTAAGTATAAGTTTAATTATAATACTATAATAGCTACTAGGAATCGTCTTAGCTATAGAGAGAAACCCTAGTACGACCTCCAAAATGTAGGAGAGATAAGCGTAGATAATATAGTATTAGATTACTATTAACTTCTACCGCTTAGCTACTATATAAAGGCAAGGTAATAGGATCTTTAAGTATTTCGTAAAGAGATAGATAAGGTAGTTAGGAGTAAAGAAGAGAGAGTCTAGAGTTAACGTAAGTAATAAGAATTAGATCGTATTATTATACTATCTTAGTTCCTATATACGCACCGTTAATCTGGTTCCTATATTATTAATTATTAGGGTTCTATAAATTATCGTATTCTAGTAGTATATTATATTATATTTCGTATATTATCCGTATCTTATATCCCCTTCCTATTCTACTTCCTATTCTAGTCTTATACCTTTATCCCCCTTATAGTATAGATATAAAGGGATTGATAATAATAAGTATAGTAAGAGATAGATTTATAGATAAACTAATAGCTAAGGAGGGCCTCCTCCTATTATAATACTTAAGTATTTATAGGCGTAGTACGTACGCTAAGGAGGCGTACGTAATAGTACTATAATATAAGGCGTAGGTCTTTAGCTAGTTAGTCCTTATAATTATCCCCCCCCTAATAGATCTAGTCCCTAGATCCTATTAATAATTTTTCTATAAGGAGAGAATCTCGGAACCTATATACGTACGTATCGTAGCTATTAGTACTATACGGCGGCTATACGCGTTAAGTAGGAGGCCGCCTCGTACGGCTCTAGGTTTTGAAAATTCCCAACTTAATACTAGAAAAAAAATTTTTGTTTTGGTCTACTACTAACGTACTAACCCGCGGTAAGTAGTCCGTACGTATAGGGAATAATAATAATAAGAATACGACCCTTAACCCTTTTGGTTTTTCCTTTCTCCTTTAACTTACTAATATATACGCCTACTCCTAGTACCTAACTTACTTACCCCTTATATAACCCTCGTACCCTTCTCTTAACCCTTAATATAAATCAATAAGTAGCTAAGGAGATCCTTATATTTAATAAGTACCTCGCGGTACTAATATACGTCCGCTATACGCGCGACCCGCAACGCGTCGGCTCCTACTATATCCTACTACTATAGAAGTATAACTACTATAACCGTAGCTACTACGACTACGTCCCCGTAAGTATACGTACGCTTCGCGCGCCCTTCTCGCTTGAATTTAGCTAAACTTTAATAGGTTCCTAAGTAGTTCTATCCTATAGTAAACGTATTACTAGAGACTACGTCTTAAATTACCGACGGTAAGTTCGCGTATATTTAGCGCGTCCTAGACGCGTTTTAAATTCTCTTATTTTCTTAAGGGTCTAGCTTATATTTTTTTTAGAGTAGCTACTAATAGAGGAGTACCTAGCTCGCTACTATAAGCGTTTCGACCGTATTGCGACCTAATAGTTTACTACTAAAGGTAAGAAGGGTAGGTCTAGTAAGACTAAGTCTAAGGCCGATAATAACTCCCTAGCTACGCTAGCCCTACTCGAGTAACGCGTAGCGACCGATACCCTTAGGGATATCGCTAACTAGTTAAGATAGATTATAAGTTTAACCTTAATACTTACTTAGTATATACTAACCGTATATAGAACGAGGATACCCTTATTACTCCTCGTAATAGGTAATTCCCTAGGGACTAGGTTTTGTCTAATACCCTATAGTTAACTAGGGGTTAGTATATTATACGTAAGGACCCTACGGTAGGTATACGTAGCGTAGCCGATAATAAGGCTAATAACTATTAGGTCCCTATTGTAGAGGATAATATAGATATAGATAGTTAGTTAATTAGCGAGTATATAGGTAGTACGCTTCTTGTTCGGCGTTCTAGTATAGGTAGTAGGTAGCTATTATATTTAAGTATTAGGTATATTTATATAATTTTCTTTTTTAGGGCTTGGTTAGGATATATTGATAGTATATATCTTACTAGCGCCTTATATACGTCTTAGTACTAAGCCGCTTTACGGCTATAATCTATTTAACTCTACTTACTTTAAGTATCTTTTGGATCTTCTTACCCCTAGCTCCTTAGGGTTATCTCTATTCGACCTCTAGGCTTATACGGGCTCTATACGTACCGTATATAATTCGAATTCCTTAATAAGTTTACTAGAATTTCCTATATCCTTTTTTAGAGTCTACTAATTAAAGTCTTCTAGGTATCTAACCTATTTTACGAGGTATTAGCGTACGGCTCCCTTACGCCTCGTATTAATAATCTCTTCTACCTTCTATTCCTCTTCACCCTCTACTAACTCTAGTAGGGGTAAGTACTTAATATCTTCCCCTACCCTCTAGTAGTACTTCTCTAGGAGGGGCACCCCAAACATAGGGTATATTTTTATAGTAGGTAGGAGTTGGAGCCTATAAGCCTATAAGCCTATAGGTTCTATTACCCTAAAGGGGCCTATTATAAGTATTATCCGCTAGGATAGCTTCTTACTTAGGGTTTTTAAGCGTAGGTTCTTAGTTAAGACTAGGATAAAGTTACCCTTATTAAATTATATTGGCTTATACTTCTTATTATAAGACGACGACTACGCTTCGGTCGCTTTTTACTAGCGTATCGTAAGCTTAGAGCGTAGGAGGTATAACCCCTTAATATAGTCCTTTATAGCTAGGACTTCTCTACCCTTAGGCCTCTCTTCTAGGTTGAAATGTATCTTAGGGTTATACCTATATATAGCTATAAAGGGGGAGATCCCTATAGAGGAATACTTGCTATTATTATACGCGAACTTAGTAACTAGGAGGAGCTTAGCCTACGTACCCTAGTTCTCTAAATAGAAAGCCCTAAGGTATTCCTAGATTATCTAGTTTTACCTCTTAGTTTGCTTATCTATCTATAGATAAAAGGCTATACTAAGGCGTCGCTTGATCCTCGTATAGTAGTATAATTCCGACTAGAAACTTCTAGTAAACCTAGAGTCTCTATTAGATATAATCCCCCTTGGGGCCCCGAACCTTATAAAGACCCTATCTACTAAGATCTCTACTAGATCTATAGTAGTTAGCTTCTTAGTTACTAGGATATAGAGCGCTATCTTCGTATAGTAGTCTAGGAGTACTAGTAACGTATCGTACGCCCGGCCGGCAACCTTACTAGCCGGGACCCCGCTTATAAAGTCTATAGTTAACTCCTACTATAGCCCTTCCGGTTAGGGGAGGGACTATAAGTCCCTAAAAGGCGCGTACCTTTTAACTTTAGTTCCCTAGTAGACTTCGTAAGTCTTAATATACTCGTCTACGTCGCGAGATATATACGTCTAGAAGTACTTTCGCGTAAGTAAATTATAGGTTCGAGTAACCCTAAAATAGCCTATAAAGGTATTATTATAGTATAGCCTTAATAGCTCTTGTCTAACTATAGCGTTATTTAGGATAAAGATCTTATTCTTTCCTCTAAAGGTAATATATCCCGATACTAGTCTTAACTATTAGTAGGGGCTTATCGGCTTATTTAGTAAGTCCGCGTAGACCTTACGAACCGTAGGGTCTTTATATTAAAGTTCCTAGAATCCCGATAGTATATTAGATAGGTCTATATAGGTATACTCTCCTTAAAGGACCTTACGTACGCGGATACGTATAGTACCCGGTCTCGTAGCTAGTTCCCCCTAGCTAGAGATAGGATAGATTTAGTAAACCTAACTCGTAGCGTTACTACTCGATAACTACGAGATATATACGCTCGAGTCCGGTCGCGTCCGTCTAGCGACTACGGTACCTCTATATAGGGTATAAACTAGTTATATTTTAACCCCCTAGGTCTACTAGGTAGTAAGGCTCTCTACTACTACTATTCTTAGTATTAGCCCTAGCTTTTTCTAGAGGGTAGGGAGGAGAGTACTCTCCTATTATACTAGGGCTTCGTAATTAGGGCGTCTCGAAGGCGCGTCCGCTAGGTTCCTTATACCCGGCCTATAGGTAATAACGAAATTATAGGCCGCTAGTAATATAGTCTAGCGGGCCTAGCGGCTATTTAGCTACTTTAGCTTACTAAACCCTAGGAGGTTATTATAGTTAGTAAGGACCTTAATAGGGTATATACTCCCTTTAAGGTAGTATCGCTAATACGAGAAGGCCGCTATAATAGTAAGTAGTTTCTACTCGTAGGTTTTATAATTACGCTCCGTAGGGGTTAGCTTCCTTGACTAGAATATAATTAAATACTAGTACCTAGTATCCTAGAGTTAGGTAAGGATTATAGCGGCTACTATAGTAGAGGTATCTATCTCTATCCTAAGTCGCTAGTTTAGGTCAAAGTATCGTAGTAGTAGGGCAGTTATAAATACTTCGATAAGGGTACGAAACGCGTAAGCGGCCTCTATTAGCTATTAGAAGGGTCTATATTACTTACTATTTTTCGAGCCTTTAAATAGCTCTATAAGCGGCGCAACGATCCGCAAGTAGTATATAATAAACCTACGGTAGAAGTTATAGAATCCTAGAAAGACCTAGACCTCTATATAGGTTTTTAGCTCCGGCTATTCCGCTATAGTTACGACTCGCTTACGATCTATCTAGACTCTACTAGTATTAATAATAAACCCTAGGAATTCGACTTCTTCTATAAAGAACTTATACTTTTTAAGGTTACTATAGAGTCTAAATTATCGTAGCCTTATTAGTACCTCGCGTACGTATCGTATATATTCCGATCTAGTTTTAGAGTAGATTATTATATTATTAAGGTATACTATATAGATACTATCTACTAATCCGCTCAAGGCCTTATTAATATAAGCTTAGAAGGTTATAGGGGTATTAGTAAGTCCGAAAGGTATAACGAGGTACTTAAAGTAACCGTATTACGTACGAAACGCGGTCTTCTACTCGTCTCCTAGGCGTATTCGAATTCGGTAGTAAGCGTTCTTTATATCGAGTTTAGTATAATAGCGCGCGCCTTATAAGCGGTCTAGGAGCTCTAAGATTAGGGGGAGCGTATACCTATTTTTAATAGTTACCTTATTTAGCCCCCTATAATCTATATAGAGTCTAAGGTCTCCCCCTTTCTTTAGTATAAAGAGGATCCTAGCCCCTATAGGGCTAGTAGAAGGTCGTATCTATCTACTCGTAGTTACGTCGCTAAGGTACTATCGTAGAATCCTAAGCTCCTTTACCGAAAGGTTGTATATTTTTCTAAAGGGGGGGTCTACTATAGTTTCGATTACGTATTCCGCGCCCTCTATAGTCGGTATACGAGTAGTAAGCTTATTATTAAAGTTATCTTTAAAATCTTCGAATTCTAGTAGGAGGGATATTATTATAGGCTCTTCTTCCTCGAATTCGTCGACGCTTAGAATTAGCGTAATATCCTCGCTCCGAAGTTCGAAGATAGACGCTAGGTCTTCCTTAAGTAATTCTTTAGCTAAGACTAGCTAGACCTAGCTCCCTATACTCTTAAACCGCTATCTTATTTCGCTAGTATCTAACTTAATACCCGCGTTATATAGGGCTAGTATACCTAAGATATAGCTTTACCCTAGTCTTTCTAATACGTAGAATTCTACCTTAACCTTCTTAGTAACCCCTAGGCAATCTATAGCTTACTAGATCGCTTTATATACCCCTAGGTATCCCGCGCGCTCTCCGCCTCCCTACCGTATCGATGGAGCCGGGATATTAATAGCTTCTAGATCTATTTCGAGGGCCTAGATAGGCCTAATAATATTAACTTCTATACCTATATCCAAAAGGGTTATTACCGAGTATTAGGAGGTTAGGCTATAGAGAATAGCCTTAGTAGTAATAGACCTCCGTACTACTAGCCCTTACTTTCTAGAACTTAGGAGTATCCGACTTATAGCTTTACTACCCTAGCTAGGGTTACCCGCGTTTCGATCCCGCGTCGTATACGCGGTTAAGGCGACGCGGACTCGTTTCCCGCCGGGTTATAGTACTAGTCTAAGGCTAGTTTAGTAATTTCCCTCTCTTTTTTAGGTTCCTTATAGTTATTAGTATAGTAGCCTATCTACCTATAGTTAAAGTACTAAATAGTAGTAAGGTCCTTATTACTACCCTTAGGCTAGATAGGGGTAGAGTTAGCTTTAGAAAGCCTCGAGTTCGTAGCGGCTAAGCCTACGGCTAGTCTACTTCCTAACTTAGTATCGTATTATAGAAGTCGGCGCTTCTAGTCTCTTTCTAATAGTTTAAATATAGAGGCCTTCCTCTTATTTAATTCTAAGCGCGTAGCTAGCGCGACGATTACGTCTCGAGTTTTAGGAATTTCCTAGTAATTAGAGAGTATACCCCGGATTTCTAGCCTTAGTTTATACTATAGGTAGTTCCTTAGTTAGGTCTCTATATATAGTTTATCTAACTAGGACTCTAGGCCTATAAGGTAAGAGTTAAAGGATATAGTTAACTAGTCTACGCCTTACTTACTATCTATATAGTATTATATCGCTTCGAGCTAGCGGTTAATAGGGTCTTCGATTAGATCTAATAGGAAGGTTTGAAAGTATTCCTATATTAACTAGCCTTCTAAGAGGAAGGGCTCCTTCTCTACCTATAAACTATAGGGGGTACCCTTAATAAACTAGAGGGTATAGGATATCTTCGTAATTTTAGTACTAAAGGTATTAGGTACTAGGCGAAACGTATTCTCGGCGCTCTAGGTCTAGTTACGGTATACGCGTACGCTTTTCCCTTCGTATAGAGATAATTTCTCTAGTTAGAGTTCCTTTAGGGGTCGAGAGTATTGGCTCGCTAGGGTAGAGCTACGGTATTATACGGTTTACGACCCTATCTCGAGTTCTATTTCATTTACTTCTAAGATAAGCTTTACTAGTTATAGCTACTTTTCGCGGATAGCTAGCTTACGCTCCGTTTACTTAATAGCTATATCGATATCTTCCTCGGTTTAGGATTCTATCTCGTCTTAAGATATTTCCCCCTATTAGTCTTCGCTAGCGTATCGCTCGTCTATAGTAGTTAACCCTTCTATAAGTCTACTACTCTTCGCTCGTATCGTTCGTTAGGAAGCTATCTCTTACTAGACCTATTAGGTTAGGAGAGCTATTAGAATTATAAAGGGATTAATAATAATAAGTATAGTAAGAGATAGATTTATAGATAAACTAATAGCTAAGGAGGGCCTCCTCCTATTATAATACTTAAGTATTTGTAGGCGTAGCGCGTACGCCAAGGAGGCGTACGTAATAGTACTATAATATAAGGCGTAGGTCTTTAGCTAGTTAGTCCTTATAATAGACTCCTCTTTTCGCTATTTATAGCCCCCTCTAGCGCTTTCTAGCGCCTTCTTAGTCAAAGTAACTAGAGGGAGGGCGATCTTAGAGAATTAGTAGATAAACCGTCTATAGTAGTTAGTAAAGCTAATAAAGATACGGATCTCGCGTACTAACTTAGGTATTAGCTAGTCTTAGATTACCGCTACTCGAGCTAGGTTAATCTTAACTCCTTTAGGGGTAACGACGTAACCTAGGAACTCTATCTCCCTAGTATAGAATTCGTACTTACTAAGCTTTATATAGAGCTTATACTCTCTAAGCCTACGTAGGACTTACTTGACGTAGTTAATATACTCTACCTCTAAATTAGAGTAGATTAGGATGTTATCTAAGTATACTATATAGTATATAGATTATATCGATAAGTCTAGTTAGGGTAGTATTAATATACTCCTAGAACTAAGTAGGTACGTTAGTAAAGCTAAATAGTATAACCGTATATTCGAAATAGCCGTATCTTATACGGAATATAGTCTTCTACTTATCTCCTACTTTAATCCGGATCCTATAGTAGGCCTCCTAGATATCTAACCTAGTATAGACCTTAGCCTTACTAAGTCTAGCTAGGGATTCGCTAATTAGGGGGAGAGGATATCTATTTTTAATAGTAACCCTATTTAGGGCCCTATAATCTACGTAAAAGCGTAACCTACCGTCCTTCTTCTTAGCGAAGAGGACCGGTACCCTAGTAGGGGACTTAGATCTCCTAATAAACTCTCTTCCTAGGTTTTTATCTATATACTTACGCAGGGAGGCTAGCTCCGAGGTAGATATATTATAAAGGGGAGAGAAAGGAACCTATCCTCCTAGCTAGAGATCGATCGATAGATCTTAGTTTCTATATTATTATTCGGGGAGTCGGTCGGCGACAGCCTTAGAGGCTACGTCTTAGAACTCCCGGTATTATAGTAGTAGTACCTCCTTACTCTACTCCGTAGAGGTAATATAGAGGATATAGTAGTCTACTTCGTCTAAGAATATAGTCCTTACGAACTCTTCGGGCGGTTCTAGCGTAATATAGACGAAGTTAGCCCTAAATAACTCTTCTAGCTTACGCTAGGATAAGGTCTTCTTTATAAAGTCTATCTTAGGGTTAACGTCGCTTAAAAATAGTATACCGAGATATATTCGGTACTTCGTAAGGTTTACAACTAGAAAGGGGATAGAACGGGTTAGAATACGCCCGAAAGAGTTAGAAAAGGTTACTTCCGCCTTAGTAATACTATATATAGTTATAGTACCTCTATTAGCTACTTCTACTCTTATATTAGGTAGTAATAGTCTCTATTTAAGCCCTCTCTCCTTAGCTAGGACTATATTAATAAGATTGAGGTATAACCTAGGATTAATAAGGGTCTTAACCTAATTACCTTCTCTAATCTTAGAGTTAATAGTAATTAACTTCTCTACGAAGGTAGATATTAGTAACTAGATAATCCTAGCTACCTTTATATCTTTCTCTAGATCGATATAGGCTAGTAGGTATAGTATTAACCCTACTAGCCCTTAGCTTTTTCCGACTTGTTATCCTTATCGGACTACTTCTTACCGTAAGCCTTAACCGCCTTTATATTACGATATTCGGGTATAGTATACCCTTCCTTATTATATACGTAGTATATAACGTTCTTCTTACTACTTTTAGAGCGTTCTAGTCTATTATAGTACGAAGACTTCCGTTCGCGGCCCTTTAACGACTTATTATTATTATCGCGGCTACGCTTTCTACTACTAGACTTATCGCGGTTCTTACTCTAGGAGGAGTCCTCCTTAGACTTTGATAAGTCCTTAGTAGTCTCTCTTAAGCGTAAGGTATTCGCAAAGTTACTTACTTCCTCTTTAATAATTACGAGGGTTATATCCGTCTTTTTAAGGTAGAAGGTAAGCTCGTTCTAGGTTAACTCGTATAGGGCGCCTAGATAGTCGCGAATTTATTATACTTTATCCGTTACCTCGGCTTCCTCCTATAGGGGCTTTATATATTCTAGTAGCTCCCTCGGGGTTTAGTTAGATCTCTAGCGGTAGTTACGAATAGCTATAGCTACCTTTAGTATATATTAAATCGGAGTACCAAGGACGTCTAGTATCTTCTACTTTATTATTACCTACGAAGGGCCGTTAGGGTAGTAGGATACTATATTCTCGTAGAAATTCATCTATATTATCTTTAACGATATATCTAAGTACTACTTAGCGAAGGTTACCTTCGTAGACTCTTCTTTAAAGTATCTAGGGTTATTACCGAATATATTATCGTAGTCTTATACCTATATATTAAACTCCGAGTAGTTTTTACCTATATACTTCTTAGGCGCTTTCGCTTAAGGAATATAGGGTTAGTTAGAGGACTTCTTTATCTCTACCTCTAACTTACTATTTAGAGTAAGTATACTAAGTATACTAGTATCACCCGATTCGATTACGGACTTAATATATTCTAACTTAGTAATATACTCGAGTTAAAGCTTCTTTCTTACCTATATCTATAGTTCTAATAACCTTATAGTCTTAGGGTCTTCTACTACTAAGCCGCTACCTATAGTAGCTAGTTCTAGCGTATTCTAGCCTATTCTAGCTATATTACTAGTAGGACCTACGATAGGAATATTACCCGGGATAGAAAAGGTCTATAGTCTCTTACCTTAATAGATCTTAGCTCTACGAGCGTCTTCTATAGCTATCTACTCGGCTAGTTACCGGTCGCGCTTCTCCTACTCGCGGTAGAGGAATTCTCTCTTAGCTACGGTATCTCTATCTCTTTTAAGAGAGTCTTATACCCGTCGCTCTTCGTTACGGTAGGTAGACTATATATCCGCCTCTATTACCGCGTCGTAGAGCGTATATATAAAGGCTAGAGTCTCGAGGACTAGTTCTACTATATTAGGGTTAGGAGTAGAAGGAGTATTATCTTCTTTACTACTATCCTCTATTACCTCTTCGATATACCCTCTAGGGTATAGAGTACCTCCTTAAGGACCTATAGGTCCTCTCTTATCCTCTCCGTCGAAGGGAGAGTTTATACGTATACTTAGGGATCCCGCTTTAGATATTATTAGTATTATTTTATTCGTCTCGTCTCTTTAAGATACTAAGAGCGATTATAATATTAGGATAAGTAGATTTAAAGACTATAAGAACGGAACTTATATTATATTAATAAGATAATCGCTAAAGAGCGTTAGGGTTTGAGCAACCGTTATCTATATAATAATACGTGTTCGCTTAGGAGTCATGTGATAGATTCCTGACAAGTGCAGCCACGCTATACGCCCATCGCGATGCAGTAACTTAAGCTATCAAACAACCGTCAGTTTTTCTACAATTCCAAATGCAGTGAGCCTGCTCTTATAAACACCATTTCCCCTCCCCACCGGTCGGCTTCTTACATACCTCAGCCCAGCACCTGTCCATGGCATTATAGCAGCAACATAGGCATACCACATCCCTACTCTTCACGCTGAATCAGCATCCCTCGAATCCGGTCAACCATCTCACCGATTCCATACGGCTTGCTGATAACATCGTCCATGCCTGCTGAAATCATGTCGTTTTTCTGCTCCTCCCTTACATTCGCCGTGACCCCGAGGATTGGTATGTGTGATACCTGACCCTTTGCTTCCATCTTCCGGATCGCTTTCGTTGCCGCATTCCCATCCATAACCGGCATCTCCTGGTCCATAAGAATGATGTCGAAAGCCTCAGACTGATTGGAGGCGCCACTGCCGGACGCGAAGGCTTCGTGGACGGCCTCGACTGCCTCACGACCGTTGTTCGCTGTGATGACCTTGAAAGATTTTGATTCCAGTTTTCTTCGAAGGATTCTTTGATTGATAATATTGTCCTCTACTAGCAATAGCCGTGGGCTGTTGATTGCTTGGGAGGTTGAAGAGGATGGCTGTTCAGAGTCAGTTTAACCTATCGAGTTGAGTAATTCGATTGGGGTCTGCTGCCTTGGGCCCACCTGGTCCTCTACCGGAGCTACGCTTCTCACCGCCAGGAGTTTCGTCGTCTACCTTTGCAGCAATATCTGCTGTATGCTGCCATCTGGGGTCTTTGACTTTCTGGACCCCGGCCTCGGCCACGTGCTCCATCGGTGGATGGTTGAGGTCGTGCTGGGACTCGCCATCTTGGACAATCTCGATAGGCGCGTTGTCGCCATGCTGGTTCCGCATCTTGTCTTGTATTTCCGTGTCCATAAGTCGGTCGTTCTTGGGTGGAGTCGAGCCCTTGGGTATCTCTGTTCGACGGACCTTGAAGAAGAACCCGAAGGTGGAACCTTCATCTTCGATGGCGCTGACGCCAATTTCGCCCCCATGCAGTTGGCATAATTTTCTGCTAATGTTGAGGCCAAGTCCAGAGCCCCCGTAAATTTCTTCGGTTTTCGGGGTTGCCTGTTTGAATCTTTCGAAGAGCTTCTTCTGGTTTTCGGTACTGATTCCAATTCCGGTATCTTTCACAGCGCAGAGTATGTACAGCGCCTCCCCGTTTCCCCACTCGGAGGTATTCGTGCCATCGATACGATATCCAATCTCATCGGCATCAAAGAAAACTACATCGAGAGGATATGAAGTTGGCCTAATCACAGAGGCTCCGACTGCGACTGTTATGATTTTCTCCCGATCTTTGGTTTTGGCCATGAACTTGATCGAATTGGTCACAAGGTTAACCAAAACTTGACTGATCCGAACCAAATCCGCTTTGACCCAGTCAACATGGAAATGGTCGTAGGAGTAATCCACCTTGTACTCGAACTTCATGTTTTCCTTGCGTAGTTCGGGCTGGAACATCTTCAAAGAGTCCGCAAGCTGTCGTTTCGGTTGTACGCTCTTCGGAGTCAGTGAGAGCATGGAGCTGTCGAGTTTTGAGAACGAAAGTATATCGTCGATTAACGTTTTTTGATGTGAGACACACAACGTTATAGTCTCTGCAGCTTCTTTGATTGGAGCGACCGAGACCATGCTCTTTCCCATCTCAGATGCTGTCGAGCCCTCGTCTATTGTATCAATGATATCCTCGGCACAATGTAGACAAGCTGAAAGCGGATTGCGGATTTCGTGAGAGATCATATCAATGAACCTCTCTTGCTGTTCTTTTCTATTACGTGCTTCTTGTGCTGCTTTTTCTTGCGCTAGCTCTTGTGCTTTCTGAGGAGAGATATCGACCATAGCACAGATGAAGCCACCGTATTGGGTCAAGCTTGCTTGTCTCAAGTTATCATCCCCCAAAGGCGACAGGAGAAGCAGCCGCCACGGGTTGTTTTGGCCTTGACACCGGAATTCGCATTCCATTTGTTTTCCCGATTTGAATGCATCCTTGTAGGCCTTCATCACCCGCTCGTAATCATCCGCGTGTATTGTCCGAGGCCATGATTGAAACGCTTTGCTGGAATCGGGCGTCGTTGTCAAATCGTAGAACTGCTGATTAACGAAGACTGCTTCTGCTTTGTGATCGAGAATTGCAAGGCCAGTTGGAAGCATGGCCGCGAAACGCTGAAAGAACGGATGCTGGTCGAGAGGAATCTCATCGGTACGCCTGCGCGTAGGACTGGGTCTTTTCGCAGTGACATCACCCTCAATATTCTCTAGCGGTTCTGGCTCTTTTCGCTGCGATGTTGAAGGCCTAGGAAAGAATTGAGCAACTGTACCAGAAGCCAGCGTGTCTGCTCGGTCCCATATTGGACTCAACAAAGCATGGTACTCTACGTCGTTCTTTGAGCTTCCTGGTAGGAATAAAGAGCCATCCAAATTGCGTCTGGTCCTGCCATGCATTGCCGTCCGAATAGCAGAAAGGGCTTGGTCGCATAGGTTCTTGTTTTGGGCCTTTCCCTGTCGCAGAGGCACGTTTGAGATATTTGACCAGGCGTCATTGTAGATTAAGACCAGATCGTTGCCCCAAAATATGGCGGCAGGATTCGGCAGAGAGTTGATGAACACAGAGAAGGATCTCAGACTCGGAGGCCAATCTTGTGGAGTTCCTAGTGACGTTTTCTCCCTAATTTCGCGAATGAGTGTGGTCCCCAAGACAGAAGCTGACTGCTTAATCACCAAAGCGCATCGCTATACCCTGGTAGACCTTCCAGCCCAATCTTGGAGTCTCCTAGCCCGTCGAAGAGGACTTGTTGACCAACCATGGTTTTTGCTGGAAAATGCCACACGTAGATCGAGGTGAGATAAAGGCTGATAGGAGGATCTGAATCTGGATCATCAGGAGCGGTAAGTTGAATGAGGGCAGGGACGGGGTTTTGTTCATTCAGCTGTGGCCGTGTCCAAGGCAAAAGGACTGACTGAGGCGTGCCAGTCGGTAGCCGTTGTGGTTCCCATTGCAGCTGACCTTCCGGGCCACGCGAAATGAAGTCATCGCTGGAGGGAGATGATCGTAGGTACCCGTCGCCGCGCTAACCACTGCTTTACGTGGCTTGGCATGAGCATACATTCATGGTCTGGAAGTTTCACTTCTTCGCACCAGGCACCAGAAACGACTTCTCGACATTGACATCCATTTGCTGGGTCATAGATTTGAATTGACAGTCAGCCAATACTGCAAATCGATATAGCTGTGCAGTGACGCAGAGGTCAGGTCGTAGATCAGAAGAGATAGGAATCGAAAACCCGCCAGAACGCTCACTTTAAACATAAATTACAAAGTATACAAGACACCCTCGTAAATTTCATAAACCAATCTCTAAGGTAGGGTGGTCGATTTTGCTGAATCTCCAGAACCAAACGTCCACGACACCTTGAATGTCCACATCCCCTTGCCTACATCTCCTGGTTGAGCAAGTTATTCTCCCCATAGAAATCCGTTGAACATCGCTCAGTCATGCTTCCCGACTTCTCCATTTTGTGCAGCCTTGACAGGATCACCGTTGGCGACCTTCTCGTTCGCCTTGAGTTGAGCCGTGGGTATCGTCAAGCAGTTGATTCCAAGGTACTCGCAGATGCTTGTAATAACCAGATGTGCCCATCTTCCATAAACGATCACAGCAAAAACGAAGTAAGCCCTCAAATAGAACAATTCCCATTCGTGTGTGATCGGGCGCAGCCCCAAGAAGGCAGGCACGTTTGCAAGCAGAGCTCCTCCAGCGAGTGGCGTTATGAGGACCGTCCAGTATGGGAATGGTTGTTTGGTGAGGTGGGCAAGGATAATTTTCGTCGTCATACGGCCAAACACTAGGGACATTGTTAGGCAGAAAAGAACGAGGTGGTTCTCCTTGAGGATGGAGGAGTGGGAGCTTCCGAGCCATGCCACTGTGCTGGCTGTAAAGACAACCATCGGCGTCCATTCCAAGAACAGCGGCGCCATGTTCTGGCCTCGAGATTTCCTTGCGACGTATACATTGTAGACGCATGCAGGCCAGTGGGCGATGCAGAAAGCACCGAATATGACAGGAATCCAGAGGTCCCGAATGGTAGTGTTGGGCTCGATGAGATGGGAGAGGGAGGGAAGAACTGAGATTATAGGTTGCTTCCAAACATCAGGGCCATAGATTCCGGAAACGATCATCATGGCCGTGGCAATGATGAGACCCTCTACACATCTGTTAGCCATGTTATAGAAAAGAGCTCCGCTGATCCTACCAGTCGGCCCATTGAAGTAGCCTAAGTAAAGAGTATGTGTATGGTAGGTCTCCCATGTCGAAAAAAACATGGGGAGGCAGGGCACGAGAGCAGTGAAGGCTCCTGTTTTCGACGCTCCAAACCCCATAGCTGCCGCCTCGAGCAAACTTGCCAGAGTGCAATTCAAGGAGTCAATGCCGTGGCTGTTCCAAATCAGCTTTTGCGCATGAAAGATGTCCAGTCCGACTACTCACTCAAACAGCTCGCCCAGCGGACTCGAAGTCCCTGTCCGTCTCGCCTGCTTCCCATCCACATTATCCAAAGTCGAATACATCCAAACTCCCACAGCAAAACTGATATACACCCATCCAGGCGCCGGTCCGACCATGTCCGGCACGTACCAGACCATCAAGGCAACATTGCCCAATATGAAGAAGAAGCCCAGCAGTGTCACTAGATTGGGCGCCAGCCACAGAGGCAGTAATTCCACAAATCCATTCCAGTAGTGTTTGAGTATGTATCTCGAAATGTAGGACTTGTCAATGCTGGAGTATTTGTAGGACTTGAGGTGTACGAGGGCCTCGTCAGAGACGCATTCGTGTGCGGCAACTCCTACACAGTTAGGAAACCCCCGATTAGCTATGACAACGCCTCGCGCGGTATGCGCCTTTGAGCCCACTCACTCTTGTTTTTGGTGCCCATCTCGGTGGGAGCGGTAACGGGGAGTGGAAGAGACGCCAGTTTGATGTCGGTGTGAAGTCGTATTGTGTGATAGAAGGAGATGTCGACCGTATTTTAGAGGTTCTCACAATAAAGCCATATTGTACTATACGTGATGGGAGGAGCTGTTTCTGGTTTTGTTTAACCTAGAAGGCTTCACTCATCTTGCATAAGATCTTCGGGCCGCATTGGAGTTAGGTCAGGGCCGAGCTTTGTCAACCTTGAAGTTAGGAGTTCAACAATTCACGGCCAGGGTGAAGAAGCACGTGAAAACATAAAGGCTGGGTACGTTCGAGTCACTTAATCGTTTCTCAAGAATACTTGGAGTTCGGCTGCCGACTCTTCTAAGTAGAAAAGATGTGTCTGGTGTGTAAACTATCCATAGCCACCGAAGCTAGCTTTCTACCAATTTGAGATTACTGTGAACACATTCCTTGCTATTCGAGGTGCATAATTCGGCAGAATCTTTGCAGGCAACGATTCAGACACTGTCTCGCCGCAAGCGACCATGATATAATCAACGATAACTCGTGAGTAAAGACAGCACTTACGCGCAACGAAACAGTAGACTTGATTGTATGCTAGCAGCAAGAATATATTGTTTCTTGCTCTGATCGTCAGTCTACTAAGAGAACTTCTGCCAAAGGGCATGCCCCATAATCCATTATCCCATGTCATACACATGCGCCGGGGCCCATAATAACTTTTGGTGTGGAAAAAGAGCCCAGTACGCATCCTCATATCTAGAACATGTATTGAGGCTAGCTTACAGAGAGCCCAAAAAGAGCCTCAACCTCTGTACCTCTGCTTGTCACTCATCCCAAATCGTAATCAGACATCTAGCGGGTGGCGAAAGCCTTGGTAACCGTACGCTTGAGCGCGAGTTCCTGTAGTATTCATCAGTATTGTGTGGTCCGGCTGGACACCATGATTTCAACATACCTTCTTCTTCAAGTCCTCTGCGGCAGCGTCCTCAATCTCCAATTGCGCCATCGCGTCGCTGAGGGAATCCTCAATCTTCTTGCGCTGATTCTGCTTAAGCTTCAAGCTCGACGTTGGGTCCGAGATCATCTCCTCAACACGGGCAATATATGCCTCGAGCTGCTGTCGGGATTCAAACTTCTTGCTGAAGGCCTCATCGCTAGTCTTGAACTTGGCGGCGTCGTTGACCATGGTCTCGATCTCAGCGGATGAGAGCTTACCAACTGAGTTTGAGATGGTGATGTTGGCGCTACGTCCGGAGGTCTTCTCAGTGGCGGTGACCTTGAGGATACCGTTGACATCGACTTCGAAGACGACCTCGAGGACGGCCTCACCGGCACGCTATGTGGGTGTTAGTGACTTCAATTGGGCAGAGAGGCGGGCTTTGGAATACCATGGGAGGGATTGGAGCCAGAGTGAACTCGCCCAAGCTTGTGTTATCTGGATATTGTTAGTTGGAGCCAGAGGCTGCGGAGTGGTGAGATCCATACCCTCGCAATTGACTCGTTCTCCTGCAAAACATGTTAGTGCTGCATCAGTGAAATTGGAAGAGCCTGCATACCTTGGAACACTAAGGAAATATTAGCAATGTTGTTAGCAAAGGAGGGGAAAAATTTGGGAGGCAAATACCAGGGAATTGGACAGTCTGCTGCTGATCGGCTACCTGTAGATGGAATTGTTGATTAGCAAACTGCTGTTCAAAACTGCTGTAAAAATGAAGATGAAAGTGAATGTGAATGTCAAAACGCCGCCTCAGTGCAAGTCCATCCGTCGACCTCATCATTGAGACCACGAGCTCAACTGAAAAGCGCCCTTGATCAGTTCCTGGAAACATTCGAAAGAGATGTTGCCGGGAAATATTAACATCGATATTCGTCGATCTTCGATTGACGTACTGCTGTCGGAGCAGATAGGTCCAAACTCGAGATGGTCGATGGTTGCGATGAGGCGGCTGCATTTTCCAATTTCTTTTACATGCGAAAATAAAAAAGAAAGGTAGGGGAGCTATATGTATAAGACTCACAGTAGTAAAGGTACGCTTCTTTAAAGTTGGAACGGTGTTTCCCCTATCAAAAAATTAACAATGAAAGATTCAGAGGAACAAGTTTTTGCTTACCGGGGAACAACTGGAGCGAAGATGTTACCTTCCATTGCGACGCCCCTAAGAGTTCTTTATCAGTACGTTTAGTCTCAGGGTTAGAAGTAGTGTTAGCTTACAGAGAAAGCTAAAGAAGAGTTAGCATTCAACTACCAAAGAAGGACTTTCAAAAACTCACTGGGACAACATCAAGGAGGAGAAGGTCAGCGGTCTCGGCAGATGTTGCCTTTCCTGAGAGGATACCAGCCTGGACGGCGGCTCCATATGCGACGGCCTCATCAGGGTTGATGCTCTTCTCGAGCTTCTTGTTGTTAAAGAACTCGGAAAGGAGCTTTTGTATCCTGGGAATGCGCGTGGAACCACCAACAAGCACAATCTCGTCGACCTTGCTCTTCTCGAGACCAGCGTCCTTGAGGACCTGCTCAACGGGCTGCAGTGTGCCGGAGAAAGCCTTTGAGTTGAGGTCCTCGAAGCGGGCACGGGTGATGGTGGCGGTGAAGTCCTCGCCGTCGAAGAGGGAGTCGATCTCGACGGTGGTGGATGAGGCGCTGGACAAAGTACGCTTGGCACGTTCGCAAGCGGTACGTAACCTACGGAGAGCACGGGCATCTCCAGAGATGTCCTTCTTGGTCTTTCGCGAGAACTCCTTCTTGAAGTGGTCGAGCAAGTTGGTGTCGAAATCCTGACCACCCAAATGAGTGTCACCAGCTGTGGCCTTGACAGTAAAGACACCGCCCTGGATGTGGAGAAGGGAGACATCGAAAGTTCCTCCACCAAGATCGTAGATCATCACATTTCGCTCGTTCGCAGACTTTCCGGAACCGAGACCGTAGGCGATGGCGGCGGCGGTAGGCTCGTTGATAATACGGAGAACGTTGAGTCCGGAGATGGAACCGGCATCCTTGGTGGCTTGACGCTGGTTGTCGTTGAAGTAAGCTGGGACGGTGACGACAGCCTTTTCGACCTTTTTTCCGAGCTTGATCTCAGCAACTTCCTTCATCTGTTTCAAGTAAGCATTGTACATAGTTAGCGGAATCGAATCAATTGACCTTTCCCAGAACCATGGCGGAGATTTCTTGCGGCGAGAAAGTCTTGGTCTCACCAAGGTAGTCGACTTGAACGAACGGGCTGCCTTCGCGGTCAACAACCTTGAAAGGCCAGGTCTCAACATCCTTCTTCACGGTCTCATCGTCGAATCGTCGGCCGATCAAACGCCTACACAATTGTCAGATTCCTGCCTTCGCTTACGTGTTGTCGTATTCTCCGCTCACTTGATATCGAAAATGGTATTGGCTGGGTTCATGGCGGCCTGGTTCTTCGCAGCCTCACCAATCAGTCGCTCCTCAGCTGTGAAGGAGACGAAAGAAGGTGTTGTGAAGCTTCCCTGCTCATTGGCGACTACAGTTGCGTAAGTATAGCTGATCGAATATGGTTCGTACGGAGTTCATGGGTGGACGCACTGATTTCTACGCTGTTGCCCTCGTAAACGGCGACACACGAGTATGTGGTACCTAAAAGCGGTCAGTAAAAATTCGCGACCTCGAAAACAGGCGGGGAATTGCGATTGACGCACCAAGATCGATACCGATCGCACCATCGTAGGTCTCTTCGTAAGACATGTTGCTGTTTGTAGAGATTGGGGAGAGGTGTGGAGTGGGGATTTCAGAGGTTGGGTGAACTTCGAAAATCGAAATAAAATCTTTGAAGGTCTCGGCGTCCGTGCGGTAAACCAAGCTTTGGTTGTTAGTAATCACGGGTCACGGTTCGGCTCAAGTGTTTGGTTTGTGGAATCAAGAAATCAAGACATGAAATTTATTTCCTGCATATCCCCCCCCTCGTAGCTTGATTAGGTAGTATTCTGAAAAGCAGCCAACCTCAGGTTCCTGCGGCTCTTCGACATCTCTGATAAGCAGAGAATAAATCGTCCATCATAAACAAAGAACGTCCCTCGATAATCTAGTAACTCCCTCTAGACCTGATGCATGCCGCTCAAAATCCTAAATAATGAAACGCCCTTTCAAAATTTCCATTCCATGAATCATATCACGTAGTACTTCATTCTAATTTTCCATTGTATCTAAACAGTGTTGTCGTGGAAGTAGAAGTTGATGTCCCGCGGCCTCCTGGTATTCCTTCTCACGAAATCCTCGTCACCCTGTGGACGCTCCCGCTTGGTATTGCCTGTGAGCATGCTCTGTAAGCTGATACAAACGCTCTCGACGTTGTGCACCGGGCTCCAGGCCGCTTTGTCGAGTAGGTCGAGGCAAATTATACCGTTCGAGTAGATGTGAGGATGCAGAGGTATCTTGTGGGTTGAATCTTGAAGGAAGACGACTTCCGGTGCTTCTTTGAACGAGCATTAGCGATTGTGTATAATGGTGCATGACATGGCAGTGACTAGGTCCTACCGATTGGATAGCTGGGGCTGAATCTGAACTCAAGACGGTATGTCTCGTTTTGGTAGATGGGGTTGTCGTCCAAGACTTGAATGTCCATGATCCAGAGGTCCAGCTGATTCTCTCCAGATACCAGTGTGATGCCTGGCGCCGTTCCCTCCTTGAGCTGAGACTTGGGTCAGTATGAGATTTGCATCGCGGAACCTGCGCGCCAACCTTGCCGAGCTCTTTGAGCAGTCTCTTGGACGCGAAGTTCGACATTATTCAGTTGCACTTTCGAAAGTCGTTGTTGGCGCAGAAAACAGGTCCAAGATCCAGAATGTGGGAGAAGATAAGCTACATAGAAGAGGCACCGGGCAGTGTTGGCTCCACTTGATTTGGAGGCGCTCGCCAACGTTCAACAGCCTGATGATACCCGCCCCACTCGCCAGTCTCACACGTGAGTTCCAATTGGCGGATTCACAAAGCAGGCAACCTTCCTAGAGCCCAAGGTGCGGAGAGGAACTTTGTGGCATCGATGATGAACCTCCTGCGCTGGAGGTTTCACAGTTCGCCTGTCTACAAGTTTGGGTGCAAAATCATTTTGCAACATACTAGTTATCGTTGTATACAGCACGGGGACATATACAGCAAGTAAGAATATCATGTTCTCGGTCCTCTAAAACCGGCGAAAGCGAAAGTGAAAAACACAAAGTTGGCAACACCTCATGTATAGCACCCAGTACTCCAAAACTCCTTGCCTACGTACCCAAATAAATACCACGACCGTGAAATTTTCTCCAGCCGGAGAGCGCCTCACATATAGCGTACACAAGAAACCCGGCTCCTAGACAGCTTTTACAAAATTATCATGAGTAGAACTGGCCTTTCTGAAAACTGTCAACGCTAATATCACCAAGCTTTCCTTCGACCTTAGGAGCTACAGCAGAGACGGAGTCCTTCCCGGTCATAGTCCCTGTGCGGCTGTTGGGAGCGCTGACGTTGGAGGTCATGGTTTGCGCTCTGCTGCCTGGAGGACTTCCCGACTGACTTCCACTGGTGATTTGAGCTCTCTTCTGGATTTGCTCAAGGTAAGGACTTGGAAGGTATCCCATCCGTCCGTCGCGAGCTCGGCACCGCCACCATTCGGATGGGTTTCCCATTGGATCTGTCTTGCTCAAAATGGCAACAAAATCGCCCTTCTTCACAGCAAGGTCAACGCCCTGGACCGAACTGTTGTTCGATTCAGGTGTAAAGTCGTACATGACACGGCAGAATTCTAATTTTGTCGGGTCCGTTGCTGCACCTTCTTCGTACAGCTGTGGATTTGCTTCTCTCCGCGCTTTCTCTGCCTCCTCTTGACTCCGTGCCAATGCTTTGATGAGTTTGCCCATCAGGTAAGGCAGCCCAAAAACAGCGAACATAAACATGATAAAGGGCTTCTTGGATGGGGTTGGCGCGGGAGAGCCATCTGGCAATTTCCCAGTGAATGCCGCGAACTTTGCCGGGGTAAGCTCTTTCGAGGACGCTGGTGGTGGTCGACCAGTGAGTTTGGCAATCGCTGTTCGAAACCATCGCATGATGGTGAATATTCCGAGCACGGATCCAAGTGTTTGTCTGAGAGTTCCAAATTGCTCGGCTACCGACACCATAGCTAGAAATAGTATGAGCTCAGCTACTCCTGACCAAAACGGCATGAATACATACCAAAAAATGATGAGTGGGTCGCCATGTATGTGCTCTCTAGCATTTGTGCGAATCCTCCAAATGCACCCACTATACTCTCAATGAGCTGGAATGTAGCCTGAGTGCTTTGGCTGAAGGACTGAGTTAAACTGGGGTTGTTTGGATCTCCGGGCATGCCTCCCATCCCAGCACCGTACATCCCGCCCATGCCTCCCATACGTCCATACATTCCACCGCCATATCCTCCCATCGCGCCCATTCCACCGCCATACATTGATCCCATGGTACCGTAACCGCCAATACCACTACCGTAACCTCCAATCCCACTGTAGGGAGAAGAATAACTGCTCATACCGGCTGCACCGTAGCCATATGGAGAGGATCCGTAAGGTCTACTTTGGGCGCCAAAACCGGTGTAGTTAGATGCGGTCTGGTTCACGACCGAGTTCAGTGCGGACGGTCTTTGTGGTAACGAGGGAGGATTTGGGGACAAGGAATCTGTCGATGTAGTCGCACTAGTATTGTTCATTGCTGAATTAGATGGTATCGCTGTACCATATTAGTTATGCCAATTGGAGAAGTAGGACTTTAAACAATCTTACCACCAGACGTCCCTCCGGCGCCCGCTCGCTCCCACGGCTTTGGCGGCGAAGCCATCACTTGAGAAGATGTTTTATTCACAGCTCATGGGCTATGCTACCGCTCTCGCAGCGCAGAGGCTTTCTTGAAGCGATTCTCCAGATGTTGAAGAGGTTGTACCAAGGTGGATGACGGCTCAACGTTGCGGGGGGCTGCGGCGTGTTCCGATGGGATAGGACAGGGTACCAAGAAGTCTGGACTTCGTCGTGTTGTTTTGTCAAAAGGGCTAGAATTGTGTTGGAAATTGGAGAGAACTTAGGACTTGAGTGGCCAAAGTGTTGTGGTGGTAGTATTTGAATTGGATAGATTGGGGTTGAAACATCTGATCGAGGGAGGCGAATCTGACCGACCGAGGCTGTTGACGCAACACGGCCTTCCATCTTCAATCGGCTGCCCGTTCACACTTCGTTCATTCCATGTCATCGTATTCGTTCCCTCTAATGATCCTTTTACCACTTGATTCTGGATGGCTACTGTCGTTGTAATGACTTTAGCAAGAGCATGGTGTACAGGAGCAGAATGAACAAGATGAGCATTTCGAGCTTGAATGCCTGATCGATAACTTCGAGTCTTACGCAGACTGCCAGGAGTATTCGAGACTTGATGAAGATAAGCTCGGTTCAATATCACCTCTGTTCAGTTCTGCCGTCTTCTTGCAATTGTATCAAAAGAATTTGCAAGCACTTGGTCAGGGAATAGGTCGAGAACTTGGGCTCAAAGATGCGTCTTCCTGGGTTTTCACAAAATTCCATCGGTATGAATTTACCAATAAAAAGATCTACGAACATCGCTCAATCTGGTGTGCGAGCTTCGAATCCAGCAAAGACCCGCATGAGCCAGTATCGTATCGTAAATCCCACCGACTACTTTCTCAGTAGTAAATCATGAAACACCAGCATCCATCTTGGTATCTCTCTACCCATATATCAAATCGAACGCCAATGAACCATTGCTATGCAGTCAATGCAAGTAGACGATATTTGGATCCCGCGTCCATCAGGTCATCACCAAGGATGGCAATCATAAGTGAGAGAACGAGAATACTGAGCTTGCTTCTACCCCATGGTTCGCAAGTTCGGTAATTTGTGCTGCAGAAATGCCCGCGCTGAAGTTGAAATCCCCAGGCAACTCACGAATCATGACGTTGTTGTTGTCGAAGATGACAGCAACCTTCTTGAAGCTGGCCGTTGGTCGAACAAAGTAGTCTGAGCTGCCGCCCTTGACGAGGCTATGGACTGTGGATTTGCATCTGTCTTTATGTCAGCATGATGTACGGCGACGAGGCTTCGACACATGGAACTGAGTAGGTGCCACGTGGGCTTATGGGACCTGAACGAGCGAACCTCCCATAAAGCTGGCAGAATACCTCGCAATGTGAGGAAAAATCTTTGGGAGTAGTTCGAACTCCATCTCGACTCAAGAAATGGGGGTCAGATAGGGAGTCTACGAATCCCAAGCTCCTACTCAGTCTCATTCAGTGGATTACGGTAACTGACCTGGTATTTCCGGGATCTAAAACTTCGAAGATATCGAACTCTCCACACCCGCTGTCCCAGCAGGAACAAGTACCGTACTAAACAATTAGCCGTTTACTAGGACGACTTTGCTTGCATAGAATTCATGTAAAGGGAAAACTTACCTGCTGAGTTCGCGGCACCTTCGCATTTAAAGCCCAAATCGCGGGCATGTTCTGATTCCAGCCACTTGTTCCGTCATTTGGCATTTGAAACTCAAAGAAGAACGCCTTCTGCGCACCAGCGAAACCTTTGTACGCAACGGCGCCAGGACGTGAGTAACCGCAGTCGCCACTCTTCTCGCAGGCCACGTCGGAGAAGATAGCGATCTCATCAAGACCGGAGCCAAGATTGCCACTGAAGAGCTCAGGCGAGGCCGCTCCGCTTTTGCCATCCGCTGATGCGTAGGAAAGAGAATTTCCAAATTTCGTATCCCAAACTCCAGAGCCTTGCCCGCCGCGATTGTTAAGGAAGGTGACGCCACTGGAGCGCTTTTCGTCGGAGTTGAAGTGGGCCACCTGGCTCCAATCACCGACCGCAGTTACGCTAGATCCTGGGGTCTCAAAGAGCGTTGCTGGCACTTCTGCGGGCTGGGATGGCGCAGCCTGCGCCGGTGGTGGAGCTGAAGCTGCAGGTGGTGCTGGTGCTGAACAGAAGTTAGTACAGATCCCGACAGTTGTTGATATCCAATATCAATTGCGCGAGACCGTGTGATAGTATCTTACGAGTCCATAATGGATTCATCAAATCATTTTTGCGGGCCTCCAGAATTTTGAGACCGTGGCTTGGAGACTGAATTCTGCTGACTTGATATCAGTATCGAGAACCTCCTGGCGGAAAATTATCGACATTGATCCCAAGTTGAAGATGTCCAATTCAGCCTTAGCTTGAAGGGTGATCAATTGATGAAGCCATTCTGAAGCCCTCAAATTGTTAGAGAAGCTGTATCAATATTTCACACTCACCTGGTGGAGCCGGAGCTGGTGGCGGAGGTGCTGCAGTTGGAGCAGCTGGCACTGAAACTGGGCATGAGCCAGGTACGGTGACTGTGACCGTCACCACTTGAGTCGGCGCAGGTGCTGCGTTTCCTTCGTAGGTGTTAACCCAGGAGACGACATCACCGTTGATGGTAGCGACAACCATGTCTCCTACCGCACGCTTGGCCGGTCCGCATCCAGCAGTGACTGTCATGGTTGGAGCAGCTGGCGCGGCCGGAGCGCCGCCGTCGTATTGGTTGGTCCATGAGACTTCTTCGCCATTGATGGTAGCGATCACTTTGTCACCCACCGCGCGTTTGAGCTTCTGTTCTTCCACAAAGTCAGCATGATCGTTGCGACGCGCGCGCTTTGGCGCTCGTGGAGTCGGTATGTATGCTGCGAATTGCCTGAGAACCAGTGGGCCACGGAAGTGGAGTGAAATCTGCAAACAGTGTGAGCTCATTGCGGAGAACAGGTGAAAGATAGACGGAGTTGTGGATGAATGGCAGAGAGCATTTAGGCTTCAAAACTTGGAAGACAATCCGAGCCTGATTGCCATGTTGCATGCCAGCGCTTGCAACTCACATCTTCATCGAAGGGAGCGAGAGGCCCAGAAAAAGGTCGCGCTGCTTTGCTGCAAGTGCCTGTGGCAGGATCCATGTTCACCACCTATAAGAACAGTTACGTTAGCTTACAGTGTCAAGTTATCCTCATCTCACCCTCGCTCGCGTCCAGGCGCCATTACCTCGTTGTAGGTGCCAGCACCTCCGAGTCCATGATAGGCAAGTCGCTCGGTGCTTGCTGCATACCTTGCGCTCTGTCAGCTTGATATCGAATCCCGGGCTTTGTGATATGTACCAGTTCCCATTGATAAGATTGCCAGCCGCTGCAGCGGTAGACAGCAGAAGGAAAGGAGTGAGTTTCGACATTGTCGCACAGAATGTAACAGTAAAATGAGTGTGATAAGGAAAGAGGGTGTGAATTGCTATTTGAAGGGAGAATGCATTCGGTCAAGGTTAGTGTCGTTGGTCAAGAGAGTGACTGAGGTCAGAAACGAGTGAACCCGTTGGCAAGCTCTTGTCAGTGACTGGTGATGTTATTTTATTGGAGAGCGTTCTGTCACACGGATCACCATTACGACAGTAGTGGGGTAAAAGTACCTGGCGAATGCCTCGTGTTTGGTCTGGGAAGAAGTTCTGCTCATCGAAGTTTCCTACCTTGTCCAGATGAGCTGCGACTCGGGCACGCCGAATCAGTTCGTGATTGCAGTGATCTTCAACACATCGCCGTTCCGTCACAGCCTCGGAAAAGTTGATGAAGTTGATGAAGCTGGGAGGAACAACTGTCAATCGCCGGGTCACCGCCAGCGAATCTGACTTGCTAGTGGTTCGGGATCGCTCTGTCGTGTGAGCAAACAACGTTTACCTCGTCTACTTTCCTGGGGCTCAGACCGTTATTAATATATACGCCGGAAATCAGGAACATGTTCGTGTCCACCGTTGTTCCTGAAGATCCTTGCACAAACTGGTGGCTTCCCGCGAGCTACCAATATTATTTCCAATTTATGTTGCGGGCATACACAGTAGACTTGTCTTTTAGTTTCGCCAATGAGAAACTCGATCCTACTGGCCGCCACTCGTGCCCTATTCGATACCTGTCACGGAGCAAGGATCAGCCAATTTGTGCAAGCTCAACTCTGCCTTCACGACACAATCCGTGCGGCCTGGAGCGTCAAGTTCGAACTCATAAATCAACCACAAAGCCGCAGAGCCGCAAGCACTGTACCGACCTTCTCCACTGCCCATCTCCGAGTGCATGGCCGGCAATCCCAGGCTCTTATACTAGAGAGGAGAGACCATCGCCCAAATATCGTTAGGTCTTTCTTCTCCTCCTCTCTGAAGTGGAGTCATCAGTGAGGCTCCATCTCGGTTGCAAATTTTCGTCTCATTTCCCGGAGGACATCTCACTTCTTTACCAATTGCGCGAGAAGTGCAAGTTCATGCTCAATTTAGTATCCTTGGGATTGGACTCGCCGGTTCTGATAGCGTCTTCGCAGCAGCCCGTGGAATGGCAACCGTTCGACCACGCACTACGCTATGAGACCCCTGACCATTTCATCGCCTTTCCATACCTAGAAAGAACGCTCATCACTTTTAGCCCAGCTCCGTGATCGTATTCCAGATATCCCTGACGCCGATGCTATGCAGATTGATATTGATAAACGCCTCACCCAGGACTAGACTCAAGAGCCTCAAAGAATGCCGAAAGCCAACACTACGAGCCCAGTCCATTGAGCTCGCCTAATGATCTCCTCATCCTTGCACACTTAGCCTTCAATAGCTTGACGCTTTCAATAAAGAGTTCTTCGCTTTCGTACTGGCCTACGGATTCGACCCTGAAGATAAAATGATCTCTCACTCTACCCAGCCGTACTTTATCCTTGAACTCGTCATGCCGTAAAACTTCTCGCGATACAGTGTCGCGCATAGGATCTGCGACAATAGGTCGAACTTGACCCTCCATACCAGCATACATTCCATCCTTTTCTTGAGACTCGGCTTTCGTTACCGGTCTTAAGTCTATGACTCCTCGCGGGAAACAACGCTGGAATTTTCTGGCCGCGTCGCCGAGAATAGGTTTCAGAATGTCGATTTGTGGCAGCAGGCGGTATGAGGCTGTAGCCACTGGGGAGAATTTCGCGTGGTCGGCGCCAATGCCTTTGTTGCAGTGCATCTCAAGGTCTATGACTTGGCCAGGTCGCAATTTAGCGACAAGAATATCTGGGTTCACGGACTTCACTTGGGTGCCTTCCTCCTCTTTGAAGAAATCTTCCTGACGTCCTGTGTTTATGAATCGCATCTGATGCGCGTAGACTTCATTCTAGATTAGCATTCACTCAGTCTAACGAACGAGAACTTTTACCCACCATTTGAGTTGTTGTAGAGCTTCTTTGGGTCGTTTTCGCCTTGTCTGTACAATTGCTTGCCATCTTCTTTCCATGTGCACTCCACTTTCAATTCCAGTATGACAGTATTGTAGTCGCTCAACCGGCTCTCAGTTTCTCCAGATGTAGCTTTCTTGACCCATTTCATCCATCTCAGTCCCTCTGGATTTGCTTGAAGAGGAATCAAGCCTAGCCGCTGTGCCAGGACTTCATCTTGTATTATGGAGGTATTGTTATGGATGTAGACATTTTCGATGCACAGAGAAGGCACTTCGGCGAGGAGTATTCGGCGAAATGCGTTCGCAACGCTGGCATCCACTCCGATCACCGAGAAAGTTGAATCGAAAGGCGCGGACTCGTGTATCTTGATTTGAAGTTGGTCCTTGAATTTGGCTACGGTCCATTCGTCAGACTCGCCGGGGAAGTACTGAGGATATTCATTGGTCTGGACTTGGCGAATCTTTTCGGCTTGGAATTCGACGAGCTTCCGCCTATCGAGCATTCCCTCGCTTGCATCTGGGCGTGCCATTGTATTGTGGAATGCTCAGTGATGAGTCGCGACTCGCGACAAAAAAAAGCTCGTAGAGTCCCTGCGCTCTGGCCCCACTAATAAGTGCTTGCTGTGTAAATCTCAGCCTGCGGGTAGTCGTAAGAATTAGCGGAACAAATATGCCTGCATTGAACTGACGTCCTCGATATCGAATAGACGTTGGCCACCACCTCTCCACTCCACCCTCTCCTTTGTCTCCAGTCGTGTACGGGCATCTTTCCACCCATTGACAATGCCCGTCAACATAACCCGCCTGGCCGGCCACACGGCGAAGCGGCTGTGTCTTCGTCCCAAAGCCAACACCTCGCGAATCCCACGATGCCTCACACGTCCCATCTCCTCTACCGTCCAAAGACATGCATCAGAGGCAGAGTTGGGCCGTACCCGAATGATTCCCGTGGACATGTCATTCAACCAGCCAATTGACGACGACTCGCTGAATATGAATATGGCCAACGACGCCTCCGACGATCCGAACCAGCGCAAAATCAGGCATTACACGGTCAACTTCGGTCCACAGCATCCTGCTGCCCATGGCGTGCTGCGTCTTATCTTGGAACTCAATGGCGAAGAAATCGTCCGCGCTGATCCTCATGTCGGACTTCTACACCGTGGCACTGAGAAACTCATTGAATACCGCACATATCTTCAGGCTCTACCGTACTTCGATCGATTCGACTATGTTAGCATGATGACCAACGAGCAGTGCTTCTCACTCGGTGTGGAGAAGCTGCTGAACATTGAGATTCCGGAGAGGGCCAAGTGGATACGGACATTATTTGCAGAAATCACCCGCATCCTGAACCACCTCATGTCTGTCTTGTCTCACGCCATGGATGTCGGTGCACTTACACCATTTTTGTGGGGATTCGAGGAGCGAGAGAAGCTTATGGTAAGGTTTTTCATATTTGGGAACATGACTGTTTCAGTTAACGGAACCAGGAATTCTACGAGCGTGTCTCTGGCGCTCGCCTCCATTCGGCATACGTTCGACCAGGTGGTGTATCCCAAGACATTCCAGTTGGACTCCTGGACGACATCTATCAATGGGCGACCCAATTCGGTGACCGCATTGACGAGACCGAAGAACTACTCACAGACAATCGCATCTGGATTGGCCGGACCAAGGGCGTGGGTGTTGTATCCGCGGCGGACGCGTTGAACTACTCCTTTAGTGGTGTCATGCTGCGCGGCTCCGGTGTTCCATGGGATATTCGTAAAAGTCAGCCTTATGACGCTTATGACCAGGTAGAATTCGACGTTCCAGTTGGTGTAAATGGTGACTGCTACGACCGATATTTGTGCCGAATGGAAGAATTCAGACAGTCATTGCGTATCATCCACCAATGCTTGAACAAGATGCCAGCGGGGCCCATCAAGGTCGAGGACTACAAGATTGCCCCACCACCTCGAGCAGCAATGAAGGAGAACATGGAAGCACTGATTCATCATTTCCTGCTTTTCAGCAAGGGCTATTCGGTGCCGCCGGGTGAGACTTACTCAGCAATCGAGGCGCCGAAGGGAGAGATGGGGGTCTTCTTGGTCAGTGACGGGAGCGAGCGACCATACAGGTGTAAGGTTAGGGCTCCAGGTTTTGCGCATTTGAGTTGCTTTGATCAGATCTCAAGAGGACATCTGTTGGCTGATGCAGTCGCCATCATCGGAACTATGGATCTAGTTTTCGGCAAGTCTACGCGCTCTCGTTTCCGTTGTCTATGTACACATGCTAACATAAATCACAGGTGAGGTCGATCGATAGGTTTCCATATCGGAGAACTGAACATCTGGCCTTGTATATATTGTATGCCAACTCGTCTGAATGAAAATGGGCATTCTGACCTCAAGTCATCGTCATGATTGTGAAATGTGCGATTGCTCGTATTCGGTGGACGGCTCTAATTGACCATGTCCGTGACTGCGTGTCTGAATCAAATTCAGTCTCACTAGGTAGCACGTCTCGACGATTTTAGATTGAATTCTTGCTCTGGGCATGTGGCTATATATATATAGTCACAGCAGTACATTCTGTTGAATTAGTACGAGACCAAAAATGTGGATAGCTGCCAATGCCAATGCCAATCCGATAAGTATAGAATTTTGTTGAGCTAGATTGCCAACCATTTTCCAGTCAGGGAACATGGCTTTGAACGCCACCATCTCCGCATATGACTTGGGTTGTGCTCCGCACGAGGCGCCCCGCAATTGTTTTGTCTTTCTTAACTAAACAGGTTCTCTCATCATGCCCGTGCGCAGCACGCAGCAACCCAAAGTCTCCTGCGATAGCGATTGATTCATGCTCCATGACCGAGCAGAATGGTTACCCGGCCAATCCAGCGCCCCCTCCTCCGTCTGGATCGGCCTCAGCAGCTCGCGACCAGTCCCCGAGACGTGGCTCAACTGCACAAGATCTTCTGCATTCCCATGATCAGCGCGATGCGATCAGCCTACCTGAATTCTCAACCTCCCAATCGTTGAGAGGAAGACTTATTCAAAGACGGTTGTCCAACGTGCCAAACGGAACTGACGATGAGATGACTCGGCATTTTTCTATCAACACATATGCGCTTGTTAGGCAAGAGCCGAGGTTCTATGATTGGTTTGTACAGAGGTGGGAGAAGAAAGTTAGCATCAAAGTTGATGCACGGGATCGTCGAGACCATCTAGGTGCTTCCTCCACCACCTCCAGTCGCAAGGCTGACGTCTCTTCATGTGCATCTGCTAACTAGTGTGCATTTATCTCAGCCCTCGAAAGGACTTTCATGGGATATCTGAGAACTAGCACAGCTTTGTCCATGACAGGAGTTACGATAGCACAGCTTTTTCGCCTACAGCATAGCTACAACCCCGAGAAAGACTTTGGCTTCTTTGTGACGGGCACTCCCTTAGCGGCCTGCTTTATCATAGCTGCGATTGTTGTGCTATCGCTCGGGGCTATCAGGTTCTGGAGACAGCAGAGTGCTATTGTTCGCGGCAGGGTCATTGCTGGCGGATGGGAGATCAACCTCATTATGATGGGCGCAATTCTGGTGAGCTTTCTGGAACAAGAATGTTTTGGCTACTGGGCGGCTGACGGTCTCTAGCTATGCGTTACGTTGTTCGCGATAGTTGTTGGGGTGTCGATTGACAAAGGAATCGATAGGACATGATAAGGCCGAGCGCTTGGGTAGGATGAGAGGATGCAATTTGTACTGTACTTCCTGTCGCGACAAAGTGCGTCTATGTCCGTCCGCAGTTATGATAGTCGACCGTTCCCAAAAGGTGCGGGGGCCGAAGCGGTGAGAATATTTTCTTCTCGCCCGCAGGTACTAGAACTACAGTACCAGGTACTTGCGAGCAGGAACAAGGAACAGGGCAGCCTTGAGGCATTCTTTTCGGCCTTGGCAAGGCTGTGTGGCGTATTCTATCCAAGAATAAGTAGTTCTAGTGCTTTGTCACAGCCCGAATCCCTGACGAGCATAAGAACCCGACGCCGGCACCACTCCGCAAAACCGAGGACACCAGGCATACTCTAGGTTTAACCTTACATAACAACCGAACCCATCCATTATCATGAACATTTCAGTAGCAGCCGTCCGCAACTGATCTTTTCCCCGTTGCAACTTCGCTTCCCCCCTCCAACACCGCGTCTGTCTCGTCTTGTCTACGGGCACACACAGCCAACAATGGCCCTCTCCAAATCGCGTCGTATCCAGATTCTGCTGCTCATAGATGGTATATTCTTCTTCCTCGAGCTGATCGTCGGCTATGCCGTCCACAGTCTTGCTCTGGTGGCCGACTCGTTCCACATGTTGAACGATGTGCTGTCTCTTTGTGTTGGCCTATGGGCAGTGCAAGTCGCGGGAAACAAGACGAGATCCAGCCAGTACACCTACGGCGTACGTATCCATCCCCAGCTGCACAGAGCGACTGCTAATGTTTGCGACAGTGGCAAAGAGCCGAAACCTTAGGTGCCCTCGTCAATGGCGTTTTCCTCGTTGCGCTGTGTCTCTCTATCTTCCTTGAAGCTATACAGCGGTTCTTTGAGCCACAGGAAGTTTCTCATCCCATGCTGGTCATGATTGTGGGATGCTTCGGTCTCGCCTCCAATATCATCGGACTCTTCCTATTCCATGATCACGGACACTCCCACGGTGGTCATTCGCATGGCCCAGAGGCTGGACATTCTCATTCTCATGGAAACAACGAGCTGGCTGATGCTGAGGAAGGACATGCTCATCCACACGAGCACGAGCACGACACGACTGAAGCTACCGCAAATGAGAGAGGAAATGTCCCAGATGATCTCAAGAAATCGCACAGAAACTCCGGAGAAGTGTCGTTTGCCCCGACTGTCTCAAGCACCTCGACCGTCACGCGAACACCTGGCCAAAGACGTCAACATGGTCGATCACGATCGCGGGCATATTCCTCCTTCGATGACATCCCTGTTCATCCAGCGTCTTTCAGGAACGAAATCATTGCGGCCAGCAGACTGGAAGATGTAGATTCCGCTTCAGGCACCGATACGGACGCTGATGACGAGGAATATGCTGCCGAGACTGCTCCGGGAGAGCAAACGCGTCTATTGTCAAAATCGTCTGGTCACGATAGTCGCGGAAAGGGGAAGAAGTCTCTCAACAGCTCTGTACACAAGTCTCACAACCACGCGAAACCAAAGGACTCTAGCAAGGGCGGACACGCCCACTCTCATGACGATTTGAACATGCGCGGTGTCTTCCTCCACGTCATGGGTGACGCTTTGGGAAACATTGGTGTTATCGCCTCTGCTCTCTTTATATGGTTGACTGACTTCTCGTGGCGCTTCTACAGCGATCCGGGTATTTCTTTGATCATCACAGTCATAATTCTTTGTTCCGCAATCCCACTTTGCAAGGCTGCCTCGCGAATTCTGCTACAAGCTGTACCTGCTGGTCTTGATATCGAAGATATTAAAGAAGATATCAATACGTTCCCGGATATTGTGTCATGTCATCATCTACACGTTTGGCAACTCAACGACACCAAGCTTGTCGCATCTCTCCACGTCCAGGTGGCCTTCGAATTCAAGGACCAAGGCTCTCAACGGTACATGCAACTCGCACGGCAAATTCGAAAGTGTCTTCACGAATATGGTATACACAGCTCAACTATTCAACCTGAATTCTGCTGCGAAGCGACACATGGACATCGTATGATTGAAAATGCAGTTGCTGCCGGCAATGAGGGCATGGAGTCGGACTCTTGTCGCGAGAGCGAGGCAAATGATGACCCAGAATGTCTGCTTGACTGTGACGATGCCTGTGCGGATGGAGCCAGATGTTGTCCGCCTAATGAGGTGGCCCCAAGTCCTGCTGCAAGTAGGAGTGGGAGCGGGTCAAAGGCACCGAGCTTAAAGGCAAGCTCGCAGAAATAGCCAGGGCAATAGGATAGAGGGTTCATGTCGGCAGCGTCACGACTCGGCATGTATATCGAATGCGGCATTTCTTTTGTCAGTTGATTATGGTCATCACCTTGGGAGCAGTGAGATGGATGTCCTCGGGGAGCGGTCACGGTATCTTAGATTCTAGAGCGGGAGAGGGGTGAATGTATGTTCATGTCGATTGGGGAACTGGAAAAGAGAAATGATATAGCTAATACCACGTCTTTCAGACTGGTGTTGGATCTGATTTCCTTCACTTTGACGATGTCATTCATCATTCATAGCATCAAGACTGGTTTTAATTGGGACATTATATTCAAGGGTTGACTTTCAGTCGTCAATCCTCTTCTGTGCCGCAATCGGTGAGCTACTGAGCTCCCAAGCAGTATCTGCTCAAATCGAACCAAAGCAAGGACAAACGAATATGATAGACCGGGATCAATTTACTACCACGTCGACGGAGAATTCCTACAAATTTTTCACACCTTCACCTTCACTGAAATGAATCACTTCCATGTACGCCCTGGACAACCGACAATGTTAAAACCCTCGAGTGAGCCACAAAAGCTTCGAATAGCATGTCCATTTCGTGAACTCCAAATCTTGTACCCGTCGGTTGTATTCGCAGCTCGTGCTCCATCTCCAAGTTGAGCATTAAAAAGGATTATCCTAGCACAATAACGATATCGATGTTTCCCCGACAAATGTTGGAACTGAACTGGCCAGAGATTGTACACTATCGTTCTTGAACCAAGGAGGAGGCATTAGATCTTTTGTGATTTTGATCAATGGCATCATGAAGAAAAGCCCATCAGGAAGATGCCAATACCATTGTAGATGAAGTTGGATTGAACAGCCACCCATGCCTTGTCTAGACTCCTCCACCGCCATCCTCACCTCCGAGCTAATATGATTTAAGACCAAGATAACCTGAAATGTAGTACGCTTCCATGCCATGCCATGCCAATGCAAGCGCAATGCAATAAACAAATAGAGGTCCAACTAAGTCCAGATTTTAACGGACCAGTCCCAAGCTGAATGGACAATATCAAGAAAACAGCAGACTCAAATGTATGCGCGAGGAAATGATAAACTCCTACCTGATCCCCTCGGTTCCTCAATCCAAAAACAAACCTACTTAACATCATCCTCCATTCAACATCCTATTGGTAATCATGCATGCTCCGCTCCGCTCCCTTAAGACCCGAAACACCTTACATTCAATAAAACATGAAGTCAATGTTGAGACAAAAGAAATTAGTCCATTAAATCCACTGCTGTCCTTGACCTTGAGGCCGCGGCTGATAAGGGGGTTCCTCTTGTTGCATTGGCGGCTGAGCGTTGGACCACTGCTGTGGCGGTAGGCCGCCGGGTATCGGCATCTGTTGACTCCCATTTGGTAGCAACTCTTGTTGTTGTAAAGGATAGTCTGGCTGACGATATGGAGACTGCCCGCGTCGTGGGTCTGCTCCACCAGTTCCATAGGCTGGGCCTTGCTGCTGTTGTGACGGATAGCCATTATAGACTTGTGGTGGACCCTGCTGTTGTTGACTGTAAGGATTGGGAGGCTGTGCGTTTGGCCATGGTTGATTTGGTGGCAGCATCTGATTTGGTGCCAAATCCTTTCGTAGGCCTTGCGACGATTCGGACCGCTGCTGTGGATGGCCTTCCTGGGTGTGTGCAGACCCTCCTACTGGTTTGCGATGACTGAACGAGCTGCCGGCACCATCGAGGCCTGGAGTTTCTCTAGACAATTTTCTACTCAGCTCACCTGGCGATATCCCACCCCCATTCTGACCTTGGCCCATGGGGATAGCCATGTTCAAAGCAGCATTTTGGGCCATCATCTGACCGTTTTGACTTTGAAATACTTGCTGCTCCTCTGCGCGATCCAGTATGGGAGATGCTTGTTCGATAAAAGGTGATGCAGGAATCGTCGCTAAGGGCGTGTGCCCACGGGATTGATCTCGCGATTTCGGACTCAATAGTCCGCTTTGTTGGTAGTTGTCGTTGCTTCGATATCCGTCATCGTAGGCTGCTTGGTATCCGTTGATGGGTGGGCAACTGTATTGATCTACAGGGCGAGACTGCCCCTGAACTGCTCCAGCTTGATTCGATCGCCCTTGAGTAGCTTCTGCCATTTGACTCAGCGTAGCTTGATCGAGATCAGACTGACCACGCCGCAAATCGTGCGCTTGATTTGGTTTGGTGCGCGGCTTCTGCGATGGAGTGTGGGCGAAACCTGGAGGGGCGCCAACAGGACCAGGAGGTGGAGATCGTGCGGCCATCGCCTTCAATTCTGGAGGAACTTGCCGGTCTGGCGAAGGTACGTCTGCGCTGTGGTCTGAAGAGCTGTCGAGCGTCGTTCCGCGAGCTCCATTGTCACCTGCAGCCTGACCGTGTGGAGGGGGACGCGGAGGAGGGCTTTCATCGCCATACGCCTGCGATCTTTGTGAGAGAGCGGATGGTATGTCGCGGACGAATTTATCTCGGAAACCATGCACTTCGGATGCAGATCTTCGATGACGCAAATCTGCAGGCGAAGTTCCTGTCCGAGTCGGAGTAGAATAACCTTGTGGTGTGCTTCTGCCAATTGGAGCATCATCAAAGCGTAAAGTGTTGCTACGATTACGGGCTGGCAGACTCGTTCTACTGGTACTTTTGCGATGTCCGAGTGTTTCCATACCGCCATCAGATATAGCAAGCATTCGTTTCGAGGTCAACTCCTTCATGTTCTTGCGCCATTCTCGCTCCCCCCATCCGTTGCTATTTGCTCCGTGAATCAGTCCTGCCACGTCCAGTATTTCAAGGTAGCCATATCGTCGGTCCTTAGGCATGGCAAACATAAGACCCCGCTGGTCTATGACATCCGCAATCAGACGATTCGGTCGTCCATAAAGTGCAAATGTGTCCCATACCGGAAACAAGAACCGCAGCAACATCTCGAAACCAGAAACTGCAGGGTGAGTCTCTGGCATAACGAAAACCAATCCTTCGGTCACAGATTCTTGCTTCGAATGAATGGTGATTTTCCCTTCGACCTTTACCAGCGTTGATTGATCGATCAATGGCTTGGATTGTGGGTAAATCGCGTAAGCTGAGTACGCGTTCGAAATCGTCGCAATTGGTGTGGTCTTCTTTGTGACTTTGCAGGTCTCATAGAACTTGAGAGTACCTTTCAGGACCGGGTTCTTGTCGTACATGTTCTTCTTGGCTGACTTCTTCTGCATTTTCTGAAATCCTTTTTCATCGGGAGGAGTGATCACAAACCAGCAACGTCTCCAAGAAGTTCCAGCTCCAAACCGGACACGAGCCCAGTCCTCGTGCTTGAACTTACTTCGCTCCATGACTTGACGGATGTTGTTCAACTGCTTCCCCTTTCCGGCAATGAGGGATCCGGTGTATGCCTCCTGCAGTGTCGCGTGTTCGTACATGGCCAGACGTATCCCAGCAGTCCATTGCGTCAAAGCATTGAGGGAGTTGAAGTGGAGGAGGTAGCGATTGTTGGCTGCCGTAGATATGCTCAGCACATTTTGTAGTGTCGCCCCTTCTTTTTCGTTCATGGGTAATGTTTCGAGCTTTCAATGTCAAAACGAATCCTAATCTGGACATGTCATATGTGATCTCACCATTTTTATAGACGCATCTGCCAAATTAATGAAGGTAGGAGTCACCTCCCCATCTTCTCCAGCACTGTCCAACTCTGCTGCGTCCCATAACGAAAGGACTGTACCGACCAGTTGCTTCCATGATTAGCCATAGTTCGAGACTAGCTCAACATATACATACAGCGAAACATTCCTGCCATGTCCTGTTTGTGCTCGGTCGGCCCCGACCGTCCAGATCGTGCAATTTCAGAAAATAGCCTTCCTGATATAATTTGTTTGAGTGACTGTTCAAAAAGGTGAAGATGGGTTGTAATTCGGGTGGTGTGTCGGTTGCAACCTCCATAAGCGGAGGCTGGAAGGTTTGCACCATGGATGCAGGTCGCGAGGATGGCCTACTACTTCCAGAAGCAGCCCTTGCGCGCTGAGCGGAGTTTGGCGAGGGCGAGGTCTGATTTGAAAAGTCGCGTAGGTTTGCGGAGGGGGACGTGGGGGTATCAACAAAGGTCTGCTGTGAGGCTGAGTCGTCGGGTTTGGTAGGCGCAACTTTGACATTGGCCTCGTTTGGAGGAGTGGCATGAATGGGCGAGGATGGTGAAGGCGATTGAGGATGGTGGCTCCATTGGGAGAGAAAGCTGGAGACTGGTTGCAAATGTCATTAGTACATACAACAGAGCCTGGTAGTCCTAATTACAGGCATTGTGGTGTATGGCAACAATGGTACCCAGAGCCATGTGATTTCTGGGGGAGAGCATGAACAAAGGTCAGCGCGGTACCCACCTCGGCTTCGTCGCGCCATCGCTATTTGCAGCTGTGGCCAAGCTGGGGGCGCTGCAAACGGCTAATTGATTGCTCGATGGTTAAGGGACGATGGAATGTTCAGCAAGACGATGGGATTTGCTTGGGGAATTTTGGACGAGGGCAGGGTCATAGTAGCCAGAGGTCGAGGTGTTGTTGGCTGCATGATATGGAGACGGACCGGCTTACCTAAAGGAATAAGCAGGACTTGCCTTGTGGACTATTGAAAGGTGACGAAGGCGACTCCCACTCCCACTCCCGCTCCCACATCCGAGCAATCCGCCAGGCCAGTCCGTCCCTCATGTGGCTTGACTTTGAGCCCTGGCGCTCACGTACACGACCGTACCAGGAGGTACCACGTACTGAGCCTACCTGGTAGAGACCTGGTAGAGACCTGGTAGACCTGGTAGAGACCTGGCAGAGGCCTGTAGAGGCCTGTAGAGGCTGGCAGAGGCCTGTAGAGACCTGTAGAGGCCTGTAGAGACCTGTAGAGGCCTGTAGACACCTGGTAGAGACCTGTAGAGACCTGGTAGAGACCTCGCAGCCTGTAGAGCCCTGGTAGACACCTCGAAGCCTGTAGACACCTGGTAGAGACCTCGAAGCCTCGCAGACAGCTGGTAGACACCTCGGAGCCTCGCAGACACCTGGTAGACACCTGGTAGACACCTCGAAGCCTCGCAGACAGCTGGTAGACACCTCGGAGCCTCGCAGACACCTGGTAGACACCTCGCAGACACCTGGTAGACACCTCGCAGACACCTGGTAGACACCTCGCAGACACCTGGTAGACACCTCGCAGACACCTGGTAGACACCTCGCAGACACCTGGTAGACACCTCGAAGCCTCGCAGACACGCGTTGCGCCGCCACCCACGGAGCCACTGCTGCCACCTCGGCTCGTCCATCCCTCCTCTACATACCTCCGTAGCGCGCGGATCGACCGAAGCATCACCACCATGACCCATGCCCATGATCATCTGCTGATTTCAGATCGTGGATGGATAATGGATTCAAGCCACGGCGGATAGGGCTGGTTGGTCCTGTCGCCTGTGACTCCAGTCCAGCTTCGCGACTAGGTACGGACTACATGCCAGGGGCCCGGATCCAACGCGCCATGAACAGCCACCATCATTGGCATTGTGGCATAGCACTGACAAGCTCCATTGTTTCCTGCCACGAATTAAATGCCCTTCAGCTCCCTGTAATGGATTTCGACTCCAACCCGTGCTGACACATCCAACGAGGTCAGCATCATCGTCGCCGACCATTCCGTTGTGGCTGGGGAAAATGGAGATGGATGTCTCGGAATGCAATGCATGTAGCCATCATAATCCACAAGACTGCGCTGAAGCACTGGAAATGCGAACACTCGTCTGAAATGCCAACCTTGAGGCTAGACGTGATTTGAAAAGTCTACTACGCTGTGAAAGTCCTATTTGGTATACATAACTTGGATAGTGTGAGGGGTTAAACGCTCCTCCCAACCAGAGATTGCTTTTGGATGCTTGATCTTGACCTTGGAAAGTGATGTGAGCTCACCTTTGCGAGGAATTGGGCGTCTTTGGAGAAGTGAAGGGCTGAAGGCGACCGACTGAGCCAGACCATATTGTCGTTCCACCCTTCGGAAACGCGACCAAGTATCCATGTACCCTTCATTCCAGATATACTCACTGCGAGTTCGATATCGTTAAATCTCTAGCAAAGAAACATTGAACTTTGCCAGAAATTCAACGATATCTATACATACTTAAGCACCAAATATTCAAGATAGCATGGCGAAGGGAAGACCATGTGGTGCGCAATAATTTCTCTGATCCAGACTATCCATCTTCGCACACCTAGCAAAATGGATGGACGTAGAGCTTCCAGAAAACTCAACCCACGCATGTATTTTCTCCAATTCTTCCTCCCACCGAAAAAAATACCGTCGAGACTCCATCCCAAAGCCTCCCGCCTGGCTGAATCATTTCTCAAATACAACGAATGATGGAGGATCCTCATGGAATATTGTGTACAAACAAAAGATGGCAAACCTCGACCCCAGAAAACCATACAAATCGGCGAACGCCTACCTAACCTAACCGCACAACTGTGTAACCACTGCCCAACGTGGTTGACTAGAAATTGCAACCACCATTGATTAGTGCGTATCCTTCCCCTACTTATTTGAAGGTCAACATCCATGCTCGCTTTGATGATCAGGCAGAATCCTCCCCAGAAAACCTGTCAATTGGCCTCCACCGCCACAGGTGGAGCTGCATCCTCCATTGGCGCATCTTCTGGCTCGTCCGTCTTCGCTTTATGTGCCTTGTCTGCCGGTGCCGCCTTGGATTCAGATTCCTCAACAGCAGCAGGAGTGGCGGCTTTCTCAACGGATGGCACCACAGACTCTGATTTCGCCTTCTCCTCGTGGGTGGCTCCATTGGCAGTTGCTGACTCTACCGGCGCAGGTGCTGCATCGTCAACAGACATGGCAGCATTCCATCTGCTTAGCAGTGTTGAGCATCGCGGTTTGAAGTGAAATTCATCCTCGCGTGGAATATCGGTCAATTTCAACACACCTTTCAAGACTTTGTTAATCTTAGTGGCTTTAATGATCGATGTCTCGAGATCAGGATGCAGTTCGAGTTGACCCAAGTTATCGTGCATTTGGGCCATGTCCTCAGCTTTCGGTGTTTGATCGCGGCTCAGGAAACCTTTTTGCAACTTGTGGCGAAGGAATAAAATCGTTTTCTGTTTTTTCTCCATTTTCTCCTGCTCGGTCATTTCCGGCTCCACGGGCTTAGCTGGCTTAGGAGTCTCTTTCTTTTCGGCCTTGGGCTTCTTGGCTTTCAATGCTTTCTTCTCCTTGACTGCTGAATCTGCTGATGGCTCAGCTGGAGCTGACGCCTTGATTTTAAGTCGCTTCGGGGTTTTTGTCGTCTCCTGGCAATCAAGTTAGCCTTTGAAAAGAAAACCAGTTACACAAGACTACCTTGTCCTCTTCATCAATCTCTGCCTCTTTGTCGGCTTTCCGCTTGGGTGTCTTCTTAGGCTTCTTGGGAGCCTCCTCCGAAGCAGCGTCCTCCATTGTAACATCGCCTTCAGCGTCAGCGTCTGTTGTGCCAGCGCTCTTACGCTTTGCCTTTTTCTCAGCCGCTTCAGCCTTCTTTTGTGCTTTTAAGTCCTCTTCTTCGCGCAATTGAATGATGTTCTTCTCGTGCTCAACAAGCATGCCTTTGAAGTACGCAAGATCGTGCTCTTCAGCAGCAACCTCGTATGCCCCCCAAAGATCCTTCGTGAACTTCTTGTCAGTTGGGCTACGATTTGCCACTACTTCCTTCAGCTCGTCCATGTCGAGGGGTTTGAGCTCCGTGTTGACTTGCCATGCGCTGTAGGTATTGTTAGCAATTGAGTTTCTTAACGGCTGAGAAGAACTTACAATTCGTTGGTGTATAGGAACATGACAGGGTACCGCCTATCGCGCACTTGTTTGCCACCTTCCATGAAATCCTCGCGATATGTGCCATCTGGTCGCATAGCACTGACGGGCCGCTTCATGAGCAGGCTCTCAGGAAGCATCTCTTCGTCACAGACGATGGACGGCCATGGCTTGAAGCCTTTCATCGTGCAATACCAATATTGGCCCGGTTTTACGTCGAGATGCAAATCTGGCATCGACTTCTTTCGGCTGAGATTCTTCTTCTTGTGTTCGGGAACTCCACCGGTCGATTTGCGCTTCTCTTTCTTGGGAGCACCCGCGGTGCCATTGGTAGGTGCGACAGGGGCCACTGAAATCAAAAAATTAGCAAACATTCAACCACTTTCATGCCATGCTATGCGAATGCAAGACTACGCGGCATTTCAGCGCCTCCAATAATGCAGCCACCGCTTGTAAGGCCGGGTCTCGAGTACGACACAACGCTTTGACAACATAATAGGGTGAGCAGGTGGTGCGCGCCGCTCAAGGAGCTGTCCCAGGTACTTGTGAGTATACGGCGAGGTTACTAACCATCAGTGGATGCTGCCGGAGCCTCTGCCTCGCCATTTGCAGCTGGGGTTGTGGTCGCTTCTTCAGACGCGCCGTCGGCGGATGGAGCAGGCACTGCATTTTCTGCGTCTGTAGCCATCTCGTCGCGCGCAGACGCTGGGCTTATCGCAGTTTCGGACATTTGTAGTTTGTAGTAGGATGATTGGAGGTGGGGAGAAGAGGTGGTGACGTGTGTGACGGTGAGCAGAGACGCGTCGACGACCAGGACGATGCTGGAAAAGCCGCAGGAGTATTGGTGTTGATGAGAAAAGGATGAGTGAGCTGTTTTTGAGATGGCTTTGTTGGTGCTTTGATGGTTGAGGTGTTGTTGATGGGAGAGGTTTTTGGAACGAGCGAAAGTTCGAGCAGAATCGCTCAAGAGTTCCTATACGCTAGTGGGCCACAGAGCCAGAGTCAGTTTTGCGTCGGAAGAAGAAACACTCGACAACAATCTTGGCCGCACCGATGCAATGAAAACCGTTGTATTAAGTGAAGCCGCATCGCACTGAAATCCTTAACAAACTGTGTACCTTCTTGGATTCCTCTTGGGAGGATGTGTTGGTCTTTATTTGTGCCGATCAGGTTTGTGCCAGTGCCAGTGGCCCCCCAGCCTGGCAACGATAATCGATGATTGTCCGTGCGTGCAGGCTCGTCAAATAAGCTGTTGAATACTTCTGTTATTATGTTTAAATAAGGCTGTTGTTCATTCTCACATCTGAATTTAGCCTTTTCCAGAGAGTCCTGGCTAGGCTCGCCTTCGCGCTGGCGGAAAGTATGACCTAGAGTTCTTGACCGGTCCGTTGATCCTGGGGCCGCGGTAGGAGCCAGTGAGCTGCTCATGCAGAGTGATGCCTACATCTACATCGTCCTCATTATGTACCTTCAATTTAGGATATGCTGCTCGCCGCATTCTGCGACCCATGGGCAATGGTGATTGCGTTCAGTCTGGGAAAAAAGCAATATCGTTTCCAATTCAACAGTGATTTATTCTGCTGCTAGCTTTCAGACACCTAATAAGGCTCTTTCATGAGACGGGTTTCTCCAAAGAATGACATGCGCTTCCTTCCGCGTAGACACCGGATCACCAAGGCATGCGAAAGATGGCTCTCATAATGCCAAAACTCGTTCGACTGTCCTAGCTAGTCCAGCCGTGGGTGGTTATTCGAAGAGGAAGCTCCATTCTTTGTGAGTAATGACGGATACGAAATAGAGACTGGTCTGAAGAGGAAAAAAATTGGGAGAATGAAAGAATATCAAAAAATTAAAACGGAATGCCGACTCTTACATTTCCAGAAGGTGAGAGAAGGTGGATCGCATTCAGTTTGTTTCAGGGTAGAAACGCTGACCTGCTGCAGGGAGGACTGCATGTTCTCACTGAAAGAAATGCACTAGTCGTTTTATGCTTTGAATCCATGCATGCTTCGCGACTCAGTATCTCCTACGAGCTGCTCCTCCGCATATTGAATGATGTCGAGATGTATTAATCGTAGGGACCAATACGATTGTTGTGATAGTGACCTTATTTGTTGCTCGAACATGGACAAAGGTTGAACACAAAAACTTGTGGTCTCTTTCAGGTGGAGCACTACTGGTGAAAATGCCCTTTTACTGAGTCCAAAATTGTATGAAATTCCTCGCGGTCTGTTCGTCTACCGATAGTACCATGCGGTCATGTTCCTTGGCCTGAGAAGCAGGGCTTCTCTACAGTTGCGAGCACAAGTATCGTCGTTCAACTGTCCATCGGAGTCGCCAGACAGATCTGAAGACCTTCAGGGCTATGTATCGACGACGAACCCCGCTGACGCGACGCGAAGGAGATGGTCGCAGTGCGTCGTGAGATGTAACTCTGCCAAAGATTGAGGAGGCGGTGCCGCTGCTCTTTTCATCCGTTGGCTAGAAGCATATGGACTCGTAGAGATCATAGCCTTTTTCCTCAACCCCGTGTAAAGATATCTTCCGGAAGACATCGGTGATCGGTCGAGGGAGTGTGCGATTGTACAGAAGAGGCCCGTCGTTGGAAGCACGGCGAATGTGTGAATCTGTGCAGCTGACATTAGCGCAAGCTATTGAGAGGATACTCCCGCTCATCTTGTTAGAGAGGTTTGCGTAGGTTTCTGAATGACCGGCACATTGTTGATGCACGTTCAATCGATACCGGGCTGGGGCGAAAGGTTTGGTGGGCGACAAATGGTTACCAAGAACGTTTACCGACCCATATCCGCCAAGAATTAACTTAGTTGAGTGCAACACTCCCAAATCAAGATCGGTAGTGCAAAAATTCCTGGCCAAATCATCTTCATTATCGCCAGGACCAATTTGACATCGGTTACGAGTTTGACTATAGCTTTTGCAGCTTCGTGGTCCCAATTCCACAGCAAACTCTACTCCTGATGACTTCCATGAAACACCGAGACATCAACAACTTCAATTCTAACTACACTCAAATGAGCTCGAGATCATTTACTCCGCTGTTATGCCTGCTTATATTCACGCCGTCATTGTTCAAAGGCCTCTACAATGCCTTTTTCGCTCAAGTCGAGCATTTTCATTCTGTCTCTCGCCTCGTTCTGCTAGCAATTGAACCCATGCGTTCCAATCATTGGTAAATCAAACAAGACATCGTTCCAGGCCTTTCTTTTCTCCATACGCGCATTCGAGCATAATCTTTTGCTCATCGCAATTCATATCTTCCCAGAATTCTCTAATGCGCTTTGCGACACTCTCGGGCTTCAATCTATACAGAAAGATATTGTCCAAAATGCCAGCAATATCAAGAGTCAGAAATCACCTGCCGTAGCCATCAACCCAAGCCGACACGCAAAGTTCATCAATGAACTCCGAGGACGCCCGTTTGCTCCAAGATTGAGATATGCATGGGCTGAAAATATATAGACTTCGCAATTCCGCAGGGACGTTCAACAGAAATAAGAAATACGAACATACGGAGGTAGCTGGACACTCAGATGCTAAACTCTTCTGATGCAGATTTTTCCCCTATGAGCAGAAATGGAGCTTATTTATGATGGAAGTGTTACCAACATGCGCTCGATTTACCGGGAATGTGTGGATACATGTCTTCGTGGAAATACTTTGCCATCCGGAATGTCATCACAGAACCTTGGAAAGCGACTGAGGCTGCGGCACCTTGCCCTGATCGCAGTTAGTCTTACGAGTTTGCCTATTCCAAACAATCAATAACTCGACCTTCTCCTCACTCAGTCAAAATCTTGAAGACACATACTTTGGACATTGATCCTCACCTCCAAGAATTCCATCCGTACGGTACACTAACAGAGAGTGTTTTGAGATCGCACAGAACGCACGCCCTTCAACCCGGTCACATAGGAAACAACATTTCCCTCAATCATGAGTGTTGCATTCTAGCACCTACATCAAGACAATCTAAGAAGAGGAAGACAATGCCCGCCTTTTTGCCTATACAGTTTCCACTGCATTCTGTGTGCGGTTCCAAGATAGAACCACTCGTCAACGTCCACACTCAATTCCGTGGTAAAGAGAGGTGAGCAAACATACTGACCGACTGGGGGCGTTCGATTGGTTGAAGGGAGCGAGAAGAGAGGCTTCAAGAGAAGAAGATGGGTCATGGCCTCGCAATTGTCTTACGTATCCCATGAACCACAGAGTCTTCTCATCCAGACACGCCAGGGATCCTCGCTCCAGTTTATCACATGTACATCCACCGCCATCAACGAACGCATTTTCTGACTCTTAAGTTCCTCAATTCGAGTGCCGTTGCGTTATAAAGTTTAGCCGCCTCGTAAGAACACAGTGCTAGTAATTGATCGATAATGATCCGCATTGAAAAGCGTTCTCTAGATTGTAATTTTAACACTTGTATCCTTAAATGGCCGTGAAATGATGGCCGTACTGTATATTGTCAAGGTGAATAATTTAACTCCTTGCCATCTGTTCCCAAAGTAAACCAGAGCAATTTACATTCACGAGCAGGATACTTCATATCACGGATGTGGCATGTTCCATATCTCTGGAAATGACCTGGAGTTGAACTCGTAGCAGAGAATTGTCGAGACATTCCCATGTGAAAGAAATGTTGTTAGCATTTTGTGTTCCAAGAATTACCCCTTCCGATTCCATAGTCCGGCATCTCCCTTTCCGCCCACGACAAACAATCACACACAACCATGGACAGTAGCCTACCCTTTCAACGGCCCAAGAATCGTCTCAGAAGCAGTAGTGCAACCTTGTCGAGATCTCCAGTCCCTTCCAGCCCTTCTGTGGGACCTCAAGAACCAAGAAAAAAGCACCGCCATCATCACTCTGTCCACACTCACCACCACGTTCCACACGTCTCCCGCCGTCATGCCAAAGAATCACAGCAGAGCTCTGGGGACAAGGCTGGAGTCTGCTGGGATCTCTCAAAACCGCCCAGCCGAGTAGACCAGTCTGGAAGTTCTCCCGTAAATGGTAGCAGACGTGTGAGCCCTGCGGGAAGAGATGTCTCAGCAACAATCAAATCGGAGGACGTTGCTAAGGAGTGTCACAGGGGAAGAGTCAGGGACAAGTACGAATTAAAGAAGAACTGGCATGAAATCACGGACTGATGGCATGCAGGGAACTTCGAGAGTCTCTCCAAGCTCTGTCCGACCAATCTATGAAAGCTACACGCCAGCTCGACGACGTATATTACTCTATCCTTGAGAAGTTATCGGTCCTCCAGTCCACGATTTCCAACCTTCAAGATTTATCTTCCATGACAAAGAACCTACACACGGCATTCCAGAGCGAGACGGGCACTTTTGAAGCCGATATGAGGGAACAAATCGAAGCTTTCGGAGGGTTTGATAATCCGAAGCAAAGAATTGGGGACTTTGAAACACGCGTCAAAACAAGCAAGGCGAAAGCAGACGAGTTGAGTGCTCGACTTGAATCTGCCAGAGCTCGTGTGCTCGCTCTAGAGGACGAAGAAAAAGAGTATCAGGATATGGTCAGCCGTATGTTGTTGACGATTCGTCCTCACAAAATAAACACTAACAAATTGGTCAGGTCGGTTTAGAATGGTGTGGGTTATACTAGGTTCGATAGGCGCCTTCATCGTCGCTTTATATACTCTCCAAGCCCTGAAGCAACCTTCTTCCCAGATTGGCCTGAGGCCGAACCTTTCGAAGTCACAGACGATACCTGATAGGATATCATCTGTGGTTGAGGAAATACCCGAGACCTTCTCTTCAGCCGCCAAAGAGATATCCCGTGCCGTACTTGACGCCCATGCCAGCGTGTCTGTAACTCAGAACTCAGCCGCGCTCCCGACTTCAAGCTCTCGACCTCGATTGAAGGAGGACGATCAACGATTACACGTTTTTGATGAACTGTGATCTAGTATTCCAACATTTGATTGGAATTGGGGCTACATACAATGAGATTGAGCTACTGGATCAATCCGGAGGCCTCAAACTGTTCCATCGCTAGCGTTGCGGAACGTCGGAATTATGCACACCTTGAGCATTATGCTCAATTCGACCCCATAGGAAAATCCAGCATCCCACTTGCTAGTTGAGATTCAATGCAGCACGAATGATGACAGGGGATTCAGAGCTACTAGGTTATACTACCAGGGAACAGTCGCTCGAGCGGGTAGCACCTTCCATACACTACTCCGCCTTTTTGAATGATGTAGAGAAATCCCAGTCGTTCAAGATTCCACATCCAATCTGCCAGAACAATCATGTTAGCGCTCTGCTTCATTGTGTCTCTGATAGGTATACAAGAACTTACGGTCAGGTATGTAGCGAAGCTGAGCCATCCCAAATAGGGGACCATCAACCACGAAGCGGTAGTGTCGACCTTGCTCCACACGTAGATCAAGTACGAAGTGGTACCGACGAGGGTGACGATATCTGCTACTGCTTCTTTAGGACGTTGCAGAACGAAGAAAAGAGGCGTCCAGATGATGTTTAGGCCGAGTTGGATTGTGTAAAGTGTGGCTCCGTGCTGGAGGGTAATTGTTGTTAGTGATGGTGTTCTGAGGCTGTGTATTTTCTGGGGAGTTGAGGAGATTACCTTCGTGTTTGCTACTGCTTGTGGGTCGAAGGAGGAATTCATCCCCGCTGTCCAGGCGCGGTACGACGCATAGCCCATTCCGGCGTAGAGGGCAGTCCATACTGGAGCGAATATCCATGCTGGTGGGTTAAGTGGAGGTTGCTTGAGCTCTTTGTATTTCCTTTTGGTCTTGTCGGCTGTGTTGTTTGTATGTCAGCATTACCATTTTATTCCATTTAATGGTGAACAAGCTGTCGAGTTCGAGAATTCGAGTCCCGAGTGAATGCGACTGAAATCCTTCAAGATATGATCCCTTAGTTAGTTCACGTCTGCTGACGAACTTGCTTACTTCCATACAAGATCCTCAAACTGAGATTGATATCGATATCGATTTCAGTGCGTTGTATTGAAGTAAGTTCTTGGCGGACATGAATTGACGAGCACGTTGAGATGCTTTGAAGAGAATTCTGCCAGGGTACCTATGCCGTCTGACTACTGCCTCCTAGTAGCTGAGGGGAACATTAAAACGCCTCTGGACCAACATGACTATGAATGACAACTTACGTCGAGTGATGAAACCAATAGCATTGCCCAGTGCCAAAGGTGTCAGAATCGCAACAGCAGGGTTGGCAAAGATGAAGCTCGGAAGGGTGAGGGAGGCGATATGGGAAGTCATGTTTGTGTTTGTTGCTTGTCAAACAACGGATTGACTTTGGATTAGTAGTAACGAGAATGGACTTGAGAAGGCAGTCCAACGTTGAAAAGAGAGTCGCTCGATGTTTATAGATTCTTGAGGATTGCAACAGCCTGAGGTGTCCATCATTCGATGCCATAATGTGACTGTCCTTATTGGGCCTAGTGGTTTTGCATCCGCGTTCCAAGGTTACAGAGTCGAACTCCTCGCCGGACGCCAAACTGGCTCTCCCCGATACCAACACCGCCAGCTTGAACTGCACCTCAGCTGCCGCGCACTCGTGGCTACTCCATTACACACTATATCTTGTTCGTACGTTACTCCGCTATCATCACCATCATCATCATCTTCATCATCTTCATATAACCAATTATCATGGCTTCCCTCTTCTCCATTGCCCATGGCTGCGCTCCGGGACAAAGACCTGGCTGTACGCGGTTCTCTGAACCCGTCAGCTCTGAGCCCTCTCATCAAGCTTTATCTTCTCGTTGGACCTAGGGCACGCTTTCTTCTTCTTCTGCTGCGCTATCATCTTCAAATCACGCTCTTTGCTTCTCCTTCTTCTACCTCACCTCTTCTGATTCCACTCTCTAACGCGATATGCGGCGCACAGCTTCCACGGACCATTGTATATGACTTGATCCTCCTACCTCAGCCTCCCTAAGGCCCTGAATACCCTACCTTGGTTCTGCTCCTCCGAAGTGCGACTACCGCATTGTTTGTAACCTAGCCGGGCCCAGCTGTGCTGCGCTGGACGCCGTTGGTGATGGATTACGTGTACGTAGGCATTGTCATTGAGTATGTGACACAAATTACTAACACCAGCACAAGTCGCGATGACTCGAGAGGTCCCCAAGACGCATACAGACGTCGATCACCAGGTAGGCATCGTTCATACTCTTCCGTCAGACTAGGCGAATTCGCACACCCCAATAGTTTGTCACGATTGAACAAACTTTGATCTCAGATCGCTCATACTTTGATAGGTCCTTACGATCGTGCGGCACCTCGGCGTCGCTCAAGATCGCCTCCTGCAATCGACAGATACCAGCCAGGAGACAGAGCGGACCGCCCTCCTCGCGAAAACTTCCGACAACGCGATGATGGTGATCGCCGGCGACGTGGTTCTCCTCAACCGCCTACCCACATTGACCGATACGTCCCTGGTCAAGACACTCCTGCGCAACCTCTTACCAATCCTCTCCCCAATCCACTCAGCCTAGACTATCAGGTTGGATTCACATGGTTCGCAGAGTGGTGGCGCGCGGACAATTACATCAAGGATGAGAAAGAGCGCCAACGTACTGGACGCAGGACCGTCCGAGGCGACAAGGAAGGTCGGGAGGAGAAGGGAAAAGAGCGTGAGCAGATTCAAGCAGCTTATGATGCATACAAGGAGAGGCTTCAAGTGCAGATGGCACGTTCCTTCGTCTTGCAGCACAAAGGTGAAGAATGGTTCAAGGAACGATACGACCCTGTAACCAGAGACGCGTTTCGCCAGGAGCTTGCAGAATTCCGCCGAAATGCTTATGCCAAATGGGACTCAGACCTGGAGACTGGAGTGTTCGACGAATTCACACTGGAAGGCATTTACAAAAGCGAGAGCAATGGTGCTGGTGGCCTCGTTGAGAAGGAAGAGGGCGAGGCCATCGCAGCCAATGAAGTTCTCGGTGTCGCTGATCTACTTCCCACGCGTGGTGGAGATCTTCGAGACGAGGCAGCTTTGCAACCCACGCTGCTAATCAAGACAATCGCGCCGACTGTCAGCCGTGAGAAAATGGAAGCCTTCTGCAAAGAGCACCTCGGCGAAAACGAAGGTGGTTTCCGCTGGCTTAGTTTGAGCGATCCGAACCCTACTAAGAAGTATCATCGCATTGGATGGGTGATGCTTAATCCAGCTGGTGAGCGGATGGATATTGATGAGCGAGGAGATGGCCGTGACGAAGATGCCGAGAATGGCGAAGAAGGGGAGGAAGGTGCTGTCGCCGAAGATAATGTCACCACTGTCACTGTCTCGGTTGCGAAGAAGGCTTTGGAAGAGATCAATGGCAAGACTATTCATGACGAGAACCGTGGAGATTTCACGTGTCACGTCGGTATCCACGAGCCACCTGTTGCTCCCAGGAAGAAGGCTCTCTGGGATCTGTTTTCTGCTCCAGAACGCATCGAACGGGATCTGGAACTTGCTATTCGACTGGCCAGAAAGATGGACTCTGAGCTCGGCGACGGGTTCGATGGCGTTACCAAGGTTGACGATAGGGTTGATGAGCTTAGAGGCAAGGGCTGGCTTCAGCCTCCGGTCAACGCTCCAGTGTCGAACAAAGCCCCAAGAGATCCTGATGAGATGGAAGAAGGCGAGGAGGGCGCCATTGATGAAGAAGAGGAAGGTTCCTTTGACGATGAAGTTGATGACGAAGAGCTTCTCTCCAAGAAGAAGCGTCTTGATCTTCTGGTCGAGTATCTTCGCCGCGTGTACAACTTCTGCCTGTTCTGTGTGTTTGAGAGTGATTCCGTACACGAGCTATCCCGCAAGTGTCCTGGTGGTCATCTTCGCCGACCAAGAGCCAGTCTCACCACGTCTGCAAAAGCCGCTGCAAAAGCTAGCGCGAATGGTCAGGCGTTCCCATTCAAGAAAGATCAATCATCTACTGAAACGGATCCCACTGCCTCTCCTGTGGATGAGAAGAAGTTCCAGATGAAGCCGGGATCAAAGAACTACCAACAATTGCAGAAAGCCTTCAACTGGGTCAAGACCTACGAGGATAAACTCCTACAGATTGTTGAACCAGAAAATGTTGACATCAAGAAGATTGGTGGCAAGCCCTTTGAAGAGGGACTAGAGGAGGAACTCGCAAAATACGTCAAGCAAGAAGATGAGTCCAAGTTCCGTTGCAAGGTCCCGGAGTGTACCAAGCTGTTCAAAGGTCAAGTCTTCTGGAAGAAACATCTTGAGAAGAGACATGACGAATTCTACGCCAAGATCAAGCAGGATGTAAGTCCATTCAAACACCATAATGGTTTCATCAGATCGTTGTCATCCAGGGGCAGCAAATTAATCATCACCTGCAACTCAAGATCGATATCGATAGGCTTCTGGGAGACTCGATTATTAGACTCGACAGAGATTCATCGATATCGAGTTTAAGTTTAGCGGAGTTGAAGTACAGAGCTGACATCGTGGTTACTGAAGGGGCAATGGCGAGGCCACTGTGTCACCCACCCTCATACAACACAAACCCTCGCTAATACATCAACAGGTGGCTCTCGTCAACAGCTACGTGCTCGACCCAGCTCATATCGCACCATCCCGAAGTGATGCAAATAGCAATGGCCATTTCCCTCTCAACAATCACGCTCCTGCTGGCACACCTCGTGGCTTCAACCTCGCCAACGTGCCCTTCAGCATGCCAAACGCAGGCATGGGTCCACCAAGCGCTATGCACATGGCTGCTTTCATGGCACAGCAAGGCATGAACCCAGGTTGGCCTAGTGGACCGCCAGGTGACGATGATCGCCATGGATCAGGACCAAGACGTTCCAACGCTCGCTTCAACGCACGCCCGCCTGGACCATACGATAGACAGAATAAGGATCAGCGAAATGCGCGCTGGAATGGTGGGTCAGGTCGACTAACACCTCCCCGTGGTGGGCCACGCCCCATGATAAATCCACGGTTCTCAGAAGGCGGACCAGGCAACGTGGGACCTCGTGAAGCGGTACAAGGCCGAGCCTTGAAGAGTTATGAGGATCTGGATGCCGCAGGCGCTGGCAATGGAAGTGCAGAATTGGATTATTGAAAGGGTTCGTCGCTGTTGAATCGTAATAAGCACGGGTAAATGTTGTCGAATTGAAGCACATGTCACAGTAGTGTAAGAAGAGTCTGGGGAAAGCGGAAACATGGCGTTGATGATTATCGTTTCGGGTAGAGTTTATTGGTATATAGCTTCGAAATAATTTGCAAGGCACTGAAGCTATTGAAGCAGGACTTCAATTTTCCCGGTCACAAGAACGTAATGGGACAATATTGGTCCGGTATCAAAGTGTTTGGTTCTCTGACGAAGTTCTTGACCAGGGACCGAGGGACATGGACTCGGTTTCTTTCATGGTCGACTTGTAAGATACCCAGGTAGTAGTAGTAGTGGTATTCTTGAAGCTGTTAGTGGGACAAGGCACCATCTTCGGCCGGGCTCGTTCGCCTGTACTGGTCATGGATCTTCCCCAGCATTCATGACGCAGCGTCCAAGCTCGTGCAGACTTTCACACTTCTCATCTTGTTGGAACACACCTCAGGTGCCAGTGCAGCTGGTTGTGAGCCTGAGCTTGTCTTTGGAGTGCAGCTGACATGTCCCGGTAGAAGTCCTTCTTCCCTTCCTCCACCAACGTCCACTCCCATTCCCATTGCCATTCCCACTCCCACTCCCACTCCACTCCCACTCCCACTCCCACCCCATGCCCTCCGCAACTATTCGCCGTCGTTCTTTCAGCGTCACTGTCACTGTCACTGTCACAAGCTAGCACGCGGGCACCATCTGCCTCGATCCACCAAAAGGCTCAAGCATTCCTGCCCCCACTACCGTGTACACATATCGAGACATCCATAACTGCCGCCAGTCCCCGGTCCCCAGTCCCCAGCCATTATGCAGAATCAAATGTTACCTGTACGGATGGGCTTGCAGCGCGGCGAGACAGAGGCCACCTACTTGTCTCTTCCCAGGCCTGGAGCTTTGCTGACGGGCAAGCAAGAGCATTGTGAGTCTTGACGTCGGTCATCCGCACCTGTATTGCTAACAGCTCCAGATCTCAAGCGCGAACTGATTTCCCACCAAGTCAAAGATGAAATCGGTGAACTGAACTCCCCCACCGCTCTTCGACGCTTCGGCGCTCCATTCCGAGGAGACAAAGGCGAAGTGGCTCCCCAAGATTCCGAGTTACCGCTGCTACGATATTTATTCGTTCACCATGTCCGGACATTCCCATTCCTCGACCAGGCTCGGGAGGAGGAGTTCTGGCAGAACAGGGTGCAAGTGGTGAGTGATATCACCTAAGAAAGAGATTGGCATGGGAGCTAAGTATCTACACAATCGTAGTTTCTCGAATCCTTCGCAAGCAAGCAGATTTCCTCGTCTGAAGACCGCCTGGAAGATACAAAGCGGAGGAAACTGGCAAAGAAAGCTGAAAAGCTGGTCGAGATCATGATGGTCTCGGGTATACCTACGGCCTCTGGCTACGAAGAACGGATACGATTTGCAGAAATGGAAGTTGTAGACCGTGGAGCTCAAGAGAATGGTCTAGTTGCGAACACACCTGAGGGACATCCTATAAATGGATGGGACGTCAATCTTGCGGGTGTGAGGATGCATACAGTCAAGAAACGACTGGGGAGAAGCCACCAGGAAGCAGTGAGAAGTTCCAGGCTTTCCTTCGCAGTGGAGTCGAGTGCTAATCTTGGGACAGGAATACATTATTCGCGTCAAAACTGTTGGTGAACCCGAACACTATGTTGCTCGTCGATATGAAGATTTCAAAGCCATGCACGATCGATTACGAATTGAACTGGCCGGCAAAGTCCTACCTCCGCTCCCGAAGAAGAACTCTGCTGACTATGTCATGCCGTCCTTCATGGAGGATTATGACGAGTCGGTTTCGTCAATCTCGTCGGAAGAGTCCCTACCCAGACATAGACATGATTTGCTGAGATCTTCTAGAAAACACGGAGGCGACAGTACCAGTACGGGAGAGGGCAGTGGCACGCCACCTAGCGACTCTGCTTCTTCTCTTACCCAAGACGGTGAATCATTTGACACGACGGACAGACTGAAACCAATGGGCATGCGTGATCGAATGAAGAAGGTTGTTCCTGGCCACAAGAGGAAAACCTCAACAGCATCTCAATTATCTGTTCGCCCTCCCGGCTCGCCGCGAGTATCAACTGACCAAAGCTCGATGTCTGCAGGTGCATACCCTCCGGTTCTGTTCCGGGAACCTCAACGTGTATCTCTTCGTGCGGCACTTCGTACATTGCTACAGAATCAGCATATTGCGCGATCAACCTCAATGCAGGACTTCTTAGTTAAGGACAAGCTGCAAGCACTAAATGAAGACGAAAAAATGGACATGGAGCGTCGAAAGTTAGTCGATGAGAAACGTATCGAAGAACAAAAACAGTTTTATGAGATAGCATCGAAGCGAGCTGCGGAAGTTGATGTTCACATGGAAGCGTTCAGGCGCGAGATCATTGAGAGGAATGGGCTTCGCAACTTGTTTGCCTCCATCAAGCAGAAAAACTCAATTTCCGAACTCCCACCAGAGCACAAGAAGGTGGCCGAATGGCTAAGAATCGAGTACGTAACTGCTGATGTTCACACTGACAAGTATCTGGCTAAGGGTGTCTTAGAATTGCGGCCACTATTTACCATCTATTCTTGGCCGAGGACAATTCTGCAGAGCTGTTCGGACAACTAAGTCGGATACATTCCATGTTTCCATATACCATTGTGAAGAACATTGTCCGCTTCGCAAACCCCGTAGCGCTGTTCCCGCGTGTTCTGGATGTCTTCATGGCTCAACCTTTCGGAACCCGGTCGCTTTTACAGCACATCTTCGGCATGGCTATCCAAGATGGAATCAACAACATTCAGAAATCAATGAACGCGCTTGTTACGCACAAAATTCCAGAACCAGAATATCCGGCAAAGATCCAAGCTTACGTGGAGGCAGATGAGGAAATTAAGCAGGTTGTGAAAAATGAAGCAAAAAACAAGAACGTTGACCTCGTCTTGGCTGCCCTGCAGTCAACCCGATTTGGAAACACACTGTCTTATGACCAGTTATCTCAGGCAGAAGATGCGCACCAAGCTTGGAAGAACGCCGTGGAAAATGTGGGAAGCGAGAGAGCGCCCAATGCTGAACTTTTTGCACACATGAAACAACTACTCAAGCTTTACCTTCGACTTCGAGACAAGGTGAAGATGTTGGAAGTTATCAACGAGGTACGAGATCTGCCTCATAACCCCCACCGTGCAGGGGCAGTTAGGCTTGTACTGGTTGTACTCACCATGTATGGCTTGTATGGTCTGGCTGCTGAACTTGCGCAGCTTTGGAGAGACGAGGCAAGTAGACAGAGATCATCAGATGTTACCAGGTGCAATCACGCCGCCCAGCATTTCTCTCTCTGATCTTCCTCTGCATGCTTCAAGCCTATCCGTTTTAGTCACATGGAGCTAACATTTTCCGAACAGCCGAACACCATCAAGCTTTTGCGTAACTTGCTCGAAATATTCTATGAGCCCATCATGCGCGTCATCAAATCCGCCAATGTTTACAACAGTGTGACGGATCTTGCCAGCTTTATTGACGACATTATTAAGACTGTGGAGGAATCCCAGCGACAAGGATTCTCAGCAGATCCCAACCAAACAGTGCAGTCCTTCATCGATCTGTGCGCACGACATGAAAATGATCTGTATAAGTTCATTCATGAAATGCACAAACACGACAATGGCCTGTTTGATGCACTCATGGGTCATATTGAGGACATTCTGAACTTTCTCCGTCAGGGACCAAAGGGTGGCTCGCTCGACATGAACGCTTTGTTTCTCGAAGCAACGGAAGCCGGAGTAGTCGATAAACAGCTTGCTACCAAGGAGATCAATTCTCTTCTCAAATGGCAAATCAAACGAAAGCGATGGCACCAGGATAAGACGAGACGGAAGATGGCATCTGGTGAGGATCCGGCGATGCAAATGCCAGGCTTCAATGCTATACGGCCAAGCGATTTTGGGCTCGAAGAAGAGGACTTGTCAGATCTCGAAGATGACGAGGAAGAGGATGGATGGAGCGACAGCGAGACCGACGGCGAAGATGACGCTGACGGGATCCTGGCGGAGCAAAAGAGGAGGGCTAGACAGGCGAGATTGAAGGCGGGCGCAGGAGAACCGAAGAAGCCGCCGATCCAAGAATTGGATAAGCTTTTACCCGGATTCCTGGATAGATTGAGGATGGTGCTGGCGGAATGAAGAAGTCGGTCGATCATTATCTTTCGCATTTCATACACACTTGATACCATTGGTAACGAATGTGTGGATAGAGTAGGATAGACAGAAAGTCATTGGCGAAGCGTTAAGTTGAACACAACACGTCGTGTGATTTGATGCTTTAGCTTGAGCCGAGGTGACAGAAAGGACTCTTTCGTTCTGCTCCCTCTCTTTATCTCCTTTTACCTTGAACTGGTCAATATTGATTTCTCTATTTAGGTTTAGGGAAAGAGCATCTCCAGGTGTAGTCTATTTGAGTCAGATGTTGCTGCTCATTGAAAGCAGAAGAGTGGCGTTCGGCTTGGAATCGACTACGTAAGGTATCGTGTTGTCGCACCCACGGATAGGACAACATAAGAGAATGCTTGCTACCAGGGCAGGAGGAAAAGGCTTCGATACTCTGATCGATAATCGTTCTTATTTCGCTGTATTTTGTCCATGAGCGACAAAATTGGTATATTTCCGGTTTCCTCTCTGCTCTTCAAAGAATTCCATATCTTCACTAAGTCTGCCCAATCTATCTCCATGCTCACTCGTGCAATAGCTAGAAAATCGGCCATTGCCAACTTTCCAATGTGGATTGGAGGATAAGATGGTCGAAATTTGCTGTATAATTCTGGTATCTTTTTCATCTTCAATTTTGCGATCATGTGGGAGTCGAAGTCATCCTCGATTGGTACTCCGTACGTCCCCTTTGAGATCGCCCTACGTGCCAAGTACCGATGAACCCCTCTATCATGCATAGCAAAACCACTCTGAGGCGCAAATCCCAGTCTTCGAAGTTCAATTCTTTTTGCACCCTCAATGGTAGATATGTGTACCATATTGTGCTGTCGTTCCCACAGACCGTGTGAGTGGGAACTATTCGATGACAGATTTTGAGAGGTACTATGGTGTTAAGTTTTTACAAAATATTACCAGCTCAAGGTGGAGGGCCTTCCAATGATTCCGGGTATAACCACCAGTTCTGAAGAACGAGCCTTGGATTCGTATCCATCCAATCAGAAATAAAAAGGATTTCGATTTCTATGGTTCACTAGAAGTTTTCTCGACTCTGGTATTCAGACACGAGACTGTTTACGTATCAGCATCGACTTTGAAGCGGCAGAAAAAAGGCTTGATTGCTCATTTGTTGGTGAATTGAAACTATCTAAGCTAGTCGGGTGCTCGTCAGCATGTTTCTCAAGCCAAGAACAATGTTATATCCTGTTGAAGTTGACGAGTGATGATATAGCTGGTTCCTTGTCCTGCAGAGACGACACGCAGTCTGCCGTCCCAATTCAAGAAAAGTAGAGATATTATGGACCACCATACAGGCTGCATTTCAGTTTTGAAATCATGCTCTAAGGATTGCCGTAAAAATCATCCGAGCAGCTGTCTCCTCATGCTCGCTTCCGGTTGCCGATGGGACGTATCATATCCTGGGTATCATATTGCTTCCCTCTTCTTTTGGCAACTGCCCCTGCTCGCAGATTCATGATATTGTGAAGACAATGGATAAATCATTTTCATCCTCATTTTCCAGACTTGATCATCTTATTCCTCTTCTCCCGTCGCTTTAATCTCTCGACACGTTTGCGATGCATCTTCTCGGCAAGCTTCTCGTATCGTTCCTTCTCAGCTTTGGCAACGCGTTTGTCCTTGATTCCTTGAATCCAGCGCTATCGTTGTGGTCAGCGACAAGTCATACCGTCTATTGTCCGTGGAGATGCCGCACCTGTCTCTCTGCCTCCTTTTCTTCCTTGAGCTCCTTCTCTTTTGCCTTCATGGTCTCCAGCTCCTTGCGCTTCCCTTGGCGCTTCTCATATGAAGTCAGTCCTCCGGTGGGGCGAAAAGCCGTCTTGTTGTCGTGCCATTGCTTGCCTGTTCACCTTGTCAGTTGAAGTGAAGGAGGGAAACTCTTCTTAAACCACCAACCATTTTTGCGCCTCCCAGCCACGGCCGGCGTATTCTCTGAAACTTCCGCAGCACTCATGTCGTTGATGTGTACAGAGAGGAAATGATGTACGTCAAGGAAGCAATAATGAATTTTCTTGAAGTCTTCGTCGCAGCCCGATAAGATGATCTGATTAGATAGTTCTCGGACAATCCAGGCTCATGCGCCTAACAAAAAATGCCACTAGCTCCACTTGTGCACTAAAGAACAACAAAGACAGAAAATTTGAGGCACAACCGCCATTCGAGAGCTATTTAATGACTGGGGAGCCTAACGCCATATCATGACACGATTTCACCTCCACCTTCGTTACAAGTCCACTCCTTGAGCTACCCGACTTCGGCCAACAGACATGCTCCTTCGATAGCAGTTCTGACCGCTCTCCCAATTCCACTTCCGACATCATATCTATCTTCTCTTGATGGACTCATCTCACCCGGCTGTCAGCCTTGAACAAGGTCCTTGCATCATTCTGGCGCCAGACACTGCTCCTGCGACTGAGAAGCTCGCACAGCATGGAGTTGAAGCAGTCAAGGATGTGGCATTTGGCTCCACGGCTGGTGTTGTGGGAAAGTTCATCGAATACCCTTTTGATACTGTGAAAGTGAGGTTGCAGTCATCTTCTCAGTACTCGGGACCAGTGGATTGCTTTCGAAAAGGTTGGCGACAGGATGGCTTCCATGGGCTTTACAGAGGTATCTCTGCGCCGCTAGTCGGAGCTGCCGTAGAGACGAGCAGCTTGTTTTTCAGCGTCAGTCACTACGGCGACCTCAAGCTCGATCTGACGGCTAACATTCTCCCCAGTACCGTCTTGCCCAAGAAGCTTTCAAATCTGCGTTCCTGCCGAACGATGAGCCATTATCCATGTCGGCCCTACTACTCTGCGGCAGCATCTCAGGTGCTTTCACCTCGCTTCTCTTGACTCCTATCGAACTCGTAAAATGTAAAATGCAGGTTCCCGTGGTCCCGCCCGCTATTAGGATTGGACCACTGGGTGTCATATCCTCTATATACGGTCACCAGGGTCTGAAGGGGTTCTGGCATGGCCAGATGGGAACACTGATACGCGAAACCGGTGGCTCAGCAGCGTGGTTCGGTAGCTACGAGGGCATGAGTGCAGTATTCCGCAAGTGGGACGAGATGACTCTCAAGGAATCACTGCCAATGTACCAGCAGATGGCTGCAGGTGCTGTCGCTGGGATGAGTTACAATTTCATCTTCTATCCTGCGGACACGATCAAATCCCGAATGCAGACCGAGGACGTGCGAGAAATCGTCGGAGGAAGGAAAACGTTCATGTCTGTGGGAAAGACTGTTTGGAGAGAACATGGGTTGAAGGGATTGTATAGAGGATGTGGAATCACGGTTGCAAGGTCTGCCCCGAGTTCCGCGTTCATTTTCACGATTTACGAAGCGTTGAGATCTACTTTTGCATAACACGGATTGCTTTAGATTTTGGGTAGCTTTTGAAGGTGCGTTTTATTAGCCGGCGTTCTCTTTCCCTTGAGACATAGAGGGACAGAAGCACAAACAGGCTCTCCCGATATTCCATCTCGATTTTGGGCAATTCCTTTCGACCCGATTTTGGCCAATTGATTGCTAAGCTTTCCTCAATCAGGCCCGTATTGAATTGCACTGATGGAAAGCGGTTTGGCTGTAACCTGAAGCGAACCGTCCCCGCGGCCCTGTTGTAGCCATGGAGAGTGAGCCCCCGATTTTACCCCCTTCACATGTTTGTAACCGTCGTTATCCCCGCAGATGAAAGCGCGTCATCCCTGCCAAACTGGCTTCGGACACCCGAGGATCCTACTAAGGGAAAACTACCACCTGACCTCAAGAACTGCTATCTTACTTGGAGACTCGAGTGATGTCTCAGTACCTTCCAAGCTCCTCCCACCCTCTGCCGCTTCAGTAAATACTTCGCGACGTGCTACAAACCCCTCACAACAATCACTCACCTTCTCTGGGCCGAGGTCTTCAATTCTCAGATTGAAACTCGATCTTACACCCCAAATAGTCTTGCGGACAACCGGGTGAAAATACAGCATCAATTATTTCACAATGGAAGGAGTCAAGGCTCTCGAAGCCGCAATTGAGAGGATAGTCCTCAACCCACAATACCATGACATTCTCATGCTCGTCAAAGCTGTCCGAAATGGCATCGTATACGGCTGTAAAGTGCGCTTCCCTCACGCATTGGTGTATGCTTCCTCTTCTTCTCGTTGCTCAAATCTAGATTGACATCCCGATAGCATGATCTTCCTCTTCCGCTCCGGAACCTTCAGACACAAAGTCTCCCTTATCCTCAAAGCAACGCGGCAACACGCCCGAAACTTGGGTCTCTTCGCTCTTACCTACAAGTCCACGATGCTGGCACTATATCACATGAACCAACAAAAAGAAGGACATTATGATACCATGCTTGCTGGTTTAACAGGTGGCTACGTGGTATTTGGCCCTGGCATGCACAAATCTGTAAACCAGCAGATTGTCATATACATCTTTGCGCGTGTGGCATTAGCAGTCGCGAAACTGATTGTACAACCGAAGAACGAGGGTGCCATTCCAGGTGGAGGGGGTGGTTTCGGTTTGGTAACCGATCCCAAGATCAAAGAGTTTTTGACAAAGCATGCATGGACGGCGTTTGCCAGTATAAGTTGGGGAGCTGTCATGTACCTGTTCAGGTGGCACCCAGAAACGATACAGCCGAGTTTGAGGAACAGTATGCAGTATATGTATGTTTCCCCTTTACTCGCAGAGCTTGTTGGAATGATGCTAACATAAAAACACAGATATGTAGATTCGGATCACTGGGACAGTTTGAAGACTTTAATTTGGCACAACAAATAGATGAGCTTGGATTTATAATGACATATTATGAGTAGGACGTATGGGGAGCATGTTCGGAGCTACAAGTCATCTGCATTTGGAATGACGGGATGATCAAGCGGCAGGGTCTACGATTCTGCTGTACGATATCATGAATGGATAATAAGGGAAGGACAGGCATCTACAAATTCGCCAGGAGCGTTTCTGTGACGCAGTATTACACCTTTTTCAATGCGGAAGACCGCAGCAATCTATCACATTTAAATCCTTACAGCACAATGACACCCTCGGGATTGCTCGAAAGCTTGGGCTGACCCAGTCTCCACGAGGCTTCTGATCGATTCGCATAAATACCTTCAGGCAGAAGCAACATCTTTGGAGAGACTGTCCCATGCTGTATTCGCCTATTCCTAAGGAAGTCAGTTGAAACTCCCCAATTCGAGATCGAAATAGCTATGACCCCGGAGACTTTGAAGATAAGCTGACAAGAAATCGTTTACACTGGCGTGTGGCCTAGTCTATGTAAAGCCGCGTTGAAAGTGAAAAGTGAAAAGTGAAGCCACAGCAGGGCTAGCAGTCTAAGTACACACCGTAACTTGAACACCATCGATATTGATTTTGATGCCTGAATTCGCGAGATCGACGAACACCTGGCAGATTGGTTGCGGAACTTCGCTCCAAATTTATCCATAGCAAACGAGGACAGTTATACTTCTAGATTCGTGTCCGGTGCGTTCAAAGATGGCAAGGACATTAAGATCCCTGCGAGACGTCAACCTACCTTTCGTAGCCTCTAGTACGTAGTGGTAATCTCTAGACTTGGACTAAAGCATGGATCTCTCTTAGACGAGATCTAATATACCAAGGCATGATCGGATATTCGCCTGCACGACTTGTGAAAAGTGATGGTTGAAATTGAGGTTGTTGCCTCCACGAGAATCATTTACACACTTGGCAGATTCTACGCAGTTAAAGCACGATACAGCCTTGTTGTCTGGGGCTACAGCGCAAATTCGATTCGCATCCGCGTCCCATGACCTCAATATCGCACGACGAAAGGTGCGAATCCGCGATGCTTGTTACACGTACTATAAGTGATCCTTTCCCAGTCATTGGTGTCTTTGCTCTACACGGGGTCTTCGAATAGGGTTCCGTGCCGTCTTGATGTCGATCACGCTCTTGCGTGGCAAGGAGCGAGGACTAAGCGTTGACTTTTACGCTGCCTTTGGCTTGTCAGAATTTCAGCCTCGCGTAGCGGCTATATACTATGTATGATTACTTAATCATCTCTACCGTGACTTCCATATCAACAGGGCTGTGTAACGAAGCCACCGTGCAAGGAGATTCGGTCGATATAGTGAACATGTTGCAGGTGACATCGATAGTATGCGGTCGGTCGCGACAGCGGCGATCCGAGGAGAGCTTTCGAGATGCAGGAAAAGCGTGCGCAGTCACTGATCATGAACTAGTGGTCGCAATTCCAAGTGGCTTGCATGGAAGGATCATTGGCGTGCTGCGTAGCATCTTGACAACCGTTATGAATCAGTGGAAATTGTGAGGCCTACGGCCTATTCTGACAATTCTCAACTGCAACTGTGCTGCTGATCAGCCTCTGGAGTTTTTCTTGCCGTATTGGCTATCATCAATTGCTATCCAGCTTCTGAACGACCATTCTATCGTGGAAATCCAATCAACCGGCTAGATTAAGGGGCTCAAGGGCCGAACTTGTTGATGCACACTAGAGATGGCAATTGAATTTCAAGTCTGCTGTATAATCGACCGATCCGGGTTCCTTACGCAGGCTCATTTCCTCGGTACGTGGCGCTCGAGTCCTTCGAACGCGGGTCGAGCTGCTTGCGACACCATGAGCTTCAAGGGGCTTCTTCCGATGGGATGCCCTGAAAGCCGACTCCAAGTTCACCAGGCGTCGTAGATTTTGTTGTTTGCCATTATACTTCACCATGACGTTCGTCGCCTCCATCCTGTGCAAGTTACGGTGTGCACGACACGACTATGAGGTATTGCCCATCAACTCAGTGAGCCAATACCTCAAATTCAAATTTGTACCTTCTCTTATAACAAGACCACAGCTAGCCAGCCTCTTTCTAGAAGTTCCCATCCTCTTTAGCTTGCGTCCACCCTTCCAACCATTATTGCTTTGTTTTCCATCGCGCACTTGTCTGGTGTTGGTGGAGTCGTCGTGTTCTCATCATGACTCAGATTGGTATAGAAATCTTATTATCAACTCACTACGACCATATGCGGTTGTCAATGCGGTTGCGTCTCTAGATGCCGAGGTGATGATGAGGGTCGCGATGTACAGTACGTGGAAACATGAGGGTTTGTCGGGCGTGGCTGTTGTGCTTAATCTAGTACTTACGACTGATTAGCTGATCGTGATTACCAGAGAGGTGAGGAGGGTATGGATGAGGAAAGCGTTGGGATGCCAAAGACGATGAACATAGGATCATCCCAGCATCTGTTCAAAGAGTATACAGATTACGATGTGGATGAGCACGGCGTATTTCGACAAGGGCAACAAAAAATTGACTTGGGAAAACCCCTTCATGGAGGTGATCGATTCCTCCGAGCGAATCCAGTCTCTGGAGTCTCTGGCGATGCATCTCCACAAAGCTGAGACCATTAGTGTCTATTCGTCTGGTCCTCGAACGGGCCGCAGCGATAGTCCTGGTGCAGTTGGTCCAGCCATTAGAACTAGGACATCAAGTCATGAACAGGACTATCATTCAATTTGACCCATTGACGCTTGCACCCCAGCACATGATGCCTCAAGACGCTTGTCTTGCATTGGTCGGACAGCAGATGTACCCACACTCCATAAAATCGGATGATCTCGCAGACGTTTAGAGATATACATAGCGAGGTGGAGTGGCCAGAAAACTCGTAGGTCTTGGAGCTGGAATCGGATTTTCATCTTCTACAGTCTCGGTAAATGTAAGGATTTGTTTGTTTGTTTGTTTGGTGCGGTCCGGCGTATATCAGCCTTGTAGGATGATCGGATTTTGATGCTGGACGGTGGAATGTCGAGGGTAGATCTAGCAATGCGGTGTACGATTGACGATATACATGGCATTGATAAAGGACCTCACCGTGTGCAATCGATCGTGCAGGACGAATGTGCTCCATGTATCTCGTGCAGTAGCTGTCCTTCAATATCGTGACTAGCTCACCGCCGACTGCAGTGGGAGTGACGAGGGCGCATCGCATGACGGGCAGTTGTCGACAAGTCTTCAATGCCATTCATGCCTCTGACTATTTACCGCAACGCGTGCACAGGGCGTGGAGGCCAGGCATAGGGGGTGGAGGCCGGGCACAGGGGGTGGAGGCCGGGCACAGGGCGTGGAGGCCGGGCACAGGGGGTGGAGGCCGGGCACAGGGCGTGGAGGCCGGGCACAGGGGGTGGAGGCCGGGCACAGGGCGTGGAGGCCGGGCACAGGGGGTGGAGGCCGGGCACAGGGGGTGGAGGCCGGGCACAGGGGGTGGAGGCCGGGCACAGGGGGTGGAGGCCGGGCACATGGCGTGGAGGCCGGGCACAGGGTGTCGGCGGGGTGACGCTGACGGTGACAATATGGGCCAATTTCAGGTTGGCTTGCCCTTCACCCTTTCTTTAGGTTATATAGGACAGAGCATGTGCCCACAGGAGGTCAAGAACCCAGGAGATGATTTGGCAGAGCCGAGCCCAAAAAGAAGAAGGCATGAATCCGAAGCTGATGCAGCACAGCTCAACTTATTAAAAACCCTACCACAATAATTGTTTGGGACCCGTCCCCGCCGTCCAGAATCCATTGCCACTCGCGCCTGAGAACGGGTGATCAACCCTCCCATATCACCCACCGCAGCAGCATCTCCCCCCAGTGGCCCCCTCCCGCTCCCTCTCCACCCAGGCTTCTTGCCAGTCAGACGCTTCACCTCCACCTCCCACAGGTACGTCCTGTTGCTTGCTCCCCGGTCCTGCAACTGCGTTTAGTACACGCGTCTGTTGGGCAAGACTACAGCTTTATCGCCTTGCTCTGGCTCAACGGAGTAGTGCTCTGCACGCCTCACATGAAAGCCGTTGCGCTCAGCTAAATCCTTGCTGCTTTGGCTCGGGCTCGAAGGCTCGAGCACGCTGTTTGTTGGGTCGTGCAACAATCTTTTGCTGACTCCCTTCTAGACGAGCCCAAACTAAAGGGACCTGCGGTTGTTTGTTGTAGGACAGCCAGCAGCTGGTGTCGCCTCCTTCCACACTCCTCACTTTGGCCTTATACCATGCGTCCCACGGCCGTTTATCAATCTCTTTTTGAAGCACCTCTTGATCATCTGGATCACAAGCCTTTCAAAGAACTATAGGGAGTTAATGCCCAACGCGCGAACCCCACGAGTCTATTCACTGCAAAGCTTGTCAAATATCTCAAGGAGAGACCCTCGGAACAGTCCGTCCTCTCCGTCACTTGAGTCCCCTGGTCTACAGAGTATAGACTGTACTTCGGACGACTGCATCCACTTCGCTCGACGGCACGCAAAGACGGCGCGCATTTCGAGTTGAAAATCAACTACAACGCGGTCTCACCCGTGCCTTGAATGCCCTCTGCACCTCGACCAATTTGATGCACATGACATCTTGAGACACAGAGTCGCGCCAATTCCGGGCAGATCCGAGCCGACACTCGAATGAGAAGTATTGAGCCTCGCATCCCGTATGTCAACAACAACTCCTTTACAGGCAGGGGATCACGAGACCATCGCTAATGCGTTTGCAGGTGTGTGTAGCCAGATCTTACTCTGCTGCCCTAACTTCTACGCCTGTCTTGCAGTTCCGGTTTCTACCGCAATACGCGCCTAGGCTGATTGTGCATGAATTGACCTTGAACTTGCACCCGTGTCGGCCTGAAGGAGATCTTCAGGTGCTTCTTTGTATTTGCACGCTCGTCACCAAATCTCGACTGGCTTCATTGAACTTTCCGACATCTTCCATTAGCTTTCCCCGCATTCAATCATTTCCCCCACAATCCATTATCTTTACAGAGAGATCTCGGATCAGTTGGGTTAAAAACTGCTGTACGAGTCCTCGATTCATTGATGAATTGTTGGGAGCGGTCCCACTCTTTGTCTGGCAACATCACCTTCGCGTCTATTCCAAACTAGGCCAAGCAACAGCAACATCTACCTTAGCCTTGTATCAAGATGTCGTCATCTTCATCAGTACGGAAGTTTAAGGTTGAACCCGTAGAAACCACAACGAAGTCGTCTCGCAGATTCGTCCCTCAGCCAATAGAGACGACGAAATTCAGTTCGAAGTCACGGGCCAGCGAGGCTGACACTTCCCCACCTCCAAGGAAATTTACGCCCCAGCCCATTGAAACAACCATTTCAAGTAGCAAACGGAGGAACGACAACTCACCCCAAGGGCCTCGAAAGTTCACACCACAACTAATACATACCACGAACAGAGACCGGCATCCTGAAGAAGAAAAGAGTGCTTGTTCAACAGTGGATGCTGCGACGGAAGCCTCTTGGCAGGATAACAAAGTCAAACGATCATTTGCGCCGCAACTGATTGACACTGCAAAACGAACGCGGAAGGCTGGCGACACCCGACCAGCTCATCTACCATCGGATAGGACCGATGCGTTGCCTAGCAGTATAGATGGTCTTCGCCAATTCCGTCAAAGAGTGCTTGATACACCTCCCCCACCTGAAAACACCCCCGCGGGCACGCTCAGTCCCAGTTTATCCTCCGCTGAAGCTAGGCGCCTCGGAATTCCGCTTCCCCGTCGTCAATTATCTCAATTCACTCAAGCTAGCACCCGACAACATTCCTTTCGAGTCCCGGAACTGGAATGCATTGACTCGTCAGAATCTGAAGAGGGTGGCTCTCCTTGCATGTCCACATCTCCCTCTTCAGCATCCGATGTATCATTCAGACACGCTACAAGAATCAGGGAGAGTATAGATGCTTCTTCGTCTGGGTATTTACTGGAACTTGCTGCCAAAGCAGCAGAGCGACAATTGAGGGAACAAGCCCTCGCAGCGTTTCCGAATGACGATCGTCACACCCCTGTTGACCATTACATTGGCCGCGAGTTCTCCACTACAGCTGCCAGTGTAGCCGGTACGCGCAGCGAATATGACCATCGCCACTATGGCTCATTCAATTGGGATCTCATGGATATGCGTCAACATCATGAGCAACTCGAAGCCAAAAAGGAAAAGGAGCGAGCGGAGAGAGAGGCAAGACGTAACCGACTTCACAGTGATTCAAACCGTGGCCCGTGGGGCAATCCCCCTGCAAAATCTGTGCCTGGTAAGAGAAACCAGAAAGGTAACGAGCTGGAGCGTATGCGGCGCAAGGCTCGCCCTCCTATGCTGGGAAACGACATAGAGTTTCCCAGATGCAGATCACCATCCCCCGCCCGGTTTGATGTCACGCAAGGCTCAACATTCCTTCGCGCCCAAATGTGCTATCTAACTGAGCACGCCGACGATCCCGAAGATCGTAAGGAAAGCTTGTGGAAAGTCAAGGAGTCAAGGACAACCATGCGTACTTCTATGTGGTCTCAATCAAGCAGTCGTGCTCCAAGTCCTGGTGGTTTGTGGGGCGGTTGTTGTCGAGTGGGAACCGGTTTGAGCCCACCTCGAGGTCCCACTGGCCTCATGACACCTCATCATGTTTATGAAGAAGCGCCCAATCCAATGGATACAATCGCGAACCCAATGTTCCGTCAAAGCTCACCTTCACCGCCGTCTTCCAATCCTGATGTCGCCCTCGCTGACAAAAAGGTCGGTACTGAACAAGCTATTGAGGACGAGTTCAACGATAACTTTGTAACCCAAGTTTACAATTATTTATCACTTGGGTATCCGTCACTGGCCCGAAAGTATGATGAAGAACTGGGCAAAATATCTTGTACTCCTTTAGCGGATCTGAGGCATGACGACAGCCTCGCCACGTCGAAGGGGTACATTCGCCTTGGGGACGATGAATGTGGGAAACAGGAAGGGATCGATGAAGAGATGTGTGCACGTTGGAAGGCCCTGCGTACATATATCCACGAATGGGCTCGTCAACAGCCCCGTATGGCCCAACCACAGAATCAGCAAGGGTTTGGGGCCAGCGTCCGTCGTGGAAGTTGGGCTTGGTGATCAAGGTTGTCGATCCGTGAGTATGTTACTGGTTTGTATTTTTATTGGACAAGGATCGTTTTTCATCTTCCATCGGCGTTCGAGCGTTATACCGCAGGTGTGAGAATTTTCTATGGTACAGGAAAGGGAGACAGTCATACCTGGCCCATCATGTGGACATTCGGATAAATTGTATGAAGCAGCACATCGTATTGATATACACAATCATTCTCTTGCAATACAATTGTGGCCATAATTTCCAACTGAAGCCCTGGTCGGGTTCAAGGTTAGGGAGTTGTCAGCTGGCAACGCGACTTCCACTCCAGCTTCCTATCACCCATGCCTGCTTCCCCATCCGAGCAGCGCAGAGCCTATCGACAGTCCACATTCGTTGGCTCTCCCCTCTCACACTCCAATTCCCTTCCCATCTTCAAGTATTTCCCACTCGGCGCGACGACACAACGACATGGGCGCCTTCGATGTTTCCTTCCAGCACGACTTGGCAACGAATACATGGACCATGTACGCAATGGGCATGTCCATTGTATGCTTTCGATTGTGAGTGTCCGACGGGGCCGACGGTTGCCGCTAGCCATCCTGACTGGGCCAGCTATTCACAGATCCGACGAGCAGGAATTCGGGGCTTCAAAGCTGACGACTACGTGATGATGGTCGCAGTGGTAAGACGCGACTCCCGGAAGCCCATGGCGGTGTACTCACCACACACAGATGTTCTACACCGTCTTGATCATCAGCCTGAACGTCATCGTCGCCGGTGGCGGAAGCAATCTGTTTCTCCCAGAAGAGTTCGCAGCATTCACGCCCTCCGACATCAAAGACAGGGTTTTCGGCTCCAAGATCGTTGTGATCTCAGAGCAGGTCAGTACTCACCCATGCGACACCCAGCTGTACTGACAAGATCCGTCAGGCCATGCTGAATGTCATATACACGCTCAAAGCCTGTCTTCTTATCATGTATTTCCGCCTTACCAACGGCACCACTTTCAAGAAATGGGTCAAATATCTTTCCGTCTACGTTCTGATCGGATGGATCGCTACCGAGATCGCCTTCTTCACAGCCTGCATGCCTTTCTCGGGATACTGGGCGGTCCCACCTCCAAATCCGCAGTGCACGACGCTGCAGCACTATGCCTACGTCCAGGCGACCTTCAACATCTCCAGTGATATCATGATGCTGTTCATTCCAATTCCCATGTTCGTCTCGCTCCGTCTCCCACTGAAGCAGAAGATCGTCTTGTGTGCTGTCTTCTCTATGGGTGTCTTTGTCGTAAGTATTCATCCAATGGCTGGAACTGTTTGATTACTCACCCAGACGCGATAGATCACGGCATCTGTTCTGACTAAAGTCTTCAACCTGTCCGACGTGTACAATGTTCGTTATATGCTGTGGTACACAAGAGAAGCGTCGGTCGCCGTCTATGTCGCCAATCTTCCCCTCATCTGGCCGCTACTGAGAGAATGGATCCCATTCCTCCGAGGTACCAGCAGAGACAACTCTTACCAGCTTCCAGTGCACGAGAATCGTAAAAGCCAATGTGGTCTCGGAAGCACTGCGCCGTCTTCGCAAGGCTATGCTAAACAGTCCGACACGGACACGGCGCTAAGCTTAAGCCACATGCTGAGTTCCCGAGCATATCGAGACGACAAGACTTCCGAGGCTATGTCCATGGAGATCGCAACGGAAAAATCGCCAGGCCAAAGCGAGCGCAGTCCCACTGGCAGCTCTTTCGTCCCGGATAGCCCCAGCACGGAGAAGATATCGATGCCAAAGCTCTCCACGCCAACACGGGCGTCGAACATGCCCCAACAATGCACTGACTCTCGTGCCGCAACGGTGATCTCCAAGGTGCGGTCAAGCAACGAGTTTATCCGTCAGGTGGAGAGAGTGAAGGAAGAAAAGCGACACAGTGGCATCTTGACCTCGCAACAACGGTCAAGCGGTTGGGGACAGTACGTGAAAATCAAGACGTCAACGACGATAGAGGTGCGCAGTAACGCTTCCCTGCATAGTCGACTTGGTGACGAAGACTACAAGGCCGGCAAACCGATGGGATTCGAGATTGACCGTGTCTCGGCTGCTACTGGAACGATGGAGGTGAAGATTGTAGGGCCACAAAGCTCGCAACGGTGAGGAACTTTGCTTGATTGATCTTTCTATTTGTCTTTTAGCGAGCTTGATCTACTCACATATGATTTTACCAAGATGATGGGACATGGTTGTATTTCATATGGACGGACTCTGTTTGGATACCCGGCGTTTTCTTCAGCAAAGAGAAGAGATAATCTGGCATTGTGAAGACTTTTGGACGCTGTCGTCGGGTCCTTTCCATGTATTTGCCTTCGCTGTGGGCGGATAATTTCTTGGTGGGTTTTGGTTGTCAATGTCAGTAACTCGTCGAATCTGTCAGACGTAGAACTAGATAGAAAAGGATATGCGATAATAGTAAATGATATGCTGTAAGATACGTCAACCAAAATCGATCCTCGTCACACCGCGCGTCGCTTTTACTCCATTTCCAAAGTCAATCCGTCAATCCAGTGGCAATTTTTGCGTTGGTGCAAAAGCAGCTAGCGAATGCAATCATAAGATCAGCGATCTTGCTCGAACTGACAGCCGATCTTCATAGGACTGCCAGAAAAATATCATCATCCATCTGGGATTTAGTGGTTATACACGCATAGGGCCAGGATTATGGCGCTGAGCGGCACTGAATTGATGGAAAGCATTTATCAGGGACATGTTTTTGGGGTGGAACGTTTTTACAGATTGAACAACGACACCTACATATTGTACATACATCACCTTCTCCTCGCTGGTCGAGGGGCCCACGATTCAGGAGCCTGTTCACCTTCCTTGCCCAGCTTCAATCCTGTATAGGGTGTAGTGTCTTTCCTTTCCCTCTTGCTCACTGCTGTCTTCTCTTCCTTTGCCGTTTCAGCCACGATGGCAGATTGTCCCTCTGTCTCTTTCATCATCTCGTCCATACTAGCCACTGGTTCTGTAACTTCTAGTGGCACTTCAGGTGGTCTTCGGGGCAAGGCTGCAGAAGCTATCTCCTGTCTCTGCGGCATGTCTATTCTTGCAGCCTTGGAAGCCCACTTTGCGTCTGCTTGTGCGGCGAGTTGTTTCATTTGTGCCTGGCGGACTATATCCATTTGTTGTTCTTGGATGGAGGGAGGTGCATCGCGGGTGTGACGGAGCCATTGGATCCATTGTGCTGGAAGGGAAATGTTAGAAGGGTGGTTCGAGGTGAAGGGATGGTAAATGGATGTGTACGGGCGAGTTTTACGTCTGCGTAGTGGGCGTTTTTATCATATTCCACTATTCGGCGGAGACGGCCTATGTTTATTTGATCTGTAAATTCCCAGAATGTGTTTCCGGTTAGGTCCATTCCTGGGGGTCGTTAGATATCATGCGGGTATCATTCGTGTGTTGATGGGAATGCCGAATGCATACCTACAAGCCATCTCTGTCTCCATGGAACTGCTCTGGAACTCTTCCATTGAATCCACAGCTTTGTGAGTGGTCCATGCTTGGGTGCCATGGTGCAAGTGGTATAGGCGTGGTCATTGTAAAGTGTGGAGGCCGTCAATCATTTGATGACGAAGTTGGGTGGCTTTGGTGGCTGGAATTCTACATATTACTCTCAACATGCCCACGCACCTTGTCCGAAGTACCCGTCCTATACTCGAATCTATGCTCTCGCTTTCACTTCGCGAAACTCGCCAGAGAAGTCTACCATAGTAATGTGTTGACCATCAACTGTCTCCATCCCAGAGGTACACACTAGGCCACATCCCAGAGCGACAACGCAACACAGCCTCGGAAACCCTATCGACGCGTCACACTCCCTTTGCGCCCAGCCTCCAGGCTCACCACACGACACAAAGAGATCGCTGTAACTTTCCTTCCTGCCCTTTACACAATCATGGCTTCGGTTTCTTCCCTCGATCAGGACATGCGGAAGCTCCGCGCTGACCGATATACTCCCAAAGCCGCAAACGAGATCCGAGACTGGATCGAAGAGACATTGGGAGAACAATTGCCACCAGGAGACTTGCTCGAGACCCTGAAAGATGGAACAATTCTGTGTCGGTACGTTGAACAGGGAGACGATAGATTTGGCAGGATAGATTGCTGACATCGACCGCAGACTTGCCAACCTCGCCCTTCCGGGCTCCCAAATCCGATTCAAAAAGTCCAATATGCCTTTCATGCAAATGGAGAATATATCCCACTTTCTCCGAGCCTGTGAGGCTCCTCCTTTGAACCTGCCCGCACACGACCGCTTCCTCACTGTCGACTTGTTCGAAGCCAAAGACCCGGCACAGGTGGTGCAGTGTATACATGCCTTCAGTCGCCAGGCCAATATTCTTTTCCCAAACAAGTTCAAGACCACAATCGGACCGTCAAAGCGTGCGGGCGCAATGAGTCCTGCCACTACCGGTTCAAACGGCGGGGTAGGATATGGTGGGTTTGGGAGGACCCGAGGGGAAAGCTCTGCCAGTTCAGGACTTGGTCATTCCGCTTCTTCTGCCCTGCCTTCACGCACTCGTGGGCTTAGTCCCGCACTTACGGGGGGCTCAAATTCTTCGAGAGCTACGGAAGGAGGAACGAAGTCACCACAAGGACCTACGAGCAGTTGGAGCAAGAAGAGCGACGAAGGAAGTACAGCACCAGCATGGAATATACATCAATATGGTAAGACATGCTTTCTGGATCCAAACAACAGAGACTGACACTCCACAGGCTATATGGGAGGCGCAAGCCAAGGAAACCAGGGTATTTCCTTCGGGGGCCGGCGGCAAATCACGAGCGCGTCGCCAATGGTTCCAAGCTTGGCTGAAAAGCAGCGCAGACGACGTGAGAAGGAGCAGGAGGAGGAGCGACTTCAACAACAGGCTGAAGAGGCTGAGTACAAGCGCAAGGTGGAACGAGAAGTCGAGGAAGAGCGTGCACGTGCTGAAGAGGAACGTCAGTGGGAAGAAGAGTCGAGGCGTCAGCGAGAAGAAGAGAAACGCCGTGTTGACCAACAGAAGCAAGAGTGGGAAGAGCAGGAGCAGAAGTGGAAGATGGAAGAGGAGGCAAGACTTCAAGAGGAGAGGGACGTTCAGGATCGAGTCGCCAAGGAAACCCAGCGGAAACGCGCCGGAAGCGACGCGAGGTTAAAAGGACAGTTTCTCAGTCAGTATCAAGCGGAAGCAAAGTCCAAGAGCAGACAAAGCAGCTATAACGACCCAGTGCGGAATGCCGAGCGAGAGCGAGTTCAGGAATTGGAGCGACAGCTCGAGGAAGCCAAGGAACGCGAACGTCAGTATCAACTGGAACGTGAGGAGAGACTTCAGCATCGTAGTCAATCGAAGAGCGAGAGAAGTAAGAGCAAAGGTCGATCTCGCTCAAGGAGTAAGCCTCGTCCTCATCCACGACCACCATCGCCAAATCAAAGCGATGTTTCCTGGGCGGGAGATGAACGTGAGTATCTTCGCAATCAGTGGTCCGAGCAGAATAAACGACCGCTTCCAATCCCAGCTGCTCAAGCATCATCCCGCCCTCTTCCCGAGCCGAAACCTATGGCAGCGCCTTCGTTACCTACACGTCCTTTGCCAGAGCCCACAGCGGCACCATCTCTTCCTGCGCGTCCTTTGCCGGAACCATCGGCACCACTATCACCACGACCATTGCCTGTTCCTTCAAAATTTACCACTGCTCGCGCACCGAGCACACGCACCGACCGTTTTCTGGCTTCCAATCCGGCACCTCCGCCAACGGCACCGCGTACTTTCCAACCTGCAGAGATGGGTGTGACTAGTGAGTCTGAACGCCAGGCCGAAGACGCACGTCGTATTGCATCTCAGCAGAAGACGAAAGCTGGTGGTTGGGCCTCGAAATCACTACTTGAGCGGGAAATGGAACGTGAGCGCGAGAGACAGAAGGAATGGGAGGAGAGCCAAAAGGAAGTCAAGAATGCGCCTCGGGATCCGAATGCGGGAACTGGACCTGGGGCCAGCTGGGATGTTAACCAGTATGGCTATGCTGGTGGTGATAACCAGGGTCGAGGCAGTGGGCCGGGGACTGGTATCGCTTTCGGTGGGAGGAGACAGATTATTGGGCCTAGACCGCTTGGGGGACCTCGGTGATTGGAATAAACGGAATGGCGTTGGTAGATATCCTAGAAGCGGTGTTTTGGGTGTGCCTTGTTTTTGCCTGGGGGTTGATGTTGTTTCGCTTGCATATCTGTATGTACACCTCTTTGGCTGCGATTCTCCCGAGGTCAGGTCCTATGGCGCACCAAGTTTTTGACTCTGATTTTCAGTCGTGGGGCAAACCCTTTTCACTTTTTTCCACTCGCTTCCCACTTCACGGCCTGTATCCTGTTATTGATTCCATCTTTTTGCATAATTCACGCACGGGGCTTTCCAAATCAGTTTAAAATGCGATCAAAAACACACTGGCGACTATTCTTACAATTCCAATTATCTTGTTTACAAAACATTGTACTACAGACGAATGCTCGTTCATCCTTCTCACGTGTAAGCCATACCTCAGGGAAGTTGGCAACTTAGTAACGCAAAATTGAAGCATCGAGAGATTGGAACCCAGCTTGAGATTGTGACTTGACTTGACTTAATCATTGACAAACGGTATTCAATGCGAGGGTTTAGCCCCCGCAGTCTGACCACGAATTCCGAGATTTGCGTGGCGTCGAATTTGCTGGTGGTCATGTCTCACGGTCACCGCCCCTCTGCAACGAAACATGAATCTCAGTCTTTTGTTCCGACGCGTGCAGTTTGTCCTGATAGCTTTTTTCACGGCTCGGAAATGCTGGAGTGGAGTATCCAAGTCACCGCGCCAGCCATGTACCATCAGCTTGTTCGAGGCAGAAGTTTCCTCTGGGCTCCCCTTCAGTATCCCGCAGACTGGATCGATTCTCAAACACAACAGAACAAAAGAGAAGATGGGCCATGATTGTTGCAAGGATGTCGTGAAATCCGCCTGCACGGTGGATGGTCATCTACTAAAAGGGCGATTACATGCAGCATCTGCGTCCCAATCCTTGTCTCATATCATAATCAAGTCGGGTGGGGCTTCTCTCTAGCTTCGAGGCATTCGCGAGAGTGATCTTCGGGTTCAAGTTCGCGTATGCCGTACAGCGTGCGTCGTTTCGATGAGATGGAAGAGGCGGGTGAAGCCAGTGCTTGTGACTGAGTGCGAACAATTCCAGCCGATATAGTTTGAAGCACGAGCTGCACCCTAATAAGCTTGTGTGAGAAGAGTTGTCCAATGAACCGACTGATCGGGTAAGGTAAGATTCGGCCCGAGGAACCTGGGGATTACACTTCAATGTACATACCTAATGGTGAGCAGCAGCGATTTCGATGTACATTAAAGAGAAGCAGGAGGATGGCTTGTATTCGTTGGTGGTCTGGGCTGCCATAAGTTCGAGCAACTTCGGCATGCTCCGATGGAAGAGCAGGACGCATTGATAGCTCTTCTGCATGCAGCACGCAAGGATGCAGCATCTGGCAGTAGAGCGGTCTGTATCACCACAGAAGTGGCAAGATCCCTCTTTCAACGTCACTGGAATTGTCGGTTGAGGAGGCCAAGTTGTAGCACGCACTGAGAACACACACCGGAACAGGTTGACAAACTGACTTTTCGCACACGCAAGTTCAAGGACTATTCGCACCTAAGGAGACGAGAGTACCACGCAAGAAGAACAAGAATCCCAAGCCGTGTCGGGTTAGTCCTCCATAGGAATCTCCAAAAATGAGTGTCCTCCAAAATGATACCAGTCGTGTGCTGTTCGTTAGGAAATTGAAAATGGGAAAACCGTGAGGTATGGGGTTCGCTTTGGCATGTCCTGTGGTGAGCAAACCTTCGGGGGTCGTTCGAAGCTCTTCGATGAGCGTCAACAACCCGTGCTCATGATCATGTCTACTCCAGCGCCCGGAATTTGGGGTTTCTAACGAGGTGAGAAAAGACTCCGGATTGGACCGTCTTCTACCATTGACCACCACCTTGTTGCTGGTGTTGGTCGTAGCCACCTTGCTGGCCACCACCGTAGCCGCCTTGGCCTCCCTGGTAGCCTCCCCCACCGCCGTAAGACTGCTGCTGTCCGCCACCCCATCCACCTCCGCCGCCGGAGCCACCGTAACCTTTGGTGGTTTGTTAGGAACCTAAAGTTCGAGGAGAGCAATTCTCTAGAAGTTACTTACCTTGGTTGCGGTGACCGCCGTGGTATCCGCCTCCACCGCCAGCTTGAAGGATTAGCTAGATTTCGTCGAGAAAAGGTGCGAGATGAAAACATACAGTATCCTCCTCCGCCCTGGTATCCTCCACCGTTGCCGCCGTCTTGGTTATAGCCCCCACGGCCACCAAAACCGCCGCCGCCTCCTCCACCAGAGCGGCCACGGTTATCAGTCGAGGCTTTGTCCACACGAATAGCGCGGCCATCAAATCTAAAATGAAGCCTGTGTTAGCTTATGGCCCGAAAGAGATGAATCGGAGGCGTGGAGAGCCGGCACAGGTGCATTGAGTATGATCCACTCCAAAGACAAAACGAGTTGGGAAAAATGCAAGGAAGCTGGAACCCGGAACAAGCATACTTACTCTACGTTGTTCAGGGCAGCGATCGCAGCATCGGCCTCAGTGTCTTGAGCGAAGCGGACGAAACCGAAACCACGGCTACGGCCAGTGTCGCGGTCCTTGACGACGACCTAAGAGCAAAAATCATGTCAGCATATAATTGTGACCCGGGCGCAATATTCTCGTACAGCTTCTTCGACTTGACCGTACTCCTCGAACTTAGTGCGAAGAGTCGTGTCGTCCGTGTGCCATGCAAGGCCGCTGTGAAATGATTAGCAACCAGTAGTTGGCATTGGAGAGGGCAGGCTGTACCCGACGAAGAGTTTTGCCATTGTGAGTGTTGATTGTGAAGAGAGTGCTTGATATCACGCCACCGGTAGGAATGGGTTGTTTGCTTTGCACAATACCAGATGTTGTATGGGAGCGTCGGTGGAAGTCGAACTCAACGAGAGAGACAGAATGGGCTCAAGAGGGATGAGTGGAAGAAGTCTTTGGAGTTGTTGAGGGATTGCAAGCAAGGCAGAAACCTGATGAGAGAGGAAGGTCATGCAGTGGATGGAGGGGCAGTTTGCAGCCGAGAGCCGCGCGCGCTTGGAAGCGGTAGCGTCAATGTTGTTTGAGAGGTGACCTGGCGTGGCTGGGTGCCTGGGTGAACGGGTAACCAACTAGTTTGGTAGCTAGGTAGGAGGTACGGAGTAGATGTCTGAGAAAAGAACAAACAATAAGCGGAGAGGTGTGCGATAGAAGGATACGAGTAGAGAATTGTGATGGCGGGGCCTTGGGAATTGGAATGGAAGAGAAGAAGCCCCGCGCTAGTCAGCAAACTGCATCTCTTTGTGATTGGTATGGATTATAAATGGCTTTCAATGTTTGAAGATAATTGCTTCGAGAGGCTACTAGTATTGAAAGTAGGCATGTCGTGATTCACTGTAAGCGCATAGTATTCCCATCGCTACTGGCTGCGAGGCCAAATATTGAAGGGGAGCAGCTCGACATTTCAGCCATCTGGCAGTCTTTGCCCCAGATGGAGATGCCATCATGCCCCAGCCCGCCTTTGGTTGGCCTCAACCCGTGACGGAAAGCATGCGTGGAAAGTAGGGTGTATGTCGCCGATCTGGTCCAGCGTGGCCCTATGGGACACACTTATGCACTCGCAAGGATTCAAGACACTGAATCTACATGGGCCGACATGGTTCGTAGTCAAAGGCTGAGCCGAAGCATTCTCGCCTCCACATGATACGCCTGTTCACGCCTATTAGCTTGGGATTGGGAGAGCCACGGGCCTGGCACTGGGAGGGGTCCATCATTCAACAGGTGTGCCGGCGAAGGGGACCGATGTTGATTGGCTTCACCTTGGTTGGAAAGTGGAAACGTACGGTAGCTACCAGTGCTAGTGATGCGGAGGGTGGCTAGAGATGCATCGGGTTCGTTTCCCGAGCAAACGTCGTCAAGTCGATTGCTCTCGCCCTCTCTCCCTCTCTCCCACTCTCCCTCTCTCCCTCTCTCAGGGCACCCGCGCAACTGCTTGAGCCGTGTAATCGACACATGAACGAAGTCCCGAGAGAACACTGCCATCTCGCATGGCCCGATGCAATAATCAACTGAGGTGTGGGTGAGAGTCCACCAACCACTGGCCAAGCCTTCGAGTCCACCAACCACAGCATGTCCTCGCTATCAGACTTTTTTGCTCTTCCTTGCTCATCCGTCTCGAATTTTCTGATTGGACAGGGATACGAGGCAGTCCGTGCCTAGAAAAATAAAGTGCTTGGATCAACGTCTGGGAATGCCAAAGATGGATTGTGGATCTTGATAGTTGATGCTTCACAGTATGTCGTGAGTGTTGTCGTTGTGAAGAAGTCAAGAAGTCAAGAAGTCAAGACTCCATCTAGGTACTAATAGAGCCATTGTCCGTCGTCGGTCGTGACTTCCCTTTTCTTCTGATTGCATGATACCAATGTAGCAACAACGAGCCATCCCAGTGTCTTGAGCCTCAGACGCGCGCCCACTCTATGTCTGATCCAGTGAGATTCATCACCAATTGCCCGAATCACGTGCATGCGCTACAGGTGGAGAACAGCCAGCTGTCGTGAGTGCGACACTTGAACCTGCGATGGACATCAACAAATGGTTGGCAGAGACGGCAGTAGCAGTGGGGCCGGCCAGAAGACGCCATCAGCCTGGGAACCCTGGGAGTCCTGGGAGCCCTGGGAGCCCTGGGAACCCTGGGGACCCTGATGGAAGAGAGCATGCAAGAGAGCATGCAAGAGAGCATGCAAGAGAGCATGGAAAGATGGCGCCAGCGGCTGATTTGGAAACCATCAAGAAGAGAAGGGCGAAAAGACACCAGGATATTTCCAAAGACAGTTCGATCATAGCCCCAGAAGATGTACTTACCGAGGTGCCTGCAAGACACAACCTTCAATATGCGCACCAAGATAGCGTTGGGGACATGCCCTCTGGAAATGAGGACGAGAGTGATGCGAATCCGTATCAGAGGAGGAAACGACATAAGACGAAAGCAGATACATACGACCCCAAGCCACGAGAACGAGAAACGCATCAGCATGGTGAAAAGCCAAAGCGAAAGTCCACGAGAAAGGGCAAGGAAGCAAAGAGATCAAAAAAAGATCAATCAGCTCCCGTGGTTGTCCGCAATTTTCATGCAGCCAACGTTCCGCGTGAACGACTAACAGTGAGCTTGCCGTTATACCACGACTTGACAATTATCGAGAGTTGACAAGTAGTAGCTGCAGCCTCGAACAAATGTTGGAATATTCAAGAAAGGCAAAGCGTCATCTCCCTTTCGAGGTCGGGGTCGTGAGTGTTCGATACTGAGTGTTGTTTGTGCATTATCCTAAACGTTATGCAGTCCCTGATCTGGCCTTCTCTGAAATGAAATTTCTTTCCAAACGCAGGTTTGCTGATGAAGAAGTTGCTGAAACCGAAGAAACCCGCAAACGAAGGAAGAAGGATGGGAAGCGCACAACTGAAGAAGAGATATCGTCCTATTTTGCGCCCAAGAGGCCGCCTCTGGTAGAGAAGTCACTGAATGACCCAACAATTCAGGACACGTCCCTAAGAAACGGGATCCAGCCCATTGATCTGCAGAGACAGTCTTCAGCTGTGCCGTCAATCAGACCTACTATAGAAGTTCCCGCGGCAGCTGAGCTCGTTGACCAAAAATCTTACCAGCGGTCTACCTCGAATACATATTTCACATGGTCCGATTCTCTTCGTCATTCAAGTCGGCATGTTATTATTCGACCTGCCTCAACGCCAGATCTGGAAGCCTATAGATCTAAATCGGTATCCACTTCCTTGCCAGGAAAGAAAATGAGAGCGTCCTCCTATGACCTGAGGCCTCCCGATTTGGTCGAGAAGAAACAAGTCATCAGGAGCCAGACCACGAGAGATCAAAAGCGAAACCTTACCAGCTCAAACACAAACCTGATACCTGGTGATGTGACCACAAGCTCTTCTCTACTACGTCTCGATCAGCCCAGGGGCGCTACCTCGTGGAGAGCGGCATCAGGATCACTTCCCCCTACAGCTCAAGGTAGTATTCGGAGCATTAACTCTCATTCGTTGTCGGCGGCCAACATGACTCCGAATAAAGCAGCTCAGCAGGAGGAGCCTCTTGACTCGATTTGCTTCAAAATTCCACAAGCTGATAAGTCGGCACCAGTCGTGGGCAGCCAGGAACCGACTTCGGCTTCGATTGCAAACCTTCTTAACGATTGTAATGCTGCATACCATACAGACTCGAAAGTCCGCACTACGCGATTGCAGCCTCCACATCTTGACTGTAGAGCCATATCCAGAAGCACAAATTATGCAAGCACGATCAGAAGTTCCCATCATATCCATCGGGATTCTGGGAACAACCTACAGGCCGAGGAGGATGTGTTGTCCAACGAGCAAGAGGATCGTTTCTTCAATAATCACGTCTTACAGATGGAAAATACTCGACCGCTGGAGGAGCAATACTATACCTATGAACCTGACGACGACGACGACGAGAGGTTGCATAATGTACGCCCAGATATGACGATATACGACGAACAAGTGCAGCATCCGCAGGCCTCTATACCAAGACGATGGTCGAGGTATGAGACCCATTATCACCCTACCATACAACACAATTCGATGGGTGAATTTCTGATGACTGATATGGAGGGAGATGAAGAAGAAGCTTTGGAGCAATTGGAACTTGTGGAAGAGGTAGAGGAGGCGGATGGTTTTGCAGGATTTTGGAAGCCAAATATGTTGTACTAAACAGTTCGATGTCATTTATAGAAGAAGAGAAACCTTGTTAGCCATATACATGTATCAAGTTTTATGACAGCTTCCAAATTTCTTAAAAATCCGGAGAGTGGAGATCGACAAGGGACACAGGATTGTGGTACCAATGCCCTGAAATATGGGAAGGGGTTCCAGCCTCACGAGCGTCAGATCCGTAGCGGGTACCTATAGCCGTGGAAATGTTCCCGTCCGCTGAACCACGCAAGTCCAGGCCATGCCCTCAATTATATCAAATTGTCCGAGGTAATTCGTGTGTTACTACGTGCCTATCTCTGGATTAGTCCTCATGAAAACTCGTCTTTCAACACAACCCCCCATCGTCCGCTTCTTAGCTTTACAGAGAGGCTCTTCTTGCAGACTCCGTCCCTTACAGACCGCCTCATGGTACAGCAGCAGCACCAATTGGTGGTGGTGTTCTGCTGTGACGAAATCTCGCAAACTGGCCCCACTAGCCAAAATTCAGTCCAGGGCTGGACAAATCCAACAACACCTACAACAATCAACAACAACAACGACCTCACTGCCTCATATTGCAAACATGGTCGACTACACTGTTAGGAAGATTGGTGCCCCAAACACCCTCGAGCACCGCATTTTCATCGAGGAGAATGGCAAACCCGTCTCGCCTTTCCACGACATACCTCTCTATGCCAACCAGGAGCAGACCATCCTCAACATGATCGTTGAGGTGCCCCGCTGGACCAATGCTAAGATGGAGGTGAGTACTTTTCAACACCAGAAGCCCCATTCGACTTGCAGTCCAATCGTTTTCATACATTGTCTCTACGATCCCAATACGAACAGCAACTGACACAACTGTCGATCAGATCTCCAAAGAGGAGACCCTCAACCCTATCAAGCAGGACATCAAGAAAGGCAAACTCCGATTCGTTCGCAACTGCTTCCCACACAAGGGCTACCTCTGGAACTATGGTGCCTTTCCTCAAGTAAGCCCACGATCTCACTATACCACAATGCATTTCAAGCTGATTTGGACGTAGACATGGGAGGACCCAAATGTCGTCCACCCGGAGACCAAGGCCAAGGGTGACAATGACCCTCTCGACGTCTGCGAGATCGGAGAGCTTGTAGCCAAGCCTGGTGAGGTCAAGCAGGTCAAGGTCTTGGGTGTCATGGCTCTACTCGACGAGGAGGAGACCGACTGGAAGATCATGGTTATCGACGTCAAGGACCCATTGGCCGCGAAGCTCAACGATGTCGAGGATGTTGAGCGTCACCTCCCAGGTCTCCTGAGGGCTACCAACGAGTGGTTCCGCATCTACAAAATCCCAGACGGAAAGCCAGAGAACCAATTTGCCTTCTCAGGTGAATGCAAGAACAAGAAGTATGTTTGAAAAACATCCTGGTATCGGAGGCATATACTGACTCCTGCAGGTACGCCATGGACATTGTTCGTGAGTGCGCTGAGGCGTGGGACAAACTCATCAAGGGCCGCTCCCCGCCAGGCGAGATCTCCCTGTAAGTTATGGTCACATACAGGTCGAATTTGATGACTAATTGTGAATGTTCAGTGCCAACACCACCGTCGGACACTCTCCCAACCGTGTTGAGGCAAACACCCTTAACATCCCACGCGGCGAGAATTTGGCACCAGCTGAGATTGATTCAAGCATCGACAAGTGGTTCTTTATCTCTGGCGCCCCATCGTAGATCATACATGGAGTAGCCCGAGACTGGCAGCTGCGTACACAGTTCCTTTTGGACTCACAAATCGTCCGGAAGGATGGAGCTCCACAACAAAATTACAACAGGGAGTTCAGACTGCAAAGGTCTTTCGTAGATATAAGTCCCCAGCAATACAAGAGGAATTGATGCCCAAACACCACTGTGTACAAAATTCAGTGTAACGCTGATTTTTTGACCCTAATTTTCAGCATCGACAACAGTTCGATTTAAATGATTTCCTCGCAATTGAGTATTCTTCCCAGTGAGTCGTGTCGACCATTTGGCAGCCCAAGACCTAGGCAGAGCGTAATACATAGATCACCAGTGCTTCTCTCTCTTTCTAACAGCCACATTATTGGTATCTTTCGTGGATACTGATTTAAGAGAACATGACTGCGTGATTCAAAAGATGGTTCGTGCCATCATGAAGAAGTCAATTCCTCCTGGCGAGCCAGTAACCTCGAGTGCCTGTCCACCTCTTCAACGACCTTCTTAATTTTGACTATTTCGGGATCGAAGGACATTTCTTTGCCGTCCTCTGCCACTTGTATCAGTCATAGGTCCTCGAAGCCTCTTGCCCAGAAAATAATGGAAACCACCTACTGAACTTTATGGCCAATGTCGCCTTCTCCTCACTTGCTCTTGGTAATTGTGCCACTGAAATCTTCATCGTTTGTCGCGCATCCGGTGGTAGCAATGAGAGGAATATGCGTGCGGCTTTGGATTTGGGCGAGAAAGGATTGAACTTTACCGTGACATCGGTGAGGAATCGTGGGATCATGGTGGACTATGGGTCGGGAGCGTTGCGTAAAAGAAGGAGATGGTCCTGAATGGGGTTTACTACTTTGATATTATTAACTATGGAGTCGTCTTGTGGGAGTTATTGCTGCACTCACTAAATTCTTCGAATGGCTGCGCGTGGGAAGTTGGGTCTTCAACTGCTCGTCCTCGTCGGTGAACCTCTCCTCCGAAATTATATATACAGATGCTTGGCCCTGCGATTGGTTTCCATCGGTCGCAAGCCTTGAGTTCGAAACAAACACATTTTGATCCGAGTGTTTCTTGAGAACTTCGAGCTCTGGAGATTTAGAGAGCTCGATGTCAAGCTGACCTCGGGAAGCAAGTTTTGCGACTGCTGTACACTGCTGGTTCTCGATTTTCAAAAAGGCCAACCTGGCAAACCGATGACATATTTCCTACATCTAGATCGACCTTCCACTTGACTCTCCTCCTCAACCACGACCATGTCTACAATCACAGCGCGACTTTCAGCCCTTTGTGAATCTCACAAAACAACTCTTCAGCTGATACAACGCCTGTCCAAACTCTCCTTCCAACCGGGATCTGTCCCCCTCGACACTGAAGAGGGCGACGTACGAATAGAACTCACCAGCGACATACACGAAAGTCTTAAGCAGCAAGAAGAAGAGCTCGATTTGCTAAAGCAGGAAGTGGAAGATTGGGCGTGGGAAGATCCACAGCACGCGTCTCATACGTTACGAAGGAAGGAAAGCGAAAAGGACAATTCACGGGAGAAGGACAGGGAAAGAGAGAAGCTGCGAGCGAAAGTTCAGGTTGCTAGGTTGGCCGAAGATCTAAAGACTTCAAGAGCACAGTTTCGATTAGCACAACTGCACGCAAAACGGGCTTCAGACTCAGCCAAACGACGAGAACGAGAACTACTCATACAGTCCTACCAAGAACCATCGCGTACCAGCACCCCTACCAACGACCTGTCCTCCTCGGGACAACTGCAAACGCAATTTCGTCGCCGAGGTCCAGAAAAGCTTACAGAAGACGAAATCCTGGCGGACGCATCTAGCGACGTCACCGCTGCCCTTCGACGGACCCAAAATCTTCTTTCCACCGAGCTACAAAGGTCACGCTTCGCACAAGAGACTCTCGATCGATCAACAGCACAGCTTGATGAGCTAGCAGAAAATTACAGCAACCTTGATCATCTCCTCAAATCCTCGAAAGGCCTCGTCTCCACGTTGTTGAAGAGTCAGAAGACTGACACCTGGTACCTTGACACAGCGAAGTGGATACTCATAATCACGATAGTCTGGTTGTTCTACAGGAGAATAGTCTACGGTCCTCTTTGGTTGTTCGTGTGGTTTCCACTGAAAGCCTGTTATTGGTTTGTCGGCACAGTCTTCTCTGCTGTCGGTTTGGCAGGCGAAGCACCATCAACTGGGACGGATCTGAACGTTCAGCCTAGTGCTCCTGAAGCACCGCCATCAATCGCGCACACGATTACAGGGGAGCAATCGCACATACAAGTTGGCAAAGGCGGCGAGTCACCATACGACCCGAGCCCAGACGGCAGTTTGTCACAGAAAATCGGACAAATGGCTGAGGAAGGGAAGAACGAACCGGTGAAGAGAGGCGACGGATCGATCCTGCAGGAAAGGGGAGACGCACCCAAGAACCCCAAGAAGAGAATGGTGAACACAGAAGCAGAGACCACAGATCAGGGAGAGATAACGGTGGACGAGCAGAAGGACGAGGAGGAAAAGGAGCCTGTCAGGAGAGGCGATGGAACCATCTTAGAAGAGCGAGGTGACATACCAAGGAATCCCAAAAAGAAAGCCTTGGACCCTTCTGTTGACAAAGATGAGCTTTGAGATGCCAAATTTGGAGCTCCTGTACGTATTAATATGAAGAACATGAAAACTAACGTTCTTGCTATCAGCCTCCGCATAGCGTGAGCAAGCTCGAAATAAGACATTACAACGGCTTCATTCAGCCAGTGCCTTTCCCTGGCCTCCAGGAGTCGTGCACAAGTTCAACTTTAAACTTGCGCTCTGCTAGACTGATATCACCAGATTTGAAATCCTCGCGACTTGAAAACTTGTTTCGACAGCAATGTGTCCATATCAGTCTCAATCATCATTCTAGTTTGGTTATTTGTCGATATGAAAGCAAGGACGTCATGGGTACAACAATTGTCCCGATCGTGCCTTCTTCAATCCCAGATCAGGGTTAGGCGGCACATTGACAAAGTCCCATCTCGTCGCCTCAGATCACCTACCTTACTTATCAGCATCAGCACAATGGGCGCGACAAAGTGGCGCAAGAAGAAGACAGGTAAATTACCCATTCTGTTCCAGTTCAGGACATGGCTAATTGATATCTGCATTCCAGAAACATCGAGGACGCACCGGAGCCGTGACTACCAGAACGGAGACGAGCAGCATCGGCTCCAGCTACAACGACGCAACGCCAAGTTTCGAACAGCTCGCAGCCGCGGTGTCCCTCAGAAGCTCGAACCTATCCCTCAATATGAGAGCGATTCTCCCAGCGGCTGTCCTCGAAACATCACCTTTCTCCACCTGCCACATGACATTCGCCTCACCATACTCACCGAAGCTTGGACGGTGCCTAGGGTCGATGGGCAAGTCTTCAGCCGAGCTTGCGAGAATCGAGGCCAGTTTAATGTCTGGCAGAACGACATCCAGATCTGGGCAGCCAAGCTCAAACAGGTTCACTTATACCTGACTGGTGATGTTGAAGCTGTTGTGGAGAGATGTATGGACAAGATGTTGAGGCGCTGGCTTGCGTGGGCTGAGGCGAAGCTGGTGAGGACTCCCCAGTTTCGGAAGTGGAAGTATGAGTTTCGTGGGCATACATTGAAGACCGTGGAGTTGATCGATGTTATCAGAGAGGCATTCGGATGGAATTATTAGCGGGGCTTTGTGGTCTTCGTCAAGCAAGATTTGACGGCGATTGTCGTGTAAGAGTGGGAGTTGTATAACGTGTATGAAGCAATAAGTCACAATACGGGTAGTCATGGTGGGTTCTGAAAAGATATGGACAGAATTATGTCTCCATCCAATAGTTTTTTTAAAGAGGTATAGAATGATTGAACAAGCCAACGCTCCCTGCTCGTTCGCTTCGTCTAGTGGGCAAGCTCTCATCCCTCGTTAAGAAAAAGTCATGCTATTCATCGCCCATGTACACGGACACCCGCTGGACCGCCTGCCTTTGGTGGGTAAATCCTGGAAGGTGCAAGATTTGGTGAAGCGAGTCGAGCCTGTTCTGGAGCGACTTGAAGCGGAAAGGAGTTTGTATGTGTTGGAAGAGCAGGTTATGGGAGAGCATCGGGAGAGATCGAACTGGTCCGATATTAGGAATAGGATCGGCCTGTCTCATTTGCAGGAGGCACATGCGTTGGCGAGGTAGACTAAAGCTGGTAGTGAAGAAGGTATTCATAGCTGGAATTGAAAAAGCCAATGGGTAGAGTAAGACCTCATGTTTATACGATCGTGTAGTACTCTCGATTCTCGAAAGCCATAGTCAACACCAACGTCTCAATTTGTCGAATCGAAGAAAACCATAAATTTGCTGTGCAATTCATCTAGCAGACCAATACCACAATATGTATTAGGAACGCCGCCATATGCAACTTTCGCTTGATAATTAAAAGAACAAAACTAAATGTCCTATATACGTACAAAATCTGCCTCAAACTGAGCTAGATCATGCCCAAGCGCCTACCAACGCCATAAGGAAAGCACCTGCCACCACAGAGCCACAAGCCTGGAGTCTACGCTTCCCTCTCAATGTTTTGTAGCTGCCGTCACTCAAAAAATCCTCAGCCAGTAGCTCCACCAGCCCCGCAAAGAGGAGTAGCCCTGAAGAAATAGCATTCATCATGCCCACAGTTAGCAAGCCCGTCATGCTCTCCGGGTCGTAAAGCCTGTGGATTGCTAATCCAATGGCCTGCCCAATTGGAGTTGTAGTCCCGTATGCCAAAGCCATGAGCCAAGGCTTCATACTCCCAGCTGGGAATTGTAATGCTGATATTCTGCTGCCCAATGCTAGCCCTTCAAAAGTCTGGTGGAAAGATATTGCAACTAGCAATACAGCGAAAGGAGGACCAGTCGAGACTGAAAGCGCCATACCAATGAAGACCGAGTGGAACAATATGCCAGCCTCCAATAGGAGACATTGTAAGAGAGCCTTTTGGTGAGCAGCGTGGTCGCTGGGGTCGGAAGGATGGAGGTCTGGGTCCTGGTGTGTGTTTTCTGAGCGGGATGGTTTGCCGTTCAAAAGGCCAGTGCCTGGAGCTTCCCCTAGCTCGTCCAGCTCATCGAGGTCGAGCTCATCCTCCGAATCTGATGCGAAGGTGTTATCTTTCGACTTCGAGGTTGGTGGAGGGACAGGTGATGGTTGTCCTATAGAGGGAGAACGGCCGTCCATCAGGTTTTCGCTCGAACGAGACATTTCACCAAGCACCATGCCTTTGGATTTGTTCCTGTAGCGTTTCGGTCGATCGCCCGATTGCGCCGAGCCGTTCAATGGCTGGTGATGTCCATGGTGACTATCCTCTTCCTCTCCATCAGGTATCCTTCCAAAGTCGCTGCTGTGAGAATGCCCAGCGCCTCTCATGGCGAAAAACTGCTCTATGCCTACAACTGTGAGGACCGAGATCATAGCGATTAGACCCGGCATCGCCGGATACCGCTGATTCCAAAACGAAGGGAGACATGGGTCTGTTAGCGAAATGTACGCGGTAGGAAATAGGTGTACGAAGGCCGTAGCTATGAGGACACCGGTCCCGAAATGGCGCGAGAGGAAGATGAACTGGTGAGGTATCGGGAGGTGAGGGTATTTACGGGCGATGATAGGAAATGCGCATGCTGTAGGATCCAGTTAGCGATAGTATGGAGGAGCAGTTGTAGTAACAATCCATACCTATCGTACTCAGGGCGAGAATGAGGATGAGTGCGCCAACATGGATAGGCGTATTGTAGCTGCCCTTGTTCTTCCCACCGCACGCCGGCCGCTCTGGGACGTCTCGATTATGCCGTCTGGCCAATTCGGATTGCAGGATGGCGGTTGGGATATCAGCCCATGATGGAATGTCTGTCGCCGTCAGTACACCTATATCATGCTGGCCCCGGGAAAGGACTCCCTGTTACTCACCTCTATCGAAGAGAGGACCATTCTGTGTCATGGCTCGCCCATTCAGTGTGAGTGTCTTGTCGAAGTTTCGCCGTTTAATGTGATACGACCCTGCCAATCCCGCATTCTCACCAAAGTTTGAGCGGTAATGGAATGTCGAAACTATTGAGCCTTGGTTAGACCCACAGGGGGTCTAAACGTCGCGGGTTGATGAATCAGTTACGGTTTACCGTATTGCTCGGCATCATCAAAATCATCACTGGCAGTTTCGTGATGCTATCAAACTTCTTCTTCATTCAAGCTAACTTGAATCGGGTATGGAGAAACATCTACACATTTTTCCCAATCTGTCAAACCCAGGCAACTGCCCACGACTTCCTTGTCCATCCATCAAAGGGAGGTTCCCACCACGCATGATATCGATGGTCTCTACTCTATAGACCAACGGATTCTCACTCTCAGACTCCCTCATAGCTTCCGTTTCGTGACTTCAGCGTGTCATCAGCCCGCTGCTTGCCTGGTATATTAGAAACATAGATCCTATCCACCGCTAGACCGTGGTAATACTCCTGCCGCTAACTTGACTACAACAAAAGGGACATCTTGGACGTATACGAGTCAACAAAACGGGTGGTCAAGACCTCCACAGTAGCCGGAAGTCGGAAGCGAAGGCCTGATCAATACCATATCAGTTGAGTATACTAAGCACCAAATTGCGATTTCTTTATGCTTGCCATCAGCCTTCCCATCACTACTTGACTGAGAATTTATACGACGCCTCTAACGAGTATTGGTCATCACCAGGCCCAAATATCTGCTCACTATCACGCTGCCATTCTGGCTGATTGATGGCATCAATCCAATCCTCCACCTCCATGACCACACATCCGTACTTCTCGACAACACGTGGCTTGCTAGCGTTGTCGAAAAAGCCTTGGGTCTCCTTTAAGGCAAGACTGCCATCCTGACCAGCGCAGTTGTAGACCTGGAAGGCTTTTTGGTCCGTGAAAATGTCGATTTGGATACCACTGAAGCCGCTAGATAGAGAGGCAACAGGGCCCTCAGTCTTCCAATTGTAGTCGCCAAGTAGTTCGCGATTGACGATGTAGCAAGTGTCATATCCAGAGCAGTTGGTTCCACAATTCCCTATTATTTCGGGATCTGAATGACCTGCACCGATTTGCTTGGGTGCAGACCAGAAATCGTTGACTGAGCCTTTTGGGTTTGGAAGAATCGTTCCATTTGGGATGAGGATCCCATCGGTGCCTACACGCTGTCCACTGTATGGCATCGACAAAGTATGGTTGAAGGCTGTCGGGGTATCTGGATTTTGGAATCCATCCAGGTTCCAGTATGTGTGAGAGCTCAGCATGATAGGCGTCTTTTTGGTTAATGCTTTGGCAGTCATCTTAAAGTGCCATGTATTCGGCGTCAGGGTGTACGTCACGACACTAGAGACATCTCCAGGGAATCCTTGGTTACCGTCCTTATCAAACAGCGTAAAGGTGATGGAATCCGAGCTGTACGCAGAAACGGTCCAGTTCCTCTATTTTGAATAAGCATTGCGCCATCGAATAGTGTCCAGAAACATTACCCAATCCCAACCATCAGGTCCACCATGGAGAGTGTCTTTCATCTCATTTTCATTGGGAAGGACTTTGTAGGTCACGCCATCAATTTCGAAGGAGCTGAAGACAAGTTAGCTGGCAATTGTTGGATAGAATAGCATGGAACAGACCTGTTCTTGATTCGATTCGCATAACGGCCTGAAAATTAGTGATTTGTACAAGAACGACCAAGAGTGCTAGTACCTGGAACACCGCCGAGATGCGGGTGCTGTTTATCTATACTGTAGTACGTAGCATTGTCGAATCCCAAAACAATATCGCGCTCAATGCCTTGAAGAAGTCAGCAAGATTGGCACCAATCTTCGTCGAAAGACAAACCATTGGTATCGTTTATGAAGAGATTAGAAATGCTGGCGCCATAGGGAATGAATTTTGCGCGAATGCCCGGTGCTTCCAAAGTGTATTTCCCGTCAGGACCAGGTCCTCCTCCGCCATAAGACGCGTACTTTTGCGGCCAGGAGTAAGCTACCCCGAAGAGCATAACCGCGGCAATGAGCATCATTTTGAACAGCGTTCCGATTCTCTTGAAAGGGCGCCATCTCGAGAGCCGGGAGGGGAGTGCACTTAAATCCAAACGGTTTGGTACCGTGGGGTCGTCGCCGGCAAACAGGTGGACATCTTCCCCACAGTGTCGATCTGGGGTAATCTCAATTGCGGAGAGACCCATCACGCGAAGGATGTAGCGTCATATGGTCTCGTTACCAGCTTCTCCGAATGCCCGGAGCGTGGTAGGAAGGATGCAGGTTGAAGGTGATGGATTACAGTAACATTTGAAGAACTTCCCATTTTGGCCGGCGTCAGCGTCGGCTAATCTTGAAGAAAGCCCTGAATATGCATGCAGGGCATGATGACAGGGCATCTCCTTCGTGCAATAACTATTTACCCGTGGTGTTATAGTATCGAGCCTCCAATGATTTGTCTTTCTATGCTCGAGCTATGTAGGGGGGACATTTCAGGTTTCTGGCGACAACATGGTAAGTAGTATCTCCTCCCCGCCCGATCACGTTGGCGCTCGGACACAAGGCGACGGATCTATCTAGCGTGCCTTAAAGATCACGGAACTGCGAAGGTATAAACCCACTGCAATACCACAGTCAAGGTAGGAATCAAACAATGTAGCGAACGATGTCTTCATGTGTAGTTAACTAGATCGAGGTCCGCTGACTAACTAGTCGTTGAATCATCTTGTCTTTGACCACACGAGCCACAATTCAGCGAAGACGGACTCCTGACGATCCTCTACAGACGAGAATCCAATCATCGTTTGATTCAGTGAGGGGAAGCATTGGATCCCGACTGGCGTCTCCATTTGTGGACTAACAATCAGCAAGGCTGACTGTGGATACACTAGTTCTGAGCTGCTTCCTGGACAAGATTCGCTAGAGACGGGTTTCTTGAATACCTTAAGCTCAAAAATTATGACGCTAAGAGTTGCCGTTTCAAGGGGGGATCCTTCATACATCGGCGCGAATCATAGCTCGACGTCTTGGAGAAGAGGAGACACAACAGCCTCTTCCATTCATTTCCTGGACGTCGAGGTGTAGGACTAAGTAGACTTATCATCTATAACCTAGTACGATCAGAATCCTAAGTTTTCTGATGACAGAACTTTCGTGGGTTTCCAGGACTTAGCCCCAGTAGATGTCGAATCAAGATACTTGAATGGCAACAGTATCTTTGGTAAACGTGTGGCTCGAATGCAGCTGGTCCAAAGAAGGGACACCACGTAGTCCACCTGACAACTCTGTTTCTGTACTGTAGATGGTGCAGGGAAGGCGTCTCTCTGAAATCGAAAGGCCGGGCCAAACAAGCATCAGGTTGAGAAGTGGAATCCTCTGGATGCGCGCAAGGTCCTTTTCTCTGTTTTACCATTTGTGCAACTCTTCATAATCGACATGGAGGTGCGTCGGATGGATCCTTTCGACTGCTATCTTGACCGTCCTTGGAGTACGAGTACCATCCTGGGGGTACGAGTACGAGTAGCTGGGCAAGACAGCTTGGTAAGATAGGTATCTTACCTCGTAGACACCTGGGCAAGACACCTGGCCAGTGAGCCATGTGGATGAACGGATGCGCCATCGCCAGTGGATGAACAGATGCGCCATCGCCAGTGGATGAACAGATGCGCCATCGCCAACGCCATCGGTCATGACTAGACCATCACCACTGACTGGCACGCTCCCCGAGTCCCTGACTGAGGCCCAACAGCCCCTGTTCAGGCGGCGGCATGAATTCCTGTGACATTGATGACTTGCGAGCGTGTTTGCAGACGTCTCAAACGACTTTCTCCAACATTTGCAGTCTTCCCGTCAAACAGAAGATCAGTGCCTACCTACAGTACTCCAGGTCTGCAGCAGTACAAGAACACTACGCAGCGACCTCGGGAGGCACCTTTGGTGACACGAACACGCTCTTGAGGTGCCACACTTTGACACAGGGTTCAGTCTTTCCATCTGCAAATCCCTTTTCCGCTTTCAAGCCCAGTTTCCGCATACCTTCTCCACAGCGCCACAGCGCCACAGCGCCACAACTTGAAGCAACCACCATCCACTTCTTATCCATCCCACCACTGTCCTGGAGCCCTCACCCACAACTCCATGTTCATATAATACCTACCGCTGAGCGCTGCTGCTGTTCTCAGCCTCCAGCTAGACGATCCACAATATGCGTCCTATTCGCCTGCTGATATCGCTCAGCTTTTGCATACTTACCATAACTACTCTCCTGTTCCTCCTCCCCGCCCAGCGAGATCACCTGGATCCATCAGCACAGCCGTCAACCAAGAAGAAGGGCAAATTACGAGCACTCTTCTCCTTCCAGACCCCACTCTTCCCACCCTCTGCCATAATCAGCCTCACCGATGATAACTCTACATTTTTCCTGGCCAGACCCGCAGCATTTGGACCACTATTGCCTGCAAATGGTTTGAGCGGACAGCTATGGATTGGAAGTGGTTTTGGTGAAGATAATTTAGGTCGTGGTGGGCGAGCTGAAGGAGAATTAGGCTGCAGTGATGTGCCTGGTTGGGACGCAAGCTTGAATAAACCAGGCCACATTGCGAACGGAGACCCGAAGATGAAATACACTAGTCACACGGCGAAACAGGATTTGAACAGGAAAGTGAACGGCAAACCAAAGCGTGCCGATGCTAAGGAAGACCGACTTGTGGATGCGGAAGAATCCAATGTCGTAGCATCCGACATGTTCAAAACGGACGATGGCACGGATGACCATCTTCTTAAAGACTCGGACGCTCGAAAAGCTGTGTCGAAACACGCTGATATTCAATCGCTGCAAGAGAGCGCCGAGATTGCTGGAAAGGTCGTCTTACTCAGTCGCGGAGGTTGTGGCTTCCTTGAGAAGGTCAAATGGGTGCAGAGAAGAGGTGGCAAGGCTGTCATTGTAGGGGATGATGTGCGTGGAGGACAACTGGTCACAATGTATGCCAGAGGAGACACAACGAATGTGACCGTTCCAGCCATCTTCACCTCATACACTACGGCACATCTACTGTCGTCCCTGATCCCATACGGAGGTGCATTTGGAGCTATATCTATGGACGGCAATAAAATTGGCACATTTCCCGCCAAACTCAACAAGGGCAAAGGGAAGAATCCGGAAAGTGACGACAATAAGCCACGATTTACGACAACAGCAGAAGCATCAAAGCCTACCGCCATCGTCAAAGAGAACACTGAGAATGTGCTTTCAAATGCGAAGTCGGCATCGCCAATCGAGTCACACAAAGGACTGATACGCTCGATTTTGTCCTGGGTTGGTCTTGGAGGAAATCAGAATCCCTCCGCTGTTAGTCGTCGGCCGCCAAACAGTGGTGGCTTGGATTGGGTTATGGTCGAAGAATGGGATGACGACAGACCCAAGAAGACCAAGAAAAAGGGGGCAAAGCCAAAAGATACCAGCGCGAATCCTACGGCGGACAATTTTGTCATTGGTGTTCACGATTGGCGCGATCCCGGGCTTCTTTCAAACAAGAAAACCCAGGACTCTTCTGCGGTTAATCTGCGCGAAGCTAATAAGGCCAAGGACAATGCCAAAGCCGCGCCAACGAGGGGGTTGAAGTTGAAGGGTGGTAGCATCACACCTGGGAGCGGCGAGTACGAGAATCCAGCGACTCAAATTGAATCGAACAGTGAGAAGAAGACTGCCACCCATGGCCAAATGGGGAAGGAAAAGTCCGGGCCGTTGGGTGACGGATGGCTCAGTCACCTACACTGGGGTCACGACAACGCCGAGCATGAACACCACGAGGTGCAGTGTGCAGGAAAGAAATGCACCATCCTCGGACCTTCATCTTCCTCGCTGGGCAAGTCGAGTGAACAAAATAAAGCTAAGAACCGACCAGACCATGAGGGTCTCTGGGTTACACTGACGCCGACCAATATGTCATCGAGTCCCTTCTTCGATACTCTGCTGGTACTAGTCGTAAGCCCTCTTGCCACTCTCACCGTCGTTTATGCACTTTTGCTGCTTCGTTCAAGGATCCGGCGAAGAAGATGGCGGGCGCCAAAGTCTGTTGTGGAACGACTTCCTGTTCGCACTTATCATACTATATCTAGTGAAGCAAGCACCACATCCATCGCTACTCCTATCTCATCCTCACCATCCACGCCTCTCTTGTCACCTGGACCCAGACGCATCATCTCAAGATCTTCATCGCGCTCCAGACCGAGGTCACGAACGACTTCGGAAGTGCCTGGAACCGCAACATCGTCTTCGCCTTTCAGCGAACACCATGAAAGCATCTCTGCGCAAGAGAAGCGCGAGAACGGCCTCGCCGAGTGGAGACGTCGCTACGGCGGACGACAAAAAGAATGTGTTGTGTGCTTGGAGGAGTATGTTGATGGGGTCAGTCGGGTCATGAGCCTTCCATGCGGACATGAATTCCATGCCGAGTGCATGTAAGTGGTCAGTATCTTAGTGTGACTTGTGGTATGCTAATACATTGTAGTACACCATGGTTGACAACTCGGCGTCGTACATGTCCCATCTGCAAAGGCGACGTTGTGCGTAGTATGCAGCGCGGAAGTCTCAGCCGGCAAAATTCGTATGATCGTCATCAACGAGATGCATCATCTTCAGATGAAGATGAAGATGAAGTCCAGGCTCAAGCAGCCAATAACAGGAATGATTCACCAACCTCGGCCATGCCAATGCCTTTTTCGAACAACCCCGATCTAGAGCTTGGGATCGAAGAAGAGCGGCGCTCAAGGTCATCAAGTCCTCGGCCTGTCCCTTTAGTACCCGAGAGGTGGCGGGACTGGTTCATGGGATTTCTCGGAGGCAGAGCAGTGGAGCCTGAGGTTGATCGAAACAGATGATTTTGGTGTCACCGATTTGGATTTGGAAAGCGTACATACCCACGGATACATATTTGGGAGGCGGTGTCTTAATGTCCTGTTTCTTGGTTGAGGCCAGGGAAGTAATGATTGATGTTATTGGGTGGCCTTGGATCCAGGCTTTGTTTTTTGACATGTGAAAGGCAAGTATTCTCACCACTCTAAGATGTATAGAAGAGAAGGACAGCGTCCGGTGTCTAAGACTTTTAGATTCCTGGGCTATCTGAGTTAGGAATCACGTTATCACGTCGATGATTGTCTTCTCTTCACACTCACTCGCCTTTGAGATGTGACATCCTCGCGCTTCAGACCTCGGGATGGTGCCGTCTCTGCCAACTAGGAGACCTCGGGAACGTCTTGTGTCGCTGCCTGGTGCTTCCAGGCTCGTTCTTGCCCTCCTTGATGGCTACTTCCGCTTTCGGACGTGTGGACGTCTACTTAAGTAAGCTCACCTTCCCTTGCTTATGGCCTTCCTCCATCCAACTTCAAACCTCAGTTGACTCCATGGAACACTTCAACTCCATCAAGAATCAGCTTGGATCTCCCAGCAATGGATGCAGTTTGCAGCGCTCAATCTTCGGCTGTGACTGCACCGCCAGTTCATCGACATGGACCTCTTGCCTCGTCACCTCACCTCATCCTTCCTCAGAGCTTACCACTGAGCTTGCCAAAGTGTCTGAGCCTTGGTTTTGGCTCTTCTTCGACTACCATGCCATGCCAGCACTCGCCTTCACTTCTATCTCAGCTTCACTTTTTGGATTAGCTTCCACGACGACGATATCTCCGCCACCATAATCACGCCGAAGACATCTCAGCATTACCTTTCCGACATCAGACGACGCTTCTGCAATCAATTCCTGTACCATCAACCACGAGATACTTAGCTGAGTACGATCCCCAGTGGCCCCCTCCAACGTTCCTGGCAGAGTGAAACAAGAATGCCTAGGAAGTCACTACCATCAATTCTTGAACGTTACCTGCTAATTTGGTAGAATGCTTCGACTTCGTCCAACGGCCATCGGTTTAACCCCAAACGATATTCAAATCGCTAGTGAGAGGCTCGCGGCGCGTGCATTTCGTGATAGGATCCATGTTTGCCGTGGCCCTGGGCGATCGAGGGATGAGGCTGTCGTCTCAAGAACGACACGGCTTCAAGCTCCAAGACAGGCTGAGTTCTCCGAGTCCGACGACGATTGCTCGGATGATATAAACCACTCGTCGAAGCCTGCGCCTGCCACACTCCGTCATCGGAGCCAGACGGTCTCCGATGATAGTACTACTGTCAACGAGTATCTTTGTCCACATGACGACGACCCTTATCAACAAACAAATCCCCCCGAACCGGTATAGCGCGCCCACAAAGCTTCATAAACCGTTCATCTCTCCTTCAACTTCCTTCAATCCATTTCACTCACCACTGTTCACTCTAATCTCTGCTCGCTCGACTGCTCACTCTGCTCTCTGTTCACTCGACCGCCCACCTCTGCTCTCTGCTCGCTCGACTGCTCACTCTGCTCTCTGTTCACTTGGCCGCCCTCTCTGCTCTCTGCTCACTCAACCGCTCCCCGTCAGACTCGACTAACTCGCTTGCTATCTGACCGCAACTTGAGCTTTCATACTAATGATGTGGAAGTCTAGGGAGCCGTTGCCGCGTTCACCACTATACCAGTCACACTCGGCAGCCTCTCCAAAGAGCTCTCCAAACCTACGAGGATCATCAGGTAACCCCCTTCGTGTTACCTCGTTGCGCCACCAGTTCAGTGAGGGAGCAATGCCTCAGCCCGGCAGCTTCAAAGGCTCGCCATCTCCACAAGGCACGATGTCTGTCCAACGCCGCAACCTGCCGCCATATGCGCTGCCTGACGAATCTAAACACATGTTTGGAGAAGACTATTTCCGACAACAGCTCGCCAAGGCGTCCTCATCCGCCACTGAAATTGCTTTGAAAGACCAGCCATCCCCGTTGGAAATTTTTGGACTCGCCAATTATGAGCAATGGGAGGAGCAGCTAGACTGGCAGGTTAGTCATGCGCGCAAGTATCCTCAAGGTTACACCGGTCCAGGCGGTACCAACGATGCTGTCAAGGTCGAGCGAATACTACGCCGTCAGCTTGCCACAAAATTGATCAATGGGGAGGTTCCGTGGAGAAGTGGGCCAGTCCCACCGCCAGGCCCTCCAGAGAACGAGAACGCAAGACTAGAGATCGAACTCCCAGAAAGCATGCGAGGTCTACGCACTCGGCCCATGTCATCGCGCGGTGTATCAACAGCTCGCGATCATTCCTTCCAGCCCTCGCCTGTTCACATTCCTCACGGCCGCGCAATGGCTCAACAACATGCTCATCGTGCTAGAGCGGGACAGCATAGAGCTCCTTCATCGCAACAGTATGCTCCACCTCTGAACCAGCGTCAGCTCACTCCCGTCGGACTCTCAGTGCCTGGCCAGCACATCTCGCTGATGACCCAGTCCACACATGGTACTCTCGCTGATCCTGGCTATTCGTTCTCACCAGCTGGCTTCATGATGACATACCCACACATGGATCAGTACAGTCCTCACGTACCATACATCCCTGCGATCAATCGTCAAACCTCTCCAGCGCCAATGGGTCCACCTGCAATAACGAACCCTCATCATATGCAGCGTCGCAGCACGCCACAAAGCCAGACATCCCTGTTCGAGCGCGTAAGCTCTGGATCTCCTGTCTCCAGAAGCGCCTCATCAGTGAGCGATATGATGAGCAGCGCAACTACCTCACGTTACGCGGGACGTTCGGACATGAGCACGACCAGTGCTCCACGCTCAGCAATGCCTGCTCATTCAATAAACATGTCTCGCTCACGGCCAATGAGTACACCACACGTCCCAACGTCCTACGAGCGAAACAATGAATACATGTCTCGTACCTATTATGGACAAGGAGTACCTGCGCAACGTCCTACACCACCTCCTGCCATCGGACATGGTCGTCCACAAATCTCTCGCCAGCAGCGCAACCAGGAGAACTCAGAGGAAGCAGCAATGAGCGCGCTCCAAGGTGAGATGGAGCGTGTCCGTATTAATGAACAGAGCAGAGAGATGGAAGGAGAGGTGATGAACAACACTCCTCCAAACGATTTCATGGTGGAGCGCTACATGAGAGAGGTAAGTCTCATATCTGGCTACAAGCTCTGCTCACGCTGATATTCTACAGTGAAGGAGAATTGACGATTGGAGTGAATGGAGTTTTCACTGTATACAGTACAAATGGTTGCTTTGCTTGTGATTTGGGCGTTCTGATTGAAGAAATGTTTCCTCTTGTGATTGTTGAGAACGCAGATGGAACGGTCTGGAATGATGATGGGGATGACTTTTGTTCGACCATGACACTTTGCTTTTGTTTTTTGTCGCGTTCAAGAGCATATATTACCCCAAAATTGGTGGTGTGGAAGGAGACTTTCTTTGCTTCGACTTGTAAAATAGGACATGCTCATACACATTGAAGAGCAACAATGATTCGTATATAGTTGATTTGCGCTGGAAAATTCAGAAGACGTTGTTACCAAATTGGTTGTTTCTGTTGCGATATGACGTGTATCCATCTCACAGGCCTTGAAGAGATGATGTGCCGCAGTGCAGAGACTCCGAACATCTTACCTAGTGACCAATTTGCTAGATGAAGGATGCTGAAGGATGAATGTTGATCAGAGTCTGCCCATCCATCCAATAGCTGAGATAGTGTGTCAACTGCTTTGTTTTTCAATGAGGATATTGGCACTTTGAAACGATGGTGATATCCTCTAACAATCCATGTGGATCTGACCATCAAGCTTGGCTCTGTTGAACATGAAAAAGCACGATGATACCGACAGCGAAGCTTTATAGTCTTGTTATTCCGTAGCTGTCTACCAGTTTTTTTTTAACCAGAGTTGTAAGGGTTTGTGAAACCCCTTGTTGTCCTGGACTATGTTGAAGTGGTATTGAGGTTTGAGATGTTCTCGGATGAGGGTGGCTTGTGGGTTTGTCGGGTCTGAGCCCACTGTGGTGTTCGTTCTTTGATTTGGAGCGAGACTGGTTGGAGGTGTTTGATGATTCTGTTTTCGTTAGATGATTTGGTCTTTTTGGTGTTGGATATGTGTAGTGTTGGTATTGGATATTAAGATCTTGGTGTGAGATGGAGGATTCGGGTCTTTTGGTCGTGTTTTATCATCACACCTTAGAAACTCAAAGCAATTTTTAGCGTTCACTCATTTCCATTGAGATCTAGTGTGTTCGTGAAGTTCACTACTGTCCAGTTGAAGCTATTTGCTAAATATCTACTATAACTTTTCGAATTTGGGTTTCTTCCTCTGGATCCCTGATAGCAAGGCGGCCTTCACATCGTCTGACTGTACCATGCTCGCGTTCCAGATGGCAGTATATTTGAGGCCTAGAAACGAGCGTTAGTATTTCTCGGTCCCAAGAAACCGTGGCTTGTCGACTCACCATCCTCAATACTCCTATCTCTCGAGAAGTTCAAGAGCTCCTTCGTTCCAAACGTGGCGACAGGACTTTTCTCAGCAATCAATTTGCAAATGGCCAACGCTCCCTCCATCCCCTGAGGCTTATCTTCGAATACACTCGATACAAATCCCACTCTAAGAGCCTCCTCAGATCCAAACTCCCTAGCAGTCAAACATACTTCTTTGACCCAAGAATAACTAATCCCCATCTTGGGTAACCTAGTCAACGTCCCAATATCCGCCGCCAAACCAATGTCAACCTCCTTGACACACATCCTCGCGTCCTTGGTGCAAACCCTGATGTCACAAGCAACGCCCATGTCGATCCCGAGACCGTAAGAGTAGCCGTGCATCAGGACGACGACTGGTTTCGAGCACTTCTCGATGCTGGTGATGCAGTCTTGAAATTCAAAGACGTGTTCACGGAGAGCGGCGGCACGGCGAGCTGTGTCGAGATTTCTCGAGGCGGGACCTAGAGTTGGACCTTGAGAGGCTGCATGGACGTCTAGACCGGCGGTGTACGCGCGGGGACCTTTTCCTGAGAGGAGAATGCTACGGACGTTTGGGTCTTTGGAGAGCTTCTGGAAGATTTGGGAGAGGTTGAGCCACATTCTGACGTGGGCATGTTAGTTTGATGTGAATTAGAAATGGCATGCAAGCTATGTGAACACAGAAAGACTTACTGCTCAACGAATGCGTTCAGCTTATCCGGTCGGTTGATCTCGACATGTGCAACATATTCAAAGGGAAAGGAGACATTAAAGTACTCGAATTTATAGTCAGAGGCCGCCATGATTGTTAAAGTGAATGGCAGATGAGTACTTTGTGAGCAGAAGAATTGATGAAAGATGGAAAAAGGAAGTCGGTTTCGAAGGAGTAAGTAGTCGTGGTCGAACGGAGGTAGTAGTCGTACTGGTAGTCGTCGTCGTATGGAGGTAGTAGTCGTACTAGTAGTGGTAGTCGTAGTCACGGTCGTAGGGACTCAATCAGCGTGACATTTGTTACCTCGGCCTTCGCTTATCGTATCCTTGCCTCGGCATATTCCCGTTGGAACGCCTCCGAGTCTCTCCCACCACAACATCCACAGACTCCTCTTTCATCACTCAGACTTGAAACATCTACACCTCATACAAAATGGGATTTTGTAAATTGCATCAGATCTTCCCCACTTACATCATGAGGCCGGTACCTCTATGCGGCTAAATTTCGAGCCGAGCCGAGCAGCTGTCAGCATCTCTTCCTCCACCTCCGCCAGCAATATCTTTCCATTTGCACATGCAGCCTCAGCGATCGACATAGCAAACTTTAAAAGTAGCAACACCTCCACCCAATCAATTGCACCTCCCATGTAAAGACTCAAGTCGCCGCCACTCCACAGAGAGAAGGCCCTAGCCAACGCCACTCGAGCACTCGACCTTTGGGTCTCCAACATGTAGCTGATCATGACCAGTTGTGTAAGGTAAGCCTGGAATGTGTTACAACGATACGAAGTCATGGGTTACCGCAGCTGACATTTTGACCGGAGTTGCCGGTTGAATCTTTAATCTATGTCCTAAATCAGCAGCCTTCGTACAGATGCAACAGGGACGGTGGATCAAGTCCAGTATCCTGCCGTGTATAAGAGTAGAGCTGGGCCGAACGCTTGAGCATTTGGCCAAGATTGTTTCCTCTTCCAGATTCTCTACTATCAGAATCTCTGTCATCATGCTACTACCATACTCACTTTTCTCTCTTACACTCTTTTCGACCTCATTCATCCGTGCATCTTGCAACCTCACGCCCGACTATGAAGTCAAACTACTCATGGACCCCTCCGTCGTCTTAGGGAAGGACAACAAACTCAAGCCCACAATCCTGAGCACATTTGCCATGCCAACCTCCGTCACCAAAATGAACGTCCAGTTCCTCGACACAGACAACAAACCCATCTACAACGCAGGCTGGTCCCCTCGTATACGAAAGATGGAAGGTGACAGCACTTTCGAATTAACATACAAGAAACGTTACGACATCAAGAACGGCGACATCGACTCCGCCCTCACGCAGGCAAACAAGGACGGTTTCGACTCCTCCGACACAAGCTACGAAGCCCAAGTTGAATGGGGCTACCAAAAACAAACCCTCTCCATCTCCCGCGCGAAAACGAACAGTGATTCCGGTTACTCAGATATGGATCTTCCTGCCCAAAGCGCCAGTCGAACGATGATGATCAACAATGCTCCCAACAAATTCAAGAACTGGAATTACAATAGCTGGGGTGCGGATCAGCTCTCCAACTCCCGTATTTACGGACCCATTCTGGCCAAGAGGAGTGTTGGAACTTGGAGTGGGATTAAGAAGTTCTACATCGAGGTATGGCCGATCAAGGCTGCTTCGGGCAGTGGGATAGAATATATCGTCGAGGCGAGCTTCAAGGTTACGGATAGGAGTACGGCGAGTAGTAAGCATGATGAACTCGTGAGCTTTTTACAGGGGAAGGGATGGTTTGTGGCGCAGGATTCGTTGAAGACGGCATTGATTATGCAGAGGTATTGATGGATGTGGGGATATGGTGTGGTATACATAAAAGTATCGTAATGTTTTAAGCACCAAATGACAGTGTCAACTCCAAATCAGTCTGTCGTTTACGAAGTCGACGGTTCGAAGAGGGCTTTCCCGGTCTTGGCTTCCTTCTCGCCAGTATTGATTTCCTGTCGAGTCTCCTCAGTCTCTGGCTTTTGGTTTTCCGCTCGACTTGTCCTTACTGCAGCTGCTGTACTGAGGTGAGAACCTACTTTTGATGCTGACCCTCGATCCGAGGAGATCCCAGCCCAGAACATTTCCTCTGGAAGGAAACGGGAGTTCACGACTCATCAGCGAACCGAGATTGTCCATGCTGCCAGTGAAGTTGTATGGATATGCTAGACTGTTATGCAAACAACTACAAGTGCCATACTTAAGAAGGTCCAGGACCCCATCTCTTATCATTCAATTCATGAACAGCCCCATCTCCACCCTTCCCTCCTAGATTCACAACACCCAGCTCGTCAGCTGACCTTTCATCACCAAGAGCCTTGATATCCACATCCACCGCCACCGCCTTGTAGGACTCAAGATCCGGTGGATCAACCAAGTCCTTTGCATTACGAACCACTCTTACCTCCGTAGCTTTCGTCTTCAACAAATGGGCTCTAGTCGGTCCATCCTCCGCCTCTTTGTCACTGGGACCACTCCTGCTTTCTGCCTCCTCGATGACCTTCAAATTGTCCTGATAGTGCTCATATGTTTTACCAAGTATCGCCTGCATACTTGCCAACACCTTCTCCGCAGCTTTCGCCAGCGGAAGGTCGACTGCCTCGATATCGTCAGGGCTGCGCCAACTAGCCACATCCTGCACTCCAGCTTCAAAAACTGCCTCTCGTAACCGGGCGACCGTGAGCGCCGCAAACATGTCCCCCGTCCCCGAAAAGAAGACAGGATAGCTCGGTACATGGATCTTCCACAGCCTAGGCTGCCAGTCACTCGTCGCAGAACTGCCAATAACGCTCAAGCCCTCCTCGCCTCCAAATTTCACACTCGTGATGATTATGTGAGGGACCTGGTATTCCTTGTGTAAAACTTGTATTGCTCGCGCTAGGGAAGGTAGACCCGTGATCTTGACATCGGAGAGGAGTTCGGCTTCGAATTCATTGGGGAGGAGGAGGTCGGCGGAGCGGAGGAGAGATTTATAGGCTGGAAGGACGGAGGGATTTACATAAAGGTGGCCTGCATCACCCATTACTGGGTCCAGAACTGATTGCTCTCGTTAGCTGGTTATTTTTGCAACTTGGTCTAGGATCCATAATCATACCCCAGAAGAAAGACCCAGCTTTCATTCCATTAGAGAACTTCAGGTCACGACCGATTTTGCCCACGGCTTCTACGGCCTCGGCGGAGGGTATGTAGCCAGACAGGAGGACATCGTAATCGTTTAAGAGCGACTGTTGCAGGCCTGTATAAAGCTCCGTGATTTCTTCCGCAGGTGTTTTGCGACCTTTGACCTGTTTATAGGCAGTATGATTACCTATAGAAATGTGAGGTCTTGGTCGGTGGACTCGAGAGTGTATATGAGTAGCGCACTATAATGAACGGTGTTGATAGCTGAAACTTCGCAACCTAGATACTGCATGACAAAAGTGGCCATAGTATTTCCGACATAGCTAGAAAAAGAGTTTAGAAGCTAGTCTAGGTCATGCTCGAGTTGTGAGAGCTATGCTCACCCGTATGCGACCTGAGCTACTTGTCAGCGGGAGTCCCAAATTCCAAAAGCGCATGGCTTACATGACTGGCGATAGCCAAAACCTTGGTCTCAGGAATATCAGCCATCTTGTCTGAAGGAACGACAAAGGAAAAGGAGGAATTTAAAAGAAAGAGTGGTTATACAGGTATTCGGTCTTTATGTTATCACGGTGCACTCCACGCTTGTAGAAAATTAGTGACAGCATCAGGGTCTTCATCTTCACCCCACCAGCCGCACTAATGTCCAAAGCGGTCATAAGAAATCAGCGGCGCACAGAATTGATAAAGAGACGGTGAAACTTGATTGCAGCCTGAGATAAGAGAAAGATCCAAGGACTCTGCGTGGTGCTGAAGTATTTTCGCCTATGCTATATTGATCATGACAATTATGCCTCATCCCGATACGTACAATACGTCAGTAACCATGTGCCCGCTCATCAGACTCCTAAGACATCGCAACAAAACATATAGGGTATGCATCTATTCCTCATCGCCGATCTGTGCAATTGTTAGCCAGGTACCTCCCAGATGGAGAGTCATATCAAATGACTGGATCGTAACTTGCCTTTGGTGCGAGATAGAATCTTAAGTAGCTGTTGTTTGCCAACTTGTATTCCACCAATAATGGTACTTCATTTGATAGACAGATGTTAACCTGTGTAGAAAGCGAAGTAGCCTTGCAGAAGTTGACGAGGTATTTGAGAGAGAAGGTTAAGGCGACGGGCTCGGTGAGGGAGATTTCGACGCTGTTATCAGGCTTTTCCACATCATTGTGAGCTCGTAGGGTAACAGCGCCGTTTCCAATGTCTCCTTGCGCTTTGAAGCTGACGCCCTCTTTCGTGCACTCTATGGCCACTAAACAACATTAGCTGGATAGTTTCTTAACTGCCATAACCACGCGTACCTGATTCCGAGATTGACATTAAATCTCTGCATATCCTCTGGAACTCGCTCGATGGCATGGTTACGGTGGCTGAATACTCGGTGTCCGGAATTCCCAAGTGCTCCTGGTCGATGTCCATGAGCTTGATATCGTACTCGCTGATTCTGTCGTTGTTGGGGCTCTCGAATACAAGATTGACAACATCTGGGGCATCTTCAGCTTTCAGTGTGAGGACATCTGAGCTCTGAGCGGCCTTCAGAACTTTCGTGAGAGAGGTAAGGTTGATCCCTAGAGCAATGTTGCGGTCGCATCGGTATGGGGAGAAAGACTCGGTCTTGAGCATCATGGAGACGAGGGCGACGTGAGAATTGTCCATAGCCTGGAGGGCGATTCCAGAGTCATTGCAATCGAAGTTGCAGTCCTGTACGAGATCCTTGATGGCATCGACAACCTGAAAGGGGTTAACTGCTGGTTTCTTTCCGGCGCGATTTCTCGTACCTTCTTGAGGATGTCAGCTTGTTCAAGGCGTGCTTCCAACATGTTGATTGAGTAATTATGAGAACAGTAGGGACTTTTGCTGTGTGGTGTGCGAGTTGGCAGTTGAGAGTTGAGCTGTGGGTTGTGTTGGAGGCAGGCTCAAGTTTGGCTTCTAAATTGAATTTCACTTGACGCGTTCGCGACGCGTCACGCTAGCTCTAATCAATTTCCTCCATCTACCAGGCCACGCACGCTTTCTTTCATCCCTCCTTGCTCAACACTCTTTCTCACACTCATCGGACCTCATTTTCCGCTCTATGCGTCTCTCTCAAAACCAATTCATTGGATACTGATGCCAACACTAAATCAAAATCATCCTTGCCATATCAGCTGTACATCGACCACGAGCGGAAGAGCGGAGCTTGGACACTTAGCATTTTCTAGGGTATAAAGAAGTCCAGCCAATGTACAGTATCTAATTTTCCCGGGCATGTTGGAATTTGAATTTCTTCGTTCCAAATCGCTAATATACAGAACAATCCAAGACCTGACGGACGACTTGTTGGATGAGAAAGAGGCCTACACAACTTGAAGTGCACATGAATGGCCTACCTGGCTCTCTTTGCGACCAAACGCTTTCTCGAAGTATCGGCTCTATCTTATCAGAAGATTCGTAGGCCTCGAATTTCTTAATCGCATCAAATTCCCGGCTTCATTTGATAGCTTAGACTCAGCCCCAAATCCAAAATTTCACCTTGATATCAAGCGACTCCATGTAATCTTGCTCATACAACTCTACCCCCATCCGCTACCTGTCTACGAGAGAAAATCAGTTATTAGAATAGTATCACAGCACGAACGTCGCTTTCAGCCTTGCCTTCCTAGCTGCATGCACTGCGCCACCTCTGCGTTTTAGCACAACACTCTCGCCTGCCCTCCGCCTCGGAACAACATTCTTCCAACAGTAACTTACTCCATACAGGCTCTTTATATATTTTTCAATCAGTCCAATAACATTGATGGCGTAACAATGACTGATATCTTCTTCGCTTTCGCAGGTACAGGATGGATCTTCAGTTCGCAGTGCCGGTCCCGTACGATGCAGTAAGTTCCGAATAGCCTTGTCGAGGAGTCTGAAATGCTGATATCGAGAATTCATGGACTGCCCGAAGAAGTAAACGAGATTCTGAACCGCCACGATTTCGGATCTTGTCAAAACCTTTCGACAAATGAGCTTGGTGGATGGTTTATGGCTTGTCAAGATATTCACAGGCGAGCATTAAATCGTGAGTACATGCTCGAGTCCACAAATATCTCTGTATAGGTGAGAACTTGTCTGATAGCGACCGATAGTCAAATCAGAAGCTCTGAACTGGCAATTCCCAGAATTACAATCTTGGTTATCAGAGCACAACGTCCAGAATACGAAATTAGTCATGTGCGCTGACGCCTACGTGGGCTGGAATACTACCGGAAGATTCATATGGCATGGTGTCGATGACTCAGTGCCTCGTCTTCTGAGAACGAAAGGGCAGATCAAGAACATGGCTTTGGGGGTAGAGGGGGCCTATGTCGCGTTATGGGAGGACGGGACTTGTGACTGGAAAGGACTAGAAAGATATTCCGGGTTAATTGAATTACTCCAAGGCAGCTCCGTCAACGAAATCGAAGTAAGTCTCTCTTCTCCACCAAATCTTTAAAGGGGCTTTAAACTTACCGCTCCCAGTTCGTAGCTCTCAACCCAGCCATTGCCGGAGAATTCTTCCTCCTCTACACAGATAAACGCGCAGCTTTCGCCGTGAACCATGCCCATGGCGAAAAGATCCGCCAAGTAGTCCAAGAATGCGACATCGATATCATCATCTCCGACGCAGCAGAATGGGCCATCACCCTCGCTGTCATCGATAACGACAATTCGACCTGGTTTGACAATGATTCAACATTCCCCTCTCCTTCGCCATCAGATTATCAAGACGCCGTCCCTTATCAAATCCCACCTGCCCCAACCACTAGCTCGCAAGAAGAACGCGACGCACCACCCGAATGTCCCATCTGCACCGAGGATCTGGGACGAGACGGTCCGAGAAATTTGTTAGCTGGGTGTGAAAGCTGTGCGCAAATGTTTCACGGAAGATGTATTGGCGAGTGGCTCAAATCGCTGAAAGCGGTGAATATGGGGAGCAGTTGTCCTCATTGTCGTGAGCCCATGTCTGTGGAATTTACGGAGGAGGTTCTTGGTATGCTGGTCTGATTTTTTGTTTTCCGTCTGTTAGATACCAGGTATTCTATATCCGCAAATTGTCATTATTTAATTCTTCAGGGGTCTTCCTGCTCTTTAATTCTATGGCTGAATCCGTAGGGTTGAATATTGGTCGTGTGGGGGTGGACGGGCAACCAGTAAGTGTCTGCTTATCACACGTCGGTGAGAGTGATTCGCACGAAGGGACTCGAAACTTGACCGAAGGACTTATAGAATGGTTTGAACAGCAACTTACCGTATGAGATGAACAGAGGACATTAGGTGGCCGTTGGACCACCTTCAGATGGGATGCTACACTCTGGAATGCGACCCAATTCTAAGACGGACAAAATCAATGTGGGTATTCGCGAAAAGCTATCTCCTGTGCGATGCATGATGCGAAGAGCAGGTCGTCCATGTTCTAGAATCAAGTGCTCCCAAATCCTTGTTAGCGACGCTGAAGTTTCGAAGTTCAGCGCGCATCGACACCGGGCTGGGAATAATGGCCTGCTCAGAGCTGAATGGCTCTCACTTCCCATTGACCACCGCTTTGGCTATAGCCTGTGCCTCTATCTTCCCGACGATCTTTTTGACGCCGGTCCATTCCTCTGGTTCTGCTTTGATGCCACCAAGCTCATGGCCGACTTCGAATACAGTGACCACGCCATCCAAGCCGCCGACAGCGACTCTCTTCCCTTCGATCCGTTCCCATGCGACTCTGTTCAGACTTCGCTTCCTATAAGCTCCTCCACCGAGTTTGTCACTGGTTCCGACACGTTGAACAGGCACTTCGATGTCCGCGTTGAGATCCCATATTTCAAGCATACCGGCGCCATCAACCAAAGCGAAAATTCCGGGACGGGTTGGTGACCATTTCGTATCGAATACTAGATCTTCTCTGGAGAAGTCGAGGACAGGTCCTTGGATGTGAGCAGAGCCAGAAGCAGCACCGCCGGTTGCTGCTGGCGGACGAACATGCCACAGTTTGGCACTCCAATCCATGCTTGCTGAGAGAACTAAATCGCCAAGATCAATCTGACCATGTGCCGGATGAAAGTCAAGACTCATCACAGGAGCAGCATGCCCAGAATATCGTATCCGCGCATCGATGCCTGCTTTAGCACCCGCTCGTTCGTATCGGTCACAAGCGAAAATGGTGCCCTCTTCAGTTCCAGCAAGGAAATAGGTGGGATCGGCTTTTGGAAAAGCCATGCACAAAGGAGCCACATCCTCCGTCTTGTTCGGCGATGGCGCTAGTAACTCGAGATATTCCTGTGGCTGAGCTAGCATGTCTACACTCCACCCGCAAACCACACCGTCTGTACTACAACTCATGATAGTGTTTGCGTTTTGAGTTCCGACGATGTTGATGCTGTAGACTGGATGAGTGTGTCCAGATCCTGTGAGCGGTGTCTTTTGTACGGGCAAAGGTGATTTTGAGCGAGTGTCCCAAAGCACAACTTGTCCACTGTAGCAGCCACCTACGATAAGATTTGGATGAAATGGCGAGAATTTGGCAGCGAGGATATCGGACGAGGCATGAAATGTATGCTCTGGCCGCGAGCGCATCTTATCATTCCAGACTTGGACGAGGCCAACAGGATCATTGTGAGCAGTCGGGTTTTTCGTGTAAGCTGCCAATAGAAGTTCTGGGTACTGTAAAGGTTTAGTTAGCAATGGTCGCCATGGGCCTTAAAGTCTCCCATTTCCAGGTATTGTTAGAGCATTCCTGGCAGTTGATTTCTCAGGATCGTCGATAAGCCCTATCAACCTTGAAGTCAAGTTTCATCACGCAAATAACACTTACATATGGTGAGAAGTCGATGTCACTAATCATGCGCTTCTTGCTCCACCGCTCGTCCCAGAATTGGTGTGACTCCTTGACACGTCTCCCGCGTCCCCCACGGCCGCCATAGCTCTCGTCATCGTCGTCTAGATTGGCCTTTCCATGAGCGTAGTCGGTCAGAAGATCGTACTCCTCGTCAAGAGCTCTTTCAATGACCTTGGTGGACTGGTCCAAGAAGTCCTGGAACTCTTTTGATGCTGTGACAGCCTCCAACTCTTCATTCGTTAATTGCCGAGCGGGAAATCGCTCTTCCTCCTTCGATATCCCGGTAGTTACATGGGCCTCCTTAGGTTGTATACTGGCTTTTAATTCCTCCTCAATCTCTTGCCGTAATTTATTCCTGAGTTCTTCTGACCTTTCCGGACTCTGCGTGTCATTGTCATCTGGACCCTTTTGATCCCAGTCCTCAGTTTGAACGCCTTGGTCGTAGGTTATGATTTCTTGTTTAGGAGGTGCTTCTGAGGAGGGTTCTGACGGCTGCTCGTAGACTGTTACTGGCGGCGAGACCGACAGGGTCTGAGTGGCAGAAGTGGTATAGGTGGTGGGTGGGCCGCTGCTGCTCGATATACGTGGTGTTGCAGGCCTACTGATGTCCACGCCCAAAACGCTCTCTAGAAGCTTGTCGACCTCTCTCGCGGGCGTCGGCTGTGCTATATAGTAAGTCAGTCAGGTCGAACTACTTCATGATGCAATGTTGACAGGTTTCTGGCAATTCCATTCCAATGTGCCGGGAAGATTTCCCCAATATCCATCTCAAGCTCGTCGACAGCTGTGAGGTTCAACGTACCTATGGTGCCAGTGCCGGTAGTCGCATCTTGCTTGCTCTTTCTAAGCTCTTGGTCTCTTGCCGCTCTCGCGCGTCGTAGCTCTTCCAATTTATTCTTCTTGGCGAGAATTTCCTCTCTACGAATGGCAGCGGCGTCCATGGCGAAGTGGATGGTTGTTATGGAGTTCAGGTCGAAAGTGTTTACATGCCTGGCTGTAGCGATGCTTTAATTTTTCAGAGTGTACTGGAATTCAGACGGATACGGAGAGCGGCGTAAGGAATGTATTTCGAAGTAGTCAGGAATTCATCACATTTGATCGTGAGTGGAGGGAGAGCGAGATATGCCCAAGTTGATTGTCCTGCTGCTGCACCCCTGCATCTTTCGATTGGCGTGATTTTGAAGCTCTTCCGAGAAATAACGGTCGTAACGGATCAAGATCCAGCAAAGTTCAACACCACAACGACCCTCACCCGCTATCACAATCCTCTCCCCACCACCCACGCCTCATCCCGTCCTTCTCAATCCCTCCGAAGCTCATCAATTGATTGGTGCCGGTCCCGGGAAAACGCCTCGAACAGCTCACAATGGCCTCAACCGGAGTCAACGTGAGTGCCTTCAATTCCTCCCCTTATCATTAGTTGGGAGGTCATGCATTTGCCATCAAGCGCACTCAGAATTCTGGAGCCCGAGATTGTGAAGCACTAGACTTTTTCATGTTCCTCAGCTGTTCCTAGAGCTAACAAGCCATTTACAGGTCCTGCGGTGGTCCGCCCTCGGACTCGGTGTCGTATATGGCGCATACCATCAGATGTCCCTCAAAGCGAAAGACAAAGCAGCACACGCAAAGAAAGAATATGACGCGAAGGCAAAATTAATATCAGAGGCAAAGGCAGAATTCAACAGGAAGAACAAGCCACAATCTGTGACCTCGGCCGTGAAATCGGAAGGAAAGGGCTTTGACTGTAGGTTTTCTCCGTTCCTACAGATATTTGGGGTTGGGAGATATGGACGCAAGAGATGGACTGGGCTGTGGTCAGCATATTTGAGCAAAATAGGGTGATTCAATTAGGGGAAGGATTGTTCATGCAAGAGGGTTCAAACATATTTGGGCATATGCTAATATACAACGACAGTTATGGCAGATTCAGCTGGTGCAGATTTCGACCTGGAATCCTTCTTACAATTGAAAGACGGACAATAGAGGACATGAAAAGAAGGTGATTGGAGCGTTCGAGGCAAGATATGGCATGCATGAGCAGACGGTGAGGGGATACGCACAATCACGCGACCAAGCAATTGTACGAAGGCCATTGGAAAGAGTAGCATGACGGGCGACTGGAAGACAGTATCGTCTCTGTATTATTTGTTCCTAATAGTTCGAACCATAGACTTGCTTTGAAGTCCTTATCTCAAGGATTTCTTCTTCCCCTGTATTAGCCAATCGTAATGCATACCGATGAGTGACGGTTCAGAAACAACCACTTCAAAATCAGCCAATACAGCGTTCTGAGGAGGTGATGCAAAGGAGCTTTACAACTGGGGAGAGGCAGCTTACAATCGGGTTGTGAAATAAGCATTTGGCGCAGATAAGAAATGACCACCACGTTCATGGACGAACTCAACCACACAAGTCGAAACCGCTCAAGCTTACCATCTCTCTCCAAGAGACAAATCTGGATTGACAAATACATGGCCGCGCCGACTTTCGCTTCCACATGTCTGCTTCTCTGAAGACGAACGTTTATCCGGTATAGTGACTATACCTCCTGGAGACTGTTGCCGTTGACCAACCGGATCACGGAGATGTCCATCGATACTAAGACATGGACAAAAATAATCGATTCGTCAGGAGTCATTGACGCTTACCATTACGTAATGAATATAGTAGAAGACGAATACGACTGAGGGTCGTACCATGGGATGTGCTGTTGACGCTGAACAGCTGGACCACGGATTCTATTCTTTAGGTAAGTAGTCGGGGTTTTCTCTCTAATTCGTTGATCGATTCGTTTAAATCCTTTGACGAAATGACGATGTGGAATCAAGATTCCCGTTTCGATCTCTCACTTGGAGTCATGCAGATCATACTAGCCTTCCATTTCGGACCGCCATAAACCGAGCGATATCAATCTTGAGTGTACGAACGCTTCTTCTCACTACAGATTCCATATCGACCAGGGAAAAAGTACGTGAGCTTGATCTTTTCTGGAAAGAAATACTTGTGCCACATTCTTCTACCCTTGTTAGCACACTACCTTCCTCTGTCTCCGTCTTACCTTCTATAAACCAAAGATTCGTCAAGCCTATCAATATCGCAAAGAAATTCCAGCCACAAAGTCTCACGCCATGTATAATTCTGTCCTCCAATGAATCAGTAATCATTGGGCACATGGTCCAGTGGTCAAAGACGATGACAATGTTCCGGAAACGGCTACACTCGCACATTGTGTCGCGCCGAATAGGCACGACAGACCCAGACGAGGTCAAGCTATGGCAGTTAGGTTGTCAATAGACGTAGGTTCGAATCCTGCTGTGTCCAATATTTGTTTGTTTTAGGGTGCTTGGTCGCTCGGTCTTTTTGCTCTTCTGATGATTCTTGAAGGGCCTCTGTTTGATGTTATTTCGGGTCCGAGATTCCTTGAAGGAGCAGCATACAATCGCAGACACATGGTTGTTGATTAGAACCCGAGGTTTCGGAAATATAAATCTCTATTTCTATGTAAGATAGGTTCAATGGTTATCAGGTTTCTTACTGCACATCTTGTACACTTCTTACTCGTCCCAGACGATGCTGTTGGGCTGATCGGCACCCTCTTCAAACTTGATACTTGCCACTTTCTGGTCGAACAAACCACTTGACTTGTTCTTCTCAAGAATGGCCAATGAACCGCTCTTCTGGTGAGCTACAGCCATCAACGTACCAGCCTTGTTCATTTGAAAGTGGCGGGGGAACGATCCGTGTGCTGAGATAAGCGGTAGCTTGGTCAAGGTACCGTCTTTGGGCGAGATGGAGAATGTCGCCAGACTATCGATTGGCGGAGATGTGCCAAAAGTCGCGTCGTTGCGATTTGACACTATGAGCGTAGAGCCATCGGGCTTGAGCAATGTCCATGTCAGCTCAAGCAATCAGGGTAGGGGAAGGGGTAAAAAGGCCATGTGTAGACGCGACACTGAAACCTCTTCTTCCGTGAGGAATATCCTAATCAGGATCGATAGCAAGATGTGTCTGGCCACCTGTGGAAAGCGAGTTGCCAGAAATTTACAGCTATCGATCTCAATATGGGAACTTGATTTCAGGCTCGAGTCTTTCTGCACAGCGATCTTGCACGGTTTTCCTTACCGTAATGTCAATTTCAGCTGGCGCCACTTGCGTGCTGCCATCGGGATTCAAGGGAAATTTCTGGCCTGGATTGAAGGTGCTATACGAAGCAATTTTATCAAAAGTGATGCTACCATTTTTATAGCCAACACCGAAAGCGGTTACCTCCGCTTTCAATTCCCCGATGAGGTAGAAAACGTGGGTGCCGGAAATCTTGTCGAGTGAGAATTTGCCGTGACGTGGGCCGTAGCCAGCAGAAGTTTTGAACGGAGCGAGTTGATTCAATTTGAAGGTCTTCTGATCGATGGAGAAGATGCGAACGGAATCGGATCCAAGATCAGGCACTAGGAGAAATTGCTGCGTAGGATCCAGAATTGTTTGATGAGGATGAGGCGCGCGCTGCCTGTCGGCTATGGGTCCGACGGTGAAATCCGGAGAACTGAAATTGAATATCTCCAAGGGCTTGGTGTCCTTTCCAGAATCGCTCAAGCTGTAGGTCCGAAGCGTACTACCCATGTAATGGGCGACTGCGAGTGCCTGACCTGATGCATAGAAACCACCATGTACACCGCCCACCGAAGTCTCGGTATGAGAAAGCTTGGTTAAATTGCCCGTGTAGCTCGTTGAATAAGTAGAAAGTGTGCCTTTGGGCCCAGTCAAGGCCTCGTCCATCAGGTAAAGCACATTGTTCTGGCGATTCAGCGTGAGCCATGCCGGCGAGTTGGTCGAGGTGTTGAGGGAATGGGTCTGGGACAAAGAGTATGTCGAGTTGGCATTCCGAGCCAAGGATAGAGTCGTTATGTTACCAGACCATGGGCCGGCAGTGTAAGACGAGACGTAAAGGTTGACTGCAGAAGCCAAGGGAGCAGAGAGAAGAGCTAGCAGCGGGATTGAGTTTAACATTTTTTCCGTGACAGTGGTAAAGCAGCTCGCATACGTGTAGAGACGGGCGACTCGGAGGCTTGAGAGGCTATTTGAGTGCCAGACATGGTGATATCGTCAACGTATTTCATTCAGGTCTTGGCCAGGGAGAGCGTGCGGGGTTTCGACGTTGAGAAGGTTATATGGGGGGACATTCAGATGTTACTCCGTAGTTAGAGTCCGGTGGTGCGAGTAGCTTGGGTTCGCTTGTCTGCTTCGTATTTCAGCGCGATGCCTTTACATTGCCGACGCCCAGGAGTGCCAGGGTCGGTGTAGAGTAGAATTCCACGATTGCATTATTTGCCACGAATTGGACCGTGTGAAATGAATCCAGCCTGGGCGCGTGGTGGTGAAATGAAATGGCGGACGTGAATTGATGAAGACCCGGTGTGGAAATAGAATCGGGTGTGATAATCCCTGCGGTGCTCGGTGTGGTGGTAATGCCTGCGGTGTCGTGGTAATGCCTGCGGTGTCGTGGTGATCCCTGCGGTGCTCGGTGTATCGAGAGCCGGGTGGGCATGCCCATGCAACCGTTGAGCCTCGTCCTTGCAGACCTGTAGTATGAGCCTTGTCCTTGCAGACCTGTACGTGGAGCCTCGTCTTCGCAGACTCGTACGTGGAGCCTCGTCTTCGCAGACTCGTACGTTGAGCCTCGTCTTCATAGACTCGTACTATAAGCCTCCGTCTTCGCAGACCTATACTATAAGCCTTATCTTCGTAGACTCGTACGTTGAGCCTCGTCTTCATAGACTCGTACTATAAGCCTCCGTCTTCGCAGACCTATACTATAAGCCTTATCTTCGTAGACTCGTACTATAAGCCTCCGTCTTCGCAGACCTGTACTATAAGCCTCGTCTTCGCAGACTCGTACGTTGAGCCTCGTCTTCATAGACTCGTACTATAAGCCTCCGTCTTCGCAGACCTATACTATAAGCCTTATCTTCGTAGACTCGTACGTTGAGCCTCGTCTTCATAGACTCGTACTATAAGCCTCCGTCTTCGCAGACCTATACTATAAGCCTTATCTTCGTAGACTCGTACTATAAGCCTCCGTCTTCGCAGACCTGTACTATAAGCCTCGTCTTCGCAGACTCGTACGTTGAGCCTCGTCTTCATAGACTCGTACTATAAGCCTCCGTCTTCGCAGACCTATACTATAAGCCTTATCTTCGTAGACTCGTACGTTGAGCCTCGTCTTCATAGACTCGTACTATAAGCCTCCGTCTTCGCAGACCTATACTATAAGCCTTATCTTCGTAGACTCGTACGTTGAGCCTCGTCTTCATAGACTCGTACTATAAGCCTCCGTCTTCGCAGACCTATACTATAAGCCTTATCTTCGTAGACTCGTACTATAAGCCTCCGTCTTCGCAGACCTATACTATAAGCCTCGTCTTCGCAGACTCGTACTATACTCTATTTGCAACTTTGATACCATGCTACGAGTACAACTAACCGTACACCACCTGGAGGGCTGCTGCATCAGATGACTTTCTCCCACTCTGATCCATCGCACCCCCTTTCCCATCCATCTTGGCGTAAATGAAGAAGTTGTCCATCCCAGATCAAAGCGCCTCGTATCAAGTCGCAGACACACGACTTCGCCAGGAAATCTTCATGCTTGTGGTCGGACCGAATACATCGATTTCTGGTTTCATTAAGTTCTTGCCGCCTTGCCGCCAAGCTACCAACGACATGCCATGAAGACGAGAAGTCTCCTATCACTATTTCATCATGTCAAAAAGAGCTTGAGATCTTATACCAGCAAGGAGAATCGTCCACGGCACCGTCTGCTCAGCCGAAACAGCAAGGGAGGAGCTCGGAACGGCGACCGATGGCCACCACAACCACGAGCAGACTATCCTAACCACCAAGGAGGTGAAATGCTTCCTGGATACGTGGCTGGATAAGATTCGAAGCCGTTGGCCAAATGGTCATCTGAACAGTGGACTATTGGATCGAATTACGTACCTTATCTCATTGAAACTCAAAAGCTATATAGAGGCCGGAACTTGGCCGGAATACCTGCGCTGTAAGAGCACAAAAGTCGAAAATTGCCCCTCTGGAGAACCGATGAGTTTCTCTTCTTCAAATCCCCAAAACCACAAACGTGAGCCAACTTTTTTGAGCCCGCTAGCCCAACATGACTATTTCCAGTTCTGCTCCAAGGTTCAATGTCCTTACCGACACCAAACCAAACGACGAATCGCTCCCAGCGTTCATGGTGTCGACCACAAGAGGATTTCTTCCCCGTTCAGAGCCTGTTGTCCAGTTGCCACCAGACTTTGATGCGCTTGAGTCATTGCTCTCTCGTATGCCTATCAAGACAGCTTCTGGTGCACCAGGTCTGCTTGCCGAGTGCAGGTTGGGAGAAGCCGTTGCAGACTTCCCTGACTTGACTCCTACCATCGAGAAATATCAGCATGATCTACCTCTGATGACGGCTTTGTATAGAGACTATTCTTTTCTTGCGTCGGCCTATCTTCTTGAACCATGTGAGTCTTATCCCACCTCTCTATATATTCGACAGAGCTGTGACTGACCACATCTCCTCAGGCCATGGTCGCCACATGAAGGGCGAAGAATATGGACTTGCCAGAGACAAGTTGCCTCGCAACATTGCTCTACCCATCGTCAAAGTCGCTGAGATGTAAGTCATACATCTGGTCGTCGTTGAAGACTCTTCGTCACTGATATTGGTGACGACTAGTGCCGGCTTCAAACCATTCATGGAATACGCTGGCTCCTACGCACTCTTCAATTATCGTCTTGCCGACCCTAAATTAGGTCTTGAGTACTCCAACTTGAGGCTCATTCGTGCATTCGAGCACGGTCTTGACCAAACCTCCTCTGAAGCAGGCTTCGTATTAGTTCATGTCGCCATGGTCAAGCACTCTGGTCCTCTCGTGTCATCCACCGCCGACGCGTTGGATGCCTGTGCAGTCAAGGACCGCGACGCCTTCAACACCGCTATGCGAGGTGTCGTCGACTCCCTCAAGCGTGTGAACGGAGTAATGAATGGTATGTTTCGCTCTTGATACCCGCCATGGCGAATTGACTGACAGTCGACCTGCAGAAATGTGGTCCAAGTCGAAGCCAAATGATTACACGAGTTTCCGTACCTTTATCTTTGGCATCGCAAAGCAAACAATGTTCCCTAACGGCGTTGTGTATGAAGGCGTCAGCGAAGAACCAATGTACTTCCGAGGCGAGAGTGGCGCAAACGACAGCATGATTCCTCTCAGCGACAACCTTCTTGAGGTGTCTTTGCCAACAAATCCATTGACGTCTATTCTCAAAGACTTCCGATCTTACAGGCCTGGAAACCACCGCGAGTTCTTGGAATACGTTCAGCAGTATGCTGCCCAAGTGGGAATCAAAAGCTTCGCGCTTGATGACAAAGACTCGGCGGTGCTCTATCTTGAAGCATTGAACCAGGTCCGCGACTTCAGGTGGCGTCACTGGAACTTCACCCGCGAGTATATTCTGAAGCAGACCAAGCATGCGACGGCGACTGGCGGGTCTCCCATCGTCACTGTAAGTTTATCACTTTGCCACCTTCGCGCTCTCCGATGCTGTTCGCTGACCAGACCTTACCAGTGGCTACCAAATCAGCTGCAAGCTGTGATGGACCAAATGTTCGAGACTGAGGGTCACTGTCGCAAAGTGACTGTCGTGGAGGACATTATGGATCTGGTGAGATTGCAGAAGGAAAGTCTGCAAAAGGATGTCGATAAGTACTGTCAAGAACGTGGCGTTGACAAGACAGATGTATAACACTGGTGACCTCTGTTCTCGGGCGGCGTAATAGCCTTTGTTGATGCAATGATATGAGATACTTACATTTGGAATTGATAGCCATCTGTTTCGAAAGGCGGCAACTGTTCACTGCTACCACCACGCGTCAAGGACGAACTCTCTTCACCCACAACGCCATCAAATCTTCGCGACTTTGACTCTACCTTTGCCCTGCCTTTTTCAAACCCATCACCGTCTTGAGCCGATGTTGCATCATCTGTTGTGTCACCAAGAGTCGTAAAAAGACACGCTGGACTTTGACATCCGCTACAATGGAGGAGCTTTCAGTGTTTACAGGATAGAACCGGCGATGGATTCACAGCTGTTCTGTACACGTGAACGTGTAATGGACGTCTGATGCGAGCAGTCTGTGCTCTCAATGGTCGATTTGGCTTGGGACGCCATTGTGTTGCTGCGTCTTCCCATTCTAACCGCTACTGATCCCGTACAGCTGTTGCTGTATTGTGAACGCCGAAGCAAGCCAGGACAGACACATTCACAACACACTATCCGAATGACTGTCTGAGCCCCGCTGGACCGCCGCCGTGACAACTCCTCACCGGCTTAAATACATGATCCCCCGACCTCCACTTCGCTATCTATCAAATCTTTCCTGACTTCAACTACACTACTATCCCTTCGATATTTCCTCGACCGTTCAACGCTTTGAAGGATATAACCATTCTTGCATACAACCGTCTCCAGAATGTCTGATAGTCTGTCGACGCCCCATAAGACCAGGGCTTTCTCCGCCCCTCCGTCTCAATCCCCATCCAGCATGGTCAAAAGCTTCTCAGTCATGATCGAGCTCTGTATGTCTGGCAAAAACCATGTGGGCGCACCAGCTAATCTTTTCTAAATAGCAAGAGCCACGCGAACTCCAACTCCAGGTTCTTTGGAAACCAACCACCTGGGGTCTTTCCTACAGAAGCCCCTACTGCCAGTGATACCAGCAGTAGAGTATTCCGAGCCTTTGAAGCGAGATCCCTCCCTAGAACCTAGTTCAGAGGTCACGGAACTTGAACCAGAGGGTATGGAATCCACACCAGAAGTCGCTGCGCCTGAAGAAGAAGCCGAAAAGTCCGAAACCTCTTCACAAGTCCAAGTCGCCGCGTCAACCCATCCTCTAAGCCAAAATGAGTTCGATGCTTGGCTTGAGCATACCATTCCAAAGGACCAGCACGACGCTGCTCGCGCAGGCTGGGCGTATGCTCTCGCTGGCGGTGCGCACAAGTCTCTCAATGAGCAGTTCAACGGCCAAAAGGCAGAAACAGGAGCTGCCATCAAAGGTTGGAAACAACACCACATTGAGGTTGCGAAGAGCCAGGGTCTAGAAGTCTTCTACTGCGAGAAAGCGCCAGAGTGCACCTTGGATCAATATCTCAGAAAGGACTCCCGCCCTTGCGTCAGCAACTACTTTGGCCGCAACAAGCGCAATACCGCGCGCATTTCATCCATGATCACTTGGTGTCGCAAACACTACCAGCGCTCGGGCTATCACGGTCGCAAGAACCCAGCCAACAATCTTGAGTGGCCGCGCGAGAAGGCAGGACTCATTCTTGAGCAGCTCCGTCGCAACGAGGATGACTATCAACGTAGCACTGGTGGAGAATCTCTCACCTACACCGTCTGCCTCAAAGCGAGCGAGTACAAACGCATGTGCGACTACAACAATGGAAAGCCCGTCATTCCACCCAAACTGAACGCGAAGTCTTTCGAGGCGCCTATGGATATCCTCCTCCACATCCACGCCAATTGGGTTGGTGAGAACAAGACCTACAACGAGTGTGTGGCTCTCACACAGTGGGCAGAAGGCAAGCTCGACAAGAATATCTGCGCAGACCTTCCACTCTGGGAGATGGTCCCCGACTTCCCAGATGGTGACGAGGAGAGCGGAGACGAAGAGGAAGAGGAAGACGAGGACATGGATGATATCGATGACGACGAGGACAAGGACAATGCGGGACCGGTCACACCTAGGAAGAGAGCCAGCCCACAAAAGGCCACTACAAAGAAATCTACTCGATGCAAATCGAGCCCAAAGAAGAACGCTTCACCTCGCTCTGCCCTGGCAACACGCGCCTTATCGGCAAAAAAAGGCCGCCTTTCGGGACAGGGCTCAATCCAAAAGCCCGAGTAGAGCCTCCATCTCAATAATAAACGGTCCACTTTCCATCTCATCTTGGATACGCAACATGAGATTTTCGGTCTTACCTGACATTCCCAAACACCCCTTGCAACTTCGAGATAGCCGATAGTCGTTCTTCCCTTCCACGACGACAGGCCCTTGTAATTCCATGATACCCAGCGGGCGTTGGCGTTGGCGTTGGCATTATCTGTTCCCATTGCTTTTACAACACCATTTGCATTTCTGGAGATGATAGATGGATTTTCACATTTGTGCTATTTTGAGAGGAAGGACCAATCATGTCGATATTATTGTCTTGACTAAGTAATTACTCACATTATATCTATGTAGGATGAAGGGAAAGGGTTGTACAACATATTCTCATGTTGTACTTATAGCGGTGGTGATGGTATGTTATGGAAATGGAAATAGAACTGGTATGGTATGGTATGGTATGGTATGATAAGGGAATGTCATTGGAGTTCTTATATCCTTTCCAGATTACTTGCGTTGAGATTTGTGGTGCTTATCTGATGCTTTGACTTGGTTTGCTTTGATGGAAGTGACGTGATGGTCACCTCCTTTGTTGAACTGGCTTGATAGACTATAATGATACCTTTTCGATTTGTAACAACTACGCGCCGTGACCCGTTGAGAAGCTCGAAAGAGGGTGGAGGCGGCAATTCATGATTTGCGAGACCCTTCGTGGACCTACTATTGTATTGCAGTCACAGGGCATTTCTGATCTCCATCTTCATCTCATCTCGATCCGGACGTCTTTGTCAAATTCGCTAGTCTTTCATTCAATTTTCGAGCTGGCAGTTCAACCTGTCAGGAAGATCTGAACTCGCGGGCATTTCTTGATTCTCTCTTCCACTGATCATCATACCACCTCAAGGATCCGGAATAACACCGATATGATCAAGATTCAGCGACCTCTCCTCCATAATCTCATGAATCGATCTCCTCACAGGCCCTCTCTTCCCTCCAGGCACAAAACTAAGCCCGCCTATCGGCGCATGGGCCAGACAATGTTTCCTTGAGGTCATAGTAGAATGACTTTCCGTCGCCTCCGAGTTTGTATGTGGCCACCAGTCTTGCTTCCCAGCGAGTGTCGCTCCACTGCTCGGCGATGCCATTGGAGTGCTATTGGTTTGACTTGTTTGAGTGATTGTGAATTCTGTGCCGCTGGCGGATATGGTGCTTAGACCTGGGACTCCGGCTTTGGCGATTTTCATCAATTGGTTGAGGACGACGAATTCGAGTTCGAGCTTTAAACCTGGGGAACAACTGTTAGCCGAAACTCATGATGCGTGAAACATGCTAGGTTTTTTCCTTGGGTTGAGGTTGCCAAACCCAGGGCTCCTGACGACCCAAATTAACGAATCGCCAGGAGCGTTCAAGGGCCAGCGTCAAGGCAAGAGTTTAGAACTTGGGGCAGCAGGCTCATAAGTCCCCATCATTCTCCGTACCATAGACCCATGAGTGAATAATGGCTTTCAGTGTGAAGTAGCCTGCCAGATCCAGGGTGATGACAATTATGTCCAGCATGATGACCACAGTCTGGACAACGAAGAGCAGGATCAAAGCTTTTCGAGTCTCGTCGGCATGGTGGGTGATGCGTTCTTGGAGAAGTTCGTAAATTGCCCGCATGTATAAGCCCGAGATGATGACTTCTTGGACTGTGAACATGGTGATTTGAACCCTCTCAAACGGGTTCAAAACCTTCAGCCAAGGTCCTCGTTCGGATTTGCTGGCGGCAGCGAGGCCATACTGCAGGATGACAAGAGCAGAATGGAACACAAAACCATTCGTGATGATCATCCAAAGCACCCCTCGCATGATCAATTTGTTGCTGGTGATGATTTGGAGCCTCGACCATAGCACGATGGAGAACCCAGTTACCATTCCAATCCAACCCACCTCAGCCAAGGCCAGTGAGAATTGCCATGGCACATGTGGTGCCACCCATCTCATCAAGAATCCGATTTCTCGAATGCTCAAGGCCCAGGATGTAATGATTAGAGACCAAAAGTAGAGACCCCGGTATTGCTTGAAGAAGAACAGGATTTGTATAGTGAGATGAATGGTACTCCAAATCGCGAGTCCTGTAAAGACAGCGATGATACTTGGAATCATTAGCAAAAAGGAGTTATTTGGTCTCGAACTGGCGAGCTTACGAGAACACACCAGGACTCCATGGCAGAGGTCCCGCTCGGTTGAAACTCCAGTCGAATTTTGACAGAGGTAGGTAGGTATGGTATTCGGGTGGCACAGTGCAAGGCGTCGCCATATCTTCTTAGCGAGCAGCGAAAATTATGGCATTAACTGACAAGCTGCAGGCCATGTGCTCCTGGACCCGGGACTTGAGGGGAGGATATCATGACAAACAAGTTACATATACAGGAAAAGGCCTGTACTTATGTTCTTGCCAATATTGGAGCTGCAATCGAAAGGCTAGGCATAGTCGACTGTTTCTCAAGCCGTCCATGCAGCATATTGGGGTATTAGTTATCAACAAAGGTGTTGTCCAAGACTCCACACTGGTTGGCCCCGCCATCATGCAGCTTACCCATCAAATAGGTTCTGGAGATTTTCACAACCCCGAAAGGCTGAGCAGGAGTGGAAGAACACAACCGTTGTTGTGAAAGGAGATTCCTGGGATCTGGAAATACGCGAAGAATATGGTCTCCATTACTCAGCTCTTTCTTGGTCGCTCGTGCAAGCTGACAAGTGAATCAGGTTACCAGAACATCTGAAGAATTCAAGACAGCTCGCGTTGTTATGCTGTACGTCGTTATGCTGCACGTCGTTATGCTGCACGTCGTTATGCTGCACGTCGTTATGCTGCATAGGTGAGTAAGCTCGTCGCCCACGCCAACTTGTCGCCTAGAGCTGTTCAAGAGAATCTTGAAGCCAGCGTGATGGTGCAGAATGCGGCTTTGATGGACAGAGGCGTTCCTCACGGGTGATTCTTGATGGAGGCTTCGAACATCGGCTATTTACCAATCTATTGGTCCGTCCGTCGGTATAGAGAGATCCGAAAGGGTGACGAAAGGCTACTTATAGGTCTCGATTGGGATTGATGGTGACAGGCAAAGTTTGGATCTGATACTTGAAGATCTATTAATTATTCGCGGACTAGTAGATCGTACTAATTGCAAAGTCACGTGCGATAGCTGTGGCTCAATTTTTGTCTCCACCAAAAAGACTCGCATCTTTCAACCAACCAACCGACTACTCATCAAAGAACATTGAACGCTCAGAGTCAATCTGACCTTGCCATAGCTGCCATGCTAACAACTCCCACTCGTAGACAACTGCTTCATCCCCCATTCGCAACGGAGTAGATTCGAGACCACAACCATCCCGTCAAAACCTTCAGGTCAGTACCTACCCATTACACAGTCCTTTCCCAAGCTTCGCGATGATGATTTAATTACAAAACATGTTTCAAGACGGGGCGGAGTCGAGAGGCAGTGAATGAGAAAAGTATAGATCTGAGCGAAAAGACATCTACTTCGCCGTTAGCAATTTTGTTGCAAAAGCAAATGTACTAACTTGTATAGTATCCAGGAAACGGATTCGGTCGCAAAGGGTTCAAAGAAGAATATGATCGAGGTTGACTGAGACGAGGAGGCTAGCTGGATAAGCTCGCCCTACTCAACGAGACCAGTGGATATGGTCGTCAAGCTCTTGCATGAGCCAACCTCGAATGTAGACCTTAGGCTCACGTAATTTACTGTATTCTCATATCATCACATCGCCGTCGAACAACTTGAAACGTGAAAAGGATTGGTTGGTATTGTCTGGTTATTCACCTATCTATCCATGACCAACGCCGAATCTCAGACCTCCAAAAGCATCGTAAATAGCATGAAGCACATCGTACAACCTGCGGTCGCGAGACGAGCTATAATAACAGGCCCCAGCGCGTACGCATATGCAAGCCGCGACAGACAACGCCAAGCTCAATCGCCATGCATAAAACCATCTATATCGTCACTCGTACCCGCTTGTGTGTAATTGAAAACAGACTGGGCCACTATTCCATGTGTACATCTCTTGTTTCCCCATGAAAGCTAGGCTCTCAACATTCGCAGCTTCACTTCATGACTCTCTCGAACGATTCGCCACGAACAGTACCACCAGCCATAGCGGTCCTAACATTTCGCTTGAATCCTTCTCGGTTGGATTTGAGATCTTCGGCGGCGGTCTTATTGAGCGGATCGCTCGCGTTCGGCTCTAAGAACAAGAACTGCAGTCCTACGATCACGGCATTCAAGTTCAACACCGGCTTCCAGTCTTCTCTTAAAATGTTCAGGCACACTTTGCCCTCGAGATCGATGTTCGGGTGGTAAATCTTCTGCTGGCAAAGCACCTTCGGAGGTTCGTGGGGGAAGTTCTGGTTAATGGCGAAGGTGAAGGAGAAGCGGCCGCCTTTGTACATGCCCTCATCAGGCTCGATGGTGAGGGTGAAGTTGAGGATATCGTCGGGATTTGGGAAGTTTGTCTTCATGGTAGAGCCGAGGGAGAGTTCCGAGAGATCTAAAAATGGGTTGTTAACTTCCCTCATGGACGCGCTGTGACTTTGACATGGCACCTTTCTGCACTCGCAACTGAGCAGCTGTGACCTTCTTTTTCTTCCCCGCGGCGGCATCGGCGTTGTCAGCTTGCTGCTGTTTCTGTTTCTGTGGCCATGTATCAGTGTTGGGCTGGCTATATGGTCGTGGGGCAACTTACCATGCTCCATATCTTCAGCATTTTGACGGTGTTGATTCGAGATAGATGTAGTTCAAGGCAGCGAATGTGTCACTAGAGAAGTCTGGCGTGAGGGTATTATAAGAATTAAATAGCTATTTGCGGTTGGCGATGTAGTGTGAGTCTTCAAGGAGTTGTTGGCGACGAAATGTCATAAGGCAGCGAGCATTAATAGGATAGAACTAGGTAAGGTAGTAGGTAAAGGCTACCCCACGTCTTGAACAGCCCTCGTCTCTTCTTTCGTCTCTTCTTTCAACACCCCAATACAACAACAACAACAACAACAACAACATCGTCAATGCCGCCATGTCAGAGTCCTAGGCGTCAGAAATTCCTTGTCTTCAAACGGATGCTATCAAGCTAGTCTATATCTTTTCATCAAGCCCAAAGACCTGGACTGCATGACCACAGACGGCGGAACAACACTTAAGCTTCTTCATTTTGCTATATCAATGTGGTATCATGGCTCGTCGAGCATTCCCGATTGCGATATGGGATCGCGATATGGAATTGCGATATGGAACCATTCCTCCATGTGGTACACCTACACCTCCACTGCATGCAGCGACCTTGCCTACATGTGGTCTACATTCCAGAGCAAGGGCAGTTGGATATCTGGCTGAAAAAAAGACAAAATCGCTATGATTTTCTCGGAATGTGTGAGTGTGTATGACATGCTCATTCACACCTGCCTCTCTCCTCTTCGTACTTGCTTTTATAAATCTACCAATCCTCACCTATTCCGTCTGCCACCCTTCACGAGATCATTCAAGTCAAACGGATCATCATTTCAAGTCTCACCACAATGAAAATCCCCGTCGCCTTCCTCGCCATCGTGAGCCGTGCCATGGCCATGGCATTTCCTCAAGCGTATACCCCCACCAATTCTCTTCCAACGCGTGCAATAACCAATCTAATCGCTTCTAGTACAGCAATCACACCAACAACACCTCTCGAGGCCACCCCAGCAGCCTCTCCATACGCAACCTCCCCAAGCGTATCCATCTCACCACCACCACCAACTTGTACAACAACCCACCGCACACTAGGAAACCCATTCGTTCCAGGTCTCCTAAAAGGGATCAGCAAGAGCTATCTCTCCACCGTCACATCAACGCATTATGTCGACTGTAAAGGTTGTGTTTTGAAAATGGACGCGTTTTTTCTGGGACATGGACCAGTTGTGCCGTCTGTGACTAGTATAGAGATTGTGCAGAGTAGTGTCAGTTGGGATTGGGCTTGTGCGAGTGGGACGGGGATGGCGGTTATGACTGGGAGTGGAGGTGATGGGGAGGTGATGGAGGCGAGTGAGGTGGGGACGTGGGATTTGGGAGGGGATGGTGAATGATGTTGGACACTTTGTTCTATTTGTGAAGGAGTCATGAGAAGTCTGAACTTAGAGTCCTTCAATTGTTTATGATGACTTCTGTTGAGGTTGCTGCTAATGTTAATAATGGAGTCCGTTTATTTAGCACCGAGATAGAGAAATTCTTGGCAATTTGTATTTTCTCTTGCTGAGAATGTCTATATCTCCATCTCGTGTTGAGGGACTTGGGCTGTAAAAGTAGCTTTGTCAATCCATCGTTATTACTGTTGTCTGCTACGCTACTAGGTGCTGACGCCCATTGACTGCCTCGCTACTTCGTCCTAATCTGAACCGTCTCCTTCCGTATCTCCTGCCGCGTGAGCCTAATCAGATGGAAGACTATGCTCATATACTCGTCCACAAACCTAAGCTTATCGTCGTTAAAAGGATGATACCCTATTCTCTTTGCTTCTGCCCAAATCTCCGTCTTGTCCCTGAACTCCGCTGTCAAGCCCATCATTTCGCACATGAGTATCCTGTCAGCTGGACTGGTCATCTTCCAGTACTTGCAGTTCATCAGAATCTCTTCCAGCCTCTCTTCCTTCTCGGGAGAGTCCACGGGAACGATCTCGACGAGCTCCCTGATATTGCATCTGTCGTGTAAAATCTTCACAATGACGGCGGCAGTGCACGCAAGTTTCACCTCGTCGCTAGCTTGGTTGGCATCGGCTACTATTTCATTTGGGTCCTTGCTGCGAAGGAGGTCCCATAGTGCCTTTTCGATATCGTCGATGTGCTTCGAGATTTTGTATTGAGTAGGCCACATCAAGTTCGATGTCTCCATGGAAATGAATTCGCGTTTAGCGATTTGACAAGCAGCCAACGCGGTGAATACCTCGGAGCCTGCAAAGTGAACTTCTCTATGTTGGGCATCAACCCGGTGGACATCGAACCAAGCAAACAAAAGCTTCATCACCGTTGCCGTTCTTGCCTCAGGAGTAGTCGAATAGGCCCAGTCGGCTTCCAAGACAGTCAGAGGTTCGCCTGAGCTGAGTCTCGGAGAATGTTTCCATTCAACATGTGGGAAGTTCCATCGAGCAAATATGGCTTGATGATCCGATGGGGAGGAGGTGTTCAAGGCGAGCAAGGCGCAAGTGGTTGCAGCGGCGCCGAGAGCGACGGGAAGGGCGATTTGCCATGCCGAAGGCCGGGTTGTTAAGGAACGAATTGTGCGACGAATGTATCGACGTCCAGGAGGGCAACGTACAGTTTTGCGGCACTGTGCCAGTCTGAACATCATGACTGCGTGAGAAAGGAGGTGCAGGTTGTTGGACGGCAATTGGGAGTGATAGGGGTAAATAAGCAAAAGAGTAGAGGAATCTGGAGGCAGGTGCGACGTAGGTAGGCACACCAATATATACCCAAAGTAAAGGACGCTCAAGTTCAAATCGATGTTGACGCTTGGTATTGAGATTCATCAGAACAAGAGCGTTGTTTACTATTTGCACACGAGAGAAGGAGCTCAGGTGACAACATGGCATTATGTGGCCATGGTGGAAAATGCCTGTCTCGAAAGACAGCGGAGCATGATCTCTGCAAAAAGAAGGGGCATTGAGCGGGCGTACTAGGGGTTGGTGATGACAAAAGCTCGTACGTGCACCTTCTGCCTCATCTCTATGGGCGATTCTCCCATCTTTCTCAAGGACTTGAAAACAGCCCTTGAAAGTATCTCTCGGGGAGAACGTGAAGCAGCTACCGAATGTCATCTCCCGTTAAGGTCATTGTCAAAAATGATGGTCTCCGCAAGCTGGCCAAGATTCTTCCAACATCGATACGGGATTAAGACGCTTTGAAGCGAGAGCATCCGTCAGATGCCTGCGAACGAGGCGAGGGATATCGATGGCCAACATGAGGGGTTGTCTGCTAAAATTGCATCGACAAGGTGGATCTCTTCGTTTCTTTCGTCAAAAAGTTTGGAAAGTAAATGGCTAGGTTGTCGGGAACAATCAGCTGTGATAACTCGACAACAGCAATCACGAATTTGCGAGTCAGCCATACGCATCACCATTCAACCAAACGAGCGCTGTACGATTGATGCTCTACTCCTTGGGCGGTGGTGCAGACACAGGGGAAGTGAGTCAATCGACTTGGGCAGGTTGAAGGGTTTCACAAGTTAATCATAAGATTCGACGAAGTGGCAGACGGTATCGGAGAAACTACCAGGTGTTAGGAGGTCAAGTACAAATTGCACGACATTCTCATTGTTCTACTTATCATACATTCGAACGTGTACCTCGTCTGTCGCAAGAAGGTCGCCCTGGTAACGCCCCTAAGAGAACCTTTGGGAGCTGATTGTGTCCAGGATGGACAGCAAGATCTGTCTCGGCCAGATATACATCTCTCTTCTGTTCGAGTGTACAGAGCCATCCCGGAGGATTCCTTTTCTGGCCAATATCGGTGGTTACCCAAGATCGTGAGACCTGATATTATAAGCACGTCAGCGCATTGAAATCACTGGCCGGCCTTCTTGTGGATTAGCTTAATCTGATCTTCCAAAGTCATACCCTGACCCAACGCAGCGTTTGCAGTGACTGGGTTTCCATCGTATGAGATGGCCGCTCTTTTTCGCCTATCCTCCTCTTCCTTGCTGAGTGGTAGTCCGGTGACTTGGTCGAAGACGTCTGTTCGCTGAGAAGCTAACCGCTTGAGATTGTTTGCGACATCATGAGTGGAAATATTGGTAGTTGCGGTACGTTGTTGTTCTTTGTTCTTTTGTTCGCGGAACCGGGGATCCATAAGCTCAACTATCACGCCGTTAGCAAATAAATCACGATTGTGGAGAGGACGTCTTACCCTTGATATGCTGGTCCATTTCGTCTACAGGAATTTGCTGCCTGCAATTCGGGCATTCTCGAGTTTGTACCTTTCCTCGTCGGGCAGCTGCTCGAGATGCGGCAGCTGGCAGAATACGCACTGTAGAAGGAGGAGCTTTTGCCGCGGCCATCGCCTGCTGGGCCCGCTCGCGTTCTGCTTCTCGTTCCTGTATCCGCGCATCCTCCTCCTGATCTTGCACGGGGTATTGGGGTTGTTGCGGGTACGCAACCTGTTGAACTGGCTGTGGTGGGTAGAACGGTGGTGGCTGTCCATATGAAGGTTGTACGTTGTTGCTGTAGTTGAAGTCTTCTGTCGGCGCGGTTTCTTCAATAGCGAGCTTGTATTTGCCCTTCTGTTCGAGGGACGCGCTCTGAAGGTCGTTCAGACTCTGAGGCGGCGGAAGATCCATGTGTTCGTCTTCCTCTGTGAACACGATAGAGCCAGCAACGAAGAAGTCGTGCCAGTCGATCTCTGCGAACTCCTTGGCCTCCTTTTCTGCTTCCTCTTCCTTTTTCGCCTTCTGTTGTTCTTGGTATTTCACCCACTCGGCACGCTTCTTTGCCTTTTCGAGGACGTTGAACTTGTCTTTTGCATTTTTCTCCAGCTCTGCAATGCGGGCTCGCTCGGGCTTGCCATCTTCGACTGTACTGCCATTCAAGAGAAGCTGGTACTGGTCCACGAGACGTGTAAAAAATTGGTAGAGACTGTGGTTTGGTCGTAAAAAATCGAATTGGTAATTTCCTGCCTCGCGCTGCGACAGAGACGTGGTCCAACCACGTCCATTTTTGGCAGCAAAGAGCGCAGTGAGCTTCACAACGTCGAGATCCTGCGCACTAATATTGGGCATTCGAGCAGAGAAGAGGAAGTCTGGTGGAGGTTCCGGTCCTTTGGGTTTCGCTGGCTCTTTGACAGCAGTCTCTCCTTCGCGTCCTGCAGACAGATCCGTCTCTTTTCCCTGTGATATCTCCGACAACCGCCATTGGTAGAAAGGATTATAAGGGTCATTTGGGAGGATGAAGGCAAATTGAGGTTTGGTGGCTGCCTGCTCCTTGATGCGAGCCTCGAATGCCGCGCCGTTGCGGAAAACGTAACCGGCGGTCTTCTCGATGGTAGCGCGGAGGTCTCTTGATGGCAGGACGACGCCAGGTGGAGCGGCGCCGTGAATGTCATCTATTCCGATAGAGGTGACTACTTCTGCGGACTGCGCCATTGCGCTGGCTTGGTAGGTTCAAATCGTATGTGGTTGGTTGCAGGCGCGTTCCTCACGTCCAGCGTTCGATTAGGAGCACCAAAGAGCTCTTTTCAAGACGTGAGACTTTGAATAACCGAGTGGAAGCGATGCAAGTCGAGGTACGAGTTCAGAGCGTCGACGCGGTCGAGGACTGGTTGACAGACTTTGAGTGTTGAGGAAATCAGGTCGCGGATCACGCGCTTTTTGAAGCCTGAGGCATTCTGGTGTAGTTCTACCAGTATCCACAGCAATACGAACTGCCCAGCCGCACCACGCGATATGATCTGACTCTGCAGTAAGATCAAGATTCATGTACGAGGCAGATTTGATCCTGCAGACAGATTCGACGATGCTGCCTGGTTCCTGGAGGTCATGAAATGGGGGAATCGTTGGAGTTGATGTTACGTGCACCTTCCGCAGCCTTGCTGGGTCTGATAGCCTGCCATCTCACAGCTTTCATAATTGGCAGACAGAGCTGATGGAATATATTTACCAAGAGGCACATGAGGGCGATATCATGAGTTCTTCCGTCCGAGCAATGCTCCTCGTAAATCAATTGATAAGTCTCCTAACAAGGAAGAGCGAAGAAGGCGTGATACAGCCTCGCCCTGACCATGATGACCATCAAAGTCCTCAATGTCTTGTTCGGTTGCCTGGACCGATGCCACTAGTCTACGCTTCTCCCTGCAATTCCAATGGCATCTCGTGAATCCCGAGGTGCAGGATGGCTCGAGTCGAATAGACTTTGGTTGGTCGGAGGTGGTTTGCGAACAGGGGCTAGGTATGGATCAGGATCAGGATCAGGATCAGGATAGGTGGCAGAAACCCCTTGATTGAGAACCACCATACCCCCGTAGTCTTACGGGTTCACGAATCCACTGATCTCCCCTTACCCAGAGTCCCAGAATCCCAGAGCAATCTATCCTCAGCGCTCTCCCGCAGCAAAAGCTTGAAGCCTCTTCCCTTTATACACTCCTTCCCGGGCTGCCAGCGCGCCGCCTTAACCTTCCCAACTGAAATACTTCCACCCCCGTTTCCCAAATAACAGCCTGGACGCCTATGCAGAACAATTAGACGACAATTAGACGACTCCTCCACAGTCAATCTGAGACAGCCGCGCGCGCTGCACATTGTAAAAAATGTCCGCCCAGCCTGTCACTACTACCCAGTATTTGGGTGGCCAAACTCAGAGGACGCGTTCAAGGAGCAAGTCACCAGCCCGCAAGCCAAAGAGCAGGTCGCCAGTCCGCAAGCCAAAATACGCTACCCCAGTCGCAAAGACAACCAAACCGTCCAAGGGATACGCGTCCGAAGGTGTTAAAGACCATGACATTTTCAGCCTTCCAAGCTCCGATTGGCAATTGCTGGCCCTCATTACCTTCTTGGGATCCTTTGTACGATTGTTCAGGATATACCAGCCTACCAGCGTCGTCTTCGATGAAGTTCAGTACGTTGCAACCCTGCTGAAATATTTGGGCAAATGCTAATGAAGCCAACAGCTTTGGGGGATTTGCCTCCAAGTATATCAAGGGCAGGTTCTTCATGGACGTACATCCTCCGCTAGCGAAACTCCTTATTACACTTGCTGGATGGTTAGCTGGATTCAATGGAGACTTCGACTTCAAAGACATTGGAAAAGATTACTTGGAGCCGAACGTGCCATATGTGGCTATGCGCATGCTCCCAGCTGTCATGGGCATTATGACCATTCCTACCATGTTCCTGACTCTCAAGGCTACCGGTTGTCGAACTGTGACAGCTGCTCTCGGCGCTGGACTCCTGGTTTTCGGTATGATCTTGTGCCCCTTTCAGCAGCAAACAAGCTAACAACTGCTTCAGAGAATGGCTTGATCACTCAATCTCGCCTCATCCTCCTCGACTCTCCTCTCGTCATTTTCACTGCCTTGACTGCCCTCTCTTGGACTTGCTTCACCAACCAGCATGAACAAGGACCCTCAAAGGCTTTCAGGCCATTATGGTGGTTCTGGCTTGCCACAACTGGTGTTGCTCTCGGTGCCACTGTCAGTGTGAAATGGGTTGGTCTGTTCACAATTGCTTGGGTTGGATCTTTGACCATGCTACAACTCTGGGTTCTCCTTGGAGACACAAAGACTGTTACACCAGTGAGTGAATCCTGCAGGCATGAATGACTAGCTACTAATGTGGAATAGCGACTCTGGTTCAAGCACCTTTTTGCCCGCGTCTTCTGCTTGATTGTCATCCCAGTTACTTTCTACATGGCCATGTTTGGTATCCACTTCCTGTGCTTGGTCAACCCGGGCGAGGGCGACGGATTCATGTCATCGGAATTCCAGGCCACTCTGAACTCCAAGGGAATGCAGGATGTTCCAGTTGATATCGCATTTGGAAGTCGTGTCTCTTTACGCCACCACAACACCCAGGGCGGGTATCTTCACTCCCATAACCATATGTACCCAACTGGAAGCAAGCAGCAGCAGATCACTCTGTACCCGCACAAGGACGAGAACAATGTTTGGATTTTGGAGAATCAGACCATTCCAGAGCACCAGCCAAAGCTTCAAGGACCAAGAGCATGGGATTCTTTGAACGTGACTAAGATCAAGAATGGCGATGTCCTCCGTCTCTACCATATCACTACCCACCGAAGACTTCATTCCCACGACCAGCGCCCTCCAGTCACCGAAGCCGATTGGCAACAGGAAGTCACTGCTTACGGATATGAAGGCTTTGAAGGCGACGCCAACGATTTCTTCCGTGTCGACATTGTCAAATCTATGTCCGATGGTCTCGGTAAGGAGTACTTGCGCACAATTCAGACCAAGTTCAAGTTAGTTCATCTTATGACTGGATGTGTTCTCTTCTCGCACAAGGTCAAGCTTCCCGACTGGGGTTTCGAACAGCAAGAAGTTACTTGCGCGAAAGGAGGAACACTTCCAAACAGTATTTGGTACATCGAGCAGAACGATCACCCCATGATTGGCGAGGATGCCGAGAAGGTCAACTACCGCAAGCTAGGATTCTTCGGAAAGTTCTGGGAACTCCAACGAGTCATGTGGAAGACCAATGCTGGTCTTGTTGAGTCGCACGCGTGGGATTCTCGTCCACCATCGTGGCCAATCTTGAGCCGTGGAATCAACTTTTGGGGTAAAGACCATCGCCAGATTTACCTCATTGGCAACCCAATCATCTGGTGGTCCTCTACTGTTGCTATCTTGTTATATGCTGCAGTTAAGGCTCTTGCTGTTATCCGATGGCAGCGTGGATGCAAAGATTACTCGATTGTTCCCTTCAAGCGATTCGATTATGAAGTCGGTACTACGGTTCTAGGATGGTTTTTCCACTACTTTCCCTTCTTCTTGATGGCCCGTCAATTATTCCTTCACCACTACTTCCCAGCGTTGTACTTTGCGATCATTGCGCTCTGCCAGACCTACGACTTCTTGTTCTCTCGCTTCAGCCTTGGTCCTCTCAGACAACCTGCTGTCGGCCAAACCGCAGCAGTAGCCTTCCTTGCCATCTCCATTTTCGTCTTCACACAATATGCTCCTCTTGCATATGGTGGACAATGGACAAAATCAGAGTGCAACAAGGCCAAAATTTTCGGTACCTGGGATTGGGATTGCAACACTTTTCTCGAATCTTATGATGCTTACGCGCATTCGACTCCCGCCTCGAATATTCCAGCTTCAGCAGTTCCGGCTGGAAATCAAGTCGGCGAACCTGAGAAGAAAGCACACGTGACACCAGAATCTGACAATCCTCCACCACCTCCACCACCGCAGCAAGCTCCTCCACGAATTGCTGATGATCGAGTCATTAATCGTGAGGAAAGAGTGGAGTACCGTGACGAGAATGGCAAGCTTCTCAGCCCTGAAGAGGTGGAAGAGATGAAGGACAAAGTCAGCTTCCAGGTATGAACATGACGTGTCCAAGATCATCCAGTGCTTTCACTGATTCATCACAGACCCGATATGAGACAAGAACACGCATCATTGATGCGGCAGGCAAAGAGGTGTACGAAGGACCTGTAGCTGGTGCACCTCAACCGGTCGCACCCCCACACCCTGATGTCGAGGGACCAAACTCTGAAACAGGCAATGCTCCATCAGAGAGTGATGCCTCCAAACAGCCTCCCGTTGTTGAGGCAGGCTTAGTGAAGGACGAGCAAAGCATTATCGAAGAGGAGAAGAAGCCCAAGCCAGCCAGTGAGGGTAATGAAGCCACAGGAAGTACCAATTAGATGGATTTCAAGGGACGATACTAGCATCTTCATGTCAGTGGAACTATGTAATGCCGGTGACACGCAACAAACGGAGTTCTGTTTTATGGGTTGGGCAGGGATTAAAATCATTTTCTTTTGTAAGATACATTGGCATTAGGGAGTGGTCTTTCAAAGTAGGATGATGTATGAGGATTAGCGAGGTGGTCGAATGGAGTAATAACTTGCACCTGATAGTCTTACTCTCTGCTACGCGCAAAAGCACAATCAGATTGACGTTGCTTCATATTCGATTTCATGGTTGATATCTGAATAATGTGACTTTGATTATTATCTGTGACCTCATTGGAGCTCTTCGGCAACAGGGTTTCTCCGATTTCACTCAACTTTTTGGTGTCCAATGCGATCGCGACCCACCACTATTGCAACTTCTTGACCTCAAGCGCAATTATCAAATCTTTTTGTTTCACAATCATGGCGACGGCAATATCAACAGAGACCGCATTCAAAGCGCGATCATTGGTACGTCCTCCGCCCAATATTCCACCACCGACATATCAAGTCTTCACGGAGAACGCCTCTGCGATACCCTCAACATACCTCTCATCTTTCCTCTCTGAAAATTCTATACAATGCATCATATTGTATCTATCGCATATCTATGGCTAATGCGATTTGCTCGAATAGTACCGCTCCCTCCTCCGCACGTCGTCCCAATTCGCCGCCTATAATTTCCGCGAGTATGCGCAACGGAGAACGAGAGATGCATTTAGGGAGCATCAAGGGGAGAGGGATGAGGGGAAATTGAGCAGTTTACTTGAGGAAGCGAATAGGGAGTTGCAGGTTCTGAAGGTATGCGGATATTTTGTTGCCAGGGTGTGGATATGATGGGAACGGGGAATGGGTTGTGGGATGGTGGGGATGATGAGGCTTTTGATGGTGAAGTGGGAGAAATTGAAAGATAGAATATACTCTGGAGGAAGAGACGATTGTTACAGCTCGGTTGAATGGTCAAGTTGTCGAGGATCCGATATGTCGGTGGCAAGAGTTGGAAGCAAGAATTGTGGGATGTGTACGGAGATTACGGATTGGCACGGCGTCAAGGGGGTGACATTCTGGAGGATTATGCTAATTGATCATCACAGAGACAAACAGTAATAAGCCAATTCTTCCAAATGGACAGGCTGGTAGTGGAAGGTGGCAAGACGGGAGAGCAAAAAGGAAACAGTGGTGGCATTACACGACAGAAGGATACTGGGTATAGATCACTTATGGCTAAATTGATGTGGACAAAGCTAACTGATCTTCTAGTTGGGATTAAACCGACCGAGATGCTTTTACGGATTCCACGGTTAGGTTATGTATTCTCATGTATGAATAGAGTACCAGAATACTGGTGATCAAATGGGAAATTGACGATTCTCCTCAGTCAAAGCATAATGTGCGCCCTTTACTAGTACGACTATCATATCATTGCTACGACCCTTTCAAGCGGAAGTTGATGAGCTATGGTTAACAACTTGAGATGACCTCCACTGATAATTACTCCGGGAACCGAACAGATACTCGACGGATAACAGACTATGCTGGAAATATGCCCTATCACTTCTCTCCTGCTTGATAGCTACAGGTAAGTGATCAAGACCAGTCCCTCCACTCAGGAATACACAACCTGGGAACCTGGCGCGCGCTATGGCATTGCACCCATTTGCTATGTCGGAAATGGGACTTGTATCGAGAGAAAAAGTCTTATCATTTGTCATATGCTTGTTGCCATCATACCAAAATACTGTTTATATCCCTCGACTGCCGAAAACTGCATGCGCTAACCTCCGAAACCAGAGTGTCTATCAGTATCGAATCAGCATACCCCTTCAATTCACCTTCATCGTTCCATCCCCATGACCATTCGACATTCCATTCGATAGCCCATTTCAAGTCCCATTTGGTGGTACGTTCAGCAGCCCAGAATCGTGGAGATTCCCATCGTCATCATCGTCTTCATCCATCGAATCCCTACGAGTGCGCGTATACGAAATGGACTTGTTCATAGCTTGCCCCACATGCTCTCGAACAATCATGTCCAAGCCTTCAATAGCAGCGAGGGGACCTATGGTCGACTCCCATTCTGCCGGCCTTCGATCGAGACCTGTTGCGACCCTCATTCCTCCCTCAGCAAGCTCGACCATTACCATGGCTGACCATGTTTGTCGCGACTCTACCTTGCCAACGGTGATGAAACAGTTCCATGGCTTATCGGCATCTTGACGAGTTCTGACATATGCGTAGTTTGCATCCGCTAGATCATCATGATTAGCTAGGGCGGCTTAAACATGTTTGTCTGTTTGTACGTATATACTCACGCCAGATTCTGTTGATAGCACCTTGTTGTATCGCTTCTGTCCACTCGCTGTACTCTTTCCCCTCGTTTTCGAACGTAGCGGCTGAAGGAATGGCCATCTCGTAAATGGTGTGTTAGTGGCTCAGTTCTGATGTTTTTGATTTGGGTTCTTGGAGGTTGTGTGGTGGTGAACAGATCAACGGAAAGTTCTTTACTGCATACCAGCAGACTACAAAGCCTCCTTTTTCTTGCTAGGAAGGAGCGTGGTGTCTCCATCAGAGAGGAAGAGCGCGACCGAGCAAGCCCACAACATGGTATATCACAACAGCCAACCTGAAGATACGTTGCCTAGATGAAGATCGGTTGCTAAAAGTCTCTTGCAATCCAAGTATTCGAAGCCCACCTTGGAACGGGCAGACAACGCCACCATTTCGACTCCTCGAGATGAAATGAATGGTATGGAAACTCGGGCAATTACGCCTGGTCTCTTGTCAGTAACTTCTGCCTCCGATCGTGGCAGCAAAACACCACTATTTCACTCAGTACAGGTAAAAGAGGGGATAACTTGGTCTGGTAGAAAGGAGAAGTCACGGCCCAGTGCGAGTTCCTTACTGTTTCTTACTGGCACACCCTGTCCTCATTTCAAGACGGCCTGACACCATCAATAGAAGCACTGTGGAACCGTATCAGCCTTCTCTCTACTTTCTTTGGAGATATTTGATTATGTTACAGTCTTTAGGTTCTTAATATGTGTTTGTCTACATAACTCCGTCCCACTGAATATCTTTGCCCAGACTCACGCATATACCAGGACTCGTCTACTTACAGTATTTGAAGAAAACAGTGCTCTTTTAGCGCACGGCGACGAGCGTGTGCGATAGAGTTCGCTCGGCATGAGTTTTTTTCAGTGTGGATTTTTACGGTCACTTCTTGACAGCGTCTCTCTCCGACAGCTGAACACAGACGCAACTTTTAGCATAGAGAACGTCTTGAAGACTGGTGGTAGTCAAGGTTCCCCGCCATCTCACCAACTGCATAGTCTCTATGAAACTCGGTTCTTCATTCGATGTAGTGACGGGAGGTTCTTGCTAAACGAGCAAATGATGGCGGTCAGTATATCCTGAAGCTCCCGATTGACGGACGACTTCCCAGCTTAGGCAGTGCCGTTCCAATCCTCTGGAACACTATAAGCGGCATCTCCCTCCTCGCCACTGAAATGTGGTTCAACAAATCCATGCATGAACACGTTCTGGACACGCTCAAAAAGATCCACCAGAGCTTGGTGGATCCCCTCAATCATTTCCCACTATGTAAAATCATCGGACATGACGAGGACTTCCTGATGGCTACTGCCGACGAGTAGTACGTAGCACATCTTCTCTCCACCCTCGTACTCGTGGACTTTGGTGACGATGTGGAAGGAGGAGAGGGGCTTACGGTAACGAGCAGACGCGTTTTCTGTGAGTACATGTCAGTCTTGAAACCGATGGGGGAGCGGGATGATGTATCACCTTTGATCATTTCTCGTAGATGCTGGCTTTGGGCGATGAGAGCTGTTTTCTGCTCTGGAGACATTGTGGGGTTCGTAGTCGTCGGCTCGTTTGTGAGTTGATTGCGACTTCACGCGGATAGAACTATGGGTGGCAAAGTTCATGAAACTGTTTGAGTATTTGCTGTCATCTTTCTAGCCTGCGAGAAGTCATAAAACAACTGAGCGTGTTGGACATTTCAGGACATGTCCGGAGCGTTTGTGTCAACACCGCCACAGATCCCAAACACTCAGTGATACTATCTTGTACACGATGGCACATGGCGTCAACATCCACGAGCTCTTTGTGTATGTACTTCGGTCTAGTTAAGAGTTGTCCATCACGAATAGGATCGGGATTTACCACACTGTTAGAAAAGAGGAAAGAAGCCATTTACTTTTCATCCCGATTTCCGAGCCAGCAATCCACACAGTACATCCCCCTCCCACACCATCTTTCCAAATCTCAATCCCCCAACCAACCAAAAAATCCCACCATCACTTCAACTCCACCCAGCAAAAATCTCTCTATTCCCAAACCCATCAGTACCCCTCCTCCAACCCCTTCTCCCAATATCCCTCTCGAAAATCAATACTTCTTCACATGCCCTCCCTCAATCTCACAACCCACCTTCTCCAGCAAATCTAAAAGCGCATCGTTAATCCCCTCCATCAATTCCTCACTGTAATAGATCTCCGAGGACTGGAGGATATATTCATTGGTGTCGTGGGCGACGAGATGGGCTTGGTAGCCGATGGGGTGGTGTGCGCATTTTGTGATGCGAGTTACGATGCCGAAGTGTTGGGGTGGTTCGTGGTGACGGGCTGCTGCGTTTTCTGGGGGGTTGTTAGGAGATGCCTTTTTTGGGGTCTTTTTTTTTGGAGGTGGGTTGGGAGGTGGGTTTTCCCTACCTTTTATGCGGAGTTCGAGGTAGTTGTTTTCGGTGGCTAGGTCTGACATTGCTTTTGTTGCCTTTGCTGGTGAAGATGTTGTTTGATGGAGCCAATGGATGTTTGTTGAATGAGAGGAACCAAGAAGTTGAAGTGAAATGGGAAAGGATGTGAGATGATTGTTGTTGAGCTGGAAGTGTGATGAGTGAATGGGGACTAGTAAAATCTGTCGGAGAAGACTGAATATAGATGTGATAGTTCCTAGGACTGACTCGGAAACTATTGTTCAATTCGAAGTCCATAGCTCTAGAGTCCTGGCAATATGAAAGGCAATCCTTGCCCGGAACTGAGAGCCTTCGGTCTCGGTTTAAGTTATCTCAAGATGGGAGGAAAACCGTCGTGAGGGTCTGATTTATGAGATAAGGTTTAAGGACTAAATCTCCGTTTCAAAGTGCTCAGGTATCCTACAACCTAGCCATGTTCATGTTACTTACTCTTACTACAACCTACATCATCGTTCTTCATTGGTACAACCATCACCGTCACCGAGAGCTATCATAGCCGCCATTTTCTACTTCTTCCGTAAAATATTCCTTCAAACTGTTCCAGGGCACAGCGTTGACCAGACCATTTGTACTTCTCGATGAAGCGATGAGGAGTCATGTCTACTCTCCAGGCGTCTTCCAATCAACAACAGGCACATCATTTTCCATGCTCAATTCAATCCTCCTATTCATCTTCAGGAAAGTGTTCCAAAGTCCCTGATGGATCGCAAACTCAGGACCGCCACCTCCTACCACCATTTCCTCGTGTTCGATTTGAACGTGCGAATGGATCGAGCCTGGCGAGTACCTAGTGACTAGTATCCTAGAATGGAAATGATTTTCTTTCACCGAGCACCATTGGCATGTCGAAATCGAAGGCGGATCATACTCGTAGCGCCTGAGAATGGTTGTGACGTTAAACTCTGAGGCAGGAGTATTAGTGACTGATGCTATATTTTCTTAGAATACGTTAGTCGCCAACTCATCCATCAGACATTTGTTGGTTATACCTTTAATCCTCTGTTCCAGATATTGGTTGTGTGTAAGCAAGCGCAACATTGCGAGCTCGATAGATTCCATGTTGGTAAAGCTGACTAGATGTTGTTGGTAAAAATCCGCTTTGGAAAAGGTTCTCCTTGACATGTGTGTTACAAAGTAATGCACTTGTAGTTTGCCTCCTCCGTGGGCATATCATTGACTTTATATATGCTCCTAGAGACATGGGTTACACACTGGCTACAATGGTCAGGCGTATGGATTTTGTGGTCACAGGTGTGTATAGGTGGCAGCAGTATATTCATTGAAGCGACGATATGCGAACGCATTTTGGCTACCGTAGGTGAAAGAGTCCGTCGGTGGCCGCGTGGTGCTTAAGGTTCTAATGTCGGAGTCGGACAAATATCGAGACCAAGGCGCTAATAATAAAACGCTTCAGGGGGAGTTCGGGCCGGGGTGCCCGTGATTACCAAGCCGGTAATTGTCCCCGACGCAAACAGTATTCGGAACCGACGAGACACTCTTTCAATAAGTCATTGCTGCGATTACAGATTTCAAATATACTACAAGGTTTCATCACTACGTACAAATACCCTCTCCAAGTATTTCTGCGTGGGCGCTAGGTATTTTCGAACGTATGCGCTGGACTTTAAACGCTGAGCTTCATATCAAAAGAAAGCAAATCCAATCTCTTCCTGCAAGTTATCAAAGCATCTCTCAATCCTTCCTTTTCCGCAGACTGCCAATACGCTTCTTCAAGCCTTCGAGAGAACTGGATTGGCGTTTGTGCTCTCCTGACGTTCTCCCGGCGGATCGATACTCCAGCTCTGCGTACCGTTGCTGACCTCCTGCCATGGTGACAGGATCGCGAGCATCATAAGGACTTTGATCTTGCAGTTCAATGCCGGAAGCTTGACCATGGGCAACACGGTCAGCACAATCTTCATCATCAAGGAATTTGTGTTCTTTGAGAGCCTTCTCAATCGAGTACGATGGTTCACCTTTACCTTTGAGATCATCTGGGTGGTACTCCTGGAATCCATGTTAGCATGATTCTACAATAATATGGAACAATGACTACTCACCACACCGGGCCAACGTTTGTAGTTGCCCTCCGTGATCATCAGATTCTCGTCCTTGTAGTCATATCGGCGACCGAAGCGGTCTTCGGAGCCTGGAGCAATAGCAGCAACTCCATCGAGTGGTCGATGTCTCTCAACAGCGTCGCGGATATTCTCAGCAGGTGTAGCTCTGAGAGTTTCGCTGTTGACGCCCATGGTGGCAGCCACTGGACTGGACTCCCACGACGTGTTTCGTGCCAACAAAGCAGCGTCATAGGGACCTTCGTGATGATAGCGACCAGTTGGTCCCACATCCAGTCTGTCAATTGAGTCGGTGCCTGGAAGATGCTTTTTTCGAAGATGCGGAGAGCGATGAGCAAGCTTCTCCTCGTGCTTGACGAATTCCAGAGGTCGTTCGCCCAAGGAGTCGCCACGGCTTCGGTTGGAGTTGTTGCTTGCGTTGCTGGCTAAACGGCGATGGCCGTTATCACCAGATCTTCTTCGTTGGTGGTCATAACTGCCGAAAACATCTTTGCGGTACTGTCCGCTATGTCTTCCATTGCGTGGCGAGTTGGGAGGACTAAATCGATTGGACGTATCACTGCTTGCTCGGACACGAGCGTTCGCACCTTTCTCAGGCACATCTAAGGAAGCTCGTCTAAAAGGGTTGTTGGAGCCTATGCTGACAGGCGTAGCAGAGTGAGGAGGTGTTGGAAGGTCGTGGTTCAATGGTTTCGAATTGCTAGGTGCGAAAGTAGAGCCGAAGTGAGTTCCTGGTCCTGTCTCATCGCTGGGCTCGAGTGCGGTGAGGGGATCGGACACATATGCTTTGGCCTGCATGTGTCGTTAGTGTACAATTCTTTGGTTCAATATTCGACGAGATGAGATGATCCAATGACAAGCTGTTTGTGCCTGCCAAGAGGATTGTTTCAACCCAGGGCTGAGCCTACCCAATTCTTGTCTTGAGCAGCCATTGTGGGGGATCCAGAGGATTTCACGGAGAGGAGATGCAAAGGTGTATGAGAGGAGGAAGCTGAATGTACGAGGAGGAAGCTGAATGTACGAGGAGGAAGCTGAATGTACGAGGAGGAAGCTGAATGTACGAGAGGAGGACGCTGAATGTACGAGAGGAGGAAGCTGAATGTATGAGAGGAGGAAGCTGAATGCCAAGGGGACGCGACTGATTATTGTACGTCGTAGTGGTCGGAAGGACCGGCCTCGTTGCTTCTCCCTTAGCCTTCAAGGCCATACGTCAGAGCGTACGAAGCTTGGGCCTTTGATAGGAGCGACTTGGACCATCACTCAGCCTTGGAATATTTACTTGCCAGCATTAGGCGACACTTATTGGGGAGGCTAGGGAAAGCCACACAATCGCCGCGTACTTGTTTGAAAACAACGTTGACCGTGATCCATCTTTTTTCTAGAGTTATATTCCGGCCTTATCGTTGCGAGCCGTACCACGTCTGAACCGATTGCGAACTGTGACATTGATTCTTCGATTCAAGCCGGGCTTAACTCCTTTCAGAAGGGTCCATGCTTAACTCCGGCAGCGAACATCCAGTGTCCGTCAACACAAAGTCACCCACCATGCCTCTGGTCGATTATCTCACCCACCATGCCTCTGGTCGATTATCTCACCAACCATGCCTCTGGTCGATTATTCCTCCTCCTCCCCCGATGAGACCTCCTCCGACGAGACCCCCCAGCCATCTCATACCCTGAAGCGCAAACGGCCAAGTCCTGTTCAAGGAAGTACCTCGCTACCTCCCCTTCCAGCCGCCTTTCACGACCTCTACTCATCAAACGCCCGAACAAGCACGACCGACAACCCTGCCCTGCACCGTGGACGTAAGCGCCAAATCCCTCACGTCCAAGGCAATTGGCCTTCGCACGTCTATCTCGAATGTGAGTGTCCCCATTGATACCCAAGCATCCTGGCCACCTCTGCCCTTGGTGGACCCCCTGCTGACGTGTGTATATGTCAAAGGGCACCCAACTGCTTCAGAAACAAGCCTTCTCGACTCCTTGATCACGAAAGCTGCTGGTGCCTTGGGAGCCAGCTCCGGAGTACACAGCCTCCTTGTCAGTGATCTCTCCGCACCTCTGCCCCTGCATATCTCGTTATCGCGGTCACTCGTCCTGAAAACCGCCCAACGCGACGAATTTCTTCAACGTGCGACTGCGAACCTGGAGGACGCCAAGGTACTTCCATTCACTGTGGAGTACTCCAAGCTGGAATGGTATCCGAACCACGATAAGACGCGCTGGTTTCTCTCATTGAGCGTCGCGGCTCCGAAGCAGAACGAACTCAACAAGTTACTCGACGCGTGTAATCAAGCCGCAGCTTCGATGCAGCAACCCAAGCTTTACGTACCCAACGAGGATGAAGAAATTCCCCAGCGCACCTCAAAAAAGCAGAAAACCTCAGACTCTGTCAATGACGAAAAAGCAACATCTACTAACTCACCTTCAATACCAGACTGCTCCGACTTCTTTCACATAAGCCTTGCCTGGAGTCTTTCACCTCAGAAACTCAACCAAGAAGTGTTATCCAGCGGCGCGAGTGAAAGCGCTCTCAAAGATCTCAATACCACGTTCGACGTCGTGAAAGTCAAGATTGGAAATGTGGTCACTCCAATATCGCTTGTCCCCAGAAAGACACCGCGGATCAGCAAAGGTTTCCCAACCTCGTAGGCGATTACTTCAGTCCATGCCCTCCATCATTTTCGTAGGCCAAATATCTCACAATGAGCAATTGGGGTTAGTCGTATGGTCAGTGAAAATAACCCCCTGCGATAACAATTTGATGTCAATATCGCGTGAAAGGCATGAGAAAGTATCAGATTCTTCATCCGGTGCCATCAATGAGCATCTCTGTGGCTCACTGACAAAAACAGAGATCACGCGAGAGCTTGAAAATCTCAAGAGAAGGACTGGTTAGTGTAAGAGTGCAGACGCATTCAAAGCCTTCCAAGGTTCAACTCCAACTCGGCGAGCAATTAGCAAATAGAAATATGCATTCATTAGATTCGGATTTCGCGCTATCAAGTCGCCCGTAGCACTCGCTCATCCATATACACAGAACAAGCCTCCCAAAACAAAATCAGAAAAGCGGCGTGACAACTCTGGGACAGATCCCGCCAACAAGCCCATCATCATCGTTTCAACCAAAAAAATCATTATCCCAACTCCATGCAAATGCCTCGAATCGATGGTCTGGACTACAAAAGGCCGCGCCCAAAAAAATAGGATATGCCCAACATGTCAAAGAGCTGTCCGGTCGTCCTTCCCAATCGTATTTTTTGCCTGCGTTCGTGGTGCATTCGTCATGTAGACGCCAAGGTGATGCCAAAACAAACAAAGGTCGCTCTCTCGGTCTTCATGCCTGCTGCTGCCAGTGCCCTAATGAAAGTGCCGAGCGCCGCACATTACCGCGAGCCTGTGGCATATGCGTGTGCGTTCTCTTTTCCAACCGTGGAGAAATCGGGTATTGCGCGCGAGGGATAGTCGGTAGATGATAATAAATCGCGTTGTGAATGATGCGCGCTCACTGAAGCGGAGGTTGGCAGTTTAGAGGACGTCTATGAGCAGCGTCAGTTCGCAGGTTAGTAAGATGATTGCTAGATATGAAATAGGTTCAACATACTTGAACAGCAGAATGAAGGGTTCTGGCTCGTGAACCTCGTAGTGCTCCCATCCCAAGCTCTGTATTGCAGGTCAGCTCTTCTGCTCCACAATGATATGCGAAGGATTTTCTTGTACCTGGGTGATGCCTAATGCCCGCCACTCATCCTCCCATAGCAACTTCAAAGTGCCTCGAGATCCGTCGAAGTATTCCTTTGGTATAGCCTTGAGCATCTGCTTCGGCAGTTGGACGTGTCGATACTCGAAGTCGTCATCTGAATACCTGTGAGCCACAATGATTAGCGATTGGCTTCTTGAGATGTACTGTGTATATCCTCTAGTAATGACATGTACATCCATAAGTAAATATTATGGGCTGTGCCTACCTAGACGAGTAGTGAATGGCATCCACAAACTCCTCGAGTTTGGCGCGCTCGTTCTCGCTCAAAGGGCGCGGCTTTTTGTTGCGTCGGGTCGTATCAATATCCATGATGGCAGCCATTGGATTCAGAAGGCTGGGAAGTGGAATTTGAAGGTTGGTTGAAAAGTTTGGAGTAGTAGGTGGGGTTTGTTGATAGTCGGGAATGCAGGGTGTGACAGTTGATAGTCGGGAATGCACGATGTGACAGTTGATGTGCTTCCTTGGAGCAGAAAACAGGCGGTATATACGGCGTCTATGTGTGAGTGCTGGACGACAGCCGAAAGTTCGTTCCCCCCGTGTTATGTTGTCGTTGTGTTTATATGGACGGTGTTGGTGCGATGGAGTTCAGGGTGATTGTTTTGATCTCGTTAGACTGGCGATGCCGGCAAGGTTTGGCGATCTGGGATGCACGCGACTGCAAGGGTCATCGGCAAACACTTCAAGTTTGTACATAAAATGGTACCGGGCGTTACAATCGTCTCAAACATTTCCTATCAAACGTCCGGTCGTATAGCACTCTTCGTTTGCATCGTACTGAGGTTGATGGAAACAACTACAAACTATGTAAGACACCACAAACTTCATCCAGTGCAGTGGGTACTTGTAACCACGTGAACGATATTCCCTGCAAGGTACAGAATCTCCTTTTGCTTGCCATCTATCGATTGCGTCTTTCTTCAACCTAGCCCTACCACCATGCAGAGTGTGAAGGCATCCATCTCCCGCACAGGGTGATCCATATGCTGTTGCTCAGGCGGGTGGTGAAGGGAGACCCGAACAAATTGCCGCGAGTCTCGGTGTTTCTTTCGGGGCGTGTCTGTGGTTGGCGCTCATGATTCACGCGATTGGGATCGAGATTTATATGAGTTCTTCTCCCGTGTATGGTGCTTTGATGTGTGACTTTAATAAATCTCTTGATTCGTTTAACACCGAGAGAGTATGGACGTCTTCGGCAGGTTTCGTATGAGAGACAGCAAGAGGAGTGTCGCACGCTGGGAGTTCTGGGCTTACTGCTGATCGGCTTGGGCATTCTGAGCCTTGGAGACCGGCTCAAAAGGATTCGGACAAAGGACAAGAGAATGACATTGGAGAGGAGCAAGAGAAGTAACGTTTACTGCAAAACTTCATCTATAAAAGCCGAGAAAATACCTCGTTATCCTACCCTGTAGAATAGTTCAATGACCAAGTTCCCCGTTTCGCATCAGCAAATCTTTTACCCAGATTTATGAAACAAGGATATATACGGTAAAAATGACCGATCAAGCATCCACAGCAACAGCCCGGCTAGCTCGTAAGTCACGACTCCCAGTTCCCCCACCAGAGTCCAGTGACTAACGACTCCAAGAATCGGTAGAGCGTGAGACTCTTACTCCCCAAGCGGTATCTCAAGGCTGCGGGTTCGACCCCCGCGTTGGGCTCACTCAACGCCTGCATTCAATGCAGAAGCCATCTCTCTTTGTCCTCTTCCTCTTCTTCCTCTCCTTCCCCTCTTCGTGCTGGAGATGGGAGGTCCTCTTTGCTTCTGAGATGGAGATAAGTTTTGTTTACTAGATGGGTCTTCTTTTCTCAATTCTGCTATTTTTCCATTGCGTGGTTTGTCTTGCTATAATAAAATCATTGCGAGAAAAATATCAACAACTGTCTAGCATTTTTCTTTCTATTCTACTCCTAGCTGTATCTTCACGAGGTCGCAACTTATCTACTTCTTTCCCAACCCGATGCTATCTGCACCACCAAAAATATTCATGAAGATCTTCTGTCTGTCCGCCTCGAACCCTTGTCCAGCCTGCTTCGGGAAATCCCCTACAAAAATGTCCTCACCACTTTGCAGCCTCTTCCAGGTGGGCTCTTCCAGGTCTCATCCATGAACTGATCCAACGGCATCCCGAATCTGGCTCCAGCATCATTTGGAATGTCAGGTTGATGTTTTGTGCTATGCAATTCTGTTTGCACCGCTGGAGGAAAGATTTCGATAATCTTCACGTGTCCAGGACCGCTCTTCAATTGGACGCGAAGGGAGAGGAGGAAATGGTGCAGTGCAGCTTTTGTGGCCGAGTAATTCAGGGCTCGTGGGTAGGGAACCACTGTACGGTTCTTGGATCGAACAAATGAATGATGATTTACATCCCTTTACTTCGCGGCTCTTATCTGTTTATATCAAAGTGTTTTGACGTGCTGGCATTACCGTGTCTCCAATGTCCAGAGCCTACGCAGATACCTAGGTAGTAGTGAAGCCACCGTAGAAAGAATCTTGTACACTATGGTATAGATGCATGAGAGACAAATCTACATAGACGGGAGCAACGTGAATGCTCACTCAATCCCTCCTTGCCTAATCGGGCTTCGAGCGCCTCAGTCACTCCCCCGCTGCCCGTATGACATATCAATCTTCGGTTTGCTATATATAATCTTAACCCTCCAAACCCACCACCCTTTCTTCACTATCGTAATCTCCCCAAGCAGTACTACAGATTCATCATGGAGAGCAAGGACGCGTACCTTTCTGGTACTGTAAGATACTTCATCCCACGTCATCGGCTCTCAACTCACGCTTAGCAGATTGGAGGTGTATCTCAAGGCATACAAAACATAGCATATAGCACTGGCTATATCTTCGACGCAGTCGATAAACAGATCGACAACTTCGCCTCTTCTATCCGCAATGTCTTCTCTTCTTCATCATGGCTTCCAAAATCTATAAAACCACCACCCCCTCCACCGCGATATCTTCCTGCGAACCGAACCTATATTCGAATAGTAGCAGAATGGATATTAAGACACAAGGCAATTACCGCAGCTTTCGTGGCCTTCATGAGTACTGGAGGCATACTTGTCTGGCATCAGAAGATACAAAAGTCAAAGAGAAGAAGAGCTAGGAGAACTGCCAACGGGACGAGGCTGGAAGTTGTTGTTGTTGCTGGTGAGGTTGGAAGTCTGCTTTTGAGAAGTCTGGTTGCGGATATGGAGAAGAGAGGGTTCATAGTGTATGTCATTGTCAAGAGCATCGAGGAAGAGGATGCGATAAGGGAAGAGGCAGAGGGAAAAGCTGATATACGGCCGTTCTTGGTAGATGTCAATGAGGTGAGATCAGCCGCACACATGTGTCCATGTTAGATGATTATGCTAATGAATACGGCAGCCGATGCAAACCCAACAAGCTCTTTCGCGATTCCAGAACCTCCTCGTTTCCCCCCATCAACCCTCACCAGGCGCACGAACTCACGAGCTATCATTCGCAGGCCTGATTTTAGCACCAGATCTAGTATATCCATCCGGACCCATCGAAACTCTGTCTCCTGAGCTATGGCAAGACTCGTTCAACTCGAAAATCCTTCCTACAATCACGACAGCACAAGTTTTCCTCCCCGTCATCTGTGAATTCAAGGCTCGCGTACTGGTCCTTTCACCTAACGTCGTGGCATCACTGAAACCAGCATTCCACGGCATGGAAAGCGCAATGGTTGGAGCGTTAGATGGGTTCACGACCACGCTCAGAAGAGAATTACAGACGCTGGGCATACACGTCTGTCAGATCAAACTCGGAAATTTTGATTTCAGTCATTTGGGAAGAGCAAGAACACATTTGCAGTCCATCAGCGCATCAAGAACATTTACTTGGCCACCGAGCGCGAGGATGCTATACGCACAGAACTTCATCAATCAGGGTCGAATAGCAGAAGGCAAAGGCATGTTCGGCGATACCGGCAGTATCGCCAAAGCGAGCTCACCCCGAGAATTACATTATGCAATTTTTGATGTACTCACCCAAAAGCGACCGACCAGCGTATGGAGAGTCGGGCGTGGCAGTCTGGCATACGACATCGTCGGCAATTGGGTGCCCGGTGGACTCGTTGGATGGGTATTGGGCCTGCGTACGGTCAGTCTGGAAAAGCTCGGCGGTCCACCTGCTGCAGTTCAGCAGCCAGACTTTGTACCACCTAGTATGGAAGAAAGCATGACGGCGCAATCCTGGGAAAAGATTGAAAGAGGGGGAAGTCCTGGTTTGGGAGTTTGATCAATGCAGTGAAGATATCTTAGTAGACGACTTTTCTCTGCTCTGTACAACAAGTATTCTTTTTCCACTCATTGGTTGCCAATACAAGCAGTACAGGCTAGCTAATCAGTGAGTTTTGAAACGAAAACCCTTGATATTTTTTTGGGTATCTAATCAAAATCCGCAGACAATGCTTCATAACCATTAAAATCCATACGCCTAGACATAGCGCAATAATCTAATTCCACCGAGAACAGACACGATCCGTACGATAAGCTCAGGCAAGGCCGATTTATAGGATGTCCGAGTTGCTGCAGCTGCTTGGAGGCGATTGATACTCAGCGCAGTAAGTGCACTCTGTGCATGAGGGAAGTATGCAATAGGTCTGTCTATCTGGACGTTGTGAAGCGGCGCGAATGGCGAAGTCTCGCCCTGGTTGGCTTACGCATTCTGTGCGCGAATGACCGTGTTGAAATTACTGTTTGCCAGTCCATGGCTAGCCAGCATCTCGATAGTCTGGACTGTTTAATCACTTACTCTGCCCTCCGCTGGGTCGATACTGCAGTGACGCTGCCCTCCACTCGGGATATTCCATCCGCCACGGTGCGGTTTATGTTGGTCATCTGCGTTCTTCATGCGACCTGCTACTCGGTTCAGTTCTCCATCGCAATCATCGACTTTGCTAGAGAGTGTCGCCATGTGAGTGTTGAGCTGTCCCATCTGCTCTTCAACGTTACCGGTTCGTTGTTCTAATTGCTGGAATCCTCGGTTCAAAATACCGACATCGTCACGCAGGGCCTGGACATCAGGCTTCACACCCCCCAATGTCGGTCTGAACGTCAGTCTGAAGACCTCGAACGTCGGTTTGCAGACCTTGGACGTCAGTTTGGAGACCCTGCACGTCAGTTTGCAGCCCCCGAATGTCCGCAATCAAATTTTGAATGTCGTCTCGCATGCCAGTCTGCCTTGTACCAAGGTGTTGAGGAGAGTGATTATCTGATGATTGCCCACGGCTGGGACGCTGGTAATCTTCTGAACTTCGTCGCTTAGTCCTGTTCCATGAGTGATGATGCCATTGACGTGGGTAATGACAGTCTTTGGGTCGATCGCAGGACCTGAGACTGGAAGTTGAAGTGGTAGGTTGAACATGTATGTGAGGCTGATGGTCTCGTTGTTGACAATAGTGGTATCGGTGGTGGTGTTGGTGGTAGTAGTTATGTTAGTGATTATAAGAGATTTGGACTCCAAGCTGAGAGTTGATTAGAGTTGTGGGAGGTTTGTGATACCGAGCTGGAATGCTTACTGGTGAGATGTGTTGGGGATAGATTGTTTCTTCAGCTTCCAAGGGAGTATGTTGGTGAGTCCAAGTCGATTTTCGATGATATTGTTAAGGTGATGTCAAGGAAATGCTAAGTAGCCCTATCACTGCACAGAATCGGTAGGTGAGGAAGAAGTGTGTGACTACTCCATTCTTTGGTATCGTTGCTAACACTGCCAGAGACTGTAAAACTACCAGATTGTGTCATCTCTATGCTCCTACGCTTTGCTCGACACGCTGTCTAGATTCGTGTCCAAGTAGATAGCCTTGTCTTTGCCGATGTAGTGAGTACTACATCAGTCTACAAGTCGAATTGATCAGAAGCAAATCGATTGGCCGCAAAGTCATTCATGCCGAAGTCATCATCCCATCCGTTCTGGAACTCATAAGCCGTATTGAAACCATCGAAACCATTACCTTCATCGTTTTCCTCTGAGCGAAGTGTCGTATTGCCGTCGATAGGATAGTTCAGACCAATCACGACACTCACTCGGTCCCTCATCGTACGACGAGAATGTCCCGGCATAGGCGAACCCAGCTCTTGTAACAGACCATGCAAAAGATTATGGCTCATCTTCGAGAGTGCTTTTGGTGTGGTCGGAAAGTACGCGATTTCCTGGTTGGTCTCGACGTTGTGTAGAGGTGAGAGTTGAGCCCTGTGATCTTCGATTCTAAGACGGGTGTTTTGGGCACGGGCGATGGTGTTAAAGTTTCTATCGGGAATTAGTCCTCTGTACCCCGATATCTGCTCCTCAGTTCCCAATGTCGAGTCCAAAGGTATGCCTTTCAAGTAGGCATCAATATCGGTAAAACCTTGGACTCGACATTGGGAACTGCCAGAATTTTCTCGACATCGATCCGAAGCTGAGGGACTTCCAAACCATCACTAACTCTGAATTCGAGTCACTTTGAGAAGCACTGAATTGATTCAGTCACTATGGACTGGGCCATTTACTCACATAGCTAGAAGCTTATTCGCCATCACAGTCATAGCTCCTTCGACTCTCATCATTGCGTCGCAAACAGTTCGATCCACACGCGTCACGCGCTCCTCCAGATTCTCAACCCTTATGGTCAAACCCTGGATATCATCTGAGGTATCACCGGTCTCATCTTCAGTGCTTATCCGCTTAATGTCCTTGCGCATGTCTTTGACGGAGTTGAGCATGCTCGTGATATGGGCTGTGAGAGCCTGTGGCCCGAGGGTTGTACGACATGGTGTAGGTGAGTAACCTATTGATGGGTTGCTGGAAGAACTGCTGTCGGTGTCATTGCGCTTTCTTTTGGCCATGTTTGGTGTGCTGGGTCGAGGTTTTGAGTTATGGGGCGATGGCTGTTGAGGAGTTGAGGTTGGTAGATGGACTGTGAAAGATGGGAATGTCATGGCCTTCGTAATGGGTGGGGTCTTGCGGTCCTCGTTGATGATGTCGAAATTAGGTGCTGAAGTGTACGCAAAGGGAGAGAGTTGGAGGTGAAGTTGGGCGTTGAGTGCGGACGGGGGGATGTGATACCGACGAGGTGAGTGTTTCTTTTTAGTGTTGACTTGAGTTCGAAACTAACCAGTCGCTATGAGGTTATGCGGATTGCCAACAGTGGAAGTTTTGAGTATACCCAATCTGTTCTCTTCGGATAAATCCATTTTGAACGTTCTCAAAATTTCCAGCTTCGAATGGTGACTCACAGATAACAGTCGTTCACCATGGTTCAAAAACTAGGTCATGCATGTTGTCGACACTGTCTACATGGCCTCGAGTCTTGTATGGCTCTCGACAGTTATTCTTGGTTACCAAGCCGTGCTCCAAGTCCTTCTCCAAATCCTAGACATGGACTAAATAGTCTCAATCTCCACAAACCAATTACCAATGCTACAGGAAATCACCCAAGTCAGACCGATGACTGCTCTCAAACGATCCCGCTTAGCCTGGATCGACCCCACATCCATCAGTACTCCAAGCGCTTCCAGTATCTCTCGAAGCTGGTGGTCAGTTAAAGTTGCAAGTTCGACTGCATTGCTGGGGAAGTCTGGGATTGGTGTGTTAGTCTCGATATTGTACAATGGTCAAAGAGCGGCTCTGCTGTGTTGGGCAGATATTTGAGCATTGCCAGCTCAGGCATTGTCGTTGTGTGCACTGTGAGGCGTTCAAATGTTAGTATGCTATTTTTTATAAACTCAAACGGCTTGTCATACTTACATCGCAGCTTGGTTGACCAGATCTTGAGCATTAGAAATAGGGGACTAAATATCCCAATCCAAACCAATATCATTGCCAAATTGTTTGCGTTTGTCTTCGATTGTGCCATCCGGCATAGGATAGCCCAAGCGTTCTAGAATGCGTGTGAGTTCGGTTTCGGGGAGAGCGATGGTTGCTGCGAGGTTGACTTGAAAATCCCGAATATGATGGTTGCTTGTACAATGCAGGGGCGCGAGGGCACCATGATTGCGCTGACGGATTCCAATCTTTGAGTTGTCAAGACGGGCCAAAGTGTTGAAATTACTGTGTGAGCGGTAGCGAGACGTCCCAGTCCAACTCCCGATGAATTGTTATCACTGCACACTCCCAGGGCCTTCATTTCCGTGAAGAGATGATCAAGTTTTGCATTGGTCAGATCCATCTTCTTGTTCATCTCGGTGAGGAGGTTCATGCTATCCTGGTTATTTACGGCAGCTATGTTTCCGAATTTCTCGAGCTCATCGAAATGACGAGTACCGACTTCTCTCATGTCTGCGATGGATTGTTTGAAGGCGGCACGATCGGGTTAGGGGATGGTGCTTGAGACTCCATGTTTTCGATAGGCGGGTATACGAATAAGAAGTCCAGGGGTCTAGTAGAAAGAAAAGATTTCAGGATAGATTTAGTATCCGTCTTTTTCTTATCGCTTCCTAAGATTTATTACTAGCTATAATTCTACGATCGAAAGCAGGTAAAGAATAGAAATAATACTTATTTTCAAATAACTTCTTCGAGTACATGTTGCTTTAAAGTACCAACCCAATCTATCATCCAACTTCTATTCTATCCTTATTCTAACTATTAGCTAGTGTCAAGTCCTTCTTCCCTCGTAAATACTACAAGTCATATGTAAAAGCAAAAAAAAAAAAAAGCTAAGAAAATCTTTGCACCCTCATGTTCTGCTAAACAACGATGTGTTTCAGACCCAAATTTCTTCTCAGTTTCTCCTGTCCATCGGCATGGTAGAAGCAGGCGTTTCTCCCAATTCACGTAAAAGAGAGACAATCTCAGGGAAGACCATGGCGTACAGGTCTTCCACAGCAGCCGGGAAATGAGCGATTGGCTCGTTGGTTATAGTATTGTAGAATGCTGCGAGACTATATTTATAGTATTCGAGATACGAGTTTTAAACTCGGGCGATATTATTGAACTCCCTATACTAATATTAGTTATAAGTGCGTATTCTCGTATCGGCAAAGTTTTTTGGAAATCGAAATCACGTTGCTAGTATCTTGGTATGTATATCCGCGAATCTCTGGTCCGTTTTGTCCATGCGCTGGTTAAGTAGAGTGGCGATTTGGTTCATATAGTCTATAGATGACTGTTTGGACTGAGCAGTCTGAGCTTCGGCTTGACAGTTTTTGATCTGAATGGCTAAAGTGTCCACAGTTGCGACTTGTAGTGTTCTAGTCTCTACGGCGTATAAGAGATGTTCGCTCCAGTCATGAAGTACACCCACTACTCCTAGAAGTGCATGCCGGCTGTTGATTGTTTCAGAAGCCATTTATATGCTCAGGGACAGTCGCGGTGCTGTCTGAATGAAGAATTCGTAGAACCACATTGTTATCGATTTGAGTGATGAACTGAGCATTCATATTGGCGGTTACTGTGGTGCCGGCCGCGTTCATGCAGTCCCTGAGCATCAGCGCAGTCCTTGAATTATTTTCAAGCTGTGCTGGATGACCTTCCCACGTTATTCTCTTTTGGGTAGGAATTTCAACTTTATGTATGAAATAAATCGGCCGCACATTTGTGTAAAGAACCTATACAATCAATTTGGACTTTGCTCCAGTTCTGTTCCCACAAGTAATCAACATAAGTTCATTGAAGAACTCTCAAAACAATCGTGTTTGCTCCAAGCTCTTTCTGATTTCTACTAGCTTTCTTTTCTGTCCCTGCTGCTCATCAAAGTTATCGTCTCTCAACCACGCTTCAAATGCTTCCTTACACAATGACCATTCTAAATCAAGAATGGAGTACCAAGAAGTATCTCTGTTTCTGCCTTTGTTGATTTGATGTTGCCTAAACGTCCCTTCGTAGGCGAACCCATACCTCTCCGCAGCTTTCCTAGACCGAAGATTCAATGAGTTGGTCTTCCATTGCAATCGTCGATAATTCAGCTCGAAAATATGGTTTGCGAGGATGTAGATAGCTTCTGTGCCAGCCCTGGACCTCTGCAACAGAGGGCCAAAAATAAGTCCAATCTCCGCGACTCGGTTGGTAAGGCGGTCTTCGGAAAAGGCAAAGAGGATGCCGGCCGCTTTATCCTTGTGAGATCCAGTAAGGAGAATGACTGTATAGCTAGCAATTTCGGGGCCCACAGCAATAAAATGACGAAGGCTTTCTTCGAATTCAAGATCACTGAACGGTCCCTCTGGCCACCATGTCCAGATATCGTCGTGAGAACCGATGTTCTCGTAGAGACTGGGGAAATGGTCCTGCTTCAGGCGCTCTAATCTCACATCTCGTCCGATCAATGGCTCTAGACTTGGCAAACGAGCCGGGTCGGTATTGGTAACGACTGCTCCTAAAATAGGAGGCTCTCTCGACATGCTGGGGATTTTGAGCTTGTTCTAGCTTCGCCACAGAGGAAAAGGCCAGCAACCGACGGAAAGCTGGTAGCACACGCACAATGAGAATGAGGAGGGGTTTGGTGACATGAGAAAAGGCCAAGAAATGAGATCAACTTGGGCGAAGAGATTGCACGTGTCTTAGCGCGTCGCATGTAGATTTGTCATCCTCGCTTCGACTTCCAAGTCCACGACGCGTCCTCCATCCTTATCATTTCCTTCCCAACAAATGCCTCTCAGGCTCCTTCCAGAGGTCTTTCCATTTCCTGTACAAAATCTCACTTCGGTGGAGAAAACCCTGCTGAAGGAAGCAAATCAGGATTGTCAAGATCGCTACACGTACGAACGATGACGAGAGCAAACGAATGATCGCGCAGGTAAAAAGACGGAAAGTGCTTGGCGAAAGGCTCAAGGATAGAACCGGAGTTTCAACATCACGGTTGAGATGACGTTAATCGATGTACCGGGGCGAAGTTAACAAGGTCAAGTATGTGGACTGTCCGATCTAGGGATCATGCGTATCTCGAGTTCATTGCGTGGAGTTAACCGTTCTGTACTCTAGAAAGATCAAGAGAGGACGCTCATGGTGGATTTTGAGGCTGTGGCCTGGGTGTATTATGGAGAGATTGTCGTGATGAACGGAGAATCAAATCGTGGAGGCACAGGGTATGAAGCCTGGACTTGACCCACATGACGGCAACAGATCCTACTATTGAGCAATTGATCGTCGTGTTTAACCGCAGGTACGAACAGACAGGTTTGAAAGCAAATGAAGCATCCTGCCAGCTGGAAAGACCTGCCAATTTCATCGTCATAGCGTCGAGAAGGATATTGTGTTGCAAACCACCTAGCGTCGTGGCGCAGAACCAAATAAACATTTTGGTACGTTGATATGAACAGCGGGATAACCATCAATTCGTGTATACGTTGCTCAATACTTCCGCCGAACTCGGTGAACCAGCCGTACGAAGCGGAGTTCTTTCCATGAGAATCATGCAGACTCCTTGCATCGATTTACATCCGATGAACCTTGCTGTTCTTGCTCCATCGTCTGAACGTCTTGCCCTGGTAGTAGAACAAGATCCCAAACAGACACCATAAGGTGATCAGCGCCGCGTTGGTCATGATTGGAGCAAAGAACCTGTCACCGCAAATGTCAGTGTCATCCCTTCTTTGTGCAACACGATCGAGTTGACTCACTCTTTCTCTTCAGCCCACGGTGTGATAAACTTTCCAAATCCATAGCCCCAGACATTCTTGTTGACGGTGATCAGACGAACAAACTGCCAGCGACGGGCTTGTAACTGTGTGCGGCATACGTGCTCACGATAGCAGGTAACGCCGCAACCTGTATACCCGCACAAGCAAAGCCGATGAAGACGATCGCCTCCCATGGCCACTGCTTTTGATACCCTACAGAGACAACGATGTTCCCAAAAGCATGATTAGTACGTAAGGGATCATAGCAGGTTCTCTTACGCCTCCGTTTTTCTTCATCGCGCGCGTAGACACCCAATCACTCAACGGTCCTGTAGTAGCAAGGCCAATGAAGGCACCGACCAGGATTGCAAAGTTGGTGAAGCCAGTGGTTTGCATTGAGAAGTTGTAAGGCGGAGCAGCGAAAGTTTGAGTTTGCGTCAGGTTTATCGTTAGAAATGAGGAGCAAGACCAGGACACGACGAAGGAGGCGAACTCAACAATGGGAAAGGCGAAAAGTTTCCAAAGAGTCCAGAGGTCGAGAAGGATAGACTTGTAAGGATGCGCGTTTGGTTGGAAAAGAGTCCACTGGGATTTCTTTGGGCCACCTTTGCCTAGGTAGGGGTCGCGAGCGGCAGTATCTGTTTTGACGAGGCCGTTGTCTTTCGGACCAGTGGAATCAGCTGTCGTGGCCTGATCGATCGCTATGTTTTCTGTCATCGTCGCGTTGACACCAGCTTTCTCATAATCCCTGGTACTAAACTTCTCCTCGGAGTTAATTGGTGATGGCTTATTGAGTTCTGAAGGGTCAGGGCGATGGATTTTCGTCTCAGGGAACATGAATGCTACCATGAGAGACGTCAGACCCAGGAGACCGACATTGAACCACCAGAAGCTTCTCCAACCAACATGCAAGACCATCGATCCAGATATGATGGAACCGACCATGAGGGATCCCATGTACACGATCCAGTATAGTGTGTTCCACTTCCCTCGATCGTGGAGGAAAAAGATATCGGTGATGACGGCGGGCTGTAAAGTCTCAGCTGGCCCAGTACCAATGCCATTCAATACACAGGCTCCCATGAAGGACCCATACGTCTACGCGCGAGCTCTCCATATACACATCCCGTGCACAAGATCGAAGAGAAGAGCAGGACAGGCCGTCGGCCAAAGCTTGTGGAGATGGGGACCCATATGAAGTTGCTGAATCCTAATACAAGGATGCAGACACCAGTGAATTGTACAGCTTCGGCGAGGGTGCAGTGGAAAGCCTCGATATAGTCGCCGAACATGGGAGCCAATGCCAATGGACCAAAGCCTTGAGAGAAGGCCACCATGCTGCTTGCGAGAATGGCGGAGACCTTCCAACCGAGACTCCAATTGAGTGGATCGTTTGGGTCGTCTGAATCCATGGTCAGCTCAAGAACCGATTCACATGTTGCAAGACATACCTGTTGGCTGTGGTACGAGCACTGTCGCTCCACCTTTTAAGAAAGTGGTGAGATCAACCGAACAGGAGACAGAATAACTTCAGTGAGTAGAGGTGTCAGAACTGTAGTGAACATGAAAAGAGGAAGAGTATCAAAATCCAGACCACCAGTCTTCGTGCGCAAACGACGTGACAAGACAATGCAGGAAGCCGTAGGCACCACACAAGATGGCCAAATACCGAATCGTATGGGCTCATTAGAGTTAGAAGACCGCGCAGCCAATCTCACTTAACCTTACCACCGAATTCCAACTGCCATGCAACCATATCCTCGCGCATGTACGATCCCAATGGTCTCCAAGGCGTTCTTCAACACACATACTAGCAAACCACAACAACCAACAGGGGCCATAAAACCCTGCGACATATCTTCAGCACGCATACTACCTAGCAAACCACAACAAGCAACAGGGGCCATAAAACCCTGCAACACATCTTCAACCCCGCAATATCGCCAAAGCAGTAAATCCCGGGGTAAGGCGTACCACAGTATGGTATCCCAGTCGGCATGTGGCATGTTCGTGTGGAGAAGATCGCCCTTCCAGGGCTGCTGGTGATCGACGACACGGAGTGACGGGACCTAGTCATTGACAGGATTGGTATTCTCAATATAGCGTGGTAGACTCAGCGGAGCGCGATGCATGCTCATCGCCAGTCAAGTTTGGCATTATTGGTGACGAATGATGTTGGTGAGATGGAAAGTTTTGGAGATTGGCGATCAAATGCTGCAGCCCGCGAGTCAGGAACATTTCCTTCTCTGGACGACATATTCGATTGTCCGTATCAAACAAGCAACCTTTATACTCGACAACACATAGCCCAGAACAATGTCCGCAGATGTGAGGCTAGACTTTCAAAAGGCGAAGAAACATGACTTTGGTATCGGGAAAGTATTTCTCACATTCAACACTAAATTTAACAAATACAATATCTCGGCCATCATCAACTGAGATCGAGAGATCGTTGAAGCCGAGCCCAAAATAGATCCATCCACCCAACACAGATCGTGAAGGACAGTTGTGAAAAGACCATTCATGCCCAAATGCATAGCAAAATGATAACAACAACGCCTGCTAATCCGAGCACGTGATGATGATTGAGGTCCACCTCCGCTAAGCAAGATCAAAACTTCAAGCAATTTTTTGTACTTCATCCGCTCGCCAATACAATCCAGCAACCGCACTTCTATCTCTTTCTCGTGATGCGTAGAGCACCCGTCTTGAACAAGAAGAATATGCAGCCAGTGAATCGGATAACGGAGAGACCAGCCGTGACCCAAAGCAATGCTGTGAAGAAAGTGGCTGTACGCTTGGTGGCTGCTGACGAAGCCTATTATTTCAGTGAGTATATGTGATAAAGACAGGGAAAAGATGACTTACAGGGAAGATGAAATCGAATGTCTCGCTGGTGATGATGATGACAATGATGATGTTTGAGAAAATCCAGGTCGACACCAATTTGGTACGGAAGGACTTGTAGCCATCGTCTGTCGTCTTGGTGTTGTCTTCAGGGGTTGCCACGAATGGTGCCAAAGCTCTCTTCACAGTCGCTTCGAACTGACTATCAATATCCGCTTGAGCCAGATCGACTTCTTCAATAACTGTGTGTTTGCCGTCACTCGACTTCTCGGTCTTAGCCGAAGGAAGAGCTTCAGATTTGTCGGATCCTTTGGTACCCCAGGAGACATCGTGCCAATTGCTGAAAGCGTAGACGTTGAGAATGTTGGTGAACGAAGGCATGAGCAGAAGATATTGTGGGAAAGACGTGAACATGTGCCATGGGTCGAAGTACAAGAAGGAGGCGATGTAGTAGAGACCGAAAGTAGCGACAACAGCGATGAGAATGACACCGACACCATCTGGGGAAAAGAATTTCTCGAGGTCGTTGAAGTTGTCCTTGACCTCGTTTCCGCTGAGGGCTTTTCCAAGGAGGTAGAACGACAAGACGATGAGGTAGAGCTGGATGATGGCAAACACGCAGAAGGAGACGATGTAGGATATCCTGGATCCTTTGGGTCTGTTTCCAAGAGCTAAGATGAACTGCAGGATGACGAAACCAAGGTAGATGTACTTGAGCACGGCATTGACGTGAGGCGAGTATTTGATCCCAAACGGCCATCCCTTGTTCGCAGTTGTCTCTGTCGGGTTTTTGATCTCATCGACAGTACCACCAACAAGATCCATGATAACAGAGGTAGTCAACCAGAAGGAACCCAACATGAACCACGATAGTACCAGCATGGAAACGTTGTAGAACATCTGCAGAACGAAGAAGAATTTCCGGATCGGGTTGTGGCCACTCTTGAAGAATCGGCCGAAATGCATGAGCGAGTAGATACTGGCAGCGAACGAACCGTTCAACCAACGACGACGCTGAGAGATGAACTCGGGAGCAGACTCCGGCACATCAGTTTCTCCCTTGGAAGCTTTGACGTAGGTGAGATGCCATTTCGAACCAGCTTTGGCGACAAGTTCGAAGCACAGAATACGATCTTCGGCCAAGAACATGTTCTTCTTGAAAATGCCCATACCATCGATACCCTTTGGTCCCAGAATTTTGGCGAGAGTGTGGTCACCGTGGAAATATTGCTCAAGAGGCCTGCCCATGATTGCACGGTATCGGTATGCAGAGAAAGCACCAGGCAACACACTGACGTATCCGAAAGAACTTTCCAAAGGTTTATCCAGGATATTACTGATCTTGTACTCGAAATTCTGACCAGCGACAAGCGGGTTGAGGAGATTTTTCCAGCCCTACAATACGAGGTTAGGAGGATATAAATTGGCATATCTGAGTATACTCACCCGACCTAACATAGCGTGAATCTCACCACAAGCACCTCCCAAGTTCTTGTCGTTGTAAAAGCCCTCCCAGAGCGCTAGCAACGATTTTGGACCTGGCTTAGTACCGGCATCGAGAAGAATGCACACTTCCGGGTTAAGAATGCGGCCGAATGCGGTGAACAGCCAACGATGTGAGTTGATCTTCTTCGTGTTCTTTTGCTTCAAGCAGAACATCATCTGAACGGGTGGGAGGGTGGTGGCACCATCATCAAGGGGCCGAATCAGCTGTTGGTTTGCGGTAACCGATAATTGCGTGGTGTATTCGAACTGGCAAGACGTTAGCATTGCGAAAACGCATGGATCATGATTTCAAACCCACAATGTGAGCAGTTGTTTCCTTTCCATCAATATCTTTCTTCATCAGACCATCTTGATAAACACCAACAGTCGCGAGGAGATCGAGGGTACCCTTGTCGCAAGGATCGATACCATCAAAAACCAAGCAGACAACGATTTTCTGCCAAGCTGGGCCTCCCTTGTTCCAGAATTCGGATTTCTTGAGGTTCACAATCTCTCGAATGTTCTGCATGACACCGTGCAATGTACGCGCTGTGAGCACCTTGTCTTCGTTGTAAGCCGTAATGGCAATGAGAAGCTCGGTGTGACGATTGTACATGGCTGGTCGCAGATTATATCCATTCTTGAGGGTAAAATCATTGGGATCACAAGTTGCAGCGGTGTCTTCACGTTCATTAGCTGCTAAGTGACAGAAGTTGATGAGAATTTGCAAACGCACATCGCATATGGGTGAATTCCTCGCTGCCGGCTTCGAGATCATTCCTGTACTTGGCCTGGATGGCGTTCTGAATGGCGCTGGGAACTGGGTAATCGGCACTCAAGACGGCGCCCTGTGCAAGTTTGATTTTACGCGTGGCATTGCGCTTGAGTCCACCGCCGCCGGGTTGTTGACGTTGTCTCCATGCTTCTGTTGAGCTTGTCTCACTCCTGCTATATGGTGAGGCGATCCTGGGTGGCACGTCGTAGCCAGCCTGCTGGTCCTCGGTGTAGCCCTGATTGTAGCCGGGGCCATAAGCAGTGTTATCGGCATAAGTCTCGCTGAGACTGTATGTGGAGGTTGGTCGCTCATGGGGAGTCCTCATACGGTCTGAGTGGTCAGAGGCGTACTGGTTGCCAAAAGGGCCTTCATGAGTGCCGGTTGGGTCGGCATGTAGTAGCGACCGGGCGACCTCATTTTCGTCGTCTGAGCCCCGGCGCGATCCTGGACCGTGATATTGCTGTTGAAGAGTTAGTCCTTTGGAATTTCCAGTTGTTTGCTTCGCGTGCTCACAGCTCCAGGGGGCTGGCTGGGGTCATTGTAGCCCCGGTCGGCGTAGCCTTGGTGAGCCATTGTGCAGCAGACTCAATAATATGATGATAGGATGGCAATCTTGGGCACAAGCGAGTGAATGGAGGGATGAAGAGGTGGAGAGAGTGTTTGTCGGAGGAGGAATTTGGTGGTGAACCCCGAACGGTCTTTTCAGCTCCCTCCCTAAGGACCCTGACAGCGTCAGACGTACCCTGCTCGGATCCCTGTCTTGTGCTGACCCTGCTCGGATCCCAGTTCGGTGCTGATCTCGCGCTAGTCCGCAAGGGGTCTGGCCTTGACGCCTGTCTCCGGGCTCGGCCAACAGGAAGTCTGAGTCGTGTCTTGCAAGCGGCTGCTTTGTTTCAAGCCTAGGTGGGGTCGTCCTTGGAGGGATATTGGAATGAGGCACAAGGAAAAGATCTGCTTCTCCTGAATGAAGATTCTGTTAAGAGGCCAAGTATTGTGAATTGTGAACTGTGAAGACCGAGTTTGGTCTTGTCCAAGTAGTACGAGTACGATATGCTACTCCGAGTACGAGTACGATACTCGGAGTACGACCAAGGTAGTCTTCGCCGTATCCCGCCCTCTGCCTTGATCCCGCGCCTTGATCCCGCCCTCCGCCTTGATCCCGCCCTATTGATAGTTTGTATACACAGCCTCCTTGCCTTCACCACCTATTCCTCAGCCCCCCAGACTCCACCCTCACACAGACAACACACTGCATTTACCGTTACATGCACTTCAGTCAGCTGCGCCAACGAACTTCGCTTCTTACTCAACCTTTCCGCAAGCGGCATGGAATCTAGGAAGAAAAATGTGGCCATCGTATGCTGCCACGCTATCTACCAAGGCTCGGAGCCTACAGACGAGCGCAATTGGCGGCTTCAGAGCTTCCAGCGGAGTTCTGGCTTGAAACCCGGTGAGCATTTGACCTTCCTGCGACACATCGAAACCGCCGTTGAGCTACTGGAATCCAAGTCTGTAGACTCCGTCATCTTCTCTGGAGGTCGAACAAACCCAGATGTGGCACATTTGAGTGAAGCACAAAGCTATCTCAATGCCTTGCAGCACACGAGAAGAGACGCGATTGATATGCTTCTCCTTGAAGAGCATGCCACAGACAGCTACCAGAACCTCTTATTCTCCATCATTCTGTTCAGACAGACCTATGGCTACTATCCAGACGAGATTGTCATCATCACACACACCTTTAAGACGGCCAGATTTTTGGACCTTCACGCAAAGGCTATACACTGGCCGCTAAATCGCATCCGCGTTCTAGGTATCAACCCTCCATTTTCTCGTAAGTTAAAATTCCATACCTGAACTGGCAAATAATTGGCTTGTTTATTGTTTACATTGCCAGGGGCCCAGGGCCTCCATCGCTATTTCCGAAAAGATCGCCGGATTCCTTGTGTCAATCCCCCTTGTCTTAAATCAATACATGAGATTTGCTCCAAGGGGACATCGGCCAATCATGTCTGCCTTGTCGATTTCAGCCTCGCGTGATGTCATTCATCACCAAGTGGTCGGACATGTCTTCTGGTGTATATTTCGGGGTATTCCCAGTTATCCCTTGACCTTTTGCGCGTCTAACCAATCAACTACCTAGAAAATGAACTCGAAAGCACAATAGCGATGGAGCATCGACATGCATATCTTCCTTTCTCGTCGGACCTCTATGGTACAGGCGAAGCACTTGCCAGGAAAAGATCAAATCGAAGATGGGATCCGGACACGAGCATACTTGACTTGAGCAATGGTCTAGAAGACGTCGTCAAGCAATTGTTGCTATGGGCAGGCGGCGATGACGGAATTGAGGTATTTCCACAAGCTCTGCCATGGGAATGATGTATACCCGGACTCTGGAGGGAAACACGCAGCGCTGTAACCGAGAAGAGAAAAGAAGCATTATATAAGGGGCGGCCTCAACAGCAACTTCTTCCTTCCATGAGAAGGAAGCATTATTTATAGTAATAAATCCTTCTAGCGCAATGCAATGCGCGCTCAGTCCATGTGAGGCTCAAAGGTGATGAGTTTCAAAGCACCAGCTCAAAGGCCTGACCTGCTGCGGGACTTACCCCGTCAGAAGGTCAAATCAGAAAGGGCCAAACCAAACCAATGATAATAAATGTCAATGTTTTTCATGCCAGCCTCGAACTAGACCAGCACAGCCACTCGTCACCCCTGTCAAGCGGACCGAATGCCACAACCGCCCCTTTATACACCACATTTTCTCACTAAAGTCCGCGTCCACTCTATGGGTCATTGGGTCCCCTTGATCGCCTCATCTCATCGTTCCCACATCCACTTTCCTCCTTTCATGCAAGATCTGCACTTCGTCAGAATGTGGATGACTGTATCCAGGAGAACAAGAGAATCATCCGCACTCTCAATTGGTAGCTTGCAAGGTCCAGAAAGAATCCGCTTGTACCATGGTCAAAATGGATAACTCGGGGCCCGCCTCAACCTTCGTCAACAAAGCCGATGGGCTTCAAGAATGGACCGTGGCCATGTGCGAGTATCCTCTGTATCCTAGTTCCCCACCATCCAGCACAGACACAGATATTTGCTCAAAATCTGTATGTAGCCTTCGTATATGTATGCCCTGTATTCGAGTTCTGGGTTAGTACACGAGCAGGAAATGAACCAATGTCCTTCGCTATTCGTATCTAAACTGACTACACATTTCGCTGGTGGCCCATGCTGGATTGAGCCTCTAGGATCTACTCAATCGCTCCATACTTTGTCCATGATCCTGACGACAATCTGTCCAGAGAGGTAAACAAACTGCACCCGCGTTAGTGATGGCTACGTGCAAACTCAAAATGCACAAAGCCGTCTCGCACAATACAGCTCCCAGACACAACAAGGCCACAAACATAGTCATTTCGTGCAAAATATAAATGTTGGAATCTAGGATAGTCACATCCTCCCTTCCACTAACCACCTAAACCCAACATCCCCAACCGCCTACTTACCACCGCAACCCCTCCACCCACCCACCCCAAAGACGCAGAAATACCCTCCTTCCTCGCCCAACTCTCAACACAACAAACCCACCTCCACAACCAAGTCTCGCAACACGCCTCTCTAAAAGCAAACTACGATACTCTAATCGTCCATATCGGTCGCACAGTTCGCCATCTGGACGGAAACGGAATGTCTGATGTTGTGAGGAGATTTCTGTTTGAGGGGATGGCGGACGTGAATGTGGGGAATGTATATTGGGCGAATAGGGAGGACGAGTGGCGGGGGAGAGGTACGCGTTCAAATGCATTCATCATATTCGCAGCAGTCAATAGTACTAATCCATCAAGAAGATCTAGCATTTTAGACGAATGAACTTTCAGACAAATCAAGAAGAGATCTAACAACATCAAATGTTCATCACACGACACGTAAAGTTCGTTTGTAAAAGTATGGTCTAGAGAATCGCCACCGATCGCACCGTCTCGAAAGAAGAAAGAACTCACAAAAAAAGCCGAAACACAAACTCCAAGCAGACGCACAACAAATCGCCCCACCAGTATTGAACCCTGCCCATATTTTGTTCCCTAATCCATATCGTGGTATATGTATTATCATCCGAACCGACTTGCCAAGCAAAGTACTCTTCCTCACGAATTACCCAAAACTTCTTTCAAGTAAAGTCATATCCCCAGTCAAAACTGCCCTTTTAGCAGCCTCACTCATCTTCCTCTTCTGATCTGCAGCCTCTTTCTCCCTTCTCGCCTTGGTCTTGGCACTCCCACTAGGTGCAACACCGGTCAGGATCCTCTTCTTGTCACTCGGTGTATAATTGATGAAACCGCCCATCTCTGCAGCAGGTGCTGCTCCTGTCCGACTGCTTTCTCTCGAGTGGTGTGTAGCCCGCGAGGCACTTCGACGATTTTGTTTGCGTTGGTCACGACGATTTGAGCTGCGGGGTAGGCTGTGGCTGTAGTTGTGATTTTGAGGTTGATGATCATGGGGAGGTCCGGGTGAAGGAGAGAGTGTAGAGCGATAGGATGAGGCGCGGGAGAATACTATCGAGGAAGCGCGTGTTGATGGTGTCATTGAAGAAGCTCTCTGGGTGTTGTTGAGATATGGAAGTGCGGTCATGGGAACGGGCGAATTGAAAGACCGATGGGACATTTGTGCCGGTGAAAAGTTTGCAGGGTTTGGTTGGTATACCATCTCATTCTGATTGTATGCTTGGGTTTGTACACGCTGTTGTGTTTGCATTGGCAGCATCTGTGCTTGCGGAGCAGTGTAGACAGAGTCAAATGAGGCTGAGGCTCCGCTACCGTAAGAGAAACGTTTAGAAGGCGTGGACGTGGGGTTCATGGCATCGGGCGAAAATTGCCTGTCGCTCGAATATGCGACCCTATCGCCCAGATTGGATGGGTGCATGTTAGTTATCCCAAACCCCAATGTGCGTGGTGTGATAGTGGCATCACATGTGGCTTCTGATTGGCCCGTCGGCCCACTCCACCAGTCCTCAGCCTTGCTATTCTGCAGAGCGTCTGCCGGGTGATTCCAGGGCTGAGATTCGGTTGCTTGGATGTGGGGCGAGGTCATCGGGTAGTCCGGACCCTCTGCGTGCGAACGAGGTGTGGAGGGGTAGGACGAGAAAGTGAGGCCAGGCTGAGAACCTGGGAAAGATGAGCCTCGAGCCTCAACAGTGGAGCCGACGGGGGAATGCGGTGTTCGAGACTTCTTGAGCTTCATGTCGTCGAGATCCTCCTCTGGTCTCGTTGTGTCGCGATAGAGGGGAGCTGAATCAGGTTCGAGTTGGTATCCGGGTTGCTGATAGAGTCTGCTTGGAGGTGGTGATCGACAATCTCCACGACATGGACGATACAGGTGCGATGAACGGGAAAGTGATCCAGCCTCTTTCCGATTCGAGAAAGATTGAGCCCGTCCTTGATCTGCGAGAGCAGAGTCTTCCCATCGTTGTGCGAGCATTGTGTGATTTCGCGATAGCTGTCGACCTCTCTCTCGTGAAAAACTCGAATGTCTTGATAGTCTGTTGCTTTCGAAATCATCTGCAAGCGAGGCCCGTCGTGTTTGCGTATCGATTGCTGGTAAGGTAGTCTCTTGAAGATCGTCGTGATTCGATGACCATACAGGCGTCTTAGAGGGGCTGCCAGGAAGCGCAACGAGATCAAGTTCAGTGTGGGAATGGAACGGGTCAAGGCTAAGTAGTGGATCATTTTCAGTCGACAGAAAGCTACCACTAGGTGCATAATTCGAAGAAAAGGCGTCCTCGAAAGATGGCAAGGCTGGATCATGGGTATCTCCGGCCATGGCAGAGTCATGCCAAGAGTTTTGAGCCTCATTGAAAATCGTCTCATTCGAGCACAGAAAAGCATTCTCTGACGTATCATTTCCGTGTGATTCTGGTATCAACTCCGTCATGCTTGGGTAGTCGAGAGGGAAATCGCTTGGGTCTTCTCCATTACGCCCATGAGAAGACTCTGTATTTACGAAGCTGTCAAAAAAGTCCTCGGATGATGGCGCCCACCGAGAGTCGCTGCTGGTCGGCTGGGTTGATACGTCTGGTTGCTGCCGGTGCTGCTGTTGGAATGAATCGATCTCCCATGACGAACTTGGAACGGTTTCGAAAGACATGGTGAATGTGCGGAGTCGAGTTGATTCTGCGTAGGTCGTGAAATGATGCTCTGTCCTGCAGGTAGCATATACATACAGCGAGATGGCAAATATGGAGACCAGCTAGCGTACAAGAAATTGTGAGTGGTTATATAAGTATCGAGTTGAGTTGCAAGAAGATGGCTTCTAGAAACCTTGAAACCATTCCTCTAGCAAGCCACGCAGCAATAGCCAAATTCCGCTTCAGAAAACGATTGCTATGGTGATAGGGCAGCTGATCATGAAATTCTTTGTAGGAATCCATGCAGACTGGTCAGCAAGCATTCCAGAGATGAGGCTCGCTATAACCAGGTTTAGTATTAATCCGATCGGAATGCCTTCTAACCTTTTAGATGATTTACGGTGTGCGTGAGGTGTGTACGATAGACAACTCGTATGAATCTTGCATGCAGACGACACTGATATGATGATTTCGAGCTAACCTTGGAGCAGAGTAAGGACCATCTTTGTTGCTGGATGTTGTCCACTGCTGAGCAAAGTTGGCTTTGACAGAGCAACAGGCCTCGAAGACTGAAAACAATCAACTTGGCCCTCCCCATGGTCATCGGAATTGGCCTGTGAAGGCTGTTTGTCTGCCTCGTGGGTGCACATTCCGCAAGCAGACTGCTGTATCGTATGGGCTCGGATTCAAAGGCCGTTCACCAGAGCACGAGAGTAGACGTTTCTGGAGAGAGAATTGAACAGATAAAGAGACGGTTGAGCTGGATTAAACATTGAAAGACGCGTCGAACGGAAGCATGTTGGGGGCTAGACGCGATGTACGAAAACAGCGTGTGCAGCAAGAGTCTCTCTCCGGCGTGAGAGAGCAGGCCTCAGTGGACAGCATGTCGCGACCGTAGTCCCAGTGCCTATTTAGGGGTGGATTGGTGTCCAGAGAGTCAGGGTGATGGGTTTCAGGCGTAGAGTAAGGGCGTGCTTGGTGTCAGAGCTGATGAGGATTGTAGAACGCCGGTGCCGGAATCAGACTCCCTTATCGATAACCCCAAGGTGATGCCTGATGCATGATGGACGTGCTGCTGCTGCCTGATGCCTGATGGATATATTATTGCTGCCTGATGCCTGATGGACAAATGACCCTCGTCTTCGACCTCGACAACCTCGGAGTGATGATGCCAAGCAAAAAATGTATGACGAAATGATCATCTACTTCTGATATCTCAAGTTCAGCCAATGGAAAAAATCCTAATAGACCTTCACAATTGTCGTTGAGTGAATCAACCAGCAGTCAGCTACACCATGTCTACCTCCAGATTCCTCATGCGCTCTGCCCGAGTCGCTCTCTCAAGCTCGAGACCGTTCGGCACCTCTACTAGACGATTTGCACTCAGCGATCGAGGCCACAGCAATGCAGAAGAGCACAGGAAGATCCAGACGGAGAAGCCTCTGAATCCGCATATGACGAACACTACTTCTACCATCGCCAATGAGATGCCCAGCATCGGCAAGGACAAAGCCCCCCCAGAGTTCATAACTTCCGTCGACCCAAACTTCGTGCCAAAAGACTCGACTCCCGAGAACACGGAGCGAATGACAGGCGGGACCCAAAAGGCTCCTCAGGAAGGTGTTAACACTGACCTCAAAGTGGGCGAGATCGAAGGTGGTTCGTTCAGGGTCGAACCATTACGCCGGACTGGAGAGGATAGCAACACGATGAGAGCGAGGTTATTATGTCCGTTTATACTGTCATGGGATTTTGCCTCCCCGTTTTTATCAACCGAATGCTGACACATTGCAATTGTAGACCAGAGTCGAAAACGGGGAATGCTGGAGGCTGATCTACTTCTATCCACCTTCGCTGATACGCATCTCGCAACCATGACTTCTCAAGAATTGGAGCAGTATGATGTGTTCCTGGACGAAAACGACTGGGACATTTACTACTGGGCGACCCAGCAACCTCCACCCACATCACAAGAATATGCCGAAGGGGGAGGACCAGATTTTGCTACTCCAACAGCACAGGGAACACCAGCTGAGGCCAAGCCAGTAGCGCCGGCTAAGGGCGAGTGGGCGCAGACTGTCGGCACGTTCAAAGCTGCATACAGACCTGTTCCGTCACGATGGAAGAATTCAAAGATTCTGGCCAAGCTAAGGAAACATGTTATAGATCGAAGTGCTGGAGGAATTCATGAGGCCTCCGCGAAGGGGGATGGGCAGGGTCTAAGCCAGACCGTCACCGGGACTGGGGGCGGTGGTATGGCATTCATGCCTCCAATCCGCAATTTCGATGTCTGAAACTTGTTTCTTGTTGCGGTCCACCAGATACATCGCCTTAGCATGTGATTATAGAAAAGCCGGTAAATTATCGATTGCAGTTCTGGCTGTATCAACAATGCTATCTTTGAAAATTAGAAGATCCTGTGACCAATTTGTGCTTGATAGCCCTTGGAGATGCTTCGAACATCCTAATGCGGCAGCATGCCAAGAAGAGGAAACAATTCCGCAGGTCGCGCTCAGCATCAGATGAAGATCTCAGTTCAACAACATACACACTTACATCCATCCGTCCACCATCATTACACAAACCTATGTATCTGGTCGACCATCTCATTCATCTTCAAGCCACCTGATACACAAAATCTTTGACAAAAGCTTCCTGTTGGCGTAGGATGTACCACTACTTATCTGATGTCTTGGATTCCTCAGGTAAGCACTGGACGTCCAAAGACATCACTCAGAGCCCATGAGACATGGTTCCCCAAACCTGATAGCAAAACGCATTCCGCGTGAGGTACCAAATTCGGCATCTTCTTTTTGGTCAGCGTAGCAACAGCCAGCCAGCGCACTTGGTAACACCAGAACAAATCATCTTGAACGCTTTTCGACAATCCAATATTCGAGTAAGACTGCCTTCACTGATCATTCTCGGTCAAATCTGCAAGATTTGGAAGATTGTCACAAAAGGATTGGAACTGAGCAAGACTCAGCAAGACTGGCTCTCTTTTTGATCAAGAAAAACAGAACGAAAACCCCTGGCAAGCTGCGCCAAAGAGATCTCCAAGAAGGTATCGATATCGATATTGATGCACGCATGATGTGTTCATCTGACCGATACCTGAGTACAGCAAGAGCGTGGATGGGCACCTCAGTCACTTGGAAGGCTACCCCGGCTGTCAACAAAAACATCATATAGTGCTTGCTACCTTCTGTTCTCTTTCAAACTTCCAAACCCTCGAATATCCACGCATTTTCACAGTCAACGTACCACCTATTAGACCTTTTCTATCAGAACTCCTACATAGCCTTCTAGCTCAAGCAGAACTTCAAAACCCACCCAGCCAACTTATCATTTCCGCCGTTCCCAGCCGGAATAGCTCATTGCTTGCCTAATAGCCAGTTCACACACATCTCGTCATGGCATCCATTCAACACACCCGTGTCCCTATCTATGAGAACCCTCGCTACCAGAAATCGGGCATTAAGTCATATGTCTCGCTCCTGCAGAAGTGTATGCCATCCCTTTTCACTATGAGGTTCGATCAATATGCTAATCTAGCCCTAGACGGCTTCAAGCCGACCAGGGATGGACCATTCTTCCGCAAGGCATCTATCCACAGTGAAGAAGATGGACCTCACAAGAAAGCCCTGGGATTGACAGACCTGTATTCACTTCGGAAGTCACATCATCTGCGCCACGAGACGCCTGCTGCTGTATCAAGTGAGGACACTCAATCGCAAGCGGATAAATCATCCGAGTCCTCCTCAGGCAGAGCTACCACGGATGACCAGCAGAATGACTCGATGTACCTCACACCAGTCCTTATTGGCGACCAGCCGATGATCCTTGACTTTGACACGGGATCTAGTGATCTTTGGGTACTTTCTCCTTTTACTCCTCTGACATTTCGATAATTGACAGTTCGCATCCAGGTTTGGTCAGTTTATCTTGACACAGTCACCAAAAAGCTGGGCGAGGCTTCAAACAAACACATATATGATCCTTCCAAGTCTTCTCCTCCAGCCAGTCCCATGGCAGGCAGTACATGGAAAATCTCATATGGTGATGGATCCTTTGCTTCTGGCACCGTTGTCACCGATACTTTGACCGTCGGAGGTATCAAGGTGAACCGCCAGGCCATCGAATGTGCACAGCACCTTTCCCCCTCCTTCGTGAGAAGTGCAGGAGATGGATTGCTGGGCCTCGCTATGGGGAACATCAACACGGTCAAGCCTCAACGTGTGCAGACCCCAGTGGAGAATATGATCACCCAGCAGGACATCACAAATAAGCTATTCACCGCCTACCTGGGCAGCTGGAGAGATGCCGAAGAGGACGACAAGGGTCAATCCTTTTACACATTTGGCTACGTTGATGAGGAGGTCCTCAAGCATTCCAACGCCACAGAGCCTTACTACACACCTCTTGTCAACCCAGAGCAGGGCTTCTGGAAATTCGCTTCTCCTTCATACACAATTAATGGAGAAAGCTTCGCTTGTAGCGGAAACACAGCGATTGCCGATACGGGAACGACACTTGCTCTTGTGGCCGATACCGTCTGTGATGCTATCTACAAACGCATCCCAAAAGCGTATTACGATTCATCCAATCAAGGTTATGTTTTCCCCACGGATACCAAGGAGGAGGATCTCCCGTTGGTTGGATTTGCAGTCGGCTCTGAAGGAAAGGTATTCACTTGTGGCAAGGAGGATCTTCTTTTCGCTGAAACAGCGCCGGGATGGACGTATGGAGGGATACAGTCGCGTGGTGATTTGCCGTTTGATATTCTGGGTGATACGTGGTTGAAGGGGGTATATGCTGTGAGTTTGCCCTCCCCCCCCCCCCTTTTTTTCATATCAAATTATGCTACCCTGTTTGTGGTTCATTTATTGGGTTTATGCTGACTTTTTATGCGCTTTCTAGGTTTTTGATCAGGGAAATTTGCGCTTTGGATGTGTGCAGAGGATTGAGAAGTATACGAACTTGGAGCCGCCTCAGTAGGTTTGTTCGTCTGGTCTATTTGCTCGTGTATGCACTTGACTGATGTGGTTGAAGGAGCGCGAAGAGCAAGTTGAAGCATGATGATTGTTTTATACAGTAGTGTCTGGAACACGATTACCTAGAGGACGCTTTTGGTATTTCTAACCTATTCTATCAATAAAGAAATATTTCTCTTGCTTTTGTTTTTGTCGAACCATAATTCTGTGCTCCGTCCTTTTTGCTTTCCTGTTTCATTGTTATCTGATATTCTGTTTTGTACTCGATCGTCTGTTATAGTACTCGATCATCTTGTTTATACTCTAGCACCTTGTTCCGTACTTAATCGCCTTATTTGCTATTATCCAGTCTAGTCTTTAGCCTCGACATCGATAATCTATTGATCCTGAATCACCTAAGCCCTCCTACTCAAGATATCGTAAGATAGTACGGAAAGAATCTTCTATTTTCTTACTTTATAGTTATTATCTAACTACTCTCAATATAGAATATAGGTAAACTATTCTCGACCGTAATCCTTACGACGTACAACCAATCCCTTTCATTACCTCGAAGAGATACCGTGTTTCAAACGCGTTTTAAATATTAAGAGAAGATAGATAACAGATATACAGTTACTAAAGAACGAGATATAGCTAAACGCTCCACTTATTTTTCTCCGAAAATAGGTCCTATTACAGGAAATTGAGTATCTAGAAGATTTCTATAAGAAGGATAGAGAAATCAAATCTTTACCTTGATAAAATATACAATATCCAAATATATCTTTACAAAGTAAATCGCTATTCAATACCCCCCGATCTCCTATACTAGCACCCCTCCAATCAAAAACCTACTACCTCATCAAATCCACACATCTACACTCCCCATTCCCATCCCATCAAACCCTACTACCATCCTTTCCAAGGCATTTCCCAAGATCGAGACGCGGTTTCCCCGTTTATCCTATCCTATATATTTTCAATCGCGTCGTTGAATTCTTCTACCTATACTTCGTTCTCATCTAAGAACAAGTATAGAATGAAGATGAAGCTTTATTTATCTGTGAATAATTGAATCCCTTGATGAGGAACTGCCAAATAAGGTTTATAATTCTGATATTGAAATGTTCACATTTTCATTACTACTAGTCCCTCGTCCCGGACCCATGACTGATTCAGCAAAAACGAGCTAAACAAGCAAGGTCCAAAACAATATTTTGGGAAAAAATAAAGGGCAAAGAAAGCCAGAGCCATCGCAAGGGTTGAGATTTCTACTCTGTATGGGACGAACGAGTTGCCGCTGTCTTAGGGACAAATGGTATACAAACAAGGACTCACCACTCTAGAATACATTTCTCCCGCCCAAATCTCATGAGTGTCGATTGCCCATCCATAATCTTTTGATACAATGTCCTGTTACCTCATACCATACGCCATGCGTGTGAGTGACGCAAGTAAATCGCAACGCCAGATCGTTATGGCTTCTATAGTACAACAGCAGATTCCCATGTGTGAAACGACAGAATAAGAAATGCCGACGAAGATAACGATATGAAGATCATCCTACCAGCACCTTCCAGTATCATCATCAGTTTCGATCGCCACCATATCCTCCCGGTGTCCTGCCGCCATAGCCGCCTCCATTGCGACCTTGGTATCCACCAGAGCTGCCTCCTCGTGAGCCTCCGCGGTCGCCAAATCCGCCTCGAGATGAACCACCTCGGAATGAGTCACCTCGATCACCGAAGTCGCGTCGTGGAGGTCTGTCGCCTCCTCCAAAGCCACCACGGGACGAACCGCCTCGGTCGCCAAAGTCTCGTCGTGGAGGCCTATCTCCACCTCCAAACCCACCGCGAGACGAGCCTCCTCTATCGCCAAAACCACCACGGGATGACCCTCCTCGGTCACCAAATCCGCCACGAGATCCTCCTCTATCGCCAAAACCACCACGGGATGGCCCTCCTCGGTCACCAAATCCGCCACGAGATCCTCCACTACGGCTGTTCGTCATGTCATCGCCAAAGCCTGACGAAATGTTGACACCAGGAACATTGTCAATCTGCAGCCTCCTGGCTAACCCAGCGGGGACCGACGGTGGCTTCTCCAAGCCCCATCCGTAACGTGCAAGTCTATTCATGGCCTCAATCATGTTTCGCTTTTGGGGAATGAACTGGTAGATTCCTAGGAGTGCAAGATAGACCTTGCCCATATCTCGAAAGTCCACCCTCTTCAATGCCTTGCCGAGATCCGTCAAGATAGAGGCGACATGAGCGGGGACTTGCGCGGAAGTGGACATGTCGACCTTAGGTGCATGTAGAGTATCGTCTTCGATGAGTGGGAGATTCTTGAGCCGGTGCTGGGCCTCCCTCATTTCAATCTCAGTCAATAAAATCCAAGACTCTCCCTCTTTTCCAGCACGACCAGTACGTCCCACCCGATGGATATACGTGTCACGATTTTGTGGCTGGCCAACCTGGATGACATGGGTCACGTTTGGGAAATCCATGCCTCGTGCTGTAACATCTGAGGTGAAGAGAAGTGCACTTTCAGCCTGCTTGAACCAACCCGTGGCCCTCGTTCGTTGCTCCTGGGTGAGTTTTGAGTGAATCTCATATATTTTCGTTGAGCCAAATGTGGGCTTTCCATCTTCGCCGCTCAAATTGCGAAATATGCTTGCAGCCAGTGAGACCTCCGCAGTTGATGGGAAGAAGACCATAGCCTTGAGTGGCAAGCCTCCATCGCTTGCCTGGATCTCACGTTGGGCCAACTCATACAAAGTCGGAAGCAAGTTTTCAAGTCCCACTACTCTAACCATCTTTTGAGGAACCCTATCAATGGTGGGAGCCTCGTTGTCCTGGATACACTTGACGAATTGGTATCCTTTTTTGAGAGTCTGTCGGACGAGGTGAATGACCTCACGAGGAATGGTGGCAGAGAACATCAGGGTCTGGCGGTCCTTCTCCCGACGATCTGGACATAGTTGTTGGATCGCCTCAATCTCAGTCCAGAAACCTGCATCGAGCAGTCTATCAGCTTCATCGAGAACGAAGCAGTCTAGCTTGGGTGCGTCGACTCCACTGTATGGGTCCGAGAGAATATCCTTGACACGGCCAGGAGTTCCAACCAGAATATGGCATCCTTCCTTCTGCGTCTTCCGCAACATGAAGGCCTTCTGTGTGCCACCAACTGCGGTTTGTACGATAACATTGGTGTTTGCACACATGCGCCTAGCTTCTAGACCAATCTGCTCGGCGAGTTCACGGGTGGGAGAGATTACTATAGCGCGAATATCGGAGGCTTGCGTCCTATTTCCTCGCGTTCGGTAGGCGAGATCTGGGTCTTGTTGAAGGATACGTTGAAGAACAGGGAGAAGGAAAGCAATGGTCTTTCCTGTACCGGTCCTTGCTTGCGCGATGCTGTAGGCTCATTAGCAATTTATTTGACTATTCCCTGAGAATGATCGTACATATCGGTGCCGTCCAATGCAGCGGTGATGGTGGCGCTCTGAACCTCCGTCATGGTTTCGAGCTTCATTTCTCCGGTCAGAGTGCTGACAACATTCTCATGAATGACGCCTGTCGTCGCAAGATCTTTAAACTTGGTTAAAGGGCCTTCAAACTGGTCGACAGCCTCTTGTTCGTCCTCTGCCAGTTCGCGCGCGGCGGCCTCTTGCAGCCATCTGGAGGAGTGGTGGAAGGTCCTTGTGCGTGGAACTCTGGTGATTTGCGAGGACAGTGAAGAGGGGCGGAAACTGGGGACTCTGGAGGAGGATGTTACAGAAGCGATTGATCGAGGTATCGATGCCGTACATCTTCGCAATGCTCCCAGCATGGTGGGAGAGGGTATCGAGAAGACGGTCGCCAATTGACGAATATTAAAAGACACGGTAGGATTGAAGTGCTCTGGAAGGAGAATTGAAGTAGAGATCAATACGGCAGTGTGTCTGGATGCTGCTCTGTGTTTTGAGCGCGCGACGTGGGAGTAACTTTGGCAGGATTATTTTTTTGGCTAGCGCCTCGATTGCAGAGAAAGTCGAAACACGTGACAGCCTTGCGGGAATGTAGTTGAGAACTTGAGCATGTTTTGTCTCATTCTCCTCAGTGGTGCTAAGTAATGATTGCATCGTCTCCATATCTATGAGATTCACGAGGGCTTGAGTAGGTCTACATGCAGACTCAGTCGGAGGTGCAGTCGAGGCCGAATAGAATAGGAGATGCCACTTTTGTCCGCAAGGGGACAGACATATATACCTAGAGACCACGGGGACGGACGTATATAGAGACCACGACTCCCGACATAGAGAGACCACGACTCCCGACATAGAGAGACCACGACTCCCGACATAGAGAGACCACGACTCCCGACAGCTGAATTCACGACAACCACTCCCACAACTCCTCCCAACATGATGTCCACCATGCAGTTCGCCAGCTATTTGCTGTTCCTAGCTCTCCTCCCTTTCGCGTCTGCCCTCAAATTCGAAATGCCCGCCCATCACGGACACGAGTCAGCCAGCAAAGAACGATGTATACGGAATTTTGTCGCAAAGGACCAGCTCGTCGTTGTCACGGCGAATGTCGATGGTTTCAGAGGAGACGGACAACAGCTGAACATGCACGTTCGTAACCACCCAGTCGCATATTCAGTTGCCATTGTGACTAACAATGCTATGTACAGATCAAAGATGCTGTTGGAAACGAGTATGGTCGACCGAAGGATGTTGTAGGCGAGAACAGATACGCCTTCACCTCGCACGCCGATTCTGCCTTTGACGTTTGCTTCGAGAATATTCTCACAAATAGTATGTCTACACACCAGGTGCTGCCAATGGACAAGTTATTAACAAAGGAACAGCACGAGACTTAGTCGACCCATCGCGGCATATCGAACTCGACATCGACATTGGCGCCGATGCAAAGGACTGGTCAGCCATTGCCGCAGGAGAGAAGCTCAAGCCTACCGAAGTCGAACTACGAAAAGTGGAAGAACAAGTCGCCGAGATCGTTGCTGAAATGGATTACCTCCGAACCCGAGAACAAAAGCTGAGAGACACCAATGAGAGCACCAACACACGTGTGAAATGGTTCGCCACTGGGACAATGTTTTTGTTGGTCGCATTGGGCGCGTGGCAGGTTATCTACCTCCGAACATACTTCAGGTATGTTCACAATACACTCCTGCTGAATCTAATCACTAACTTGCGACCAGATCCAAGCACCTTATCTAGACACGATAGCCTGTCCCTCCTGTACTTTTATGAGACCTTGGATGGCGGTGTTGGAGCGTCACTGGCTGGTCTGGTGGGCAAAAGCTGTGCGTTTGAGCGGGTGTCGATCGGTGCTTACAATGTATAATGAGCTGCAAGCTCGGGATCATGGATACCCGAGAATTCTCATGCTCCTGAGATTTATGCAAGACTTTTTGGGATATCAAGGGCAGACTTCTGCTACCCTAACTTTCTCTGTCTCTTCGCGTGAAGACCCTACGCTTCTACCAGCTTCGCATCAAGGATACCATCACATCAGCACTCCAGCGTAATGGTCCAATTCATGTGCATTCCCAAATATCTTGGAACTGGAAACAACAATCCTCTCGCGATCCCCAAGGACCAAATAGCCAGAAACCACATCCGTATCGTCATGACCCGATTTACGATGTCAAACGATCTTTTCCTTGATCGTTGGATGGGGAGTATCTTGCGTAGGCTAGCTTGTATGGATTCTGGATATTTTGATTGCGTTGGATATGTCATCTATTTGGTGCATGTTTTGACCAGCCATGAGGTTATTCTAGGATATTTTTCTATACGTTCACTTGTCACCTTAAACCATCCTCCCTCATTCCTCTACCCCTTTCCCAGAACCCCCCTCGCCATCTCCCCCGTCTTCATTCCTTCACCCTCCGCCTCCCGTCCGACCTGTCCCTCAAACCCAGCCTCCAAAATCTCAATCAACTCATCCAGCTTCTTGATACATAAATCGGTATGTTCATGCTCAGCCAAGTCGGCGTTGACTTCATTGACGAGTAACACTGTTGCAGCACCAGCGCGATATCCAGCTGTCATGTCGTCGATGGAATCACCGACCATGATTAAGTTGTTTGCAGAGGGGAGGGACCATGATGAGGCGATGTGAAGGATGCCCGCTGGTGAGGGTTTAGGGGGTCGAAAATCGCGTGTGCTATTTCATTATCAATACCTGTCCCCAAATATCTCTTCTACAGATAAGCAGCACACTGCAGACCAAACCTAATCGAGAGATGAGTTACTCACATAATTGGCGCAAAATCATGCCCCTTCATAAACTTCTCGATCAAATGATTCACTGGCGTATCGAAATTCCTCGTACAAATTCCCTTCCTGATCCCCCGTTTTTGCAGATAGTCCATTAGTTGGACAAGACCCGGTTGCGGTGTTTGTTTTATCATGGCTGTGCTTTCGATGTCGCGGATCTTTTGCATGGCGGGTTCTTGCTCGTTTTGAGGGAGAGAGTAGATGTGGTCGAGGATGTCGGTGGGCTTTTGGATGCCGAGGGCGGATCGCATTTCGGCGAACATGTAGTTTTGGGGTTCGCCTGTTGTGAGAGGGTGTTGGTTAGCTGGGTTTGCGATGTGGTGACTGTTGCTGCGGAAGAAAGGTGGCCGACAAGGAAATTGTGAATGAATGGGAAAACATTGGGGATATAGAGAGAGAAGTGCAAAGGTCGATTTCAAACATTTTGCTTTTGTAGCAAAATTCGAATCAAGATCACCAGGTCTCCATCTATTGTGAATTTTGCGTAGCCAGTAGTGAAGGTATTATTCAATTCTCTGAACGCCAAGTAATCCACAATCGCATTTCTCATATCCCACTGGAAAGCGAGTAACTCTTCCGTCACGAAGTCTCCTGATCGGATACCATTTTGAAGCTGAGCGAGCAGATCATAGAGACAAGCTTGGGAAAGAAGAAGGGAACATGATCGCTGGAAAAGATATGCCAGACCCAATGGAGGCTGGGCTCAAAGGATCGATGGTGGTAAGCTACCACTCAAACCCCTTGCTCCCAGTTGACCAACTACAAACATCGAAGTGAAATAACAAATAGAAGGCGGTCATGCCTTCAAGTTCTGACAGTTCGAAGTGAGATAGAATACTGACAGCAGGAATGGAAGAGGAAAACAAGAGACTGGGTGATAAACAAAGGAACGTACACAGAGTTCCATCAACATCAAAGACAATCCCATCCAGTTTCGGTGCTTGGCTTCCAGACTTTCGTTCGGGATTCAACGCAGCGAAACGACGCGGCTCTTGAGCTCGACTCATGGCTGTAAAGGATCGTACTGTTGACCTCGAGATGAGCAATGGGGACCGAGTGGCGGCTTGCGACGATATAGGAAGGACAAATCTTAGCATAGATATTAATTGATCAGCCCGATCTGATAGGTGTTGTGTTTACGTGAGGTGTAGATTTGACAGAGATTTGACACCAGGGAACAAGTTGCCGTTGGAGCTAGAAGCCGTAGGAAGCTCGATGCGGTATTCGACGATACAAGGCTCCCCTGTTGTCATTCATGGCGAACAGAGCATCTTCTGAGGAAGGAATTGGCTGGATTTGGAATCAAGAAGTCTCACTTCAGACTATGCGACAACGACCCGCTTGGGACAATGCCATGGACAGTGGATATACATGATAATCTAGCCAGGAGAGGCCACATAGCCCTTTGTCTTCCAGAATGTTTCCGGCCATGGCTTGGCGAGCCGATGCACCAAAGTGAACACCTGTCCGCTGAAGCTTCCAGCAACACGACCCTCCTCATCACCACCACCCTCCCCCCATAAATCTGGGTCTGACAGACTACTTCTCTCCTTCACTCATTCAACCACCTCCTGCCTTTGGCTTTAATATTGTCGACATTGAGGAATTGCCCCCCCCCCCATCCAACAGTTCCTTAAGCTCCCCCCTCACCATGCGCTTCTCCCAAATCGCAACAGCAGCTCTCGCTGCTGCCGTCGTTCGTGCCGATGCTGTTGAGGATGTTAAAGAGGCCGCATCTGACGCCTCTGCGTCAGTGGCATCAGCAGTTTCAGAGGCCACTGTGTCGAAGCCAACCTTCACCGTACGTTCACAGCCTCGTGTAACCAAGAGTTATATAACTAACACTCACTCAGCCCACGACCATCAAAGGTGCTCCCTTCCTGGAACAATTCACAGACGACTGGGAGTCAAGGTGGAAGGCTTCGCACGCAAAGAAGCAGAACGACAAGAAAGAGGATACCGAGGAATGGGCGTTCGTCGGCAACTGGGCTGTCGAAGAGCCACATGTCCTCAATGGCATGGTTGGCGACAAAGGTCTTGTAGTCAAGGACAAGGCTGCTCATCACGCCATCTCCGCCATTTTCAAGAAGCCCATCAACCCAAAGAAGCAGCCGCTGGTTGTTCAATACGAAGTCAAACTTCAGGGTGAGTTTCTTGCTCCTTGAAATAGCATTGCATCACACTAATCATCAAACAGAGGGCCTTGAGTGCGGTGGTGCCTACTTGAAGCTTCTCCAGGAGAACAAGAAGCTCCACAAGGAGGAATTCTCCAACGCCTCGCCATACATTATCATGTTCGGTCCCGACAAGTGCGGAGCAACGAACAAGGTCCACTTTATTTTCCGCCACAAGAACCCCAAGACCGGCGAGTATGAGGAGAAGCATCTCTCTAACCCTCCAATGGCCCGAATCTCCAAGACCTCGACCCTCTACCAGCTCGCTGTCTTCCCTAACCAAACCTATTCCATCTCCCTCGACGGTGAGGTTGCACGTACTGGCAGTCTTTTCGAGGACTTCACTCCCTCCGTCAACCCTGAAAAGGAAATTGACGACCCCGAAGACAAGAAGCCAGAGACTTGGGTTGACGAGGCTCGCATTGAGGATCCCGAGGCCAAGAAGCCAGAGGACTGGGACGAGGATGCGCCATACGAGATTGTCGACACCGAGGCTACACAGCCCGAGGACTGGCTCGTCAACGAGCCTACCACCATTCCAGACCCAGAGGCTGTGAAGCCAGAGGACTGGGATGACGATGAGGATGGTGATTGGGTCGCTCCTACCGTTCCCAACCCCAAGTGCGCTGAAGTCTCTGGCTGCGGTAAATGGGAGCCAGCAATGAAGAAGAACCCTGACTACAAGGGAAAATGGACCGCGCCATTCATCGACAACCCTGCCTACAAGGGCGTCTGGGCTCCACGCAAGATCGCCAACCCCAAGTTCTTCGAGGACAAGACTCCAGCCAACTTTGAGCCATTGGGCGCTGTAAGTACACATGCTCTCTGTCATGAACCTAAACTAACAAAACTTAGATCGGCTTTGAGCTTTGGACCATGCAAAATGACATTCTTTTCGACAACATCTATGTCGGACACTCTCTCGAGGAGGCTGAGAAACTCAAGGCAGCAACCTATGATCTCAAGATCGTCGCCGAGAAGGCTGAAGAGGAGGCCAACGCACCCAAGGAAGAGGATCCCATCAAGTCCCCATCTGACCTCGTCTTCAAGGAGGACCCAGTTCGCTATGTTAAGGAGAAGGTTGACCTCTTCATCACCATCGCCAAGAAAGACCCACTCAACGCCGTCAAGTTCGTCCCAGAGGTTGCTGGTGGTTTCGCTGTTGTCATCGTCACTGTTCTTGCTCTCCTTCTTGGTGCCCTCGGTGGTAGCTCTGCTCCTTCCAAAGAACAGGTCAAGGCTGCCGCAGACAAGGGAAAGAAGGCCGCTATTGACGCAAAAGACCAGGCTGCTTCCGCAGTTTCCTCCGCTACCGAGAAGGTCCAGGAGGAGACCAAGAAGAGACAGACCCGATCTGGTGCTCAATAAATATTTGCATAGTTTGTACGAAAGGACTGCTAAAAAGACATGTTCTTTTGGTCGCCTCTGTATCTAGGCTGAATTGGACCTGGTACGCAGACGCAGGGGTTGAAAAGAGAGGAGAACGGATGTATTCTGCAGTGTGGAGCGCGGTGCTGGCTTCACGGATCTTTTGCAAAAATAGTCTCATTATACTACTATAGGCTTGTACCACCATTTACCAGGGAGTTTGGGCCGCGGGTCTTCTGACGACGTTGTGCGTCCTAAATGATACGAAGTGTATTATGTATTCGAATTCACCGAATTATTTTTGCTAAAATTTCCCGTATGCCTTCATTCCTTTGACAAGTTGTGTTCACTCGTCGATGCAGTAAAAAAAAAGATTGGGTTCCCACGATTTCATGTCTTGTGCATTCTTGCTCCTCAAGTAGAGACGGTACTTGACGCTAGAGTTCTTTTTCTGTGACCGCGTTTTTTGGAAGCTAGACTCATGGGACAATCTGATAAGCATTCAGGACGTTTGTTGACCAGATTTTGAGCTTCGTTGGTGATGTTGAGACTTATCGAATTGTTAGGTGAATGCTTGGATCGAAAGTATGAATAGGTTTGTTCGAATGATAGAGCAAATCTCTCTTGGAATGGAGATTTTCCTATTTCCACATGATCTTTGGAATCAAGGGATTGGTTACTGTATTGTATAGTACTGTAGTGCTCTTCCGAAGGTTGGAAAGGCTGAGATTATATCGAACGAATTGATTGCCAGTGGTTGGCGATTACTTTGCTGGGTCGGAGGTACTAGGTTGCAACCGATTTTACTGGTTCTTAAACGCGTATTTATCTGTACAATGTCTCACACATTGCGAGTTTGCAAACCCCGATTTGGTTCTAGATGAGACTTGACTCCTACTCGCGCATACAGGACTGACACCTGCGAGTGGGGAAGGGGCCCCGAGTAGGTCATTTGGCAGCTTGCTGAGCATTGGTTTTCCTGGCGCTTTTGCGGGTCTCGTCGCATAGGCTTTGTAACACTGTTTATATACTATGTTGATTGGTCAGTAGACATCGAACATCCGATGTGGTGTATCGGCTAGCATCACCCGCTTTCATCTTGAGTCCCGGGTAGAGCCGGGTTCGACTCCCGGCATCGGAATTATCTTTTGCCCTCTTCACTGAGGTGTGAGACTTGTTTTTTGGCCGAAAGCCTCAGAGAGTGTTTGCGCGAAACTCAGTACGGTGTAACATATTCTATCTCAATCATTGAATCTGGACAATTGATTCCGCTCAGAAAGCCCGTACGCGTCCGCATTTCGCAGCTTGGCGACCTCCAACACCAGCCCGAAATACGCCTGGAGGAATCAGAGCCTGCGGTCGGATAGTCTCACTTCCTTCCGGTGGTCGCGCAAGGAAACAGGCGAGGTCTTGATGCCCGAGGCGGGCGGCCTCTGCTACATCTCTCGCTCAACGGTCCCGTCTGAGTGAATAGACCTCACTTCTTTGCGATTAGACACATCCCAACTCCCGGAAAACTTTCTTTCTTCACGCTCTCAGTCCTTGGACCATAGCATTACTTGAGTCTTGGCGGCTTCCGTTCATCTTCCTCCCAACGTGCTGGAAACCTATACTCGGCAATCTCCAGCATGGCATTCCCACGGACTCCCGAAGAAAAGGGTCTTGTATCACATCAATGGTAGTACTCCTATCTATCCGGTGGAAAGTGATCAGAACGAAATGAAAAGAAAGCGTCGCAACTATACTGATGAGGAAAAAGTGGAAGTGTCACGCTAGGTCAGAGTTCAGACAGAGTAGGAGCTTCTCCAAATCTTTCTTACTCAGTAGCATGCTCATCTATTCTTAGCATACGTGATTTGCGCGTACCCATATGCGCATGTCAAATAGCGATGCTGGCTGGCCGGCCTGCTATGGAGCTATTCATAGCTTCCCAATACGATGAAATCCCCCTCCAAAGTATAACTCAAGCCAGTCCCGTCTTATCAATAACTTTTCTTTCTATGGTTTCGAATGGACGCTCTCTTCTGTTCTCGTATGCTACTCCACGACGCTCGAGGAGTAACAGAAGATTCATTTTCGATTGCTTCTCGGAATCTTGTATCGAGCTCGATTCCAGTCACGCCCATCCCTTCTTCAGCTCCTGATGTCACCTTATTCGCCCAATTCCTTTCCAACTTTTTCTCCTTCCTCTACGCCCTTCATCCGTACAAAGTATATAAGCCATTGACTAATGTAAAGGATGCCGTAACGCCATCATCAATGTATGCCTCGTCACCCTGAAAATAAACCTTCGCATCCGGATTCGCCTTCATAAGCTGAGAAACCGAAATGACATTCACGCCGCAGCTCGGGCAGTAGAGTGTCTCTTGGAGGTGGAAGGCCGATAGTTTCAAATCGGTAACATTGGACTTAAATGGCACCACGGCTGTACCTTTGAATGGAATTTGAACCGATCCGCCCAAGCCAGTAGCGGAGAAGTTGCCCAGTTCCACCTTTGAGTCGGGTAGGAAGTCGTCGAAGTTGCTGCTGACATGCATGGCGGCTCCAGAATCTAGGATGTATACAGACGTTGAGCGGGTGCTTAGATGAACAGGGTGTTTGACTTGTAGACCGATGATCGGGATTGGGGTTTTGGCTTTGGACGGGTCGACGATGCGAGAGTTTCTGGTAGCGCAGCCATTGCTGGTGGTGGTTGTTCGATTGGCTGGCAAGATGGCCGCTATTCCTAAGGTGGCTAGGAATACGATGGACATGTACGAGGACTTCATGTTGATGATGCTTCTCATGGCGTTTGGGAAAAGAGGTCTCTGGCTATTTATGCGGATGCATCTGCGTTATCGATTTATTCCTGTGGAACTTTAGGGGTATTTACTATATGAACATGGTGAGTCGATGGTGAGTCGGAGAAGACCAGTCAAAATTATCCGCTCAAAAAATAAATGCCAGATCATACTCATACTCATAGGTGCTTGAGGCGTCATTATGTCCTTCAATTGAAGATACTTAAAGCGCCTGTATGAGATCGATCCCTACGACCTACCAACCGCTTCTATGAAACCAACCAAGCTGATATCCTCTCTAATCACCGTCTGGCGATGTCACTCGAATCTCATCTCACGGCACCGAAGAGATCTACATGGTCATTTCATGAGTCAACACAATCTTGAGATCTTGCTTTGAAAATTCCCAGCGACTGAACTCCCGGAAAGCATCAGGACTTTTCAGATGCCATCACTCATATCTTGAAATAGTCATAGAAGTTATCAGCACCCCATTGCATCCATGCCTAAACCACAATAATCGCGAAAACCATGGACCGTCCTAAAGAATTCCCATACATATCTGCCAGTGAATATATCCCAATCCCAAATTTCCATCCCGTCATCCCTTCGTTCAGAAGAAATAATTTCCGTTTCCACCAGAACCCAAGACAGATTTTCGACGTCACAAAAGACTCGACTCACATCAACCCACGTGTGTTTATACAACATCTCCATTCCAGTCTAGCATACGATTCACAACAGTAAACAGTACATACATACATACATAAAAAAAACCTCAACTGGCTGGCTAGTATTCATCCAAATCCCAATGCAAAAGAAGAGGCCCATCTAAAGGATCTTTTATCTCTGTCCATGACCAACGCCCAGATCATCCCAATCGTTCCACCAGAATAGTGCGCAAAAAGTGCTTCATCCTCACGAACTCTCGTAAAAAAGCGGGATGAAAAGACACACCACCAAAACGACCCAAATCATTAAACCCTCATATTTGAAAACCAACTCCCCCGTTTCCCCGCACCACCACCCTGCGAATCCATATCTTTTAAAGAATTTATCGTTGGCACACCCGCAACAGGTAGTTGTTCGCCACCTCCACCGCCACGCAGCGGTTTGGCAATTCGTGACCCACCGCTGAAAGCAAACGATTGTCCGGACATCGAGTCGGCAAGTCCGCGTGTGGAGCCGGCTTTGGCGGCTTCTAGACGCTCTTTGACAGCTGTGAGTTGGACCTCGAATCTAGGTTGGGAAGAATTGTTAGCTTCCTGTTGACAACATTTTTGAGATGGATACGGTACGATTGCCCAGTTCTCTGAGAGAACAACCTCCCAATCTTCCCCGCACGGGAAAGATGGGATGGTTTCGTAGTTCTTTGAGGTTGTGTAGTTGGTAGGTACAACCACGCAATCTTCTTCTTCGTCTTTTGAAGACGATAACGGGGGAGTATGAAAAGTGGTAGCTAACCGATGATTTGCCTGTGTCAATTTCTCTTGACTATCTTGTAGCAAGCTCTCCAGACTCTGAATGCGCTCGTTTCTTGCGATGAGCTTTCGCTCGGCGATCGCAACGTCCTTCTTCAAGCTGTTGTTTTGCTCGACGAGCTGGCGTTGAACCACAGTGAGTTGTTCAAGGTTGCGCTCAAGGAAGGCCATCTTCTTCTGTTGAGCGCGGTTGTTGGATGTGCGCAGAACATTGTTGTATTGTTCTCGCGTCTCGTCGAGCGAGATTTCGAGCTCGACAACCTGGAGGACAAACATCAGTAAATTCACGACGACAAAAAGAAAGTGTAATCTCACCCTCTCGCATCGGTTCTGCAGATCCCGCATGAGCGACTTCTTCATAGCATCAAACTCGGCAATTTGCTGCTGGATCGTCTTGCCATTGGTCGAACCATTCGTGGCAATGCCATTGACAGCAGCAGCACCACTTCGAATGCGTTGCTGAAGAACCTCAATCTCTTGCTTCAATCTGCTGTTCTCCTCGGTCTTGCGCGTCATGTCTTCAGTGAGCTCAGCAACGTGCTCTGTCTCGCCACTCTGCCGGCTGCCATAAGCATCCGCCAATCGAGCCTTGACCTTCTCGACATCTTGAATGTTGAGCTTGCCTTCTAGGAGAGCCTCATACTCGGTCTGGACTTGCGTCAATCGCGTTTCGAGAGCTTCTCTTCGCAGCATAGCAGCTTCTTCTTGCTCGCTCTTTTGGGTCAAAGTGAGCTCAGACTGTCGAACAATACCCTGTGTTTCCAGCAAGTTCCGTCTAAGATCGCGTAACGACTCTGGAGAGATCGTCTCTGACTCTTGGAGAGCGTCAATGCTCTCGATGACATTTCGAATGCTTCGTTCATTATCGCTAAACATTTCTCCGTGAAGATCAAACCCAGCCATCATGGTTGCCATCCGCTCTCGTTTCGTGCGCTCCTTTTCGTCGAGGTGAGTGCCATTCTCGCGAGCTGAGATCTTCGCATCCAGAAGTTGCTTCTTGACATCATCAAGTTCCGTTGTAAGTTCGCCATTTGCTTCCTTCAAACTGTCCATGGTGATTCTCTCTTCCCGAGCTTCGAATGTGATCTTCTCAACTTGCATCCGTAGCTCATTGATCTCGCCTGTCAGACGCTCATTATCCCTGCTCGATTGTAGGTCGTGGTTTCGTAGCTGTGTGAGCTCTTCCTTTGCCTCCCGATATCCCTTCTCAGCATTAACAAGGAGACTCTCCTTCTCGGCAATCTGATCTTGCAATTCATTCTCTCGCCGCAGAAACTCTTCTCGCTCATCCTTGTCCAGACCATTGGGCGTGCCTGCGCGCTCAATCTCCAGTCGTGACTCAGGTCGTGGCGAAGGTGAGTCAGGACGTTTATCAGAACTGGCCAGGCGGCTGGGCGTCGCAGATGGTTGTGCTTTCGTTTCTGCCTTCTTCGGCACAAGTCCGGCGGCGATGGGCGCCACCCATGCCTCCTTCGGCACCGCCTCTCCTTTACGCCACGACTGTAGCTCGGTTTCCACAGTTGGGATCCAGTCCTCGTATTTGGATATCCGCGACCGCGCTTCCCTAAGTAAAATCTTGAGTTCTGCTGGACTGAGTTCCGCATTGACTTTGGCCTTATTCTTGATCGACTTCGCACGAGTACCAAACCGCAATGTGCCGAGTGTCTCCTGGTCGTTGTAACTGCTAGGCGAGCAATTGACCACAAGAGTTGTCCTGGAATTACCTCCCAATGATTCTTGCAGAATTCGAGTCAGCTTCGAGTCTCGATATGGAACGTGAGTCGATTTGCCGTCGGTCAAGGAATTGATCACCATGCCCAGTGCACTCAAACTCTTGTTGATCTTTTTTGCTTCCTCGAGCGTTGTTCCAGTGGCTCCAGTCTTGCCTATCTTTTCACTACCAGCAAGATCTACCAAGAAAAGTTGTCCGCTTTTTGACGAGCCAGTTTCGACGTTCTTTTGTGTAACCGTGATCACGAAAATTGAATGAGACCGCGAGGACTCCTGATTCATGTTCGTTGCTGCCACCATTCGCGCATCTCCACCTCTTCTCATGACCTCGAAAACCTCTGAGACTGAAGAAACGTAGACCTCCAGCAATCCCTTAACGTAGACACCTCGGTTCTTCTCTTCGTGTATAGGCAGATTGTCGTTCTTCGGTACCAGCAGATCCCTAATCCGTTCCATATAGATTTCCATGTAACTGACTCTGACTGTGTATTCGATGGTTTCGGCACTCCGCATAATCTTGTCGAAGATTTGCTCCACGATTCGAGGTATGATTCCCTTTCCCTCCGGATCGTCGATATCGGCACCCATCATAGTGTATGATTTACCAGCTCCAGTCTGGCCATATGCGAAAACCGTTCCATTGTAGCCATCGAGGATATCGTCGACGGTAGATCGGATAGAGAAATCGAAGACATCGGATTGGCGTGAGTTCATGTCAAAGACGCGGTCGAACGTGAAAGCGCCCTGGGCGCCCTCGGACTATGCCATAGTTAGTCTTCTTCTCATGATCTTGTCGCAGCGAAGTCTGCAGGAATCCATCAAGCGTACCTGGATACTACATGTGTCCTCGGTTTCGAATTGTACAATAGGCTGGCCGCCGCTTGCTATCTCGAGTTTGTTCTGCGGCCGAAAACGCGCCACAACTGTTCCTTGTTAGTCCGTTCTTCGAGGGAGATTCCATGGTGTGTCAGTACCTTTGATGGTGTTTGGAGTCCTGCAGGATGGTCAGTCTTCTTCTTCCTCTTCTTCAGGATCCGAGGGGTATGCAAGGAGACTCACGCCATGATTGATTGTATGCTGGCTCACCTATGGCCCAACGGCCAAGTTCTTCTTCTACAATCACTGCTTGTATTCTATCGGTTGTCCTTGTCGCTCCTTGTCACGAAGGGGTTGTCCAAGTTGTCGTTGTGCGCACGGAGTAGCTGCTCTGCCAGTCAACTTTGGTCGGCTACGAATTCGCTCTGTATGGACAGGGATGCGCGGTCGACGGAAATTACAGTTCGCGCTGGCAAAGGTGGCGCTTCTGGATTCAAAACAGGACGATCCTCCTGGAGTGTTCCTCTGTCTCTGGGGTCTGTGGGGGATTTTTTAACTGCTAGGGTGTCAACAACCAAGTCAACATTTGCCGTTTGGGGTCCGACGCGACGACTCTCGGCTTAGAACACCATCTTGGCACATGGAATATATTGCATTGTCAGAGGCATCGCTTTTGATCTACTGTTCTGCTATCTTAACTTTCTTCTTTGCATTTTGCCAATATCTTGTCTTTGAGTCAAGCGTTGTAGCCTCGGTACGCCTCTATGGGAGCACGACAGATGGCTGGAGCCGCGGCGGTGTGCATCCATGATCGATGGTTATCTCAGGGGGACTGTCCCGCAAGTCTCCAGATTGTCAACGCATAAAGCCTCACGGTTGATACTTGATCGAAGACCTGTCCTGCGCTAAGAGTATCTCCTAGCTATCGTCCCAAGTCTCTAATCGAATTTCAACTGTCTAAGGACGACCGGGCCAAACTCGAACTTTTTAAAAACAATATTGATTCTGAGGGGTATCCGATTTCTGATCGCTGTCCTACACCTCGCCTGCTTGCTGAATTTCAACACCCGACTCCATTGTAGTGAGGCTTGCAAATATACCTAACGCCAATTTAGTCCCAGATGCAGTATGCCCCTACGCCAGTATAATCAACAGCCCTTGGTTCAGTATGCTTCCTAATCATGAACGCTGTACCACCTGTTAGTCGTCCATCATTCGCTTCTCCCATCGGTGCGCAGCCGGAGCCTAGTCCTCCCAACTCTTCTCAACGGTCTCTCGTACACGCTTGCCATACTCTTTGCGATTATCCTTGTACAAATTCGAGGATTCTACATTTGCAGGCGATGATGTATTGGGATCATTCAGCAGGCTGTATTTACGTTAGTCTTCGGTGACAAATGTGATCATGTCACAACTCTACTCACCTCTGAATGCTTGTCAAGATTGCAGCGACGTCATAAGTCGGGCTCCATCGGTTCTGTAATATGTCCAAGCAGAGTTCTCCAGACGCGTACACGTTAGGATGGAACATTTGGCTGATAAACTTGACTCCAGGAGGTTTGTTGGGGTACGCTTCTTCGAAATGCATTACCAACCTAAAGGTTCCGTCTTCGAAGGGTGTGTCCGCAGGACCAATGATTACAGCGTTCCTATCCATACCTGTCAGCTGTTTATCAAGTCCATACCACCACTGCAGCTTCATACCATGTCATAACGTTGTCCGGGATGGGAGAGGCGGATACTCCGGCGGGGGGGTCGGTTTGCATGCGCTGTAACGTGCCGTTAGTAAAGGCTCTGAGAGTGGTATTTGAGTGAGCTGGAATGCCATCCCGTTGATCTTTCAACAGAATCATGAAGCATTTATCGAGGAATTCCACGTACTTTGAAGTCCCGCATGAGACGGCGGCGAGCTGGCGACGACATGGTGAGGGGGAGACAATGTGGATTTTCGGTGAGGTCAAGAGGGATTCAGGGAGGGTGGATAGGCAAGCCTTATAGGGTTTCTGGCGACTCGGTGTTCGTTGATGTTGGAGAGAGAATTGTAAAGTACGATGAGGGGGCAAGATTTGGCTGTTGGACACCACGGTTACAGAGCACGTGGTCATGGCCTCAGCCTTATCGGAAAGACTTCAAGTTGCGCTTCACGGATAGTTTAGAGGCCGATGCTGGTTAAATAGCATCCTAGAAAAAGGAATCATTTTCGCCTCAGCTTTACATCATATCCATAGTCTCGTAGTAGTTGTAAGGCAATTCGCTTCGCGCGATGCTTTTCTTCCTCATCTGAGAAAGGAAGAAGTGCAACACTCGAGAAGAAGCGGGCAAATGCGTTGTCGAAACTGAGATCATGGTGTCATGTAGAATCAAATGTCAGCTTTCACATCGCTTGACTTTGGATCGAACATGGACAATGCTTTTGGACCAGAGGAGCGTAAGTTGACCTCAGCCTCGCGTCAGAAGCGAGACGCGCAGAGCCATTTGTAAACCATGTGGAACAGTATACAAAATGGAACACTTGTCAGCCGTGAAGGGGAGAGATATGGTTAGGAAAATCTTGCCGTCCAGATGACTTCCTGCCAGTGATATCTGCTTTCATGTCCAAAATAATACTGAAACCGTAATTGCCTAGATCTTCGCCTCTCTTAGTCCCCTCTTTTCGCTATACCATAACCAAGCTTGTAAGACCGGGCGAGCTGCAGCCCCGGCTACCCAAGTGGAACAAAGCTTGGTGGAAAGCATTTTGTGTTACTGAACAGTTGGGCGAGGTTGTGATCGTAGAGAAGAGGGGAGATTCGGATATAGTAAGGGAGGTTTTCGGGCGGTCATTTGTTCTCCTAGAATAGAATCAACAGACATCTCCCCCCTCCCCTCCCCCAGGTCAGGGTCTATTGACCATCATGATATCCGGCCGTGCCGGCCTAAGGAATGTTATTCCTTGTCTAATCTATGCGTAAGGTCACCTAATACTAGACCTTGAGGATACCCAATTTTCTTTTGTTACCGGACTTCACGGAACCTATTTCCCCCATCTTTCTCTCTACAACGAAGTAACAACTATCTTTATATTCTTACGTTAGGTAGGAGAAGACTAGGTTACAGTAGTAGGTTCTACCAAACAACGTTTGTCTGGTCAGATGCCGGTACCACGGTACTGCCCGCCAATTAATATACTGCCCGCCAATTAATATACTCTCCGCCAATTAATTTCCACTCCAGCTGTGTTCGATTTACGCTCATCGTGCACAAACAGCGAGATCTGCTTCGACAGCCAGAGTCAATGTAAAATTAGTTGTGGGGACCAATACTATCACTTGTTGACTATTTAGAGCTATGAAGTGGTAATTGCGGTCGTAGAATAGCAGTAGGCCAAAAATATCTTACTTCCAAGTTAAATATTGGCTTGCTGTCCCTCATGCCACGACGCAAACCCTCTCGCCTTTCTACCCCGACCTACTCTCTGACTTCCCTTTTCACCTGCATTCAAGATGCTAATTAAGTCAACTATCATCGCTCTTGCCGCCATCCTGGTTGCTGTCAATGCAGAGCAAAGATGCTTCGCATTTCGCTCTCTATGTATAAATTATTGCTTTATCCCCAGCTCCCCATGCGCGAAAAACTCGGTCGGACAATTTTGCTGTTGAGCAGTTGCTGCGGCCCTCACGACCTCGGAGCTACGCGCGCGGCTATAACTTCGGTTAATATTCAATCTCGCATCCATCCCCATCTTCGCGCCTTCATCAGCACCCAACAGTCAGCACTCAGTCTTCAGCTCAACCCCTCTATCCCCTACGCCTGACCGTCAAGCCTCCACACCTGGATTACCTTCGTCAAGCCTCTACACCTGGATTGCCTTCGTCAAGCCTCTACACCTGGATTACCTTCGTCAAGCCTCTACACCTGGATTGCCTTCGTCAAGCCTCTACACCTGGATTACCTTCGTCAAGCCTCTACACCTGGATTGCCTTCGTCAAGCCTCTACACCTGGATTACCTTCGTCAAGCCTCTACACCTGGATTGCCTTCGTCAAGCCTCTACACCTGGATTACCTTCGTCAAGCCTCTACACCTGGATTGCCTTCATCAAGCCTCTTCACCTGGGTTACCTTCACCAGCGCCTTCTCGTCCATGACGGTACGCCTCAAGGCCCTTCACGTTTCGCATTCCGATGTTCCGAGAGTCCGGTTTCGTTACCACTCAACTCATCTTGAAGACTAGTTCTTTGTTGTTCGTTGAGCCTTCTGGTGGAAGGAGATTGTCTGGATTGAACTATCTGGTGGAAGGAGATTGTCTGGAAGATAGCGACTTTGTGGGCTGAAAGTGTGATGAACATCAAGATCTATGATGGACTAAAGGACGTTTCGAGACTTTGTATGGTAGACCAACACAAATGTAGACGCCGGTTCATTGTTCAATCAAATCCGGCGTGCAGTAGAATGGTCGTTCGTTGCTTGCCCGAGCTGTTCGCATCGATGGATACGTTATCTCATAAATCAGCCTCCCGAAGTGTTGCTTGATACAGCAAAGTTCCATTGTAACCAAAAACTTCAATGGAACAGATGTACGCTGATAGAAGCCGAATGCAAGCAAACATCAATAATCACATGAGGGAAAAGGCGTCTTTTAGATTGCCGGTTGTCGTAGCAACTCAATTGCGCCAAGGAGCTTGATCTAGAGCTTCCAAAGCAGCTCCAGTTCCAACCTGGAACCATCACAACGCGTCCCCCAAATACACCCTGTATGAAAGCTGCCCAGCATCGATACGTACAACACACAATAAATCTCAAAATCGCGACGATATCCTATGGCCAGCTCATGACAGAAGGCAGCATTCGCTACACGAGCTACAATATAAACACCGCACGACACCACCACAATGGCCGCATTATCACCCACTCCTCTCCATGCCTACGGCAATGGCTCCAGACTCGTCCGCCATGCGCCGACGAGACCTACTCTCGTGCGGAGAGACTCTCCATTATCCGCGTTGGCGCATTCCCAAGGCTTTTCGTCCGGTGCATTGCCCTTACGAAGCATGGGCGTAGGCGAGGACTCAGACGATGACATTCAACCTCCACCAGTTCTCAGTGCGTTGGGTCGATCAGTACTAGAATCGCACGGAGAGTCACCTCGAAAAGCCATGCGCCCAGCCAAATTACGAATATCAAGAAACAATTCACCTTCGAATACACCTGCCAAACAGGATAGTACCACTCCTGCCCCATCATTGCGTTTCAAAAGAACAGGACTACAAGGCGCACCGGTGCGCAGGCCAAGAAGGACACCGCAGAGCGAGGATCACGAATTGCAACATTCACATTCACATTACAACGAAGCACCGGCTTCGCAGGATCAGGAAAACGTACCGGTTTCATCAATACAAAGACCCGAGCCCGGGTCGTATATCAAAATCGATCCTGGCTCAACTATAAAGCCAGTTGATTCTATCAAGAAGCCAATGGCGGCGCCAGAAAGGATGCCAGTACATCGAGAGCAGCCAGCTCCACCGCGCGATGTTTTGGCGCCGAAGTCTTCGAATACTCCCCACAGGCAAGCGCCGCCTCCACCGCCGAAGATGTCTGTTTTGGATACTGCTACTGCTGCTGCTGGAGCTGCTACGACGAAAACGAAAAAGAGGAGGGTTATGTTTCCTATCAATGGCAAGAATTATACTCAGGTTGGTGGACGTTTGGGCAAGGGAGGAAGTTCAGACGTGTACCAGGTCATGGCTGAAAATTCGAAAATGTTTGCGCTCAAGAGGGTGAAGCTGAGTGACGCTGATGAAAGCGCGATCATGGGCTACAAGGGCGAAATTGATCTGTTGAAGAAACTTAAAGACGAGGATCGTGTTGTCAAACTCTTCGACTACCATGTGGACAATGAGAAGCAGTGTCTTTACGTGGTATGTTTTAGCTTACTTCCCCTCCACTTTTCTCTCAATCCTAACAAGTGTTGACAGCTCATGGAAATGGGTGAATCTGACCTCTCCCGCGTCCTACGTCTGAAACACGACCCAGACCAATCCACCGGCCGCGGACCGCCGACGACCGGCATCCTAGATGTACCCTTCACACGGTACTATTGGCAGGAGATGCTCGCCTGCGTCGCTGCCGTCCATGCTCATGACATCGTCCACTCGGACCTCAAACCAGCCAACTTCCTCCTCGTCCAAGGGCAACTCAAACTCATTGATTTCGGCATCGCCAATGCTATCGATATCGAAAACACCGTCAACGTCCATCGTGATTCGCATGTTGGCACACCAAACTACATGTCACCTGAAAGTTTGCAGGATTCGAGTGCGACGCAGGCGAGTATGCAACAGCCGTCTGACGCCTCGAACAGTAACATTCAAGTTTCGATGGGGAAGTTGATGAAACTTGGAAAACCGAGTGATGTGTGGTCACTTGGTTGTATTCTGTATCAGATGGTCTATGGTCGTCCACCGTTCGGTCACATCGCCAATGCCATCCACCGCGTCATGGCTATTATCAATCCCAACGTCGCTATCCAATATCCCGCCACTGGAGTCGGTGGCGCCAAAGTCCCGGCTGAAATCAAGAAAACACTCAGGTCTTGCTTGCAAAGAAATCCGGCTGCTAGGCCGACGATACAGAAGTTAATGAGTGAGAGTGATTCATTTATGCATCCGGAGTCTTGCCCAGATTTGAGGATTCCGGAAGACTTGCTTGGACAAATTATCGCCAATGTTGCCAAAAGATTTGCTTCGAAGGATAAACCGCCGCCGACGGAAGAGGAGATTAAGGGGTGGGCACCGAGTTTTTATAACAAGATTAGGGATTTTGAGGATAAAGATTGATTCGCTGGAGAGATCGTTGGTGGGGTTTGTTGTGATTATTGTATTCTTTCCCTGTACGGGTTGGATACCTCTCCTCCTTCTCCTTTCCTGCATTCATTTGCGAGCGTGTTTGGCGTTGCATGGATACCGGCTTCGTTTGGCTGGTTGGATTTCCCCATTGCTGTGCTGCATGGATGGCGTCGTTTTGTTCTGTACTCATCTCTATACCCGGGCTTTGAGGCTTTGGATGGTTCTTCTTAAGTCTGGTCATGGTTTCAATGGTATCTTACTCCTTTTCGACTCTTGAGTTGAAGTATGTGTCCTTGGTGAGTAGTGAGTGTTGTGTGAACGAGTACGTGACGTCGGGAGCTAGTATCATCTGAGCCATTTACGTTATTCGAAGATTCATTCACACACTCGCACACTCAAATAGGATTTTCCAGCTACCGCATCTTCACACGCTTCCGTTACTACATTCCCTTCTCAACTCCTTATCTTCACTCCGCCATAGAGAAAGACGGGAAAGATCTCGCATCTCGAAATGTGTGTGCAAGCGACACTGACATGGGTATGTCAAATGTTCAATTGGTACCTTATGGAGACAAATGCACGGTCCAATGTTATAGTATCAGAGTCCGAACCAGCGCATACGCGGCTGCAAAAAAACATAATAAATGACTTGAACGCAGGGAATTCAGAAAAGTCCAATTTCATCTGTAAAGAGGCAGAGAATGCTATACAGAAACCTGAAGGCTAAGTCAACAACAAATATCCTTTCCATGGGGGTATCAATCGAGTTTAGCCAAGTCCATTCCTCATCATATCCCCGACTGCTCATGATACGCTCATGTCCTCAATCCCTCATTATCTTCATATCCACGTTGGCTCACGATGCTCGTGCCCCCCAATCACCCCAAACGCCCACGTTGCTCATGTTGCTCATGTTGCCCTAATTCTGTAATCGCTCCCAGCCCTCAAAAGGATAGCAGTACTATGTTGAGCCACCCGAAACGGACCAGGCATATCCTTTCCCGCCCATTTCCATCCTGTCAAAGCTCAGACTCTACGTTACATTCAACCTGCCGTTTTCCTGCTCCAACAGACCGTCCTCCAAGCTCTTGCCCATTCTATCAGTAAGATCAAAGTCTATTTCTTCGGCGAAAGTGACTTCTACACTCTTCATGATGCCCATGCTTTCCAAGCCTGCAACATCTACTGCAAGACCCTTTTGTCTGCTGCAGAGTCCGAGAAACTGTCGTTGATCTTGGCTGGCGAAAATCTTCGTTGGCTTGGAAGGCCACTTGAGTGATCTTTGTGAATCGTCCCATCTCGGAAGGGCAGTAATGTCGTCGTCGGTGGAGGATACGCCGGACAAGGGTGATGTCACTTCCATAATCGCGGTGTTGATGGCCGACTTCGACGTCAGGTGGTCTCTACTACTCGTTCTCCCATGCATCAACATGGTTGATGAGCGACTAGGTTCTTGATCTTCTCTTTCCGCGGGACAATAAGACTTTTCCGCGAAAGATTTGATTTCCGCGTAGTTTCCCACATAGTCGGGACGGAGAATTGGCATAGAGTGTGGTTGCGAGATGATATATGATCGTGTACTCTGAGACCTTTTCGGGCCACCGCGGCGAGAGGTATACATTGCATAACCTTTCGGCCTCGAGAACCATCCAGGGCGACCTCGAAAGAGCCGCTGTAGCAGAGGTCGGAGGGTAGCAGCACAAGCTGCTGCGATACCGACTCCGGGTTCGACAGTGGACCAGATTGCGATATCGACCGTAGCGTATAGGAAATCATCCGTGCGTGTCAAGTTGACGATGAAAGGCATGCGGATGAGGGTAGCGAGGGAACCGATTGCTGCGAAGCCCAAGATCATGGCAATCAATACTTTTTGGTTTGAAGGCAGACGAAGATCTTTGACAATGAAGTAGGGAAGAATACCGAACGTCCAGTCTGCGATAGAGTTGAGCGCTGCCGATGCATAACTTATTCCAAGAACGATCGCGGGACCCATACAAGATCCATGACTTGAATTTATCTTCCACCACGCTGAGATGGGCTTGCACTGGAAGATGGCGAGCAGGAAATATGCTCCGCCAAAAAGTGTTGTGAAGAGCATGATGAAACGAATGATCCATATGTGCATGCGCTTGGTGGAGGAGCGTAGGAGCAAAGCTCCAACAGAGAGCTTCATGAACGAGGTAGACAGAATGTAGAAAAGTTCGCAGAACCACCAGAACTGCATCAGATTGGTGATTAGGACAGTAAGAGGAGAAACTAGAAGATGCTTACATGCATAGCCTTCTGAGCATTATAAGGCGTCAAATCATACGTATGTTTGCCAGTTCCATATGCCACTCCTCCAAAAACACAGGTGGCATATGCAGAATAGAATCCCTTATAGCGTCAGCAGAGCAACAAGTTTCGGTAGCTATTGGGCGTACCAAGGTCAGCACTATTAACCAATCGTCCAATGCAAAAGCGCGAAGCATGAAACCTCTAACATATACACGAAGCCCAACAGTAATCCAAGCAAGAAGGATGAAGACAAGAGCGACAGAGAAGACCTGTATGCTTCGGTCCTCCATAACGAATGCTACCGCATCAGAATCTAGATGGCTAAGACCGCCGATGGCGAAGGAAAGGAGACGAAGGAATATTAAAGCCTTACACGAGGGTTACTATGTACAACAGAAAAGAGTACATAAAATGGAGACTGAAGAGGGACAAGGCACATGAATGACTCGGGTAGGGCGGGTTCGGCCTTGTATAACATGCGTGGGTGTATTGTTTGCTCGAGCAAGCTTGCTGTCCATACTGTGGAAGCGCACGTCGATCGTCTCGTTATTCTTGGGTCGACTTTGAGTTTCTAGTATGGGATCTGATGGGGGTGGTCATCTGTGCACGACGTGTGCTCCCTTGAGCGCTGGAGCAGAGTAATATCGACAGCCAATAGCTCGTCAATGTTCATGGTAACTCGTAGCAAGGACCAGGGTTGGTCGAATCTTGGGACGTGAAGGCGGAGTTGAAACATGTTCTGTGCATGGTGGTACTGTTTGATTCAGGCTGTTCTGCATGCTTCGGCAACGTACCTTGTCCAGTTTGAGGAGGGGACTTCCACCTCTTCCGCGGCTTCTTCTTCAGCGCTTTGGTGGTCGAGCAGTAGAGTCATGTCGGATCCTCTGGATTTCATTCAGAATTGGAAGAGAGACTTGGAGTTGTGGTTGGGTGGGAAGGACTTGCATCTCCAGGAACTTGAAGTTCCTTGAAGTTCCCTTCCACCCCCTGCACGTGTTCCGCCAGCGCGGGAGCGGCGGAAGGTACACTGTCGGATGTCCTCTGTCCTCTGTCCTCTATCCTCTCTCCCCTATCCTCTATCCCCTATCCTCCATCCTCTCTCCTCTATCCCCTATCCTCTGTCCTCTATCCTCTCTCCCCTATCCTCTATCCCCTATCCTCCATCCTCCATCCTCCATCCTCCATCCTCCATCCGCCATCCTCCATCCTCCATCCTCCATCCTCCATCCTCCATCCTCCATCCTCCATCCTCCATCCTCCATCTCAGTCTCAGTCTTCAATGTGAAACACCTCATCGCACTATCCCTAAGCAATGCCTAATAAGCAATTCTGTGTGTCTTGAACGTGAACTATCCCACAAGGAGATTGGATCCTGGGTATGCAGCTCATCTGTGGCACGCAATCAATGGCTTTGGGCCTTGACACAGCTGTTGTGACCCCCGAATAGGGGCTGCTTATTGGATTGCCGACACTATTGTGATAAATACGAATGCATGGAAGATTGAAGAAAGAATTTGCTGCCATTGCCCGCCATGTGGTTTAGATGTCACGGTCATCAACTATCCCCTAGTGACAGCTTCTAGAATATGACTACCGCGGGGTAAGATAGACGGTACAATATAAGAACAAGCGTGCTCCTAATTCTTCAACAGTTCGTCAACGATACCGATGTCCCTGACTTCTCGGCAGTATCATCTTGTGGATTGGTGGAAATTGACGACTGCTGTCTTACTGTGTACTATGTGCACAGTACAAGAGTATCGGAAATCCCAACATACCATGTACTTTATCCTTGAACAAAATAGGGAAAAAATACGGATAACAGCCCTGTGGGTTGATCTGCAAGTCATTCCACCCTGGCTTGGCCTGGTCTAGCGAAAGCGACAGTGCTTCCCCGAGCGCTGAAACCCGATTTCCTGGTGTTTTCACCGAACTCAACAAGGCGTCTGACCTCTTAATCAAGATTATATTAACTGGAGGCGCGGCTCTTTGGATGTCCCATTCCTGCTAAATCCTGTTAGCGCCAACTGGGTTTCCTTTTTGGTAAAATGGCTCCTCCACCTTGGCTTTTCGAATTATGAAATTGCTCTCCAGGTTGCGCGGTTACCATATTTGCACCAATTATGCGCTACAGCTTCATGAACTCGCGAACCACGATGAAGCCCCATCTGGAAAATTGGTATAAGACGAATGGACTTGTTAGTCTTCTGCTACTGCTGGGGAGCAGTCATCGCGCAGGAACTCTGATTCTAAAGAAAGGCAAGACATTTTAATCTGGACATCGATACTGGCGGCCAAACACAGTGAACGCAAATTTGGCAGCTGTCTGCGGAGTTGAAACCTGCCCAGTCGAGAGGCACCCTCAGGCTATGAAGTCACTCAATGCGAAATTTCTTTTTCCAATAGCTCGGCTTGTGACAGCGATCTGTCTGGAAGTACTCTGACGCTCCCCAAGTAGAAACCTCTCGCTTCATAACCGACATTGAATCCGTCGTATGGGATACGAGCGATATTCAAGGAGGCGTCAAATTTACCCCTTGGCACTACTACTCGGTTGACAGTAATAAATGCCGGAAAAGATTCCTGGGTAGACCGCAGGTACCATAAATCACGCCTTCGAAATCCTTGGTTGGTACAATCACGCATTCGCGAAAGGTACTTGGAAACGATGTGACTAGCCAAAATTCGGCTCGCGGTTGGCAATTGGAAAGCGGTACGATTTGCAGACTCTTATCGTACAAGACCATTCCAAGCTGCATCTCCCAGCCATCGTGCAGAACCAAGAATCTACCTACACATCTGCTCCCAAGACTCAGAAATGGCCAAGTACGTTCAGCTCTTGTGAGCTGACACTTGCCCCAAGGGTGGCATGCTAGGCAGTGCTTACGGAGGTAGCTCACAGGGATTTAATTCTGTTTTCCACAACCCGGGCTTGTGTGGCTTTGGAGCCGCTTCAAGTTTGCTATCCAATAATGGCATTCAACCCGTTTCTTCCTCAATTCGAACAGATACAGTAATAGCCGTCGGAGCTTTGAGCATATCCACGGCTATAATCCCAATCCAAGCAGATCTGTAGTATTATTAGCAGCCGATTATTTTTCACGAGTTCAAAGTGTCCGTCACCATCCGTACCTTGCTCTGTCCATAAAGTACCGTGGTTACCATTCTGAACATACCTCGTGGTCTTGTAAGCTCGCTTCTAGAGAACCCCAACACCAAAAAGAAACTCTGCCACTGCGCTTAGCCATTTCAGAACGTCGGAAAAGTTCGACTAGGGATCAAAATTACGCCCTTACGCGTACCCTCCCCCATAAGCTCGAGGGTCTCCTACATATAGAGTAGCTCTATGCTTACTCATGCGTTTATACCTTTCGATTGAGGCATTTAAAGATTATAGATGTGGTCCGCTCATGGTATTATTGAGTTTTCTTTAATTGGCCCGGATGGGAAACACTATATTTTTAGAATGAAAACCACAGTATGTCATTGGAGAAAAATCTAGCACGGTACGAATAGCAACGGCGTTCGAAATAGAAAAAATTTGGTAGATGGGGACCTGGACGTTGCGAATCAGAGTGTAGATTACGGGCTATTCTGAGTTTGGAGAGGGGGTGGGGTGGATTCTTCCAAGGCTTGATCCGAACTACCTGTCGATGGAAGTACTATACGTTGAATGTGAAAACGAATGTTGCTTCGTTTTTCGAATTCGCGATGGTTGATTTGAGGTCATGTTTAGTCGTTACTCAACTTCCGCCGGGTCACATTGTGGAGGCTGGCTTTCGGATATGAAGGATCCTGAGGGTTCTGTGAGGGTTTCTGGTTCTGGTGATTTCTACCTTGATGAGAGTGGTATTTGTAGTGCGTTTCTGGAGACGCAGGAATAGGCTGCTTGGGCTGGTTGGGGTTGATATTCATTCTGACAATAAGTAAATGCTTCAGTCCATGGGTCTTGCCAATCCAAGCCTACCAAATAATAGTATTAAGAACGTATAAGGTCTCTCATCCTCGACTATTTTCCTGGTGAAAACATCAATGGCTTCGAGATCACCTAATAACCGTTAGACTCAGCCAAAAAACAACAACAACAATATTTGCAGGTGTAAGAGAGGATCTAGAAGGGATTTCAACATCCTCTTTACCTCTCCCCTCGGAAAAGCATAAGCTGCAAATACTACGGTTAAGAAATCTTATCGGTGTCAATGAAGAACAAATCGTAGCCCTCTCGCGATCCACTCGCCAATTTTGGCAGACTCTCTGCTGCATCTCCGATCACGATTTTAAGAATCTTGGTACATATGCGCGTGCTTTTGGCTTATTGAAGGTTGTTGTTGCTGTGAAATCTTGTCTCAAGATCCAAGAAATATGAGCACAACCTTCATCCACCCTGTTTCCGGGGAATCACTTCTCCCGATTCTACGACGAAACCTACCTCACTCGCTACCGTTATACAGGAGATTGCAATTCGAACACAGAAGCTCTTCATCCCACGTCCTCGCTACATTCCCACCCTCAAACGACAACCACGCCGGCACCAGCACGAATCCCCCAACCGATTCAACATGCTTCGCCACAGCCTTCGTAGACCGCTCTCGAAGACCAGAAACAGAATGCTGGATATTCCTAAGCAGCGAAGTCCTAGGAACCTATCCAAACACAGAACCACAAACCACATCCCCAAAAAACCCACCATCCAATCCATGTCCAACTTGTCGAACCGCTCTCCTCTCCATCCTCACCCATATCAGCACCCTACGTCCACCTCCAACCACCGACGAATCACTTAAGCAAGAAGAAAACCCATTGCTATCTCACCTTACAAATCCCAGAGTCATGCTCATAGGAGCTCTCAATACAACTACCGCAACAATGCTAAAAGATGCTATACCGCCTGAATGGCTCGAATACATGAATATCCTGTATCTGAAATTTCTATTCAAGACTTCCCAATTACCCGCCAATGTAGACGCACCGACGGGTTTTCGATGGGGCAAAGTACGACATCGAGATTTCGCGTTGGTGAGGAGTAGGACGAGTATACCAAGACAGGACAGGACTTTGGCATTACTTCCTTCGCTTGCTTTGTTCCCAGTAATAGAAGACGCGCAGAAGGGGGAGGATGTCAGTCCGATTGCTTGGTCGTTTCTTGGTCCTGATGCTTCACTTTCGTCGTTGCATTGTGAGCCAGCCTATCGGGGTAAGGGCTTTGCGAAAGTGCTGGCGAGGAAATTGTTTAGGGAGGGAGGTTATGGTGATGAAGTAAAGCACACAGATGAAGAGATAGATGGCGGCAGATGGGCACATGCGGACGTGGCGTTGGACAATATCTCAAGTCAAGGTGTTTGTAAGAGTCTAGGGGGTGAAGCAGCTTGGAATGTTGTGTGGATACGCGTCGATTTGGATAGAATCGCAGACATGGTGTTGCGTGATGCATAGTGTATAGATGCAATCTTCATCAGTTCATGGTTTGTATCTCACGAAGTAACAACTTAAGGTCGGTGCACCTCCTTCATAATCATTGTAAGCATTATTTCCAACCTCTGCAGAATACTTGACTAATGTTGAAAGACTCGCAGCTCACGCAACAACCGCGACGACCAAGATCCTGCCATCAAGTTCGTCGAGTAACCACGGTATTGCCAGACAGTCCTCCGATGTCATACTCGTGTAAAGCTGCTATGGATAATATCACACAAGCGACGCCTCTTCTTTCTCTACCGCCTCCTCTTCGTGCGGCGCCGAAAAACTTCAAAAACTTGCTATGCCCACCAATCCTACCAATCCATCAACCTATTCCGTCTCGCTCCAGTATTTCGGATCGTCAGAATCGTAAGGGTCAGGCACGTTGATTGTCGCAAAGAAGGCCGCTTCAAAGTCGTAATAATCATCATCATCCTCCTCCTCCTCCACCTCGGGTCCCTTTTCGTCGAGTCTTTTGTCCTGACCATGCTCAATCTTGTCGTCTGAGGTGCCATTTTTTTCTACCCCATTCCTTTCAACCACGATCTCAATGCACCTTTTAGACATTCCGCCGCTGGCCTGAGAATTTTTAAACCGCCTCGGCGTTTTTTGACGCGGAAATTTTTGACGATACCGCGCAAGTCCATGTTGCACTGTTTCGCGCAAAGCGCCTTTAATCAACCGCTTTTCAGGATCATAGGTCCCGGGGAAGAACTTTTTACCCAATGCTAAAGCTGCTTTCTCTGCTTCGAAACAATGAAAGGGAGTGACATGCGGATTCAGGGCACATGCTATCGTCTTGAGCTGTGTGTGTATGACCCGTTCCTTCTCCTCTGCCGCGTCAGCCTTTTTTTGCTCCTCATCTTCGGAAATCTCGCCCTCGTCTTTTCCCGAATCTTCGTGCTTAGGTGGATCCGGAGATGGTGGACGTGTCTTGACCTGCCTAGGAATAGCGGCGTTGGAAGGCATGTAGCTGTCGCTAGGAGCTAAGCATGTTAGCGAAATGCTTATCATAATGTGTTGTAAGACTAACCATTAGCTGTCACTCGACGGGCTTTGGTAGAGCCATTACGCTCAGTTTCGTCTTGGATCGCCGATTCAGTGAAAGAGCGCTTCTTCATGATGTGCGTGGTAAATGCGTCGTTCAAGCTGAATGGATGCGCAGCAGTGATTCAAACGTAATGGACTCCGAGTCTCAAACTGTTGGCCTAGAGATGTTCTTCCAGATAGTCGATGTTGATGGATGTGGAAAGAAATCGAATGTTCGTCAACGACTCAGAGTTCATTGTTGTGATGTTGTGATCCGAGCCACTCGTGAAGGAAGGAACGCATCTTAACCTGCACATTAGACCAGTGACCAGAAAGAACTGTCGAGATCTCATCTCGCTTCTTAAGAAAGATTACTGGTATATGCCATATCAAGAGCGACAACAGACGTGTCAGGGTTGAACCAATGTAGCAATTTGGAATGCTGGATTATGGGACGTTGTCATACTCATATGAGGTCAGGACTCACACACGCTACGAGGTATGCACTCTGGATATCTCTCATCTTATACAGTTCTCCTGCCTCTTCTTTGGAACGGCTTGGCTTGCTCTCACAGCCACTTCCAACGACTCGGTCTCTCTCGAACGTCTTTGCAGGCAGTATCAACTTGACACTATGAACTCAATTGAGCTTACCATCAGCCTGAGTCTAAAGTAATGACTTGTACCTCAAGATCGGCATACCCAGAAGTCTCAGCTCGTGAGACCAACCAGGAACGTGGTGGTACCCCGATTAAAGAGTACCTAAAGCAAAATTTCTTTTACTCTGATTTGCACTATCGAGCCCGTCTGTACCAGCGCCAGAGGCACGTACCCACGGAAATTGGCTTGGGCTTGAATAGCAGCATACATAGGATCGGCAAGAACATTTTGACTGCCACGAGAGCGATTGCCCATCCGAGTTTTAGACGCGACTCTTTGATTTCCGACGCGGAAGGTGAGAGGGAGGCAATAACTTGTCAACGGAAGAGCCCATCTCAAAGTTATGATAGGAACGGGGAGTGAGGTAGATCGAGAGGTGCTAATTGAGGCATGATCGATTTACGATTTTTCTTTCGTAGCTTTCTATAGAGTGATCAAACTCGAGCCGGCGGTCTTACTTGCCGGCCGCGAAAGTTTGGCGGCGTAGCCAATCCGGATTGAACTGTCCTAGCTCTGATTCGACTACTGTACGCGACTGGCCATATGGACGAGGGTGAAACGAAAGCTACGATTTTTCGGTCGCGTGACGACGATACCAGCGGAAACTGCGAGTCACACACGTCAAATGGCGGACAAATCGACTTTGTTGGGGCCGATGGGATGGAGCACATCTTGAGGGTATCTTGCTGTAACTTCGTCGAAGATAGTGTCTTTACGAAAGGTGACGTGCTGTCTGCCGGAGCGAGAGATAATAGCTCAGCGCATATGCTGATGGAGACTCTTAGTACTAAGAGCCTCGAGCTAATCATGGGTATTAATTGTGTTTATAAAGGCACGTAGAAAAAAGTGTCTACTCACTGAAGCGCAATTTCATAGCTCTAATTTCCGAGATCATCGAGTACCTTACCCATTCCTACCTAAATATTTCAGACGGTATGAAAACATACATCAGTAGTCTAGCTCCACTGAAGTCTCCTTGATCTCATCCGCCTCTCGAGCCTTTCTGCGATAAGTCTTTTCATCTCCGTCGGACAAGAAGTCTTCAGGATCTTGTTGATCATCTTTGAGGAACTGCTTTTTCCTCGGCTCCTCCACTTCTGAGCTAGAGTTACGCCTCCGTTTTGCTTGCTCCATCGAAGCCACTGCTAATTTTCTCTTCTCCCTAGCCTTCCTAGGTCTGCTCTTTTTCTTCTTCGCACGGCTTGGTTGCAGGCAATTGTGTTGGAAGTCTTTCCTAGCAAAGATCGGGGTAATATCGCTCGTCCGGTCTGGCAAATTTCCCTCTTCATGTTCTGCGGCATCCTTTTCCTTGATTAGAGCTTGAATTTCGCTGTGTCGGAACATTGCGATTTGATCATCAGTGAGAGTTCGTTTGACGCCGTCCAAATAGTAGCCGAGTCCATCATAATCTTCCTCATACTCCTCATACTCGAATGCTGGCTCTGATTGGATGAAGAACTGCGAGGGTAATGACCCATTGCCGAAGTGCCTTGTGTGAAAGGCCGTTAGGTCGCGCTGTACAAGTCAGTGATTGTTCGCAAAATGCCGTACACCAGTCGCATAGCGGTTTTAATGATAATGCAGCACCCTTCCAGCTCCTAGGCGGCTGAAGGCCTCACTTATCTATGAACCTCCTTACCTCGAGATCGATGTCGATGGATTCCTGACAATTCGACTTCAAAATCTCGCCAGGATTTCATCGCTATCGACCTCTGGATTCCAGGTGTTGTCGAAGAGCAGAAAATTGGAAAGCTGAATAGGATGGCAAACGTACCTCTGTGACTACGGGAAGATGCCAATTCATCCAGCTCTCATGTTGAGTTTCTACCAAAGAGTTAAGCAAGAGATGTGTATAAGCGTAGGCGTGACTTACCATCACCGCCCGTCACAGGAACCATCATCACCAGTACGACTATTAGTCAGCCTGCGATGCTATCATTTTCGCGAGGTTGACGTGCTCAGTGCTGAAGATGCATTTGTAGTCGAGAGCAGTGTCCTCCCTGTCACGCTAGTCTCCCGAATCTCGTGATAGATGACGATTGAGGCGACTCTTACCATGAACCCCAGAATCCACCTGAACAACGCAACCGCTACTACTTCAAACATGCGTATCTCTTACCTGACCACATATTCACTCATAAACATACTTACAACAGCAGCCCGCCCTCCTCCATTCAAAAGCTTCCCCATTCCAGAAGCCCACGACCAATCCCCCGCAATGACCTCCCCCAATCTCTCCACGGGCAACAGCGGTGGTCAAACAATCTCCGACGTCCTCCCCCGAAACCAACAAATCTCCATCTTCACCTCCTTCACACGCGACATCTCTTCTATAAGTACGGGCTTCGAATCCACAATACAAAACTTCACTGTTCTCGCGCCCGAAGACTCGGAGATTAAGAGGTTACCGCGGAAGCCGTGGGAGGATCCAGGTGATTACAATACGTTTGGGGAAAGCGCGTATGAAGGGCAGAGTGGTGTAGATAGGGCACAAGATAATTTGAAGAGGTTTGTTGAGGCGCATGTCGTGCCTTCGAGTCCCTGGAAAGAAGGAGACAAGGTGAAGACGTTGGGTGGGAGGGAGGTTTGGTGGGAGAAGAGGGATGGGAAGAAATTGATACAACCTCAGAGCCTCGAAGTATTGAGCGTTGCTGACAAGGTCTCGAATGGCGAGGTTTGGGTTCTGAAAGGTGTCTTGAATTATGCGGCATGATTGGGTATGATGCCTGGGACTGTACGAGGGATGATTACAATGAATATACAACAACGGGTGTTCTGATTGCATGCTGGACTTTACAGGGACACAACAGGCACTGGAAGGCACGTCATGGCGATGTGATGTGTAAGATGTTCTTGGGTATAGGCATAGTAGCCGGGCATTGGACTACGCTATCTTGAAGATGTGCCATGTCTGGTCTGTTTCCTTTCGCCAACCCCGCAACCGAGATCTAGGTACATTTCTGAGAAATCGCATGTGTCCGTAGAACACGAAATCCTCTAACCCTTGAAGTCGTAGACCAAACGGGCTCGGATAGTCTTGGAATCCTTCTTGACGACGACATTCCTGACATACCGGTACTCATCATTAACAACGGCGAAGCCCCAGATTTGTGTAGCGTTCCAGCCGTTCTTCAGGGACTCGGCGTAGGCCTTGATGACCTCGTCCTTCTCAACGGTGCTCTGTGCCCATCCTTGCTTGAGGAATGCCTCATCTGGGTCGGAGTCTTTAAATTCAGAGAGCTTCTCCCAAGTTGTAATACCTTTGACAGCGCCAAAGATGTGGTCCTCATGCTCGTTCCATCCACCTTCAACAACACGGTTCTCCGAGGTGCCCTTGATGCCTGCTGTACCAGGCTGCTCAATGTCGATGTGGACCTTGCCATCTTGTTCGTATTGTTTCGTGATGAGGGTTACGGTGATCATAGAAATGGCTTTGCGAATGATCCATCCAACCCCCTGGAGGGACAAGATCGCATCGGGGTCGTCCGACAAAGTCTTGTTCTGCACTTTTGTTAGACAAACTGATGGACCCTGTGGAAGCTATGTTCTTACCATGGCCCATGTGCCATTGAGGTCGCGGATGGACTTTTCCTGTGGTGCGGCCATTTTGTGGAATCGAGTTCAAGGTAACTAGAAGATAGATCGGAGCAATGGAAGGCAGATGTAGGGTTCTGATCTGGAATTGTGGACGTTCGCGACTGGAAGAAGAAGTGGCTGGCCTGCGGATAAACTGGCTTTTGACGTTGAGAGTCTTCACGTTCAGAGAGAACTTACGGCCGCATGCCAGATCGGTTGTGCTCGCGGAGTCTTCCTCCAATCTAGTCAGTACCTAGGTAACTGCGCATTTGATGTGGCCGACACATATTAAGTAAATCCCGGTTCCTGACCCACACACTGCGGGCGAATGGCCCTTGTCAGACTCGTATACACAGTACGGCTGTATCCAGGGATCTGGAATTCCATTATGCTACGCAGCGCCATGAACTAGCTCCGCATCGCGAGCTTTGAGTCAAGAGTGGTGTTAGAGTCAATTATTCTCCTGCGAGAGCGAAGAGGATGAAATTCAAATCATTCGGCGAACCGAGATTTAAGTGTTGAGTGCTTCTCATGTGTTTGTTAATGGCCAGCCTCGAGTATCACACTGTAGGCGAGCGATGCGATGCCTTGTGTCCAAAGCCGAAGGATGGTGGAGACTCCAAACAGGAGAAGAACAAAAGTGAGGAAGTCAAGAACTTGACGGTGTTAGAGGCGGGGAGGATGGTGGAAAAGAATAGTAGCTCGATGAGGCCTCCGACACGTGAGCTGGCGCGACGCGTCCAAAGAAAGATAATTCCAAAGTTCACGCGTCGACCTCAACCTCAATCAAACACCACAACATGTCTTTCTTCGACATCCGCGCCCGAAAAGCTGCCGCTGAAGCCGCTGGGTCTTCAAAGAAACCCTCAAAACAAGAACCGAATCGATTACAGCCATGGGTCGAGAAATAGTAAGATCAATTAGCGATGCTCTTCTCTGCTCTATGCACTGACAAAACCCTCCAACCAGCCGACCGAAAACGCTCGACGATGTCACCGCCCAAGATAATACAATTACAGTCCTACGGAGAGCCCTTCAAGCCACCAATCTACCCCATATGCTCTTTTACGGCCCACCAGGAACAGGAAAGACCAGTACCATCCTCGCGTTAGCAAAAGAGCTATACGGACCAGAACTGATAGGCTCGCGTGTCCTCGAACTCAATGCCTCAGACGAGCGAGGAATCAGCATCGTCCGAGACAAAGTCAAGAATTTTGCGAGACAACAACTGTCGAATCCACCTTCAGGTCCAGCCGGCGTCGAATACAGAAAGAGATATCCCGTACCTCCCTTCAAGATCATTATATTGGACGAGGCGGATAGTATGACGCAAGATGCGCAAAGTGCGCTGAGAAGGACAATGGAGACGTATTCGAAGATTACACGATTCTGTCTGGTATGCAATTATGTCACTCGTATTATTGATCCGTTGGCCAGTCGATGCAGTAAATTCAGGTTCAAGAGTTTGGATAAGGAGAATGCTGGACAGAGATTGAAAGACATTGCTGCATTGGAACATGTTGCGCTTGCTGAAGGCACCGTGGACGCATTGGTCAGATGCTCAGATGGTGATTTGAGAAAAGCAATCACATTCTTGCAAAGTGCTGCTCGGTTAGTGGGCGCATTGAGTAAGAGCGGCAAACCAGCAGATGAGAATGAGATGGACGTGGATAAAGCAGTGACAGTGCGGACGGTGGAGGAAATCGCCGGTGTTATCCCAGACGATACCATCAACGGACTACTCGATTCCATCGAACCTCGCCGGGCTACAGTCGTGTACGAACCCGTTGCCAAATGCGTAGAAGACATCGTTGCGGATGGATGGAGCGCAACTCAAATTCTGCTACAAATGTACGATCGCATCATCTACGACGAGAAGATTTCAGACATGAAGAAGGGTAAAATCGCGATGGTATTTTCGGAGACAGATAAAAGGCTGGTGGATGGAGCGGATGAGCATCTCACCATATTGGATCTCGCGCTGAGGGTCGGGGAGATCTTGAAGACTTGAAAAGGTGCAGACTGCGAGCCGATAAACATTTAATGCAACTGATGCAATTCTTCATAGTTTGACAGAAAGGATGACGAGAAACGGCAACCTTTGGACTAGAAGGGTAGAGTAGAGTACTCTCCGCCAGTCTCGTGAGAGCAAGAGTAAGCACACAGCTGTATCATAACGCGACAACGACGAGAGGATGAAGCAATGGGCGCAGGGAGACAACATCGCATCAACAAATCACATCAAAAGAATAGAAAAAGAGGACATTTCAAACTAAGATTCCGCTACAAACTAATATACAAGGTTGCCACTCCAACGCAGAACGCGAAGAAAAAGACCATGAAAATCGTACAAGCATCAATCCCAAACTGAACGCTAACAATAGACGCAAACAAAACAAGGACGAAAAGAAATCCAACACAAAACATTCCACCGATTTTTTGACCAGCAGCGTGCTGCAATGTATCCTCTCCTCAAAGCAAAGGTGCGTTTACTTTCCGCCCAGCAAACCACCAACAAGTGGGATATTACTCATACCTCCTTTCTTCGCAGCACTCTTCTTCTTGTTACCTCCAAAGAGCCCACCAAGTCCAAGACCACTGAGCAACTTGTCGATACCAAGTCCACCAAGCAATCCATTGACGAGTCCACCAAGTCCAAGTCCATTAAGCAATTTTCCAACAAGTCCCAAAACACCAGCAAGCAACAAACCAACGGCAGCAATAATCTGGAACAACGGCTCAGTGAGGAGTCCCCAAAGCGGGTTCAACTTCTTCTTGGCGTGTGGCATGTCATTGAGCTTCTTCTTCGCATTGTCAATCGTAGTGACGACCGTCGTTGTGAGTTCCTTGAGTAAATCGGCCAGTCTGTACTCCTCTGGTGATGCTTCTTTGGTCCCGGCGCGACCCTTGGCTTGGTTGGCGATGCGTCCGTCTGGGTCGAGACCGCGGAGGGAGCCGTTGCATTCTTGGAGGATGCGGGAGCCTTCTTCGATGAGGGGTTTAACGTTGTTGACGAGTTCTTCTTCGTCGAGTTCTTCGCGGGGAGTGCGGTCGGCGGCTTCAATATACTGTGGATTTGTAAGCCTTCGATCAAGTGGTGGGTGAGGTGGGGGAAAAAACTTACATCAGTGATTTGCTTGCACACAGGTTGCATGCGCTCAAGCGTTTGCTGGCAGATGGTGGACATCTTCTCAGCAAGCTCAGAGTCCTCCTTCCTCTGGCGCATCTCGTCCGTCTCCTCTTCCTCCACGACCTCCTCCTCTTCAGCCAGGTTCTCAAGAAGAGTGACTTCGCCAACTTTGTTGCCATCGTTGTCAACAACATATCCATTGTCATCAACCTCGAGACCGACACAGTGACCAATATCACCGGCAGTAAGTCTACCCATGATATCACCATTCTCGTCACGAACTTCACCCTCCTTGTTGACGTGACGGCCAGACATGGGGTTGATCTTGCGTTCCTTCTCTTCGGGTTCCCATCGCTCAGCCTTGCCAATGGTGTTACCGTTCTTGTCAGTGATGTCGCCATCCTCGTCAACCTTGTGGCCAACAAGCTTTTTGACATCGCCTTCAGAGATACGTCCAATGATGTCACCAGCAGGAGTCTGCACGGTGCCATCCTTGTGGACGGAAGCATCTTCAAAGCCAGCAAATGGACCTTCAGCCTTAGTGTCAGCGCCCTTGGCAAGCTCGGCTCTGCCAATGACATTGCCAGCGTTATCCCAGATCTGTCCTTGACCATCAACCTTCTTGCCGATCATGGATTTGACATTGCCTTCAGCAACTTGACCGAGGATGGTGCCGCTGCTGTCGACGACATTTCCAGCCTTGTTCACTGTGCAGCCTTGGAGGCTGGACAGGTCGACTGGAACTTCTTCCTCTTCCTCGTACGGGTCAGCATGGCCCTTGACGTTGCCGTACTTGTCGATGATGTCGCCATCTTCGTCAACAGAGTGGCCGACAAGACGCTTCGCATTTCCCTCGACCAAGACACCAACGACATTGCCATCTTCATCCTCGACCTTACCGCCTGCGACTACGCGAAGACCCTCGTACCCAGCGAAGGGTCCTTCAGGTTTGGCGACACGTTCATTGTTAGGTAGCACCTCACAGCGTCCAACGACCTTGCCAGTGTCCCCGTGAATCTGGCCTTCTTCGTCACAGCGACGACCAGCAAGTTCTTTGACGTTTCCTTCAACGAGACGACCGATTGGGATACCATCTTCATTAACAACGAAGCCTTGTTTGTTAAGCACCTTGCCGTCGAGGATTGAGTTGTCGATTGGGACCTCCTCTTCTGGTTCTTCCTCTTCGATAGGCTCGGCGTGGCCCTTGACGTTGCCATACTTATCGATGATATCTCCATCCTCGTCGACGCCGAGACCGAGTAGGCGCTTGGCGTTTCCTTCAACAATTTGTCCGACGATGTTGCCGTCTTCATCAGCAACTTTACCGTCAGCAACGACGCGCAAGCCTTGGAGACCACCGAAGAGACCTTCCGGTTTAACTTCGCGCTCGTTATCGGGGATGAGTTCGACACGGGCGATGACCTTTCCGGAGTCATTCCAGATTTGACCTTCCTTGTCGAGTTTCCTGCCTGCAGCCTCTTTGGCATTACCCTCAACCAAGCGAGCAACTGGCACACCTCCGTCGCCAATGACATTGCCTTGCTTATTGACAGTCTTGCCAGCGAGGAACGAGAGATCAACAACCTCTGGAGCAACCTCCTCCTCGACTTCGGGCTCTTCCTCCTCATATCGCTCAGCGTGTCCGACGATGGAACCCTTCTTGTCGAGAATGTCTCCGTCCTCGTCCACAGCACGGCCGATGAGTTTCTTGTAGTCACCCTCAACCACCTTGCCGACGCGGTTGCCGTTCTCCTCAACGACGTAACCTTCCTTATCAACAACGAGGCCTTCAAGACCGGCGAACGCTCCCTCCTCGTCGGTATCCTCGACAGCGACGGTTTGAGCACGACCAATAACATGACCTTTGCTGTCCCAGAATTGACCTTTGTCATCGGCGGCAGCGCCGGCTTTGGAGAGCTTCTTTGCGTCGCCCTCGACGAGTTCACCAACGATGACGCCCTCGGAGTTGATAAGCTTGCCAGCCTTGTTGACCTTGAGACCTGCCAAGACAGAGAGCGGCGGTAGACCATCTTCCGCCTCCTCTGCAGCATCTTCGACATCTTCGGCACCTTCCTCTGCAGCCTCGACTCCTTCTTCGGCACCTTCCTCTGCAGCCTCGACACCTACTTCAGCACCCTCCTCAGCACCATCAACGCCCTTTGCAGCTTCATCCTCGGCACCATCGACGGCATCTTCAGCGCCTTTGACACCTTCCTCAGCTTGAGCTTCAGTGGCATCGACCGCACCTTCAGCGCCATCAACGCCCTCCTCGGATTCCTGGGGCAAAGTCTTTACACGGCCAATAACTTTGCCAGATGCATCAAGAACCTCTCCCTTCTCGTTGACCTTGTTGCCTCTGCAAGCCTCAAGATCTCCGTCAACGAGCTCACCCAACTCCTCGCCATCTTCATTGAGGATCTTGCCCTTCTTGTTTACCTTGAGTCCTTTGAGAACTTCGAGGCCAGGCAAATACATGCCAGCGTCAACGTTCTCGCCAAGCTTCTCGTGAAGCTCTTTCATGGCTTCCTCGGCGGCTTCTCCTGGGATGACCTTGACACGACCAATGACCTTACCATCTTTGTCGAGAACGTCACCTCGGTCATTGACCTTCTGTCCAGCGCAGGCTGCTGGGTCGCCATCGAGAAGTTCGCCAATAGCCTCACCTTCGCCATCGAGGATCTTGCCCTTCTTGTTGACCTTGAGGCCATCGAGAATGCGCAGGTCGATTTGAGGCAGATTAGCGATGATGTCTGCAGCGCCTTCAGCAAGTTCGACCTTGCCAATGACATTGCCTTCTTCATCAACAACTTCGCCCTTCTCGTTGACGGTCATGCCCTTGACCTTTTCGATGTCTCCTTCCGCGAGTTCGCCAAGAACATTGCCTTCCTCGTCGACGATCTGGCCTTCGGAGTTGATCTCTTGACCCTCAAGGGCGTCGATGCCGGGGAGTTCATCGACAGCACCATCAATGGCCTCACCAACTTCCTCCTTTGCACCTTCGGCAGCTTCAGCGGCTTCTCCAGCAGCGCCTTGTGCGTCACCTGCTGCGCCCTCAGCTACATCTGCAGCATCCTCAGCTTTTTCAGCGCTCTCCTCGACATCCTTTTGGAGTTCTCCAGCGTACTTGGGGAGTTCGGCAGCTTCCTCGAGGACTTCAGCACGACCAACGACATTGCCTTCGTCATCGACGAATTCACCCTCCTCGTTCATCTCCAAACCTTGAAGATCTGATGGGTTGCCTTCGGCGAGCTGTCCAATCTGGTCACCGTCTTCGTTCCAGATGTTTCCAGCCTGGTCGACGGTAAGGCCCTTGAGAATGCTAGGGCCGGGGACATCGATCTCGCCAGCATCCTCGGCCTCCTCTTCGGCTTGAGCCTGCAATTCCTTGAGCTTCTCGGGTAGGAGTTCGCAGCGACCGACGAGGTCACCATCATCGTCTAGGATCTCTCCATCGTCGCCAATCGTGAAGCCAGCAAGATCTTCAGCATCGCCCTCGGCGAGTCTGCCAACTGGATTGCCTTCTGCGTCATTGATGATACCTTCTTCGTTGACTTCGAGTCCCTTCAGGATGGAAAGGTCAATACCGGTTGCTTCTTCTGCCGTGTCTTTGGCGTCTTCGACATTGTCCTCGGCAGTATCTTTGGCATCCTCGGCGGTTTCCTTGACACCATTGGTGGCATCACCAGCGGTATCTTGGGCAGCCTCTGCAGCATCTTCAACAGTTCCAGTAGGATCTTCGGCGGCGTCATCGGCGGTGTCTTGAGCGCCCCCAGCTGTGGACTGGACAGTGTCTTTAACATCCCCAGCCGTGGATTCAGCAGTGTCTTTGACATCCCCAGCTGTGGATTCGACAGTGTCTTTGACCTCTCCAGCCGTGGATTCGGCAGTGTTTTTGGCATCTTCTGTGGTCGAACCTGCAGTGGCTTTCGCATCTTCAGTCGTCGATTCGGCGGTGTCTTGAACATCTCCAGCGGTGGACTCGGCGGTGTCTTGAGCATCTCCAACAGCGGATTCGGCGGTGTCCTGGACATCTCCTGTTGTCGACTCTGCTGTACCTTGTACGTCGGTTGCAGCTCCAGAAACATCGCCCTTTCCTAGCTTGCCAGCAGCACCAGCAGCCTTGGAACCAAGACCTTTGGCCGTGTTAACAGCATCATTCGTTGATGACTGAGCATCATCATCATCTTCTTCTTCCTCTTCCTCTTCCCCAGCTGTGTCATCACCGATGTCACCAGCCTTTTCTGTGGCATCATCAGCGATGTCTTCTGCTGACTCTTCAATGTCGTCTTGCGCGCCGCCAGCAGTCTCTTCGATGTCATCATCGTCGATGGGGGATGGATCTGCTTCTTCAAGTTCTCCACCTGCTTGTGAGACCTTGCCGCCAACATCTTCGAGGTCACCTGATTCTTCTTCATCGTCCTTCATTTCGACTTTGCTTGGTTCAGGCAACTTTTCTGATACATCCTGAGCCTTGTCGGTGATGTCGTCTTTCGACGGAGTATCAACGTCGGGTTTCGAAAGCTTGGGAGTACTCGGCGTCGAAGGTTTGCTTGTGGTATCTTGTGCTTTTTGGCCTACCGAGCCTGTGTTTGGTGTTTTGCGTGAGAGTTTTGTGGGAGTCTTGGGAGTTCCAGTCTTTCCAGCTGCTGGCGAGGGTGCCATGGTTGCGGTATATTTGGAGGATTCGGGAGTAGGACGGTTAGAATGTTTAGTACGAGGAGTGACTTTTCTTTCTGGGGTAGGGGGAAAGCTGTAGTATGTGTAGGAATTGCTCATGTAAATACAGTCATGAAATTGACTGGTGTATAGAGGGAAAATAGGGAGACGCGACGAAACAGCGAGATCTTCTCTTTTAATGGGATACTGGAAAAGTGAGAGAGACGATGACGTCGAAAGCAGTTTGAGCATGGGTAGCTCTTCTGGAGCTCGCGCCTCATGGCTGGGATACAGTACATAGTGTGCAACTGCAAAATCACCTGTAGGCTTGTTCAGGAATCAAGTTTTCCAGTCAGCCTTGCGGGGTTTGCCCAATTTGGAAATTACCATTGCGTCACACTTCAGGGAAAGGTGTGACAATCGTGGCTGGACGTGGTGAAGTGGCAAGCACATCGGAAGTGATTGATCGATGGTGCATATTTTCTGTACTCCCTCTCATACTCCCGTTCACTTCAGTCCATAGGCTTCCCGGTTGGTGCATGGCCTCTGGTCCCGTATGAGGCGGGTGTTCTGACAAAAGGTAGCCTCTACTCGAGGTCGAGATGACGATGAAGTCTTACAGGTGGATAGACGAAGAAGATGCGGGACTTGGGAGTATCCCTAGAACTTGCAGCAATAGCGCGTAGGAGCCTTGTTGATAATCTTGCATTCCATGTAGATCTTTCCGGACAATAGCCAATGGAAGGAATTCTGCACCCATGTAACGCGGGAATGCTCCGCAAGCGGACTGGGGTTAAGATGCAATAAGATCAAGAGGCTACAGCTATGAGAGGCAGGAAATTGAAAAACTTGATAGTAGTTTCAGTGGAATGGATGGCGACGTCATCTTGGCAACGGGTATCCGAAGCCCTGCAAAGTTGGCGGCACTGTGGCACGGCATGAAGTTGTGTGGCGGCCAGAATGTTAGAATATTCTCCATGGGTGTCTTGCTATACTTGTCGGGTCGTCGGTGACACGTCTCCAAGCGCTGAGGATTGGATTCGGTAGCATACTTGGGACCCGTCTTGACTGCACTATTGAGGTCAGTCCTTTCTTGAGCGTGGTTGGCGATGCATATCATGGGCTCGGCAAGTGCATACCGTTCGAGGCGCTTGTTCTCTCCGAAGCATGGGGCAGAAGTTGGTGTTGGAGAGATTCAGATTGTGTGAAGAGTGAGTGAGTCAATGAAGTTGTTGTGAAATCTCTGCCAAGCGCGACAGCTCTTAGCTCAGTATGACGTTCAACTATCTTCACCTTGTGACACCTCAGTCTTCAGGCGACAAGTGACACCTCGGTCTTCAGGCGACAAGTGACACCTCGGTCTTCAGGCGACAAGTGACACCTCGGTCTTCAGGCGACAAGTGACACCTCAGTCTTCAGGCGACAAGTGACACCTCGGTCTCCAGGCGACAAGTGACACCTCAGTCTTCAGGCGACAAGTGACACCTCAGTCTTCAGGCGACAAGTGACACCTCAGTCTTCAGGCGACACTTTTCTCTTCTGGTGACTATGACCATGCATTGAAGATAGGAGTACCCCTGATGTATACCCTTGCTAGCACGCTTATCTCCGATTAACCCCCCTCTAAACCCCGCTCCCTATCAGCCTGCTCAATTCCACAAGCTCAGAACAACTCCATCATACACCTGTCCAGCAACACCGCAACCATGCCAATCGCCTTTCCTGGCACCGGCCCTCTCCACAGCTCCTTCTCTTCATCCAATCCAGTGACAGTCTTCCAGCAAAAGTCTAAACAGCCCCTGCCATCGAAATATGAAGCTCCATCTGAGCTATATGGAGCTTGGAGTGTCTCCGAAGATGCAAAAGCCAAAGCGAATCAGTTGAGTGACAAGGCTGTCAACGAGTTTGACAAGGCCAGTGCTGCTGCTCAGGCGAAGACGGGGCAAATCGAAATGTACTCGCCCAAGTTTTATGCTGCTTGTACTTTTGGTGGACTTTTGGCATGCGTAAGACGTCCCGACACTCTACCTTTGGATGCCAATGAGACTGCCACTGGAATCGGCGTCCGGTAACTCGAGATCAAAACCGCCATGTTCACGGCTGCTTTGAAACCGAGCTGGTGGGGATTTGGCCATGGCGATTTTGAGTCTAACCTTTTGGACTAAAAGCAATCATTTGCTGACAATCTTCATAGGGTGTCACCCACATAGCCGTCACTCCTCTCGATCTCGTCAAATGTCGCCGTCAAGTCGATTCAAAAATGTACACTGGCAATTTCCAAGCTTGGGGTAAGATTGGCCGCGCCGAAGGAATTCGAGGCATATACACAGGTTGGGGTCCAACTTTCTTTGGATACTCAGCCCAAGGCGCTTTCAAGTACGGTGGATACGAGTTCTTCAAAAAATTCTACGCCGATCTTGCTGGTCCTGAAGCTGCATACAAGTACAAGACTGGACTTTACCTTGCCGCCTCTGCATCTGCTGAATTCATAGCTGATGTCGCCCTCTGCCCATTCGAGGCGATCAAGGTCCGCATGCAAACGACTGTTCCACCTTTTGCAAGATCGACCTTCACCGGCTGGAGTACCATCACTGCGAAAGAAGGATTCGGTGGGCTTTACAAGGGCCTTTATCCACTCTGGGGTCGCCAAATTCCATATACCATGATGAAGTTCGCTTCCTTTGAGACTATTGTCGAAATGATCTACGATCGTCTGCCGGGCCAAAAATCTGATTATTCCAAGGCCGCTCAAACAGGTGTCTCCTTCACTGGTGGTTATATGGCTGGTATCCTTTGCGCCATCGTGTCGCATCCAGCTGATGTTATGGTCTCGAAACTGAATGCTGGCCGTCAACCTGGTGAGGCTTTTGGTGCTGCCATGGGTCGCATCTATAAAGATATCGGATTCGGTGGTCTGTGGAATGGATTGCCTGTCCGTATTGTCATGATTGGTACTCTGACTGGATTGCAATGGATGATCTATGGTGAGTTTTGTGCCCCGCTTGATGTCTACTATGCAGAAAGCTGATATGTATGAACACAGATTATTTCAAGATATTCATGGGTTTGCCTACAACCGGAGGCGCTGCTCCAACCGAGGAGCAGAAGTAGAGAAATGAACGAGGTAAGGAAGTGGAGGGTGGAAGTATGACTTGATTTCAGTGACCTTATCATCTTAGCGTGAGTTCCGGCTGATCGCCGCCTCTTTTCATGCGAGCCCTGTGATTTATCCATCTGTTTGGAATTCCCTGTAGCGTATCAATACGAATATGAACCTTGAACGTGAAGTATGTTTGAACATGACCATCCCAAACACCAGTAATGCGCGAAAGAGAAACAAACCATCGAGTCATCTCTTACCAATCACACACCGGTCATTTCTTACTCTTCTTCGACTTCTTGCTCTTCTTCTCACCCAGGGATTCTGCCTCCTTTTGCGCTTCGGCCAATGCCTCTCCCGGCGCTTTTCTCTTCTTACTATCCTTCACTCTGACAGCCGCGGTAGTCGATTTCCCATCTTTGATGAGTTTTTGAGCTTGTTCCCATTCTTCTTCTGGTGCATCGCCGAGTGTGTACCTAAAAAATTCCAGTGTTAGTAATGCCCCCTAATCAGACCGAGGAAACCATGAAGTAAGATGCAACCATACCTCTCCAAATTAGCATCAATCATTTCTCTAACCCTCTCCCTCTCTTTTTCCTTCTCCGCGGCCTCAACACCACCTTCCCTTAACTCTTCTTCTAAATCGCCAAGTGGGAGGGCTTTAAAAGCCACTTTCGCATCAATATCGTCATGCGCCTCATCACCACCTTTAACATCAACATCCGGTATTCCCTCCGCCGCAGCCTCTTCAACCAATCCCCGAAAACAAGTCGCCATTTTGCGGATGACCTTTGTGAAAATACCGAGTAACTGACTAGCACCCGTATCATACTCCTTGACCAAATCATCAACACTTTTTCTCTGCAGACCGAGTGCAAGCAACAAACTCTGTTGCAATCTCGATAATTGGACGGCGGGTTTCGTGCGGCCGCTGAACCATAATGTGGCGATTGTGGGCAGCATATCTAGTATCACGTGGTGGTCGAGCATTTGATCTGCGTAGCTGTCTAGACGTTTGAGGTCGTGTGGGGAGAAGAGTTCGTCGAGTTGCGATTTGGTGAGGGGTTGGATGGGGTTGGAGGTATCCAGTGCTGCGCCTTTGAGGGCGGATTGATCGATGGAGAGGCAGGTGGTTGAGCTGAAGGTGCGGAATTCGTAGGAGAGGAGGTTCAGGAAGCGCCGGTGGAAGTCGCGGGAGAAGGAGCCTAGCCAGCTTGGATCGTTTTCTGAGCGGTTGAGGGCGCGGATCATGACGGTTGTGTGTTCTCCCGTCAAGTCGTTGGCGGTTTGCCGAAGGTAGACTGGAGTGAAGCCGCCGCGGTTCCAGAATTTGAGCAAAGGATCTGTTAGACCGTAACTTACGCCTACATAGTCAAGTTGTTGCGGTTTGGTTTCTGACAATCGGGCAAAGAGTGGAGGCATAGCGTTAATATCTCGGACCTTGACGTTGTCTTGTAGTAGTGTGGAGCTTTCTAGCTCAGCATCTGAGACTCGAACCATTTGCTCTGGCTCACTCATAGCGGTCTCTGTGAGGTCTGTGAATTTTCCTTCGTAGAAATCCGTGAGCAGTTCAAGAGCCCGCGAACCGTACCCCATCCCAGTGTACTCGGGATTAGTAGCGATACGAACGACTCGGGCTCCCGATAATCCAGCAAACTCATCGTCCTGGAATTGCTGACTCACAAGCCATGGGATGAGATCGCCGGCCTCTCTTTGACCTCGACTTAAACTGTACAAGACGCTTTCTCGGCTGATCTGGCCTTCGAGTGCTACCTGAAGGACACACAGTGGTTCTGGGAGACGACTGGGGTTCTCGTCCATGGGAGGGACCAAAACATACAGCTGATGGGCAGGGGCATCGGACATGAGCTGAAGATCGTTCGGCGAGTTCTTGTAGTGGCTGGCGACGTACAAGGCCATCATCTGCTGCAAGAATTTTTCGGAAACAGGGTGGAAAGAGAAGAGCGTATCTCGGTTCACTATCACAAGATCGCACTTCGACGGGTGTGGGCAGCCTATGGTGCGTAGTTTCGAGCGAGGAAGTGTCGCATCGAGGCAAAGGAGGTTATTGAGCCATCTCTCCACAGAATCTCCAGGGGCGTATCGAATCGGCTCAGAAAGTGTAATCTCCCGCAATGAGCGGCCACCAGCAGAGGATGACGACGAAGCCTTACCTGACCCCCTATCTGCAACCACAGTATCTGATCCATTCGTCTTTTGAACTCCGCTGGCCTGTTCTCTGAGCTGTTGAATCAACTTCAAGGATAAGGAACGTCCAGTGCCTTCGTATCCGTTGATGGTCGATGCCATGAAAACAAGATATGGTCCCATAAGTTTTCGTACAAGTGGGAGGGGAATCGCAGCTGCTTCATCAATCACCACCAGCTCAGCTTGTCCAAGAGCGTAGGCATCTTCAGGCTTGATGTATTGAATTGTCTGACGATGGTTCCGATGGACGTTGACACGAACAATGGCCTTATGAAAATCAGGATTCGTCGACTGAATAATAGAGTAATCGACGTGGTCCAAGTATCCAAGAGCGTCAAACCCTTTAAAGATGAATTCAAACAGTGTTTTCAAATTCTCAGGACTCGGTGAAGTGATGAAGATGTTGCTGTAGCCATGAGCTACAGCCGCCGCAACGGCCACACCAAGCGCTGCAGATTTTCCACGTCCACGCGCTGCCGTGAGGGTGACTGTACTTTGTAGGGTCTTCTCGGCGATCGCATCCACAAATGTGAGCAGAGCCTTTGCCTGATCCACGGTCTTTGCCAATTGTACCAACGATCCCACAGGTTGAGTCTCGGCAAGGCTTTCTTTGATTTGCTCCAGCTCTTTGCCGTGCGGTGTCTCCTCGTCGGTCGGAGGTGGTAGTTGTTTTACGGCCTTGCCTCCAGATATCGGCAATACGTTCAATTCGTCGTCCACAACCAAGCAGGAGTCGCATCCACCCAAGGAGAGAATGAATCGCTCATTGAAACGCGCAACCACATCGCCATGTGCTTCTGTCCGATACCTCGAATGAACGTCCATAGAAAGTGTGTATAGCTGTTTCAAACTGTTCATGCCCTTTAGCAGCAGAATGACCAAGCCTCCTCCTTCTACCGTTTCTACGGTTCTGGCCAACAGGTTTGGTGAAAGGGCCTCGAAATCCTGCAAGATACACATGCCATACGTGTTTCCCAGAATCTTCTCCGTCTCTTTGTAGTAGCAATACCGAATGTTCTGCGTGCTCACGAAAAGCTCAAACGGATCCTCATTGTCAACATCTCTAATCCCTCTCTTGATCTCCTTCTTGATCTTCTTTTCGCGCTTCTTTCGGTGCGACGAGAAGCCCAACAGGTTCTTCTTGTAGGCCCATAGAACGGTCTTGTTGAGTTTAAGGTCGACATTGAGGAGGATGTGGTAGAGATTGACGATCACGTCTTTTTGCCGGTCGCCGACGACAACGAAGAAGGACCTCTTCTTTTCCTGGGCTCCATTGCGAATGAGGGCCGGTATCCTCGAGTCGATAGCTTTCTTCACCATTTTTCCTCAGCTCGCCGCGCTCCACCTCGGAGATTGAAATACGATATGGGTTTTCTTCGAGGAACAGCCAGTCTAAGGAACAATTCGACGACAAAGGATGCGCGTAGGTATTGGCCCGAATTCGAGGGTTGCAATGCTTGCGATTCGAGCTGTCTCTCGCGAAGCTTTCAACTTTTTAGAAGCTAAGCTGCGATTGGAATAGCACAGTCCTTATCGATTTCTAACCGTTTAAAGCGGACCACCTGGGCACTTCCATCCACTCCCACCTTTTCTTCATCTCATACATACCGCACAAATCATCTAATATAACATGTACCTTAACAAGGCTGTTAGTCCATGCCTTTCCCTCTACTAGAAGAAATTGGCGATGGCCAAAACGGTAGGATCACTCAAAATACTTTCAATCAGGTAGTAACCTTTTCAACCCTACCTTTCTTCTCCTCATCTTCCCTTTCCTCCCAATGATACCATATCGTCCTGCCCTGGACTTCCTCTATTCCTCTCTCAACCCGTCTTCTTTCGCCTCGAAACCGCAATCATGCCAACAAGACTGGGTGCCATCGGCCTCGGAGTCGCAGCCATGGCCAAATCCGTAGCTTTCTACAAAGACCAACTAGAAATGGCTCCAACCCAGTTCTTCGTATGCACTTCACTATCGCCTACCTCAACAAACCTCCAATCCACTTACATAATACTTACAGGACGTAGTCCACTTCACCGAAACAGTAATGATCTATCCACACAAACAAGCCGGTCCCCCTATCCTTCTGATGCAATACAAAAACACCGCCCCACCAAAGAATCAATTAGGAAAACTAGTATTTTACGTCGAAGATGTGAAGGCTGTACGCGACAAACTTGTCAACTATGGTTGTGAGGTATTCCTAGATCTGGGAGCAGGGGAAGGATGGGTGAGCAAGATTTTCATTTGTAGAGATCCAGATGGATTTGTGTTGGAGTTTATGCCATTGAGTATGTTGAAGGGGGTCCCTGACTTAAAGGGCAAGCTGTGAAAGGTTGGGGTTGAGATGTATTGCACCTGGAGAAGGCGGGACGGGTCGCAGGCTTTCCAGTCACTTTTTGAGAGATCTCATGTGCTGAAGGTACAGTGGCCTGCAGATGCTACTCTAGCGAGATGGACAGCCTTTTGGCCGTGATCCACATCCAAATATTATATCAGAGCGCGCCCTTGCTGGTTGACCAGTCGATTCACCACTGCCCGATTTCAGTCAGAACTACTCGATCAAGCATTTCAGAACGGTACCAACCAGGCAATATTTATGCGACAACCTGTGGCCCCTCTTATCCAGATCCCGTGTGATTTATCAAAGACTCGGGATTACAAAGCTGTCAGCGATATAACGCTGAGATGTCTCTAGCAAGCCCCTATATGTAGCCGGGCGAACAAAAGATACATTGCTCTGAAACCGCAGCAGCAGCTAAGGCAGGCGGCTAGGGATGTCCAACGAGAAAAGAAGCCGTTTCCGATTGAAAATCCAGCCAATGTAGCTCAGCCACCTCGAGATTAGCCGCCTTGAATGGCCTTAAGCGCCAGTATTTTCACATTTTTTAACTGCAGCCAATGCATCCAAGAAGTTCAGTCCCGCCCTCAGAAACCCTCTTCGAAACATGCAGTCAGCTTGATGCAAGCGAGGCGAAATTGTGTCTGGATTCAAGTCGGGCAAAGGTAGGAATCGCTAATTTTAACATCGCCGTGGCCAGCCTTGATTTTCAGCCTGATAGCAGCCTCCATTTGTTGTTAAGACCACCTTTCGCCAATTTCTTTCCATCTATTGTCTTCGCCGGAATCATCGAGGTCTCTCTCCCTGCGTCGCTTAAATCGACAAGTCCTTGCAACGAATTCCTGTTGCAAAGCCACAAACTCCGCTGAGTCCCGAAAGGCTTCGAACCACAAGATGGGGATCCTAAAGCTGCTGGGTCTCTTACTGTCGCTCTGCCAACTGACTAGGACACAAGGATCGGTGTCATGGTTCTACCCAGAAAAAAGTGACAAATCAGAAGAGACATGGTACTTGGGCGAGACAAAGGAACTCAGATGGGACACAAGCATATCCGAGTACAACCTTTACCTTCAGCAAAATAACGCACAACCAGACACAGGCTACGCCGTCATCTTCCGTCAGTCCACCTTCTGCCTCTATCAACCGTAGAACTGATAAAGACGTTTAGGAAAAGAGTTGTCTGGTAACCCTGTCAAACGGATGAATTGGACTGTCCAGAGCTTCAATTTCGACTTTGCCCTCACGACCCAGTTCTACTTCTACATAGCCGATGGCAAGGGAATTTATGACACAACGAATTATTTCTATATATCGCCGATGTATAAAGCAACATCCCCAACGACACAGAACGCGACAACAGCACAGAACACGGCAACAGCACAGAACACGGCAACAGCACAGAACACGACAACAGCACAGAACACAACAACCTGTCCAACCACGAATGATACAACGATATCCGAAAACAGGATGACTAGGACTATGGGCATAGGACTTGGACTTGGCCTAGGAATACCACTGCTAGCCGCACTCGTCTTCATCGCATTCTTAATAAATCACATGCGCCAAATGAGAAAAGAATACTATATCCCCAACCCGAACTTGGCAGGCAAAGTCATCACCGCTGCAAAGGATCACGAGCCGCAAGATCTCTATCATGATAATGCTGATCGGTCTCAAGTTTTTGAGGCGTCTGGGCTCGGTTTGGTATATGAGGCGCCTGATAATGGTGTCATTCATCACTAGCTCCGTCAAAACGGTAGATGGAGACTTTGTTCTCTGATAAATCAAGTTGGACTTGGGATGGAGGCGGAGTGACTGATTAGCCTTCCCAGACAAAGACAGACGTCTCGCAGTGGGTTTACCAATTCTCCGCCCTTGGACAAAATTTAAATATCTGACGGGATGCCTTTCAAGTGCATGTGAATAGCGATGAGTTTCTGGCGATTGGCAAGATTCGAACTGTCTGTAATTCATCGATATCGATCTTAACTTGAAAGACTTCATCTATGGTCCGAGGAGCATTCACATAAAAGGCCTACTGTGGCATCAAGAATCCACTGGATGGTTCATTGTTTCTTGTTCTTCTGATTAAAGTACACCAAGCGCCTTTACAATATCCGCGAGGATGAGAGCAGTCCCAGCTCAAGCCGTTGGTACCTACCCGCGCATTTCAATTTTTCTGAAGCTGCATAAGCCGGAAGAAATACTCTGGTGTCATCGCGTTGTTTATCATTGAGCTATCCCCCTCCGCTCGGCTGTCCTTGATTTCCAAGTGACTGATATGAGTCCAGATATCCTTGCCGATAGGCGTCTTGATCATGACTGCTTGCTCTTTGGGGGCATTGCCTATGATAATGCGAGTGAGGCTGGCTTTCTTATTCCTGCTGCCTGTCGAGCTCGTACCTAAGTCTGAACCGACCAAAATCTCGTCTTCGCTATCGGCATCGTCAACTTCTGCGTCCAAGGAGGCGAGTTCGCGTAGTGTGAACGACACATTTCCCTCGCCTAGACTGTTAGCCATATTCGCCAAGGTGTGGGTTATACTTGACGGTCTTCTGCCTTTGATCAAACCTGCGATCTTGAGACCTTTCCCGTCACCAAGTTGTTCTCGGAGGAATGTGTCAACTCGAGTGATTATGTCAGCATTCGCAAGCACCATATCGCCGTCCTCTCGCATTACGCCCACGCTGGCCACTTGGATGCGTGATAGTAGCGCCGACTTGACTTGGCACAATTCTTCCATGATAGCGGCGAGCTTTCTTTCTTCGGCGGATCCATGGCCTAGCTGGTGCGTGTGTTGCTTCACGGCGCCTTTGGAAGTTGAGTCGATCTCTTTCAGCAGCTTGACAAGTCGGCCTCCCACGCTTTGCAACCGGACAAGTCCTGAAGCGACTGTCGCGGTTTGCAGATTGCAAAAGCACTTCGACGTTCATTTCATCGATATGGCGATCAGAGTTTTGCCAAACACTCACCAGCCGATACCTTTTTTTATTTACTTCCAGAACCAGACTTTACCTGTAAGTGGACTGTAACATGAAACCAGAGACTACGAATGTGATATAAAAAGATCGCAAAGACAAAGTCCATGATACAACTCGAGCAACCTTTCTATAGACGTGGACTTAGTGTTGGAGAAGTGGAGAAGAGCCAACATGGGAGAAAGCTCGATTTCCCAAGCGATCGAAACAATATTCTATACACAACTGTTGATCTCAAAAGTGCTAAAAGCAGTGGCATGCAATGTTATATCGCTCTGGAAACATCATCATGCCTGTATTAATCCCAACGCCATCGTGCCACTACGTAAGGTGATCATCCAGTCCTTCACCCAGGTCCACCCTTTGGTCTCTGTGCTTTGCTTCGAAAGGATACGACTCTCCATGTCTTGTCAACGAAACTGTTCGTGGTCAGATCGTAATTGGAATTCACATCGACCGTTGTAATGGTCTGTTCGTGTACAACCTCTATCCAGCCCTTGACCTCGACGCACCCCGCCGGCGGATCTAGTTTCGTTTCATCCCGTTTCAGCAAGTTCTGCATGAAGATGTATGTCGACACGGGGGCCGGGTCAGCCCTTGGAAAATAAGCGGAGAACCTAGGTGGCGTTTCCTTTTCTTGTCCTGACTCTGGAGATGTTGTTGGGTCTGGCTTTGAACCACTTGGCGGAGTCGAGGTTTCTTCCTTCTTGCTGATTGGCGGGACAAGTGGCGGCGAGATTCTCTTCTTCTCTCTCTGCTCTAATTTCTTTTTAGCGGCAAGGTGAACCATAAGCATGAATTTGTATTCCATTGTTACCGGGTCCATTTTTGGCTTCAGCCCGAAGTATTGGCGGACTTTGTTGGCCTGCTCGTCGTAGTGGTAGCTTATAACCTTCCATCCAGCTCTTAACCCGGCGAATGGCATGACTGTTTTGGATAATCTTCGATATTCTTCCTGGGGAATTATCTTTTTTGACCACGCCACGAAACCCTCGCCGATTTCGACACCAGAGACGCCATAGTTTTGAGGAGGTCCTTCAGGGTAAGTGATGGTGAGCAAAGTCCTTCCTTTGTTGAAAAGGAGTTTTTGACGCTTTAAGGGTATGATCGTACGTGCAACTTCTAGGCGTATTTCTTTGGTGAGCTTAGCTGGAAATCGACGTTAGTTTCGAACATCCGCAGCCTGTCTAATCAATGCGAACCTTGTATTTCCATTTGCCTCTTGGGTTCGTTTGCTAGCTTCAAGAAGCTCTTCCATTCTGGTTCCGATCCTTTGAAGAATGTCTTTTCCTCTTTCTTGGGCCATCCGAAGGGGATGAAAGTGCCATCCTCCAGGTCTTCTTCGTTTACCTCCTCGACGCTGCCGTCTGGTTTCACCTTCTCATCATCTGCAGATAGTTCAATCTCGAGGTCTCTCGGATCGATCCAGTACCAGAGAGCACAGGCAGGGATCGCCCACGTGAGGAGGCCGTTGAGAATGCGCCGCCGCAGAGGGGGCTTCCTGAACTTCACGCGGAATATTCTCAGGTCCTGGCCGTGTGCAACTTTCGGCGGCGATCTTGATGGAAACTGGAATTGCCTGGGCTTTAGGGTCGAGAATTGCCGTACGGCAGCCCGTCTGTACATGTGCGGGTGTTGGACAGCAGTCGGGGAAGCGAGAAGTCGTGGGTTCGTATTGATGGTAAGGGCGAAAGTGGCATGGAAACGGGAGGGCGACGAGGCCTGTGGGAGTCTGGTATTCGGAGAGGATTACTTGGATGGGGAATGACTGTCGATGGTATTGTTTGGTAGGTGTTTGGCTTGCAATATAAAGTTCGCGATGCTGCCTCTCGCCGAGTACCGCTTCCCTCTGCAGGGGAGGGTCCGGTAGTTCTCATTCAAGTCACGAACTATCAGCTGAATCTTTGTACAGTACGGCATACGGAAGTTGTTTCTTTAATTCGAAGCCAAGCCTGGAATTCTGATGTGATTTAGGGTATTATAACTGCTAGATATATATCGCCGTCGAAATTGACTGAGCGCCGTGTCCTAATGCTCAAAGTTCAATGTCTCTTGGCGACCCCCGGCCAGAGCTTCAAGTTCCAAACTGGCCGCGAGCCACAATTGTGAGAGTACTTGCACTTACTGAGATAGGGCATCACCACCACCACCACCACAAGACTCAACACCTCCCCCGCCACCATGAGATTGCTACGATCCAGCCTGCTCTGCGCAGCATCTGCCACTGTTGCTGCAGCTTCGGCTGTCGCCAACGTCTACACATACGACCACGACAGCTCGTCATCGCCGCATACCTCCAGCTCAGAAACCATCGATGCAGAGACATCGCGACTTATTCTCGCCCAGAGACTCGGACTCTCTCAATTTCACTCTCTCAAGACCACCGATGATGAAGCACTACGAAGGATCAATGATTTCGGTGGACGGCAAAGGCCGCTGTTTGCAACAGACAAGCCTGCAGTTGGCCCCTCGAAAGTCATGATAGTTATAGAAGGCGTGGACGAGCCTACGAGTATGTCGACTAACATCGAGCAATTGGACTTTGGACGAGTACTGATCACGGATATAGTTCCAACTTTGGCAAACTTCAAATCTTTCTCGATATCTCCCGCTCCACACCCTTCAGACAGCTACCAGCTATGGTCAACCTTTTCGACCGAGTCCTCACAATTACCACAGACCGGAGGACCAGACTATGGCGTTCTCCGTGCCCTCGCTCCGCTTTCCGAGATGAAATCGAATTCTTTGGACACCTACAACAACCGACACACGCTTCTATATGTCAAAAGCGCCGCCACAGCTGCCCACGACGATGTAACTGAACAGCTGCAGACCCTCGGCTCCACGATTGAAGATTTATACAACGTATTGAAGGAATCAGAGGGATCCTCATTGAGCATCATGTTCATGCCATCTTCAGGTAAATGCTCGAAGCACGCCACCAACGCCTATGGCATAAACCTCTCCAAGCGAGCAGCAAAGATTCAGCGCGAACAGATTCTTTCCGAGGCCAAGCCAATAGCAGCAAAGTCATCAAGCACCGTTGAATCCACCTCTCCTTTCCTCGCCACCAAGGTCCTGAGGGGTGCAGTCCCAACCTGTTTCTCCTCAAAACACAATTGTGAGACTGGAACCAACAACTGCACTTCCCACGGTTCGTGTATCCTCAAGTTCTCTGCCGATGTCAAGAACAGTGATGGAGTTATGACCAAGAGCGATTGCTATGGATGTGCTTGCAAGGCCGATGTCAAGAAGAACAAAGAGGGAGAAAAGACTACGAGGTTTGGTGGAGCAGCCTGTAACAAGAAGGATATTGTCACGCCATTCTGGTTGATTGGAGGTTCCAGCGTTCTCTTGATCTTCATTGTCAGCTGGGGTATGGGATTGCTGTACAGTATGGGTAGTGAAGAACTACCATCTGTCATCGGCGCTGGTGTCAGCGGACCAAAGGCAAGAGGCGCGTAAGCTGTTCCGCTTTGTATTGGTAGTATTGGTGGAATGAAGAGAAAGATTGGAATGTTTGTTTGGATTGGGGTTGGCGTTCATGTGGCAACTGTAAAGATTTGGTTTGTGTTGAATTGAAAGATGGGATGGAAGTCAAGATGCATTTGAGCCTTTCAAATTACTAGTAATCATACATTTCCTCAACCTGTGAGTCCATTTTCCAAGTTTCTCCGTCATAGAGCCGTGTCGCTTGTCTACGAGTGTATAGAGTAGTGTATTCTACCATGTCAAAATTGATTTCGCGGAAGATAAACTCTCAACCAGAAACATCATGGAATGGTCGTTCGGCTGGTCTGATATATCGCGAGTCGACACATTTGACACTTTTCCTTTCCCAGCATTATCTCCATTAACTCAGTATCTCAATATCCGAACTCCGAACCTCGAATATCATTATCCTAGGTATTCTATATCCTATCAGGCTCCTTTGGTTGATATTGGAGATATACATATTCTTCGACATCGATCCTTCCAAGCTTACCCAAATGATATGTCTTTCGGTTATATATCTCAGGGTGGAGGAAGTTGAGATCGTTCTGGTCTGGTTGTAATACCTTCCATTGAATTCAATTTCGTTCATCAATACCAAATCATGTTATTGAAGGCGGGCTGCTGAATAAATCGATAACAATCGAGTCCCATGGTATTCCTGATGTATACACACCCATACACCCAACTATATCCCGCGCGGTCGTAAGGATGATTAAATCATTTCTACAACGCCTTCCAATGATTTCGCACCCTTCAACTTCCATGCAAGAATGACACTCGTGTCATGCCAATAAACGCCAATAGCAAACCCACAAAGTTGGGCACCACCAGTGTACTATTACAGACTCGCCCCGAATCTTTACTCAATACAAACATGAACCATCGACGCTCACTTCTTGCCCTTCTTCTTCTTGTTTGCGGTCGATGCAGTGCTCTTGTCTGCCGGTCCTCCGCTCTCAACTAGCACGGTATCGTCGCTCGTATCGCTTGATCTGCTTGCGACTTTAGGTGCAGGTGATGTTGTCTCGTCCTCTTCGTCTAGCTCGTTCATGAGTTCAGCGTGGATGGCTTCTTTCTTCTTTTCCCACCACTCCTTCTCAGAGTCTGTTTGCGATTGGAGATCACTCATGCGTTGGCGTATCATTTGGTTGTTTGCGATTTCATTTGCAGATTGGAAGATGGTTTGGCCCCAGTTTGGATTGAATGCGTTGGCCTTTGGGACGTGTTAGATACTCTTCAAGTAAACGCTAATTCAAAGGACGTCTTGACACACCTCTGCGACAACATCTCTCAACTCCTCTTCGATCTCCTTCTCGGCTCTCAGGAACCGCTGCCACAAATCGTCGCCCACGGAGCCACGTTGTAGTAACGATGATAATGCCTGCTTGGAATTTCTAATCTGCACAATGCGGAGAATGTCCTCTGTTGCACGGCGTAAAAGCGCGGCTTTCAAGACAGTCTCTGGGACAGCAGCTTTCTCGTTGCCATCTTCGGGTTCTATGTGGAGGAGGGAGAGGTATATGTTGCGCTGAATATGTGGTCCGAACCAGGGCGCTAGGGAGGCGGATTTTGCTTTCTGGAGGTCAGTATCTGCATAACAAGAGTTTGAAAAGGTATGCGACGTACAAGCTTTCCTTCTGTTGTACAGAGACGAAAAGGCAGCAAAGGATCCCACGAGGATACCCAGGTAGAGGAAAGAAAATGCGAGGTTGAACCAGTTGACCATATTGCAGAGTTCTCCCGTTGGCTTTCAGTGTGCGAGTGGTTTGTGGTGGGAGGGAGGTTTTGATCGAAAAGTGTTCGGAGTTGACGTGGTGATAAATCTGTCCTTCTACGATGGACCCCTGTCTGGTAGTGGTTCTAAATTGATAAGCAGCCCTTCGTAGCCTTGTCACAACCATAAAGAATAAAGAATACTATAGGAACTATCAACAATACCAAAGCATGAAAAGAATGTTAATCGGCTTCGGCTTGTTAACAAAAGTCTGCGTCTTTATTAATCCATCCGGCTCACCCTGTAAAAAAACTGGGCGGGGCAAGATGGCGATTGTATTACCATAATCGGACAAGGCCGAACAGCCTGATGGTCGACGTTCACGATAGATATAGGAGCGCGCCGAACGATATCACAGCGAAGACAATGGTCTGGGCATATTAAGGACCTCTTTCTACCAAGAAGACGAAGCAATAATAGGTATCAAGAAGGTGATATCCCTTTTCGTAACATGTCACTGTCGCTGCAACAGCCGATGGCGATCTTCTGATTCAAGGGATATTTTCAACTTAAACACACAACTCAGCGTTGCGATGTTAATCATCATGAGTTTCGTAAATCTCATTTGGGTCTCTTATTATCGCCTGCCGATGCTACCCAGCACCCCCTAGATTTACAGGGGGGCACGCGCTATTGCATGGTGGCTAGGCGCCAGGAAACGCGTCTACTAAATGACGTTTGCCGCTGACCTTCCGTTTACTTCTAGAAATACGTGACAAAGGAACCCAAAACATAACCCAAATCACAAACACAGAAGCAACTTTCTAGTCCAACACCACCCATTTCTTGACTTATATCTGAAATCCGCTCCTCCAACTCTCCACCAACAATGATACTCCGATTCCGTGGCCGCGATGGCCAGTTCAAGCTCGACGTACAACCTGGAGACGACTTCGCTTCTCTCGCAAGCAGCATAGCAGAGCACCTACCCAGCGATACCGATATCTCCACCATCAAAGTCTCTAATAACCCCGCCGGCAAAGATGCTCAGGTTCTGGCCAAGCTTAAAGGCGTCAAGCTAGAGCAGATTGGATTGAAGTCAGTGGGGTGATAGTATAGCTTGCAAGAGTCGTCTAACATTTTGAGTAGACACGGCGAGCTAGTCTTCCTCACTTACGAAGCCCAAGCAACTGCATCGAATGGTCACTCTCAACCCGCCCCGACTGCGAACCGCCTCAACGGCAAAGAGGTCAAGCCTTCAGAAGCTCCATCGTTAGCAATACCGCGAGGAGACTCTACGAAGCTCATCAAGAACCCATGGGAGGTGATCAAGCAGTCACCTTTAGATGATGCACTGGACAAGAAGGATGGAAAGATCCACAGACTGAAGGATCAGAGAATGTGTCGCCATGGGCCACGAGGCATGTGCGACTACTGCCAGCCTGTGGAACCATACGACCAGAAATACCTCGACGAGAAGAAGATTAAGCATTTGTCATTCCACTCACATTTGCGGAAGCTGAATGCTGGAAAGAACAAGCCGGAATCTGGAAGCTCATATATGCCGCCGCTATCAGAGCCATACTTTCGTGTGCGTCCAGACTGTCCGTCAGGACATGCCCCATGGCCCGCAGGTATATGCACAAAATGTCAGCCAAGCGCCATCACGCTCCAGCAGCAAACCTTTCGTATGGTTGACCACGTCGAGTTTGCTTCGTCTGCCATAATCGACACATTTTTAAACTGGTATCGAAACACGTCGCATCAGCGGATAGGGTATTTGTACGGCCGTTACGAGGAATATCCTGAAGTTCCACTGGGCACAAAGGCTATTGTCGAAGCTATTTACGAGCCTCCACAAATGACCGAGGTGGATGGGGTTACTTTGGCTGACTGGGAGAACGAGAAAGATGTCGATGAAGTCGCACGTCTTTGTGGCATGGAACGAGTCGGTGTCATTTTTACCGATCTAACCCCAGACGGGGACAAGACGGATGGATCTGTCATCTGCAAGCGGCATGCTGATTCTTTCTTCCTCTCGTCTCTGGAAATCATATTCGCAGCACAGCATCAAGCAAAATACCCGCGGCCAACCAAATGGAGCGAAACCGGAAAATTTGGTTCCAACTTTGTCACCTGCTGTATCACTGGCGACGAGAGTGGTCAAATCCATATCGTATCCTATCAAGCATCAAATGCAGCAGTGGAGATGGTCAAAGCAGACCTGGTTGAGGCTTGCGCAGATCCAGGCCTAATGCTGGTGCAAAGCGAAGAGGAGGAGGGCAACCTGGGACGAGTACGGTACATCCCCGAAGTGTTCTTCAGAAAGATCAACGAGTATGGCGCTAGTGTTCAAGAGAACGCAAAACCAGCATTTCCCGTGGAGTATCTTCTCGTGACGCTCACACACGGTTTCCCAATCACGCCAAATCCCGCGTTCTTATCAAACACTTTCCCTGTTGAAAACCGACATGCCATGGGAGAAGCCCAAGACCCGCGTGAAGTATCGAAAGCACTCAAATCCAGCCCTGGACAGGTGGAGCTTCAATCGCTCTCCAACTTTCACATCCTTACTTACCTTCGCGAGCTCAGCATTTTTAGCAAGGTAAAATCGATCTTCTCCATCTTCTACATGACAACCATTGCTAATCATATTACGAAACAGGATGAAGAGGCTCTTGCAGCTAAGGTCGCCGTTTCTCACGATCTTTCCGATGGCATTCAGCTGCTTCAAAGTCCAGGTTGGGGAACTCTTATGATGGTTCTCGAAAATAGTGGTGAGCGCCCCCAAAAGCGTCGACGCTCCCCGACGAATGCTACGAATGGTGAAAGCAAACGTCGTGTCGGCAACGCGAATTCGGATATCTCAAGCATGGAAGAATTAGCTAAGCGCGTTAAGAGAAATAGCTTAGGTCCAGGTTGATTCATTTTCTTGAATACACTGATGCCTTTCGCTATTTCTTTAGGTTCCACGACTCGGAGCACCTTGGCTACGAGACCGAAACGACAAGCTGATGAGATCGACCTGAATCCCGCCACTCGAAAACGTGCCTCTCCCGAAAACTCGCCTCGAGAAGGCGACCAGCACCGAGATTCAGACACCAGCGAGTACGATCCGTTCCGATACTTTTGATGAGTGAGGGCGTGTGGAATTGGGGCTTGAATGAATGGAATGAGCGTTATCGTTAGCTAAGTACGTGTTCAAACACTCGGAGAGGTTGCAGGATCTCGGCAAATTCAATTTCGAACTTGCCAGGCTACCTGATACCCAAGAGATTTTTGTTTGAGCGATCAGCTTACTGTTCCATCCCTGCGGTGTTGGAGATTAAATCTACTGAGATGATGTCTTCAGGCCGCCGAGGAATGAGAACTATTAACATGTGCATTATTCTCCTTGCAGCAAGCCCATCCTTCCACCCTTTCCATTCATGCCATTCAGTTTGACTTTGGCCATGAGCCAATTTCTCCTTATTCGTCTTAGGAAGCGTTGTGTGCTTGGGAAATGGCTCGAGCTCGCAACAATGTTTTCCACAGGAGATAGCTGACATACCCAATCCGATTCCTGCCCGATTCCTGCCCGTCATCAGCCCCAAAACCTCATTCATTCATCACTTGAACACCTTGTTGGCCTCTCATCGCACGAACATTTTCTCGCCACGCTTTAGTCCTGCATGAGGTACTATATCACCTTTAAACCAGCATGCCTTTGGAGCGATCCTACTAATCAAGCCATGAAGTGATGTGAGGGTGGAGAGGAGGTCTGGGTTGTGGGTTAAACTGTCTTTGTCGTCGAGGAAAAAGCAGGAAAGTGTGAGGATGAAGGCGAGGTCTGGGAGGAGCGCGGTATGGGATGGTATCGTCGCCGAATTACAATTACATAGAGTTTGTGTCCCGCCCAAAAACATAGGCCTCATTGGCCTTTCTTCTCACTCAGTGACTTTTGTTGTTGCGCCTCGTTCTCTAGCATGGCCTTGACACCCCTTCTGATCCCTTCTTCCAACTCGACGATGGGCGTGTAACCTAATCTCATCTTCGCTTTGTCTACGGAGTAATACCTCGTCATGACGGAATACCTGACTTTGGTCCTGTTTAGATTCGGTACCTTGCCGAATATCCACATTACCCACTCCATTATCGTTGCAATCGTGAGGGCAAATTGTGTACCCAGCACCCAAATAGCAGCCGGATTCAGGGCGTTCTGATCTCCCGCCTCTTTCCATACCCTCCTTGCCATGTCCCAGAAGTATACTGGCGAGTCATTTGTGATGAAGAAGGCTTCCCCGTCTATTCTTTCGTGATCCAGAGGAGTCGTTGTGAGTTTTGAGGTGTGGAGAAGTCCAACGAGGGCAAGGAGGTGACCATGGGCTATGTTCTCGACGTAGGTGAAATCGAAAAGATTTGTATTTGGACCGAGTTGGAACTTCGATTGACCCTTTCGCGAAGCTTGGAGGAGACCGGGAAGCATTTGGACATCGCCGGGACCGAAGATACCGGCTGGTCTGATTGCACAGGTTAGGAAACCGTCGGTTGATCGGTTTGCTTTGAGGACGGCGAGTTCTGCTAGACCCTGGTTTTGCGCATTAGACGGTATTTCTTTAAAAGGAAGTGTTCCTCATCTACCTTCGTATGCGTGTAGTATTCTGGCTGGGCCTTTCCAGTGATGACGGGCCATCTCTCATCGGCGTTGACCAAATCATTCTCAGCATCCATAATCACACTCGCCGAACTCGTAAACACAAAAGCCTTGACGCCAACATCTTGTGCTGCTCTGAGCAGATTGTTTGTCCCGTCTACATTGACCTTGAGCATAACAGAGGGTGGTATGCCAAAAGCCACGGGGCTGGCAGTGTGTATAACGGCATTTGGCTTCAACTTGGCGAAGAGTTGTTGGAGCGCTGCTAGATCAGTGATGTCGCAGTCGTAGTAGAAGGCATTGGGATTAGCGATGCGATTTCGAGAGGTTCGGAGGTCGAGGGTTGAGACGATGGTTTTTGGGTGCCGTGAAAGGAGGAGGGAAACGATGTGGTGACCGACGAAGCCGCAGCCTCCTATTACAATGACATGGCCGAGGTCATCTTGGTTGGACATTTCGGAAGTATGATTTATGATTTGCGCCTCTAATTGAGCATTTGGACAATTGCATATCGAGTCTCACGTCGATGGGAGTTGGACCCTTGATTATCGCGTAGTACTATGTATAGTACTATGTATATTACTCTGTATATTACTCTGTATATTACTCTGTATATTACTCTGTATATTACTATAAATAGACATTCACAACCTCATGGCTCGTTCTTCTTCCTCATCCTCGTCCTCGACCTCACACACCCGTCACATCCTTTCATTCCCTCTCAAGAAACAGCCTACTAGGGTCCAAAACAGCTTCAATGGAGAAGTCGTCCCCAAATCATGATCGCAAGAGATATCGGCCGGACGTAGCTTCCGTCGATAGAAGCAATGAATGTTATTTATGAGCGAGCATTATGAACAACAAGACTCTTCCATCTCATCACACTCCAGTATCACATTCCGTATCACAATCCAGTGAAAATCCATGGCAGCCTCAACACCAGGACCAATCGACCTTTACGCAAACAACCAACCAACTCTTGACCTAACCACGGAAGCTCAAACTAGTCTCAATAACTGCTTAGTGCTTGCTAAGCAGCTCTCCGACAACAGCCCAATTCAAGAATGGACCGCAGCACTGGAACCACTGACCAATGTCGTCTCTGAGAGGCATCCTAGCCACAGGAGTCATGACGACCTTGAATTTCGGATTCCCCTCAGGCCTCTTTGCTTCAGAGACATGACACATAGGGCTATCTGCCTCAGCCACGACGGTCTCGCCCCTGCACAGAAGACCATGGAACGACGAGAAGCCGACACAATCGCTGAATGGACCTCAAGATTCAAGTTGACCGCAGGCGGGGGAGGCTTGATACGCTCTCCAAAAGGCGGCGTCATCAACCCGACCGTGTATTATGAGAGCTGGCACTGCTGTGCCGTCTTCATTGCCAACAAGCGACTCTTCGTCTACGATCCGCATCTCGACTTAGAGACCAACCCCTACACCGATCGAACTCAGCCCCGTTCGCTCACTACCGATTTCTCAGACCTCTCTATTCTCAAAGAGTTTGCCCTCTTCGTGTGCAACTCCCATATACCCAAATTCTACGCCGACGAGATGTACATCTACCGCAACAGGGACAAACTCCAGCAGCAAAATACGGACGAGGGCATCCAGTTGTCCGCAGAGGAAGGTCGTGATAGTCTTCCCCTCTGTGTCCAGTGGTTGTGTAAAGTTGTAAAGGCCTGGCTGCACGATCCCCGAGAATGGCTTGAATGCCATCTCAGCACTGATACTCAGCGTGGTGCATTACCAATGCCCAACCCTCGTTTTCTCATACCAGCCAATTCTACCACTACCCCAACACCAGATCTCTTCGATCAGGCCGACTGGGAGAAAATCCGACTATGATGGCGGGATGGTTGCGAGGATAGACTGATGGTTATGAAGGCGGTAGAGAGGGAGTCATAATGTAACTACTATGGAGACTTGAATAAACAGCATTTGCTTTTTCGTACGGCACGATCAGCTCAATATCCATATTGATAATTACCTGACGAGCTTCACTTTGTGTATTGCCAGGACTTTATCGGTATTGACCTGGGGTTGAGGGACTTGAAAATCGACAATCCATTCGATTGCCGGCCAGGAGTCTCCTAGCGCCCAGAGAAGCTAGCATTAGTGAAGACTGCTTTCAGATACATTCTGCCTTCTTTTATACTTTCCGACTCCCCTTCCCCCGTCTTTCTTGCACTTTTGCCAGTCCCTCGTCACGGCAGACACAAATACCATTACCTGTCTGTCTACCTGACCAAGAGTACTCTGTATATGGGGCTATCCTCACTCTTTTCCATCAATGCTGTTTGCACTCCACTTTTTCTGCTGCTGGCTATCACTTATCGCGTGATAGGAATAACGGGGACGTGTAGGTAGATATCGAGGTGCCATGCTAAACTAAGTATTATACCTTTCAAATACGGTTTGAAGCGAGGTTGCGACGTAGTCGGGTTGACGATTTTCTTCGTGTTCTTGATACTTGGTCTATTACTGTATTAAGCGTGATGTTTCCGTTTTCTATAGCGTGGACATATCTGGTTTTATTTTCATCTTGGAGGGAGAATGGATGAATTGCCGAATGAGATTGTGCTCCTGGTGAAAGATTGATGGATCATCTTACGAAGCCGACGGGAAGAGCATTAGCCTACGAGGTGATTTTATCCAAAAATTCCTTCATATCGATCATGGTATACGCCATTGATTGCCATTGAGTATGTATATACCTTGTCTGCGTTTTGGGAAAAATATTGGTGACAAGCGGCTTTTGTCCTGGCGACTGAAATCATATCAGTCCCTGCATTCTCTAGAGTATGGAAAATGGGAAAATAGTACCCTTTATTTGCTAATACGCTAGGTATGAAGTACTGTATTCCCTTCCACGTCGTACGCGGTCGATTACTGGCGACATACGGCGGAGTCTCTGGAGCCTTGGCTGTCGAGTACCTGGGGAAAGGCGCGGCCAATAACGGACTTTTTTCTCCAAAAGAAACAAAGAACCGATCAGCCGATCATGCATTTGTTGTGGTAGCAACGGAAATGTCGGTGTGTTCGGCGGATCTATGTAGCAACACAACGACACCATCAATTCCTTGTCCTTCGTTTCAGCTGGCATGAGATCGAGCTCACTATCGACTTTGAAGTCCCTCGGTTGCAATTCGATGTCGATGGCTTTCTGATATTTTCGAAAACGACATTGAGAGTGATTCGTCGCCATCGATCTCGAGTTGAAGGTGTTTCGACTTTGAGTTATGAACGAAAGCAGTGATTGAATCACTCGCTCTGGACGCTCTGGCCCATCGAACTGGTTTTCATGTCTTTGGAGGAGAACCCCATGCAACGATTCTCGATTTGATAATGGGCTGCGAAGGCTGTGGTCCATTTTCAAGCTCTGCTTCGCGGAGCATGCGAGCTGATAATTCAACAAGCCCGAAAATCTCATCCATATCTATTCCATTGTCAGCGTTTCTCTTTTGTACAAGGAGAAATTGGTGTTGAATTATACCCTCCAAAAACATGCCCTTCGTTTCTGGTATGAAGCAGAAAGTGAAGATGAACATGCAGAACGAGAATGATCCGAAGACCAGATACGTGCCATACCCATCCTTGCCCAAACTCGCGAGCATGCTAGGCGTGGCTCGGGCAATGACGAAATTGAAGAGCCATTGAGTGCAAGCTCCGAGAGCCACATTCGTGGACCGTAGGCGCACTGTAGGAATTTCGGAGATATAAATCCACGGTACAGGACCCCAGCCAAACTGATAGACAAACGCGAATAAGTAGATACAAACCAAAGCAAAGTATCCTGCACCACTGACGCCGTGACCTGGAATCGAGTCGGAGAAGCGGACGTAGAGCCCGATGTAGAACATGACGGCGCATTGCATGAGTGCAGTCCATAATAACGACTTGCGACGGCCCAATGAGTCTGCTGCGAACAATAGGAAAGAGGCGCATGCTGTGACTTTGATCACACCATAGATCCCCGTTGCAAATAGGCCGACTTCCAGATTGCTGAGACCGAGGTTGCCAAAGATAGTGGGACCGTAGTAATTGACTGCATTAACACCTGTCATCTGCTGGAAGATCATCAAGCCTATAGTGATGAATGCACGTTTGCGATTCGACGGTACCGTCCACATTTCCTTCTGCAAGTTGATGATTGTGTCTCCGCCAGTCAATATCCTCTCGCGATCGATTTGATCGCAAATAACTCCAAATTCTCTTTCGATGTAGGGGTGATGTAGAGGTAGAGCGCGCACGCTCGCTAAAGTGGCTCTTGCTCGTTCTCTGTCACCTTTCCTTGCGAGATGTCGCGGTGTCTCATAGCTGAAAAGCATACCAACAAAGAGCAGTACAGCAGGAAGAGCCTGCAAACTGATGGGGACAATCCATTCCGTTTTTCCGTTAAGGTGGAGTAGAGAGCCGTAATCAATCCAAAATGCAAGCATGATTCCGGTCGTGATTGAGAGCTGGTATAGTCCAGTGAGTGCGCCTCTGATAGCTCGTGGAGCGTGCTCAGATATCATCAATGGCACTGCCACCGAACACATGCCTACTCCAAGTCCAGCGAAGACTCTAAGTGATGCATTAGTGGTTGGATGTGATCGTGTGTTGCACAAACCGCTTACCTTCCAGCATATATTGCCTGCAGGTGTCCAGAAGATGAGGCTTGGACCACGACTCCAAACATGGCCAAAAGTGGTGCAATCAAGAGAGTTGGCCTTCTTCCGCAGTAGTCTGCAATCAGCCAGCCCATCAGAGCACCAAAGAAGCACCCGGCTTGCAAACATGAGACAATGTTGGCGGAAAGCCTTGCGGAAGCAGCATTATTTAGTCGACCGATGTGGAAATCTCTAGACTACGATCAGTATGGTATGTGGAGGTGGCGAGGCATGATAAGACTCTTACTGTTTGAAACTAGGCATTGGAAGAATTCCCCCCATGGCTACACAGCAAGGCAATGTCAGTTTCGTTCTGGATATTGTCTTGAACACTCATTCGACAGAAGAGTTTGCAGATATCATCCTCCTACAACTGATACAAAATCTCATGGCATTGCCCTCCTCTTGAACCGACCTTGGTTCTTTGAACAGATCGCTCAATTTTAGGTTGAACTCACTAGATTTCTGGCAGGATCTGGCCTTGAATGTTTGCCAGAGATCGAGCGATATCGAACTTGAGGAATAACTATCAACTTATTTTGAGCGATGAGACGAAGAAAGACGAAGTGAAAGTCCAATGTGCTCTCCAAAAGATATACCACCCAATCACTCATAACAGAAACACCAAAAACGTGGAGAAACATACTTCCGGCGTCCATTCCAAAAATCATTCCTCCAATGCAAGCCTATAGGAGAGAAGTGTATTAGTCATGACCACAATGCTAACTGTAAATGGGCAACATACCGTAGTTGCGATCAAGAAAATTCGCCAGCCATATATCTCAGGCGGATCTAACCTCATGGCCTCATTCCGAATGATCCTCGTCAGTAGCCGCATATTTCACGATCAATCTGGCCCAGATACCGTGAAAATAGGGTGTGCAACTCATTGAACTCGATCCTGGAGCCGCGTCTGCTCCTCGGACCGTCGGAAATGGAAATGTTGAGCACAAGAGCCTGCAGACTCGGCTTGTCGTTTCGTAGAGTTAGGCGTGAATATTACAAGGAGTGGCGTTCGAGTCGCAAATACTGTGCTGTAGACCTCCAACTTCGTAGAATGTCATGTGGTGGTCAGTCAAAGCCATTATTCGACGCTCCTAATGGCGGGATGTAGTCAGCTATTTGACAGAGCCAAGTCGGTGTTGTCATTAAGAGCTGATTCATCATGCCTCGCGTATGCAAGCCATGGCTCCTGAGGTCTCGCTCAATGACTTGAGTGGTTTAACTCGATATCGTGGCGCATGTGTCGGGATTTTAGTTACGCTGTGTGTCATGACTTGATGAAAAACATAGACATTAGGTTAATTGTTGATGGCTGGAAGTGAATGGATGATTCAGTTCAGTTGACAGTGAGCTCGAGGACAGTCCGTCTTTAAGTTCAGTCACGAGATGCCGCCCTTCTCTCCAGATTGACAAAGTTAAGGTTCACCAATTTCAATTCGTACCAAATCTCTCACAAGAACTAATGTCGCCTTGGTCTTTTCGTAAAATTATGTAACGTCCAGCTCGTGCCATCACGGGATCAACAATCCCCAAGCTTACTAGTAGTACCTTACATAAGTAATAATCAAGACGGCACGGAACGCTCCGAGTCCCATCTGTCAGAAATCTGTCACATGACTACTAAGCGAACACGTATTATTATATAGAGAACACTCGCTAAGATCCCACAGATCCCTAGCGATTGTCTTATCAAATAGAATACACATTCCGATCTAACTTCAAATCTACTCAATCCTGACTCCAACCGCACAAAATCAAGCAAGCCATGGCCAGAATCCAAAAACAATTCCAAACGCCACCCACAACCCTTCAACCTCCCACCGCAACATTCAAAAGAGCCAACCAAAACCCTCCTGCTCCTCCTCAAAACCCACACAATCAGCTCATTCATTAGGTAGTAGGTAACCCCACACTCAACGGTATCGGCATCGGCACGACAAAACAAACTCGGCAGGTAGAACCGTAGAACCACACAAAAAACTCTATTAAAAGACCTGTCACGTAAGATACCTTCCACGTTCCGCCGGTGTCTAGTCCCAGCACTGGCCTTGCCGCATCAAGCCAATGGTGGGAACTTTCTTCGCGTGACAGCCGGGCTCAAGCGAAGCCCTCTCTAGCACTGGAACCACGTCAGAAATGCTTCAAAAATGACCAATGGTTGTAAAATCAGCACCGGACAAAGCCAAAGCAGCAGTTCAAAAACTGATTTGGCCAAAAAAAAAATCGTTATGTTCGAAAGCAAGTGCGCAAAGGCGGGTATCTACTCTACAAACTTTCGACCAAAGTCCCAAAGATCCCATGCGATGCCCAGCGCGTGGGGAAAGGCAAGAAAAGCAGAAAAGCAAGAAGACCGACGGTTGCTATGCAGAATTATCTTTAGTAAAAAATCTTTCGTAAATAAACCCATGCTTGAACTCCTCACCGATACCGTATGCCGTGGAGAAAATGGTAAGATGCTGATTATAACAAAGAAGACAGAGGGCAATTTGAAGTGAAATTCATAGATATGTCGGTCACCATCTCGACGATATGGACAAAGGTGACAGAGATAACGGGAAGAAGACTACAAGGCCCGTCACATGAAAACGTTGTGCAATTCAAGGCCACGCCTCCTGCGAGCCCTAGCGGAAAGCCGAACCTCAGAGTGGTACTCGAGGTCATACTCAGGAAGCCAGTCATGCTGTTCGCTGCTCCTATGATGCCAACGACTATTACCACCTCCAACGCCAACATCAGCGTGCTCTTCAAAATCATTGCCTCCGTAGCCCGATCTTCTGAAAGTCATCAAGCCTCCGAACCGTCTGTCGCTGTTCGCAATGTAGAATTCGGACCCATCCGAAGACATGCTTATTCCAGCCACGTCGCCGAAAAAGTCCACGACTTGTTTGCGATCAAAAGTATCCGCGTCGATGATGTTGACGATGTCTGCGGCCTCGGCTGCGAGCAGCGCACGCTTGCCTCCGCCTACCGGTGAGAATTGTAATGATGTGGCAGATGTGCCTTCGCATGCGATGTCGGCCAGCGGTAGACTCCAGTTTCGTGCATCCCAGACAAGTATGTGGCAGTCCTGTGCCGCAGTGGCGACATGAATATCGTCATCGGCCCACGTGGCAGCAAATCCATGGGTGTTGTGACCATCAAGTTGTCGGAGCGCTCGTCCACTGTCAGCGTCGACAATAATAGCCCCTTCGAATTCTCCCACCACGACGCGAAGTCTACCATTCGGGGAGGTCGCAGCGCAATTGACAATGTTGTCATATCGCATGGGACTCATAAATTGGTTGGTGTAGCAGTCTAGGACGCGAATATAGCTATCGTTTGAACAGAAAACCGCTTGGGGATAGCCGGAGATACGACTTTTGAACGTGTGAATGTGGTTGGCAATGGCACTCGTGACACAAGAGACACGTCCCTTGATCTGTCCTGTTCCGTACTCAGAGGAGAGGTTTTGAATTGCATACTCGCCGCCATAGCCCCCAGCGATAAGAGTGTTCTCAGCGCTTGCAAGAGCAGTAATCCGCATGCCAGAGGATTGCATTGACGAAGCAGGAGAATCGGCAAGGTCCATCGCGCAGGAAGCATATGCGCTGGTAGGGCTCGTATGCAGAACTCTAGATCGTGACACATAGTATACATCATTGTGCGACGTACTGACGAGGAGATTGCGCAGCTGATAATGCTCAATGATAGTACGGTGATTCGTGTTCATTTGTTGAAACTTGAACAGTGGCTGCGTGTCAGGCAGACTGCTGGCGCTCGATGGCATTGCATGGGTGCGAACGTGGGGATGCTCGTGATACCAATCTCTAAACTCCCTGGCGATCTCGCGCTTAGTTCCAAATTGGGCCCAATTGATGCCTTGAAGGTCACAAAGATCTTCATTAACATCGGCTTGCGTGATGAGGCCTTTATTTTCATGATTGTTCGGATCATAAACTTGTTCGTTGATGGCAACCTCAATGTTCTGATTGGCAAAATGGTACCTCCAGAATTTCAGGAATGTCAGCACGTCGTGATTCTGGTCTGGATGCGGAAGGATAGGCGGCTCCTCGAGCGATGTGCTTGTATAGCCCGTGGTTGCAGTGGTTGAAGACGAGTCATGTGCGGAAGTGACATGTGAATCAAGTTGGTCCAGAGCCTCTTGGAAATGGACATCGGTATTGGTACTCATGGCGACGAAATATTCGGTGTAAAACTCGGGGACGTCGAGCATGCCTTCCCGTGCTGAAGGCCGGCGGGCGGAGATGGAGGGAGCATCCCGAGGTATATTTGCGTACGAGGTTTGTGACAAATCCAAGTTCAAGTTCAAGAGGCGCTCTTGAAGTGATAGTAGATAGCCAGGCCCAAGAGAAGCACCGTTGGGGTTTGTTTCACTGTCTCGTCGAAAATAGGCAGTGCTATTGGAGAGGCCTCCTTCTGGAAGTACCAGAGGTTTTTGTCCGCTCATATAGTAGTCAGCCATACTCGGTGAGGATCAGTTTGAAGGTCGAAGAAAGAAATTTTGTCTGTTTCGAGCCGTGCCAGCGGCTGGTGGGTGTAATGGAACGAGAGCAGGTGAGAACAGGGGAAGGTCTGCTACTGCAGCAGTCCATATGTGTCGATGGAGAAGGCATTATGCCCACCAGTGGTAGTTCAGGGAAGTTGATGGCGGTCAGATTTCAGCAAGAGGATATGAGGCCGGGACATGAGCAAGGTGCGAGGGTCCAGGGTTGACGCTCGCTAGGGATAGTGCTGCCGGGTCTTGTTGATGCCTGACAAGCGGACGGGCCGTTGTCCTCCAACGTCTGTGGGGCAAATGTGCGCCATCGAAATCGCCGTTGTAAAAAAACAAGAGGAGGGAATAATGTTGGGAATGCAGTGATGTGAGATGGGACGCCGGACGGGAGGTTGCAGGCCGCGGCGAGAGAGAGGAGCGACCTCATATAGCAATGGGAACTCCCGAGGACGTTAGAAGTATGGGGACTCCCGAGTACGCTAGGAGTATGGAACTCCCAAGAACGTTAGGGGTATGGGGACTCCCGAGTACGCTAGGAGTATGGAACTCCCAAGAACGTTAGAAGTATGGGGACTCCCGAGTAAGCTAGTAGTATGGGGACTCCCAAGAACGCTAGGAGACGTGTCTCCCCACCTGCAGGTCTTGCTGAAGAAAGCGAAGCTCCACCGCGAACCTCAACGACTTGGAAAAGACCTTCAGGGTCAGAGGGAGCAAATCCCTAGATGGATTCCAATCTAGCGTAGGCGAGCATGCGTCGTGCTAGTGTCCCAGCTGAGATGGGAATATCAATCACACTCCAACACAATGACATCCGAATCGTGTCTCATCGTGAACACTTTAAAGTCCAATGGCCGCCATGCTGGAAGAAAGGAGCCCGTGAGCAAAGCAAGAAATCCAAAATACGACGTCAAGAGGCCCGGCAACACCGTCCGAGCTCTCTGTGCGACATAGACATTACATGCCTTTCTTGCGCTAATTCACGATGTGACACGCTTGAACGAGAGCCGAATCATGGCAGGCGAGGTCCACCTATCCAATTACTACCATCCCAATCCGGGCCATTCGAGCCATGCAATGGCCGACAAAGGGCAAAAGAACGCCCAGCAATGCAAATAATATGATGATGCTCCTTGGTCGCAATGCCATTTCCCGTGCCCCATCCCAAATTAACTATTAACTCCTTCTTTCTCATGTCCAGAACGAGGAGGATATCTCGATACGGCGCTTAGTAATTATCGTAGTACGGGTCATATCCATGCTGCTGCGCTGGCCAGCCTCCAGCCGATGTGTTAGGTTGTGACCAGCTACCACCCGGCGTCTTCAATCGTCGTTCTGTAAAATGAGAGTCAGTCCACACTTGCCGTCCCGTGGTTGGATCGTGATCGGTTTTCTTACCTTGCTCAAAGTCACCCCAACGCTTCATCGTGATCTTGCTGCTGTCAAACTCGCCCTCATACTCATATCCTGCTTTCTTGACCTTTTCGCCCGCCGTCTTCCGCGTTTCGCCCCAGCTGAAGTCGTCGAATTTCCAGAAGGCATAAGTGGGCAGCACGAAATTCCATATAGGCAAAGATAACAGATACACAAACATCCAGCCAACATATGAGATACGATGAGCTGTCAGAACGATAAGAATTGCTGGGAGACCGAGGATCAGGCCCAAAAGGATGAGTGGAATGACCGGAGCCTCTGTGTGGGTAATGGCAGCTCTGATCGAGATCGCAACTAAGAATGGAGGTCAGCGAAACGTTACACAGCATGGTAAGACATCAACCTACTGAGGTATACTGTAAAAGAGATGGCCGCAGGTAGAACTAGGGTCCCCACAAGCTCAATGAAGATGACAAACTGCATGCTGAAACAAAATGTGCCGCAAAGATCTCTAACAAGCACCAGTTCCATGAGATTGTGGACGGTACTGTTGATCCACCTTCGACGTTGTGATAGTAGCACACGGAATTGCTCCGGGACCGTTGTTTTGCAGACAGCTTGTGGGACAAACACCTGCTTTCGCTTGGGGAACGTTTTCAGCATGAGTGTGGACAAGTATCGATCCTCGCCCAGTAACAGCAGGTTCTTCTTGTGCAATGTGTCAACCACGTTTTCCGAGTAATGTTCAACGACATCGGGGTTTGCCAGGATGGGAACCCAATAGTTTTGGCCACCTTTCGGTGCCTTGATCCGATACATGCAGAAGCAGCCCGGGAGGCAAGTAACACCACCGAAGACTGACTCAAACGATTTAGACAAATGATGCGAGATGAAATACCTAAATTCAATCAGTGGAAAGATTCCTAGGTTGCACACAAGCGGACTTACTCAAAAACCTGGATCGTCGTCACCCAACTCTGGCGCTTATTGGCAATCTTTGTCTCGCCGCACAGCCCCATGATCTCAGGATCTTTGACCATGGCTGAGATCATATGTGTGAGGCTGTCAGGGAATACCTTCGTGTCGGCATCAACCATGAGCACAACTTCGTAAAAGTCGGGAGCAATGCCGGTGATTTTCCAAATACCGTTGAACATCTCGAACTCCAACTCCGTCATGCGTTCGTCGAACATGACCTTTTGGAGGAACGACATGAGGATGATTTGACTGTCACGTTTGCCGCGATTCCCAGGCTTGCTTGTAGTTTTTTCGTCCGGCGTTCCGCATTTTACAATAACCATCATTGGAACCCGCTCCTGTTTTTCTAGCGGGATTCTAGAATCGGCACCATAATCGTAGAAACCAGCGTAAATTTTAGCCATGTTGTGGCGTTTGGAACCACTAGCAACAGCCACGTAGGAGAACGGCTGAACATCTTCAGGTAGGACAGCATGGTCCCTCATCATGCCAAGACACACTTCAGGTGTGGTGATATTCTCGCCTTCGCCCTTGATGAGACCATCACAAATGACCAGGATCAACTTGTGACTGTTTGGGTAGTCGGTCGTCGCAAGAGAGTCCAGCGTCGTCCGAATACCGTCGTGACCTTCGGAGTAGGCAGTGACCAAGCAGATCGCATGAATTAAAGGATATCCAAAAGGCTGCCATTCCGCTGGTGGTTGTGGAACCACAGCTTCGTGTATGAAACCAGCAGGACCCGGGCCCTCTCCATCAAGGACTGCACTTGAGCGGTTATCAGCGCTCGGAAAGGTTCCTTCACTCTGGTTTCCTTGTTTGTATAGAGAACTACCTGGCATCAAGCGCGAAGTAGACGTCTGACTAGCCATGGTAGTTGGCGGTGGACGATTCTTGGCGCGGTCGATAGCGTAGGGACTGGTAAAACGCGAGGTTGTGGGCAGGAACATGCTTCCTCTCTTGATCGATCGATCGGGGGACCCGGTAGCTGTCTCATTTAGTTTCGGTGGTGGACGATATATGTCATCAGACCAATCTTCGATCTGTCTCTTCCGTAGTTTGGAATCTTGTGGACCCAGCGACGTCTTCGATGCGCCAAATTTGCGGCACAGGATCCACTGGAAAATCAGTGCCAGGAAGAACTTGGCAGCCACAATTGCCAAAATGAACGCGAGCGAGACATACAGAACGACCTTGGAGGCAATGCACCCAACAGACGTTGTATCGACAGTACCGACTTTGACAATTTCAGAGAGGCATCGCCCGATCTGCTTGTCACCGGCGGAAGAGAATGTGCGAGTGATATCGAGGCCTCGAAGAGCTGGATTATTCCGAATTTGGTTGAATTTTTCTGGATAGCTGACCGCGCTTGTATTAAAGAAGCTGATAAGATCGAGATCGAGGACATCACTGCCAAATACCACGAGGTTGCGAGTTGTATTCTTTAAATCCTCCCAAGTGAAGTAAACGTCTCCGGAAATCCTGAGACCGTAGTATGATTGGCGAGCATTCTTTGAAGTGTGGCAAGAGTAGCCAGAATAGAAAGGTGCAGTATCGTTTGGTTTGGAAGTGCCATCTTGCTTGAATGGACGGCAGGGGAAGTACCAGCCCAGATTTCCGTCGTTGTCTTGGGGCACATCTGAGCCTTTCACCTTTGTAATCAGGCCTTTGCACGCGCCATTAACGTTCTGGAACAAAAAAGATGCGTCATATCCTCCATAGCCCAGTCCTCCTTCGTAGAGGTTTTGAACATCAAAGACAACATTCGCACCGTCCGCGATTCCTCGAGCCACTGGGTGATGGGATCCCACAAGGTTCACTGCTTTTCCGTTGAAGATTATGTAGCCACGGTCTACTGTGTTCTGTCTCATGCGATTGTTCGATCCAACGGGGCAAACGGTCTCCGTGAATCCAAAGGTTAGGTATCCGACGGCGGTGCAGAAGACTAGAATTATGCTGATCAGACCCATCTTCTCTCTCCATGCGCGTTGCTGTGCTTTGGCGGGTTTTCCGAAGCAGCGCAAGATCGCGTCTGGACACCAAAATGTGATGATGGCACAGTAAACATTCCACAAACTCGGCGGCCGAATTGAGGCCAGCTCACGCTGGCGCATCTCCTTTTCTTGCATCTTCTTAAATTTCTTTGATGTCGGCTTCCTCCGTAGTTTGCCATGCCTGCTGGGCTCAAATGGTATCTCATCATACACAACCTTCTCTTTCATGCGAGGACTTTGGTCAAGCGTGTCTCGACGATGACGCGCACCCCTTGGAGCAAGGGGTTTCCGTTCGGCGCTCTCAGAGCCGATCGTATATGTGTTTGCATCTTGATCTTCTGTAATGGGATCGTTCCCGGTTGTCGACGGCTGGACTGGCATGTTGTGTGCATGTTTACGGTAGTGATAATTCGGGTGATGGCGATCAATTCGATTCCGTTCTGGCCTGATAAGACTCCTTTTGCGAGACAGGTCTCCATGATCTCTATGGCTGTGTGCCATCATGGGTGACGGATCGTCCGCCGGGGTGCCTGGAGAGGGATATGGGCGCGCGTGGGAATTCCTGCCTGGGTTTGCTCGAGGAGTCGTTGGAGTTGAGTAGGATGGTCGGGAGCGATGGGCACTGGGTCGAGGAGATTCGACATCGTCGGAATGAGGCCGGCGCCTTCTCTCCTTCCTGGGGGAGACCATTGTGACTTGGCGTCCGTCACTCGCCGTCTAAGAGGGTGAACGTCACTCGCCGTCTGAAAGGGTGAATGTCACTCGCCGTCTCAAAGGGTGAACGTCACTCGCCGTCTAAAAGAGTGAACGTCACTCGCCGTCTAAGAAGGGTGAAAAGTTAGCCATTTGCTGGCATCCATCGCAAATGTGCACGACTCGGAGTACCTTACAGGCTGCGTGACTACCTAGGTCAACGACTCTTTCGAGTGACGTGTGGATTGCTCAGAAGCAAGACATGCACCAGACGGGTCGACGGAAATGCAGTAGAACAATGAGGCTGATTGGAGAGGGTAGATGTGAGAGTGCTGCAATTGTGCCCCCAGGAGTGCGACTTGGCGTTAGGGTTTGACAACAAAGGGAAACAAAAGACAGGAGATGCACTTGGAATGGAATTTGTGTTTCGTGGCTAAGGAGAGTTGACGAAACACAGTGTACTGTACTAGCAGAGCGAAAGACTAAACAGCAGCGAATGTGAAGCGTTGGAAACTACGCGGATGGGTGTGAGAAGTTTGGAGACGTTGGCTGTGGTGGTTCCCTAACCAACAGAAATTCCAAGCTGAGCGAACGCCTGCCCATGGAAGGGATCGCCACAATCCACAGGGGGTATATATGGAAGAGGCAGGGGCTTGGCAGGGGCTTGGCAGGGGCTTGGCAGGGGCTTGTCGCTAACTTGTCGCTAACTTGTCGCCATTGACGGCGCCGCCTGACACTTTGAATTGGCTGACGGCTCTCGAAGCCAGCATCTCCACGTCCTACACAGAATAACAAACGATTGGCTGGTACCTATAGAGAGACTCTGGTATCGTTGCTATTCCAGATGTTCATCTACTCAACTTATTTTCTCACCATCTGCAAAACACAGTCAGATGTTGTTTGTTTATTTGATCGCATGAATCGTGCGGCTTTCAAGGATTCCCCCTTGCTTTGCGTGACACGGTCAATGATGTACCGGTCATGCACCAGTGGCGAGTCCAAGTCATGATCCATCCTCTTGCTCAGGGGAAGCCGAAGAAGAAAGGGAGGAGCACAGTCCAAAGGAGATGCAACTCGAGCTCCTCTTGTCTGTTCAGGAAGATTGAACAGACAGTTCAGGAAGATTGAACAGGCAATCGCATGTCGCTTTCGAGGATGAGGCTATATATATTAATCCATCACTGTTCAGCTCAACATGAGTTGCGGATGTAATTTGTCGCTTTCCCTATCCATGAGCCAAGAGCCATGAGCCATGAGCTTCAGAAGCCATACTCGATCTGAGTGTCTTGAATCAGGCCTACCTCGTACGTACTGAGTTCGGACAGCAGAGGGGCCGCGGACTGGTGGGACAGCATGAAGTCTATTGCCCACGGAATTGAATTGGATACAAGAGGATGCTCTTGTGCTTTACCAGCGTTCGGCGAGGGAAGGCTCTATGTATGGAGGAGTACTACTCTCATTGTAAGAGGCTATGAGCCATGACTCGACAGAGAACAGGGGACACGGACATGGACATGGACATGGACATGCTACCTCATACAAGTACGCTGTACCTGGTACTCCAGAAGTCCCCAGCAACCCGAAGCGCTGGGAATTCCGACGATAAGAACGCCTGGTCTTATTCTCTGCATTCTCTGCGAGCAATAACGGCACGTTGCTCAAGATAAGCGACACGTAGATAAGAGGTGCAATTTCGCAGCATATGTAAACTTTGGTTGAGCCAAATCGAACCTCATCTCGACCTACCTACTACACTCGACTTCGTCCTTCCAGGCTCTGTCTGCTTCACTCCGTGCAACATCGTCGTCCCGTTTCAAAACAAAAACCCAGTAGGGCCAGCACCATTGCCCGAGCACAAGCCAGTCTTGGGTTGGATCAAAGGGGTTACCGAAAGAGGAGAGGCCAGCTGCAGCACGCAAAACCGCCCCTTTTCCATCCTCTCCTTGCTGCTGAGAAATGATGAGATATCCGCCAACTACCTCGCAACAATCCGCACGCTTGCCGGAGGTGTAGCCAACGCCGCACCAGGCGAGACTGGACTGGAGCAACCACCATACCCGATCCGATCGTTCGAGTCTTGAATCGGATGCCAATGGCATGGCCCAAAGGGATTGGCTGGCCATTTCTGGTGGCGCCCGGAGGACAAGGAAGAGATGGCCGGTGATGCACGATGGATGTCTACTGATTGACCTGCCCGGCTTTCGGCCTTCTCCCCTAAGGTACCTCCTACTGTGAAGAACGAGGCTGTGTTGTTAGCACGGAAGGAAGATCACCGCAGCCATAATAATCTCGGGGGTTTCTTGTCCAGAGGTAGGAACGACAACTGATATAGCTCCCGAACGTACGGACCTCAACTCCCCACTTTAACAGAGCTCCCATGGGATTTTCTACTGATCATCCACAAGCAGCACCGACCATCTTTAGCCGTCGCTGTTTTACTTTCTTTGCATGGTAGCTAACATCGCGGCCTATCTTTACCAGCACCTACACATCACTACACAGCTCACGCTCTCGTTCTGGATATTCCACGGCTAAGGCGGTCAACATCAATCACGCGATCCACACGGGAAGATTCAGTGTAACCAGGCGCCGAGTCACTGAAGAAGACCTGCGGGGCAACTAGACTACACATCGTACTTACAAGCCGACCCTTGAAGCCCAGACGCTCCGGCCATGAACCATCACGACGGTGTCAGATTGGAACAACCCCTACCTCCCATGCATGTAGTTCAGCAGGAATTCCACGCCCCTTCATTCCAGAACATTACACATGACGCTGTGACAGATAACTTGCTCTCCTACAATCCTCCTCGAACCTCCTCTCATATATCCAACAACTCGTTTCGAAAGCCTATTGATATGGAACGCAAGCTACATGGTGGACAAGAAAACTACCCTCCAAACAGCCCAGGACATTATAGGGTGCGACGTCCTTCTGCGTCGCTGGGAGAGGCAACAATTGCCACTGAAGAGTCATTAACCCCAAGCGAGGAAGGACACTCGAGGACGGCATCTCGTGATGTCGAGACGCCAGAACCCGACAGGAACTCAACCGCGTCGCCTCCTCTTCCTCCCACTCAGACGATACCGATTCGACAGCGTCATATTCGGGATCCTTCTGCTAGCATACCCCACTCCCAGGCTGCTGAAATATCAACCACAAACACACTTTCAATACATGAAGAAGACGCAAAACTAAGCCGGTGTTCAAATGGCGAAGATGAACAGGATGAGCCGACTGAGGTGTACCCACCTTTACAATACTCCCACCAGCCCTATAATGATAGTCCCAGAATGCACAACAAGACGAATAGACCAGTGTCGCCGGTACCAGATCTCCAACTACCACCAACAAACAACCAACGACCGAACTCAGCCTTCACAGCTGGCTCTGGGTCTGACGGATCTCATGGACGCAATCAACGACAGTCGTATTTGTCTGTCGGACGAACGCCGTCTCCTGGAGGATCGCCTATACCTCGTCCTCACTCTTCTAATCGCTTCTCCCCTGACAATCGACCGACATCATACATCGACTTGCTCAACATCCCGTACACTCAGCAAGTTGCACCTGCTCCCAATCTGGATAATTCTATACTTCGTGGCGCCGTGGGTAGTAATGCGGCGCTACTTGAGACCAGCAAAACTCTCGAGATGTATAGAGCGAACGTAAAGAAGACCAGCGATTCAGCAGTGCAGTACGAATTTGCTATATTCATGGTGCAGACAGCGATGGATCTGCCAGTGGACGGGGGGAAAGGCCCCAACCCACGGGATGAGATGTTGAAGGAAGCCCGTCAAATTCTACACAAGCTAGCCGATCGAAGTTACCCTTTTGCACAATACTATCTCGCGGATGGGTTCGCCTCTGGATTGTTCAACAAAGGCAAAGAGGATCATGACAGGGCATTCCCGCTATTTCTCGCAGCGAGTAAGCATGGCCATGCAGAATCAGGGTACCGCACTGGCTTAAGCTACGAGTTTGGCTGGGGTTGCAGGAGAGACCATCTTAAAGCCGTGCAATTCTACCGCGCATCGGCGTCCAAGAATCATCCTGGGTCTGCGACGCGTTTGGGGATGGCGTGTTTGAAGGGCACGATGGGATTGACGCACCACTACCGTGAAGGAATCAAGTGGTTGAAGCGAGCCGCAGAATCAGCCGATGCCCAATACAACGCTGCGCCCTACGAACTTGGCAGACTTCATGAAAATGGCTACGGAGAGGACATATTCAAGGATGAAGTCTACGCAGCGCAGTTGTTCACTCAATCAGCCGATCTCGGACACCCGGAAGCGAATTTGGTCATGGGCAAGGCATATGAGCATGGCTTGTTGAGCTGTCCGAAAGATGCAGCTCTTAGCATTCATTTCTACAACGGTGCAGCGCAAGCTGGGCTTCCCGAGGCGATGATGGCTCTATGCGCATGGTACTTGTTTGGTGCTGAGCCGATATTGATCAAAGATGAAAACGAAGCGTTCGAATGGGCCAAAAGAGCGGCCGAACTGGGTACTTATACCCGCATGACTCACAAGATTACCTGCGCTAACAATTTGTTCCAGACTTCGCAAAAGCTGAATACGCTGTTGGCTACTTCAAAGAGGTCGGTATCGGATGTAGACTAGATACACTCGAAGCAAATGTGTGGTACGTCCGCGCAGCTCAACATGGCGAAGAGCGAGCAAAACAACGATTGAATGTCATCCAAGACGCTGCGAGTGGTGGCTCATCAGGTGGCACAACCCTATCTGAAAGGCCTAAAAACAAGAAAGGCTTGTTCGGAAAATTTGGAACCAAGGACAGTGGATCTTCATAATGGCTAGCTATTCCCTAGGTTTGCTTTTTTGATTGCATGGCATTGGGCGTTGTGATGGTATACGACCATGTGAGGCACTTTTTGCATACTTCCCCATGATCTCATCCTGCAATTCCTAGCATTTGGCGTTTTCAATATGGTCTTGTATTGTTTGGCGTCGGAAATTGACTGGATGAGGCACAAAATCGCACTACAGGAGTAGAATCGGATGAACGGTCAAATAGGACCGTTCTTTTGTTGTAGATATCACCCTTGAACCTAAGCCTAGTTATGAACAAATCTCCTCGCTCAATTCCTCTATATTGTCACAATCGTACCGGGAGCGGAGTGAGAGATTAACACGAGTATAACCCGGATGATGTGTGACCTGCGCGCAAAGAACAAACTTTCTCGAGGTTAAAACTCTGACAGAAGAAATCCTCCAGGACATATCATCCACTAATTCGACATTTTTTTGCGCATCAGTTGTTGAAATAAATCTCCATTCGACGTCCTCCGACCTCGCAGAACTCGATAATCCCAAAAAATCGGGTGGACCAAAGACTTTTGCAAAGATTTTCCCCCATCTCGAACACCACATCCCACAACAAACCTCAAACCCACCTGCACCCACAATGTCCAGTTTCGACGTCTACGCGACGCCTCTAACATCCCGTTACACGTCCCCGGAGGTACAGCAACTCTTCTCCCAGCGCTCGCGCCACTCGACATGGCGCAAACTGTGGCTTTACCTCGCCGAGTCGGAGAGGGAATTGGGTATTGAGACGATTAGTGAGGAGGCATTGGAGCAGATGAGGGGGAAGTTGGTGGTGACGGATGGGGATTTCGAGGTTGCGAGGGTGGAGGAGAGGAGGAGGAGGCATGATGTTATGGCGCATGTGCATGCTTTTGGGAAGGCGGCGCCGGCGGCGGAGAGTATTATTCATTATGGGGTGAGTTTTGTGTTTTTTGTGTTGATTCGCTTTTGGTTGTGGGGGTTTGTGGGGTGAGAGCTTGGAGGTTTGCGGGTTATGAGCTTGGAAGTGGATGATGCATGCGAAAGAGATGTTGTCAATTCATTCCTGGATTTGATTTCCTAGACTCGATGGGAATGGTCGCTGACTTCTGAACTGATAGGCTACGAGCTGTTATGTCACTGATAACACCGAGTTGATCCTCATGCGAGATGCCATTGACCTTCTCCTACCAAAGATGGCCAAGGTCATCTGGAATTTGGCAAAATTCGCTGTCGAGTGGAAGGCCGAGCCTACTTTGGCATACACCCACCTCCAACCTGGTATGAACTGCGGAAATTCTCTTCGAGCCTGAATCACTAATCTCTTCTCCTCATAGCACAACTAATCACAGTCGGAAAACGAGCTGCACAATGGGCTCAGGACCTTCTCTTCGATCTCGAAGCCTTAGAGCACGTCCGTTCCGAACTAAAATTTCGTGGTGCCCAAGGAACAACAGGAACACAGGCCTCTTTCCTCGAGATCTTCAATGGAGATGCTTCAAAATGTGATGCCCTCAACGAGCTCCTCTGCAAAAAAGCAGGATTCCCATCATGCTACGATGTATCCACCCAGACCTACACACGGAAAGTAGACCTGATTGTTGCAAACGCAATTTCTGGTCTAGGTGCCAGCGCGGAAAAGATCACGGGTGATATTAGACATTTGGCCGCTTGGAAAGAGATGGAAGAGCCATTTGAGAAAGACCAAATCGGAAGCTCGGCCATGGCGTACAAGAGAAATCCCATGAGAAGCGAGAGAATTTGCTCCTTGTCGAGAGTATTGATGGGCAAGCCCATAAATTTTGCAAACACATTAGCTGACCAGTGGATGGAACGCACTCTTGGTACTACGAACTCCCGGGTCTTCTATTACACCATCTAACAAGTGAAACAGATGACAGCGCAATCCGCCGGATTGATATACCTGAGATGTTCCTGCTCGCGGACGCCATTCTTATCGGCCTCGACAACGTGACAAGTGGCTTAGTCGTCTACCCAAAACGCATCCACGCTCGTGTCATGGAAGAGCTACCATTCATGATCACAGAGAGCATAATAATGCAGCTCGTCGCAAAGGGTGAGTCACGACAAGAGGCTCACGAGCAGATTCGTGTCCTGTCCCATCAGGCTGGCAGCAATGTCAAGAACGAGGGCAAGGAGAATGATTTGGTCGAGCGTATCAAGAAAACCGAATTCTTCAAGCCAATCTGGAGCGAACTTGACAGCATGACGAATCCTGCGCTGTATACCGGCAGAAGTGTCGATATCGTGGAGAAGTTTTGTGCTGAAGGTGGAGTGCTGGCGAAGAAGGTTGAGAAGTACAGGGCGGTTATTGACAAGGCTGCTACTGCTGAGCTTAGCGTTTGAGCTCTGATATTCCCGACTAGCGGAGTAAGTGAGGATGGCAAGAATGGTTGTCTGACCGGCTGCTTGCATTTCAGAAAAGCATAAAAGGAATCAATACTTTTGGTAGATAGCGGTGTCGACATTTAACCTGATCTGTATGATAAGCTGTGTGTAAGCATGGCGCCGGCATGCATGATTTACCCCCGCTCCGAAGACGATATTTGTGAACTCAAGATTTTCCAACAATACCTACCAGTCATGGCACTTGACTCTACTTCGTCCTTTCAACGCTCTGCCCGCCCAATGGACAAGCTTTCGCAGTTCAAGTACGCCCCATTGACCGGAGATGGCGAGGTGCGACTTCTCAGACTTCGGCAAGCTGAAACCGATAACGCTACAATATGTGGCACCTTGATAACCGCTGACCTGAATGTCGATTCCTGGCTTCGAATAAGATACATCCGGGATCCCAAATATGGATGGAAAATGCACGGCTGAAATTCGCAGCAGAAAGTTTTGTAAACCTATCTTACTGGAAGCGATTGTGGATCATTCAAGAGTTGCTCCTCGGTAAATATGGCTTGATGCTCATGGCTGGGCAATCCATCGTTTCGCGCTATCATTTGACCAATTTCCATGTCAGTCATCGCATTCGAGCAGAGCTCTTGGAAGAACAGCCTTGGCCACCACTCCTCAACGACGTACTCTTCCCAGACACAAACTCGTACCACTGGAATACCCATATGCACTGGAATGACCATCTGCATCTCTACTACACTGTCTGCACCTTCTCATCCAATCACTGCCAGGATCCAAGAGACAGGGTGTTTGGGCTGCAAGGACTGGTGTCCTACGACGAAAGAATCAAAGTTGACTACAATCTTTCTAAGCAAGAGGTTTTTCTCCTTGCGGTGCAATGTATTCTCAAGGCTGGATTCTTTAACATCGAGGAAAAATATGCAGGCTTGGATCGTGCATCTCGTGCATCTTCGAGACTCGAATTTCTGCAGCAAGCAGAAGAAATGCGACGCAGGTTGGAGAAGCTGGCTGAGTATATGGGTGTGGACGTTGTTAATGGAGAAGTCGAACATATGATGTTGCTGGATTTTGGACAAGCCAGACGCTCAACGAGGTTACCTGATAGATCGAGTTTGAGGAGGGAAATTGCGCGCGCTTCGTATTGCCATAGTAACGGGCAAGGCTGAAATAAACGTCATATCTGGGTATTAGATGACGAATTGTGGTCCTAGCTGTTCCAAATGACTGGTAAAGATCTCATTTCATTTCGAATTTAGCATGATTACCGGGGTCCATGCACAAATCTATGGTCTGAGCTTACCCAGCTCCCGTCACTACGGAAGGTTATACAGCAGGATATAGAATAATCATCTGTCGCACACTCACGCACTCATGGTCTGAGAAACCCAATATACCCTGTTTTTGCAACTGCAAGCCACCAACTGCTCCAATCATCCGGACTTCTCGGTCCGATAAAGATTTCCATCGACAATACTACTGCTGCTCAAAGGGTCCTCAGAAACGATGTAACGCTTTAACTTGGATCAATGAAGGCGAATAGTCAAACGCAAAGCCTTAAAGGTGTGAAAGAAATGTGCAACCGAACCGGAAATTAGCATCGACCCAGCCCTCCAAACCGTCTCCTGACGCCAAACTCCAAGGGATCTTATCAACTCGGTACGAGCGACGAGAGCAGGACGGACCAGCTAGACATGAAAGGAGCCGCTTGTTGAGATAGAGGTGGTAGACGATGCGATAATCTACCTGGCTGAAGATGTGTCTAACTCCCCATTGCAAGATATGGCAGACACAGTCCATCCATTGGGAAGCTGAGGAGATATTTGCTGCCGTTCCGATATAAGATGGTACTGAATATGCAGTTTCACCCGAGAAACGGAAATGCGACGGGACATACTTGATATTCCTCGAATGATGGCGTGACAGCATTGATTATGCATTTCAAAGGCTATTGTGAAGGTGAATATTCGCAAAGGAAGGGAAAGGGAACAACAGGTTTTGGCATTTAATGTCTCCGCTGGGCTATCATCTTGACCTGCGAGACCTGGGAATAGTTGGGCTACTCGAAATTCAAATGAGGGCAGAGTTCTGGAGCAGATCAGAGAGATCTGAGAATGTGGAGATGCTTTCGACTCAGGAGGATTAGCAGCTATTGGACAGGTTTTGTATACTCAGTAAGTCATACAAGGATTTTAGCAGGTGTCGAAATGGTTTGCTGGTAGTTATACTTGGATGAAAGAATAGTCGCTTAGAGATTAAGAGAGCCTGAGCGACTATTCAGACTTTGGAAGCTTGGGTTTTGGGATTCCAGATAGAAGGAGAGAGAGTGTGTAGGAAGAATGGACATCTCAAAAAGATGTAGATAGTTGTATGCATGAAGAGTCACTACGTGTGCTCAATCTTCTTAAATACACGCAAAGATCCAAGCCAAAAACCAGACTGAAATGCGTGTAACAACACCACATAAGTGTGACATAAGTGTACCATAAGTGTAACATAAGCACCAAATAAGTGTACCATGCATGTATGCGAGTAATGTGCGCCACGTTCGTGTACTATTCGTGTAACGTGACGACTCATGCGTGTGTGCCAAGACGGCGTAATTCATACAGAGAGAGAGAGAGAGAGAGAGAGCGGGTATTGGACTGTCAGCCGTAAATCTTCTATGAGATTTAGATTGAGATGAGGTTATTATCGCTGAACAAGACGAAACGAGTTCCTTGATAAAATGTGGCTAGCTTCGAATCGTGAAAGTCCACAACCACAATACCTCAGGAGGATAGGTCGACTATCGGCTGTGAGGTTGATGGCCTTATTAGGGATGCTAAAGATCAGAATCCTTGTTGGACCGAACAACTCCATTCAACCAGTCAGTAGATACGTAGGCTCTGCCCGATGTGACTGATGATACAAGGGTCTCTGATATCATCCTTGCTAAGCGCCTACTCACAAATCCATTCTTCCACCCAGAACTGCATGCAAGCCTCTGCTTCATCTTCCGACAGTCCTCTTTGAATGAGTCTGCTCCTCGTCTCCTCTCCCATACCCATACCAGCTACGTCCCTCATGGAAGTGAACATGTCTGTCATTGCAATGTACACTTCTTGAGGCATGGATCCACTGCCAGTGGCATAATGGAGTACGTCCACAGCCGCATTGACTGGCTTCATCATCGCCGAGACTGCCAAGCTGGAATTGAGGGAGCTGATGAAGCTGTTGATGACCTTTGGGAGGGCACAAGGCGTGCTCAGTGGGAGGATCGGAATGTTGATCGAATGGTCCATGAGAAAGAGCTGGGTCCGAGTGAAGGCATGTAAAGCGGTTGGGAATGGTTCAGACGCTTTAGTCTTTGCATTGATCGGGCCTGAGACTGGGAATAGAGGGAAGATGATTGCGCTGTCAGTGCCGCCAGTCAAATACTCGAAGTGCTGAAGACGGGAGAGAGTTGCATCGATCTTTTCTGGTGAGATTGAGGATTGGGTGAGGATGATGACGCGAAGGCTGCGAGGGGCCCCTTGTGAAGATATTGGAATGGCGAGGTCATGTGTCTTGAGCTCACTCTCTGGTACAAGTCAGTCTGTGTTTGCTGTGAACAGGTGGACACTCACCTTTGAATGGTAGGTCATTGGTAGCAAGCAGAATAGGAAATAGACTTGAACATGAAGGTCTACGACGAAGAGTATTACAGAAGGACATTCTTCTTTTTTTGCTCTTGGTTGCTGGAATATAGGAAGTTGTGCTAAGCGACCTGAGAGTTTGAAAAGATTCGTCGTCAATATTCAACTACATCCCAACGGGTAGCAGAAAAGCGCCGAGGATTCTGAGGGTTACGAGTGTGCTCAATAACCTGCGCACAGGTTCAACCTTAGTATTAGCACAAACTCCATGATTGTCCCCGGAGCACAAAGACTCCCACATCCATTGGAGACAATATGTGGCAGGACTTGGCACATTTGAACATCCTGAGAATCGTTCAGGTGGCTCTCAAGAACCAAAATTGAGTACACTCAAATTTCTTGTGTCGTAGGTATGTTGGATAGCATCGGCCAGTTTCTACTCGCGCTTACAGTCCCCTTTCCAACACCTGATATCCCAGTTGACGCAACCTCCGCTGGAGATTGGAGCAAAGTATCCTGGGTACTCAAGAACCTATTCTACACGTGGCTCAGAGCTCCCTCTTGGGATGCACAGCTAGTCTGTCGGTTGCCTGTTTGAAACTAGAAGCCCCCAGTTTAGGATCGGTGTCCCTAAGACTGTGTAGTTATTCTCAAATGACAGACCCACCATGCTCTTTTCCTCGGTCCTCCATTTCAACCTCTCGTAAACCTTGCCTTCCTCCTTCTCTACTTGATATCCCACGTCCTCGATTCCAATCTTGTCTCTCGCGCTCTTTCCGATTACTCCGGCAAGAAACCGTGGACTCCTTGAGACTGGGTTTACACACGCGTCGTCCTGTCGAGAAAAGCAAGCTCACTTGGCAAGCAGACCAAGCGCGTGTCACCATTGAAACCGCAGCCCAAGGCATTCTGCACAGCTGAGACCAATCCCAGGAACAGAGAGTGGCCAGCTCAGTTCGCACAGGAATTAGTACTGTCACGTTCATGCGAGCGGCGAAGGTCACGGTCTTCGAAGCTCGAGGTTGAGAGAGGGCGCCTTGGCAGATTTAGCCTCAACATTGGACCGCATTCGACGGGAGGAAGCTCAAGTCATCACCAGCGTTCCGCCTCCACTGCCTTGTTGGAGAAACGCTTATTTATTTCTTCTGCTGTAAGTTGATTGTGCCCTGGACAGTCACTTGACCTGCCGAAATCAACACTTCTTCTCTGTAGCCTGCAGATACTGACGATGCCCCAGACCCTCTTATAGAACTCCCGCTGGAGGCACCTTCTACCACCGGCACCTTCCTCAGCCATTGATGTTGACGTCCTTCTTATCTTCTACTTTGCATTTCCTTTCTACAACTGTCCAACTGCAACCTAATATACTCAACAAATCATGCCTGCCCCGCGACGCAGCCATGTCCTCCGCCGTCGTAGGATAGACGACGAAGGCGAAGACGAAGGCTCAATCACTGGTCCTCCAATAGACGAGTCACATAGCGAAGCTTCACTACTGAGTGACGATGACGGCGACGCCGACGACAGCGACTTGAGCGAGACCGACGTCCCTGATTCACTTGGCCCCGACGATACTGCCACGAGGCCTAACGGTACTGTCAAATCAGTTCTGCTGAAGAAAGAGCAGATCACTGAACCCCTTGCGGTGAAATCGGAACAGCCACAGCAACACTCTTTCGCTGCGACCCAGGACACGGAAGCCATGATGAACGGCTTGCACATTTCTGAGGATGCTACAACTAGCGAGGCATTGGAATTCGGGGTCACAGAAGATGGTCCACCCACTGAACCGCAAGACGCTCTGCAGGGCGACTCTCGGCGCCAGAAGAATCCCGTCGATCGTAAGAGACAAGAGCACGAAGAATACAAGAAGAAGCGTGATGCCGATCCAGCCTTCATCCCAACTCGAGGACAATTCTTCATGCATGACACGCGATCGGGTGGAATAGGTCCAAATGGGCTTAAGCCCTTCGGGCGGGGAGCTGGAAGAGGCAGAGAGGTCATTGGAGGGCCTTTCTCTCCTGCAAAGTGAGTTGTACCTTGAGTTATCCCTCACGTATCAGTGACTAATTCAGAAGTAGCATGCGCCCTCAGGCGACAGACGCCACGAGCGCTCCGTGGGCCCACGACCTTCATGAAACCGTGCAAGAACCTGCTCTACGGCCTGGCAACCAACAGCAACGAGGTCCCACCAGTGCTCCTGGTCTACCGAGTCAAATGACACAAGTCAACATCCCGAACGTCGCCCCTGTCCGCAACTTCTCAACCACGAAGAAACTTGGTCATGCGCAGATGCGCGTTTTGTTACCGGGCATGGAAGAGCCAATAACCTACGCGAATACTGAAATCAAACAATACACCAAGCTACCAGACCACCGTCCTCCTCTCCGCCGAGACAAACCTGTTCGCATCTCACTTCCTGACAAAGGGCCCTCTTACGCCTTTCCTGCCCCTGACCGCTCGTTCATTTTCATACCAAGAGCTATGAGACCAAACCAACAGAGCTTTGGAAGAGGCGGAAGAACAAGACTGGGATCAATGGGCGGATTCTCAAGCAGAAGGACCAGCGTCTTTGGGGGCAGCGTGTACTCACCAAGCGTGGCGATGAGCCGACGTTCTTCGTTTGCACGCGAGTTTGATCGTGGTGGTCTCGTGTCTCCAGCTGGCTCAGTTCGACCTATAGTCCGCATGCCTCCTGGGTCTCAACAGCATTCTGCAAACGGAACACCGGTCTATCCCGTTGCTATGTCCGGCCATGGCACGCCAGTGATGAGCCACCAGCAATATGGATATGGGCCTCAGCGTCCGGCTTTCAGGGAGAATTGGGCGTCGAACATGCCGATGCATCAGCCTCGACCGCAAAAAACTGTGTCTGTTGCTGGCATCGAATCACCCGGCTCATACGTGTACGGCGTCCCACCTACCCAAGATCACCAACCTTTTCAACACCAGTTGCCTGCTCACGTGAACGGCGGCAACGGACCACAGGATGGATCGAACTTTTATCCAAGACCGCAACCACAATACCCTACACAGTCAACAGGCACTCCACTCTCAAACATACCCGAACGCGCGATTCACGCCCCCGCTTTCCAGCCATATCAGCAAGCATACTTTTATCCTCCATCGCAACCACCATTCCCACCCGGCGCAGTTATTGCTCCCATGTTCGTCCAGACTGGTCAACAGGGAACGTATATCGTGCCAACTATGGCCCCAGCAGCACCGCAGGCGGTGCAACCCCCTCCACCACCGCCATCAGCTGCTGGGCAGGGAGGAATGGTGGCTTACGAGCAAAACGGTATGGTATTTTATTACGATGCTTCGCAAGCACCGGGTCCTCCTACTGCAGAAGCCCCTCCAAGTTTCATCAACTACACAATCCCTGGCATGGGCGGTATGATGACACCGACGCCGGACGGCTATTACTACCCTCAGATGCCGAACGGAACCGTCTATTATCAGTCACAGTGATGCAGCTGGCAGTGAAGTTTTCTTTTTTCATATTTCCTGCTGCATGTCTTTTACATCGAGCGGGAGAAGAGACGATCGACATTTGGATTTCAGCGAATTACCAACATTATTACTCTCTTTGGCACACATACATCTCTTTCACATTAGCCTTGGCTTCCAAGCGATCCGGCGTTGGGGACTGGTCTCAATGGTGGTTTTCGGGAAAGTGTTTGGAACCTCGAGTTTTCTTTTTGGTTGCTGGATTCCATATGGCGTTGAGGCCTAGATACTCGCCTAGTATCTCTGAGCATCCGGCGTCAACGGCAGCTTCATTGCTGCTACATGGTGAATTCTCTAGGCCAGGAAAACCACTATTTTACTTCATGGACACTTTTAAAGAAGCGAGGTGGGATTCTGCTGCAGTGGTACGGGATCGTCGAATGACGGCAATCATACGTGAAAGGCGGTGGCTATTGTGTAGTTGTTCAAAGTACATAATACAGGCCACCAACCAATCCATTCACTTTTTGCGTGCGATTGTGGCTGTCCCCAGTAATTAGCTATCGAGCTCCTCAGCCTTGTCTGCAATTCTTCCCAAGAAGAACGAATAGAGAGGGTATCGTGAACGCTGTAAACAATAGTCGTCCAAGGTAGAGCATGCATTAATGGGCTGGATTGTACCCTCCATCTCCCATCCGACGCTTCAATCGAACTCAGCCTAGTCCAACACGGCACAATCACTGCATTGGACGGGGTTCGACGACCGCCATCGAAAGCAGAGCCGGTAAGCTTCAGGAAAGGTCAGCAGGAGAAGCAGGCTTTACCGGTTTGCTCAAAGGATTTCCTATGTGCAAGATAGATTGCCCTTGTTTCACAAACACTCGACAGCTCACCGGTGACTCTACACGTGACCAGAATCAGTCCAATTGCCACGGGTTATGTTGATGACCGAAATTTGCCTCTTACATTCTTCTTTGGACTTCTCTCATTATTGATCATTGGACTCGATTCAGTCAAGCTTGTTGTCGTGGCCGAGGCTTCACTGCATTGTTTCGCGTCTACGCCCCGACTCGCCTCCGTTATCGACTCGTTGGCAGGTGATCCGTTCCCCACCTCTGCATCACATCTCACTCCCTTCTCCCTTCTCAAGCTTGCAAGTGCACTTCCCATCACCAGAAGCCTTATCACTGGTATCTTTGAAGGCCAACACTCTCTTCAATACTACAGTTACCTGGACGGCTGTGAGAGTGTTGAACCACGCTCAGCCGACCCCCGACCTCACCGCCAGGCTGCACTACTCAAGACCTTCATTGCGAACCTACTCCCCTTCCCTTCAACAAACCATCATCGATAGTCTCAATCATGGCTACTCATGCCCCCGTCACGCTTGATACGCCCATATCAATCAAATGCCATATCGAGAGCCAAAACCGCAAGTTCCGACTGCCATTGGGTGACCTGACTCCCCAGGTCTTGCCAGGAAAGGTACGTCCCAATACACTTATCACGGGCCCGCTTTGCATCAGCAAGATTTTGCAGGCAGCTGAAAGAGTGTTTGCATCAGGAGCGCTCGCTGACACATCATCAATAGCTTAGAGACCTCCTCGGAATTGGGGATAACCAGACCGTAGTCTTCGAGCGATACTCCGACAGTGCAGCCGCCTATGTCACTCTTGACCCAGCCAACACCCACGTCTACAAGACCCTTCTTAGAGCCGCAAAGGCCAAGCTTAAACTCCGACTACGCGTGAGCGTAATCAATCCCGCACAGCCTTTCGCCTCAGCCTTTCCCGACTTCGCCAACTTCGGCTCGGAGACCACTCTACATACCAACAACGGTGTCAGCATTCCATCTTCTACACCGCAAGCCCAGACATCTCACGAGGCCCTCGACCGCCCAGCATCGATGGCGACCGACCGAGCTGAGGCTTCATCTGCTGCGCAGATCGCCACCCCAAAGCGCATGTCCACCCGCTTGAGTCGTGAAGGCTTCTTCGCGGAGCTGGAAAACATTTCCCGCAACCGCGAGCTTGCTCTTCGCATCAAGGAGACACAACCAGCTCCCGCTTGTGCCAAAGCTGCTAGCCCTGCCGCCTGCTCTTGGTCCGTGTTCTGCAATGCTTGCGATAGGCCAATGGCGAACGAACACTACCACTGCAATATCTGCGACGACGGAGACTACGATTTGTGCGCTGGCTGTGTCAAAGATGGTGCTCACTGCCCTGGCGAAGGTCATTGGCTCATTAAGCGCCTTGTCAGCAACGGACAAGTCATCAACAGCACCACCGAGAAAGTCACTCCTAAGTCGCTGGTCGTACAGGAGTCGACACCAGTGCAGCCTGAGATTCCCGGTGCTTTCACCGAGTCAATCGTGGAGCCCTGCATTGAAGAGCATGGCGAAGAGGACGAGTATGAGCCAGTAAGAACTTGCAATTCTTGTGTCCGAGGTAAGATATAGAAGCCTTTCCAATACAGGATGTCCTCTAACATACAACAGAGTACACCGAGAACCAGTTCGTCACCTGCATTGATTGCGACGATTTCGATCTCTGCACTACTTGCCATGAGGCGAACAAGCATGGTCATCATCCAGCTCATACGTTCAAGCCCGTTGCAGAAAATACCATCAGCGCTATGGGCATGTTTATGTGTGCTCCTGGACGTGGTGTCAAGCACGCCGCTCTGTGCGATGGCTGTGATAAGTCAATCTTCGGTGTCCGCCATAAGTGCCTCAACTGCCCCGATTGGGACTACTGCTCTGAATGTTTCAAAAACGCCAAGTTCGTTCATCCCCAGCACAGATTCGCTGCCCATTATGAGCCTATCCCAGCTACTCGAAACCACTCGTACCAACCTAAACACGTTGGTATCTACTGCGATGGCCCACTTTGCCAGAACAAGCAAAGCTACATCGAGGGCGTGCGTTACAAGTGCGCTATCTGCCACGATACCGACTTCTGCGCCAACTGCGAAGCCTATCCACACAACAAGCACAACCATACCCATCCATTGATCAAGCTCAAGACCTCAGTCCGCAATGTCAGCGTCACCACCTTGGGCGAGAACAAGACCATGGGAGACCGCATTACCTGTGCAAAGGCTCCAGTCTCTAGAGCCCCAAGCAACGCTGCTACTCAGGTGCAGACCATTGTTGATGTCAAACCTGCAGAGGCCACTTATAGGCCTCTAAAAGAAAAGATAGAGATCAAAGACCTGCTTGCTGAGCCTATTGAGGAGAAGATTAAGGTGCAGGGCCTACTCTCCTCTCCAAACGAGGAGTTCAAGTCAGCTGGTCCTGTTGATGTGGCTAAGCTTCAAGCACAGTTTGTTCGCGAGACTGTTGCTGATGCCACTCTCATGCAGCCCGGTCTGCGTTTTGTTCAAGTTTGGACAATGCGCAACATTGGATCTGAAGCTTGGCCAGCTGGTTGCAGCGTCCGGTACACTGGTGGAGACAACATGCTGAACGTTGAAAAGTACGCACCGTCCGCTGTTTCCGATATCGCCGAGGCCACGGAGACCAACGTCATGAGCCGCCCCGTCGAGGTTGGTGAAGAGATCTCTTTCCGCGTGACAATGAAGGCTCCACAGTCTGAGGGTACGAAGATTTCCTACTGGCGCCTCAAGACAGCTGATGGTCAGGCTTTTGGCCATCGTCTCTGGTGCCACATCAACGTCGCTGCTTCAACTGCTGCGTCAGCCACAGAGTCCAGCTCATTGCCCGAGGTTTCTCCTACGTTCGCTCCTGCGACAGTCCCCACAGTTGAGCGCAGTGAGACTGTCGGTCGCCCAAGCCTCCAAGACAACTTCCTTCAGACTGTACTTCAGCAGCGTGTAGACCGCCGCCGCGAAATGGAACGCTCTGCCGAGGTTCATAAGCGCATTGAAAAGGCCATGGCTCTTCAACACTCTCGTGTGCAAGAGGAACGTGCGACCCGTAATCAGATGCTCCGCAACCTCTCCGCGGAGATCCATGCCGTTGAAGTCCAGCACAAGGCCAAGGTTGCTGCGGCAAAGGCTGCCATTGACGCTGCCAAGATCGCAAAGAAGGAAGCTGAGCCATCGGAGCTTCCAGCACCCGGTCCGTCTAATTTGGAGGGTGCTGCACAGACAATCTGGCTACTTAAGGAACACAGTAGACGTATGGAGGAGGCTCGCCAACAAGCCCTTACACATGAGGTCGAGGCTCCTTCGTCACCATCTGTCGATAAGGAAGAGGTCAAGGTCAGTGGAAGCGGAATGATTTTCCCCACTCTTGAGAAAGAATCACCTGCATCCAGCTACCATGATCTCGCTGCGCCGTCGACTCCAGTCACGTCCGTTGCATCTCCAGCGCCTATCTCTCCACCTACTGTTGAGTCGGATGTTGAGATCTTCGAAGATGCCGAGAGCGTCGAGTTTGTGAGCAGCGACAGTGAAGATGGCTTCTGTACAGATGACGAGTATGATATCCTCGATGCCAGCGACGAGGAAATCTTGGCTTAGACACTATGATTTGTCTCCAGCACGAAAGCATGCATAACCAGATGAAGAAAGTCACAATTTCAAGGTTCGTATCAGATTGATCATTGCACACAGATGCTCATTGCGGCAAGCAACCCATACACTCTTTTGAAGCTGGCGAAGGAATGGAATGGAATGGAGTTGGTATTGGAATCGGAATCGGGAGTTTGGGGTTTGTGGCACTCGCCTTGGATTTGATCGATCGGAACATAATCGAATTTCTCTTTCCTCTCCTTGACCTGCTACTGTTGTCTGAAAAATTGTAACCAAGATTTAATCGAATGATGACCTGGAGAGTGCCTCTTCCGATGCCTGCACAATTGACGCATCGTTTCCGTCGCACGATGTTAGCATGGAGACGATATGGTAAGTGAAGGGATAGTCGGAAATGATGCATCACCAGGCATTCCATAGTGGGGGACGGGAATAAAACCATGTCATTCTCGTCTGATGGAATGAGCAACTTGAAGTCTCCTGGCTCTTGTCCAAGGATGGATTAGCCACGTGGCAGAAATTCGAAGTCTCACGTTGGGGACCAGTTTGTGTAGTAGGTCAGTCCAGATGTGCACCATAAACATGGTGATGTTCCGATGCGCTTTGCGCAAGCTTCACCGAGATTGAGGTACGTGAGCGTGAGCGTGAGCAAGTCAAATGGCAGCGGCTTTTCTCGCGAGGCGCATGCAGTGTCGACAGTCCATAGCCTGCCACCATCTCCCTGGTCCATGTCACCTCATTTGCGGCAATGGAAGCTTTGTCAAACAATCGCAGAATAATAGCGCAAGCCAAGCTTACCGTCGTATTAATCTACATAGGCTCTAGCTTCCAGTTCACTCCTCCCTACTTCATAATCGTTCCTCTCCGCTTCACGACCTACATGTTGAACCGGAGGAACCGCCTAGGACACAGGATGCAGTGAAGCATTTATGGTTGTTCGGAATGGAACACTATTGGTGTTAGGAATTTCTATTACAGTAGCTCTTTTTTAACAAACCTCGCCCGTAACTATATCAAAGCTTCCTCCTCTACAATTATCACACGCTTGCTGTGAATGACTGTAATCTGTCTTTCCCTGTGCAGTTCTACATTGACATGCTGAAGCTAAACTGTAAACCTCTTAGTATACTTTCGGGGGAACGATAAGGATTGAAACTAACTGGGTAAGGAGTCCCATAGCGATAGGAACGAGGAGGAGCTTCATGTTTAAGGTAAAGGTGAAGAGGTAATCTTGAAGAGTTGGTCTTGTATAGTTGTGCGGCAATATCTCAGTTTCTAACCTATCATATTTATATATATATTGATCGCCAAGGCGAATATATGAGGCTATTAATACTTACTGTCCACCTCTAGGTACACCTCGATACACCTCCATAAAAGAAGCAGGGTATAGAACGTACTGTGGTAAGGATAGATATTGCGAAGCCGAAAATAACTACACCATGGCGTCTTTACAGAAAAGACATCCAGCTGTATATCTCAGGCTTGTGTAGTTCTCCTACCCTTGCCTAGATAACAACTAGATTTTGATATTCCTCGCTCAGATGGACTTGAGAAGTTTGGGGATTCGTCGTCCGGGGCGTCTCGTGCAAGGATAGTTCAAAGGGTTTCGGGTTTAACGTTGGAGCTGAGCTGAGCTGAGCGGAGCTGAGCTGAGCTGAGCTGAAAATTGCGGACGTGGATCTTTACCCAAGAATGGATTTGCACGTGAGGCTCTGATGGGGGTTGTCGATCTTCCTGTTCTGCACTCCACCTCGCTACCCCGTATCCGTAGTAAACTTTCCACCAACCTCCTGGTGTTACATTCGCGTGGACTTAAATGTCCCTAGACGCCGTCTTTGCATAAATGCCCGAGAGGACTGAGTTTCAGCTTGTCCATCTGCAGCTCGTTGCGAAGATGCACACGGGGAACTGGGCGAGGCGAGAGAGCAGGGACAAGGAATAGGCGGTGAAGACGCAATTGATTGATTGATGCGTAGAAGCATAACAGTATATTACCATAAGTTGGATATCCAGTTGAAACACTGACGCCCACCACCAGTCCCCTGTTTCTCGTGGGAGGAATTCCACTTGCACTATGCTCCCAGCACATGCGCGGGTTGCATATCTGCGTGGTAGGAGGTAGTTCTAGCTGAGAGAGCGGCACTCTCCTGAAACGCCACGGTGCCAGCCAAATCTACGAGGAAAGATTGGTAGAGACGAAGGAAGTCGACAGGTTGAAATGATGAAAACTGCGTTGTTAATTCGATCCTTGGATGGAGTGAAGGGTCCTCATCGCGTCTATATGGGCAGCGTCCCAGGTATTTTACAAGCACATCTCTCCTCCTCATTCTCTCATAGGTCGTGCCGTTACCCAGTGCGAGTGCGTGGGCGGGAGTGTTGGAGTCGACGTCGTGTTGTCCGTTCCTACCAGGTAACCATCGCCAGTGTTTATCTCGAATCCCACCACTGCCTCAAGCTCCCGGGCACAGATACGAGACGACTATTTACCCACAATATCGCACTGCTGTACCACGTGCCTACAATCAACAACTCCGAGTCTCTAGGCAACAAATCATTCAAGTTCCGGCCTTCGTTCGCTCCCACCAACAATCAGTCTCTCTCGTTCTCGACCTTTCGCTGCAATGGATACCGCTTTTCGACCTTTGCCGCAGCTACCGACTGGCTTCGCTCCCTCACATGATATCAACTACAAGCAGATACTGCTGAGCGTGAAGCTATTGTATCTACGTCGCCAATACAAACAATGCGCGACCTTGTGTGAAAAACTCGCCGTAGACCTGGGAAGCAAGGTGAGTCGTTTTCATTCACGTTGACCAACGTTGATGTTGACCCTTCACAGCTCCATCCACTTTATCACGTGTACTTGAATTTCTTCGCCGGACTTGCTTATGACACGCAAGCGAGAAGCATGTCGACTCGCTCACCATTGATTCCTGGAATACTCGACGATTCGGAACAATTCTTTCTTCGGGCTCAGCAAGTACTGCCAACCGCTCTCTCACCGAAGGAACCAACGGCCTCTCATCCCATCCTTGAACGTGAGGAAGCACCCTTCAGCGAGGTTGACGACAACTCAACTCGCAGCTCGCTCAACTCTCAATTCTCCACCACGGCCCCATCCACAGCCGCATCGTCAGTGTCTGGTCACCACGATGAAAGCAATAGCTCTCGCAAAAGCTCTCGCAAAAGCTCACCGGCAGAGCGCCCATCTCCACTCTCTGTTCGCAAATACAAACCATTACCAGAGACACCGACCAAGACGCTTGTTAACTCCACCTCCCTCTTCTCTCTCGCCACGAGTTCCATGCTTACCAGCACACCACGCTCACCGTGCTCATCTCCTAACACCTCCACGTTCGATCTCAAAGCTGCAAGTTCACCTTCCCAAGATAAAGACACGTTTGCTTCAGAACGTGATCAAAATTATGAGTACACTGAGGCGATCCATTCCTTCAACGACATGATCAGCAAACACATCACCAGCCTGCAGCAATTCCGGAGAGCGACCGAGGCGACGCATGAGATTCGACGTCCGACCTCGCGAGATGGGAACGGGAAGTTGGAGATGAGTCATGAGGAACGGATGGAGCGAATCGTGAAAGGACGGGCGAGGGGATGGCGGAGAGAGCGCTTCAACCCTCACAGATATGAACAGCTGTGTGAGGTTGCGCTTGGGGAACTATAGCTGTGTTTCACTGCAGGGAATGGAGACATGGCCGACATGATTATGAGATTTATGAGGATAGCGTTACGATTAAACATGTTAAGATTTGGGATGGTGGAGATTTTTGCACCATGAGTGCGGAGTCCAATACCTTTGACGTTTTGGTCCCGAGCTTGGAGACGCCTTTCATATTCTTACTCTGGATAGAGTGGTACCTTTTGCAATGTGGCTGGTGTACTTATTATGATGATACCCTTGTACAACACATACTTTTGCATTTTTAGGAGGCACATTTTGGGTTTCATAGTTCAGACGAAAGGAATAAGCACACATGAACAAGGCTGAACCACGATCATTCGTCCAAATCAATATCATAACGTGATACCGCATCCAACCGTCTCGGAAAGTCTGCCATCGACGACATCGGTCTCAGCCACAACCCTTATCACCAAGTCCACGGTATTCGAGACATGTGTTGCCCCAATTCATCGTTTCTCCTCCTCTACTTACTCGAACCTCACGTCTCATTCCCATTTATTGATATTATCTTATCACTCTCTCCTCTATTATCTATTGTTATCTACTCACTGCAGAATAATAGTTATTCATACTATTTCTCAGTAAATCAATCCATCATCTTTATCTGCTGAATCCAATTCATAACTTTTCTCTGAATTGGCATGATTTATCAATTGATATTTTCTACGGGCTTGATTTTGCCGCCTTCATACTTTTGATGAAATAAAGTATGTGGCTTTTCCTTGGGATGGGCGGAGCAGAGGAGAATTTTTGTCCTATTGTTCAAAGTGCCTACTATTTATTCTGGCTGCGTTTTGAAAGCGAAGAAAACGGTCAAGAATGTATCAGTCTTTCGAAAGGGTCTCTGGATACGTAGCTGCTGAACGAGAATGTTGACTCGGGTTTACCAACTACATTATGCCAACAACTGCTTCATTGCCAAGGAGCTCTGAACAAGGATGGATGCAAGGTATCAAATTTTTAGTGGGCAACGTTCCTGTTTTACATACAAGGAAAGCTCAATCTAAATGTCGAATGGAAAATTGAGCTCAGTTTACATGTCTTCCGACGCAATGGCACCAGTGATAATTTCGACCAATTCACCCGTGATGACGGCTTGTCGAGTTCGGTTGAACAGAATCTGGTACTTTCCAATCATGTCTGCCGCGTTGTTTGAGGCGTTCTTGGCATGTTCATTAGAATCAGTTGCAGGAAGGGATATGGAATTGTACTCACCTCCATGGCATTTCGTCGGGCAGATTGTTCGCAAGCGTGACCCTCGGCAAGAGCCCAGTAAAGGGAGTTGGCGAGCGAGTACTCCTGCAAATTGCTAAGAACTTCCTCCTCGATTTCGAAAGCAGCGTAATTTGCTAAAAGCTATCAGTCTTTACCCAATTGCCCCGTCTCCAAAATATACATACGTGACGCAGCAATGGCTTCAGAGGAGAAGGACTCAATAACGGTTGGCTCGTAGCTGGAGGCGTTGATGAACTTGTTGTACATGATCTGGACAGACTGGTACTGGGTTGGCAGGAGCGAAACCTGATCCGCAATGGCCTGGGCATCGCCAAATGTTGGCACATCCTTCCCGATACCAGCGAAGCTCAACACAACACTCTTTCCGTTGGAACGACCCAATTGGGCCTTTGCCTTTTCTCCAACAACCACAAGCTCGAAATTCGGGTGGTCGGACAGGATCTTACGGGCACGACGGGTCATGCCAGAGTGAATACCACCGCAGAGACCCTTGTCCGAGGAGCAGATGATGAGAAGTGTGTTCTTGCCCTCACCCTCTTGCACTTTGGTCTCAGCCTTCTCGAAGACCTGGTTTGAGGATTGTCCATATGCGCGGGATTCGGTCATGGCACGTTGGGCGCGGGTGAGCTTGGTGGAAGCGACAACCTTCATGGTCTTCGTGATCTTCTCGATGTTGCGGATGGACTTGAGACGGCCCTCGATTTCTCGCAGGGTGGCATAGTTTGCAGAATTTGCGACGGCGACGCTGGCTGGGCTAATTGATGGCAATGACTGTTAGGTAAAGCTAGATGGGGAGGGTGTGTGTAGAGCTCTCTATCATCACATACCGGGCAACAGCGGCCGACCCAGCCTTGAGGACGGGACGAGCAGCTCTGGAAAGCATTGCAAAGGGCTTCGGCAATGCAATTGAGGGTCGAGGGAGGTCTTTTGTGATGCCGGTGATGGGATATCGTCGCTCCCCAAGATGTCGAAAGCCTCCAACGGGAGAGAACGGGGCTTGGCGAATAATTGTAGATGTCACGTGCTGGACTCAATTGACAGCTGTCTGTGCTGCAACGACCCGGCTTTGACTGGGCTAAATGAAAGAAATGATATTGAAACCGGCGTTCGTTGGCCTCATTCATGACTGCTGCTCCATACACAAGACTGCTGCTCCAATGACTGCTCCAATGACTGCTCCAATGACTGCTGCCAATGACTGCTGCTCCATACACATGACTGCTGACACCGTGACCCAGCACTGGCAGCCTGAGGTCTTCACCTTCACCTCAAGCTCAACTTCACGCCCGTGACGGAAGTTTCGGGGAGCGGCTCATCAAAACCCCTGCACCGCTAACGGACTGTAGAATAACCGGTCCTTTCAATCTTCACTCAAACTTTGCTTCCTCTTCCTCCAGCATTCAATCACTCACCCTCATTGACCGAAACCACCGCCATCATTGCCTCAGTCACCCTCTCCACCAGGCGACTGCCACTGTGGAATCTTCGTGGCGTTTTCAAACGCCCCAGAATCACCAATAAACTCGACCATTTCAACTTCAGTCGCCAATACCAACCGCAACGCGCTGCTTCGCCCCAGACAATCGCCAGCCCATTTGCGACAAAACCACCACGTAGCATCTTTTTTCCATCAGATATCTCCGCCATGTCTTCGTCAGACGACGACGCTCCTCTCTCCAGAGGCCAGCCAAACGGACGTAAGTTGCAGCCGTTCCCTACCCGGCCCTTTTCACCTTTCAGCGCTGGGTGACAGCACCTGTACCGCTCTTCGCGACGCGACCCAAACTTTCGCCAGTTCTCCAATTCATCATCTTGTTTCTTCATTTGCAAACGCCACGCGGGAACTCGGTTTCCTGCAGAGTGGCTTTTCGAGCGCATACTAACGTCCTCCAGAAAAATCAGCCGCAACCATCCCAAAAAGCGTTGACAAGGCCATGGACCGGGCAAATCCATCAAATGGCGACCTGGACGCTGGCATCTCGATTCGCAATGGACCGGTTGTTCAGGACATGGATGTGGACGAGCAAGCTCTTGCGACAAATGGAACCTCAAACGGCAAGCGGAAATCTCGCGGAAGCATACAGAAGAAATACAAGGAAGAGACTAGTTCCGAGGATGAGGATGTCCCCCTGGTATGTTGGAGCGTCCCCTCGCGCCCAGCGTTTCGTACTGACTCTGTCGCAGAGTAAGAAGAGAAAGACTTCGAAACCAGCAGCGAATTCAGAATCATCGGACGACGATGTGCCCCTTGCTCGGAATAAACCAGCTGGAAAGAAGCCGCCGAAGATCACGGCCGCGCAGATCGGCGAGTCTGAAGATTCAGATGAACCTTTGACGACGAAGCTTGCAAAAGAGAAGGTCCATATCGAGAAAAAGGCTGAATCCACGGCGAAAGCTATCCGTGCCGACGAACAAAAATCTGCTAAGCGGAGGAAGAACAAGCAGGCTGCGAGCGAAAGTGACTCCGACGCTCCCATCTCCAAGAAGAAGAAAGCCACGAATGGTGTAAAAAAGGAAACCGCTGCTCCCTCTAAAAAGACCAAGGTAAAAGCCAAGGCTGAGCCAGCGCCCAAAAAAGGGAAAGGAAAAGCCAAGGAAGAACCCACCGAAGGTGACCTCGAAGCGGAAGCTGAAGAGGAGGAATACCGATGGTGGGAGAACCAGGACAAAGGCGATGGCTCAATCAAATGGACCACACTGCAGCACAACGGTGTCGTGTTTCCCCCAGCATATCAACCTCTTCCAAAGCATGTCAAACTTTACTATGATGGAAAACCCGTCGTATTGCACCCTGATGCGGAAGAGATTGCCGGATTCTACGGCGCCATGTTGAACTCTGAGGTCAACGTCTCCAACCCGACCTTCAACAAGAACTTTTTCTCCGATTTCCAGGCCGCACTGAAGAAGACAGGCCACGCCAAGGACAAAGATGGCAACAAAGTTGAGATCAAGTCTTTTGAGAAGTGCAACTTCAAGCCAATGTTCGAGTACTTTGATGCCGAGCGAGAAAAGAAGAAGGCACTGCCAGCAGCCGAGAAGAAGGCCATGAAGGCCGAGAAAGACAAGCTTGAAGAGCCATACATGTTCTGCATGTGGGACGGTCGCAAACAGAAAGTTGGCAATTTCCGAGTGGAACCTCCAGGACTCTTTCGTGGCCGTGGTGAGCATCCAAAGACTGGCAGAGTCAAGGCACGAGTCGCACCCGAACAAGTCACCATCAATATCGGCAAAGAGGCCACAGTCCCACCACCACCAAAAGGCCACAATTGGAAAGAAGTCAAGCATGATAACACCGGCACATGGCTTGCGATGTGGCAGGAAAACATCAACGGCGCTTACAAGTACGTGATGCTTGCTGCTAATTCGGACGTGAAAGGCCAGAGCGACCACAAGAAGTTTGAAAAGGCCCGAGAACTGAAGAAGCACATTGATCGCATACGTAAAGATTACACCAAAGACTTGAAGTCCGACGTGATGGCGGATCGACAGCGAGCCACTGCAGTCTATCTCATCGATAAATTCGCGCTTCGTGCTGGTAACGAGAAGGGCGAAGACGAGGCTGATACTGTTGGCTGCTGTTCTCTCAAATTTGAGCATATCACTCTTCAACCCCCCAACAAAGTCATCTTCGACTTTTTGGGTAAAGATAGTATTCGATACTACGATGAAGTTGAGGTCGACATCCAAGTCTTCAAGAACTTGAAAATCTTTAAGAAGTCGCCAAAGAAGGACGGTGACGAAATTTTTGATCGGTTAACGACATCTGCTCTCAACAAACATCTGGGGACTTACATGACAGGTCTCACTGCAAAGGTGTTCCGTACCTACAACGCTTCTTGGACCATGGCAACTCTGCTAAGAGATATGAAATCGAAAGGCACAATTCCTGAAAAGGTCAAAGATTATAATGACGCCAATCGAAAGGTCGCCATCCTGTGTAATCACAAACGCACTGTCGGTGCTGCTCACGCGGGCTCAATGGAGAAGATGGAAGAGAAAGTGAAAGGCATGCGATTCCAGGAATGGAGGATGAAGATGATGCTGCTCGACCTCGATCCAAAGCTCAAGAAGAAGCGTGGCGCAGAATACTTTGAGCGACCTGAGGATCTCGATGACGAATGGGCCAAAGCACACGTCGCTGCTGAAGTCGAAGAGAAGCGTGAGAAGATCAGGAAGAAATTTGAAAAGGAGAACGAGAAGCTGGCTGCTGAAGGAAGCAAGGAGATGAAAAACAAGGAGCTGGAAGAGCGGCTTGAAGAGACCGATGAGCTCGAAAAGAAGTACAAGAAAGAGCTCAAGACTGGGAAAGTCGAGGCCGAAGGCAAAGGTCCCACTGTTGAAAAGATCGAGGCCAACCTTGACAAGCTCATGCAGCGCATTGAGACAGCCAAAGTGCAAATGGAAGACAAGGAGAGCAATAAGGAGGTGGCTCTCGGAACCTCCAAGATTGTGAGTGGTCTAGTCTCGACGCGGGATTGGCAAGATACTAACTTTGCTTCCAGAACTATATCGACCCTCGATTGACAGTGGTCTTCTCCAAGAAATTCAACGTGCCTATTGAACGATTTTTCTCAAAAACTCTAAGGGAGAAGTTCGATTGGGCGATCAAGTCAGTTGATGAAGACTGGGAGTTTTAGGGGGTTCAGATTGCACCGAAACGACCGTCCTCGATGGCGCATACTGTCTCACTCCAAGACGTACACGGCCAAGTCTACCTCGTAGCCTCAAGCCCGCCAAGAGCACAGATCAGTAACTCACACAAGGCACATGAAAAGCACCGGTATCTCTAACTCCTTCTGCATTGTACATTGATTTTTCCTTCTCTTCCTTCTCTTCCTAGGGTGGTATCTTGCATGGCGTACTCGCGTCACGTGGAAGCATGAAATTTGCATCAGACTGTTCTTCAAACGAGGGCACGGCGATGGCAGGCTTTTCAAGCACGATGAAGTGGGGAGAAATGAGATTACGGGAGAAAAATGGAGGATAATTGCTTTTCGCGGGGAACGGAGAGGCGTCTGATAAAGGCTGTCAATTCCCGGAGGGACATTGGTTTGCTTTTACTTTGGTTGGCCGTCTGCTTTGACCTATAGAAGATGTCATCCGCATGCAGGTCGGAGTGAATGCAGATATGATGGCAAGATGGCTTTTTGACCCTTTCTCCGAGGCAGCGGTGTAAAGTAAAAAGAGATAGAGGGGGGGTGGGGGGTATCATTTGATTTGAGAAAAAGATTTTTTATTCGATCTTTGAAACATTTACAAATGGGGGATGTCATAGAAGTAGAAGATGAATAAGAATACATATATAATGATATCTTCTTGATATCTTCAAAAGGTTTCTTCGTTAAAAATGGCATTCTGATCAATGGATTATCGATACTGTGGGTACTGGGAATTGAAGATATCTTTTTTTTGTGTGATTATTCGCTGGTGTGGATTTTTTGTTTATATGGAATACGTATATTCTTGATATTCTTGACAGTTTATTTGTCTAGAAGTAGTCTTCTAATTAATGGACTGTCGATACTATAGTTCGGGGTTAAAAAGGAGTTTTTTTTTTGGGAGTCAAGTTATGTTTAACCTGACGGTTGATAATGGTGATTGGATTTCTGGGGGCTTGGGAATCAGTGGTTATTGGGAATTCTGTCATGTTGGGTTGTATGTAATAGAAGGATTTTGTTGTTGTGTTGTGGAGAGGTGTATTATTGATTACTAGGGTGAGAAGTCCGATAATCTATTCAATGGATTCTTGGGGAAGGTGTTCCATCCCGATTGAATATGTTAATATGGCTATCGCGGCTTGATGGATTGGTTGGTCTGAGAAGACTTGTTATTGATTTTGCCAGCACTATTATTCGCAACTGGGAGATTGACGACATGTTAGATGGTTAGTCTCGAGGACTTGGAAGTACTGGAAATAAGATAGAAGATGTGTTGTCCCTGGCAGCAGTTACTGGGATACGAGCATGCTGGATTTGGGGATAGAGGCATGCCGTGTTCGGATATTATCGGCAGGTTGTTTTTGTCGCTGAAGATCTTTCTTGGCGAAGGTGGTGATGTGTGTATTTATCGACGACTTGGGTTGGGTGCTTGATTGCATCTTAAGTCATTATTGGACAGTATCAACCAGTATGGGCCTCCCGACATCACGTTCGTCGACTGACACGTCGAATCGTGAATGTTCCTCGAGTCAACATCCATTCGCAGTAGTGAATTCCCAACAAGTAGATTTGCCGAGAACGGCGTTCCATCGCAGTGACAGAATGCTCGTTGCAATGCCGGCTATATCAAGCGGTTGGTTTGTTGATTCTTTGAAACAACGATATATCCGGCATTGAGTCCGGCAAAGTAATCAGGGTTCAACGTGATTGCAAACGCCCGTCTACTGCAAAGTGCTGCCCCTGGCCCTGGCAGGCTTGCACTTTTGGGAGGAGGAGTTTGACTTTTCGCCTGCCCCTGATTGTCAGCTAGCTAGTACTGATCCGATGACAGCGGTCCGGGGCGTTATTAGCCTTCGTGCATTGCCGAGCGGAATGAACTCGTCACCGTCACCGGACTGACGGTTCGTTGCATTATTTTTTGTGCTAGGATGAGGCTACTTTGAGAAGGTCTGAGAACTATTGATTTTCGAATTGTGAGAGGCTCTTCGATCGGGTGAGAGTTGTTCGCCTGGATTGATGCGGGCCGGACTGTTTCGAGAATGTTTGAGATGGGAGGCGGTTATGATTTCCTTTTCCCCTATACTCCGTAGTTCTAACTCTTGGTCTGATGCCAGAATAGAATTGAAGAGATTGAGGCTGTGGTACAAATACATGCCTTGTCCTTGTCCGGTCCCCGGCTCGAACTCTCTTTCTGGAACCCGGTGGAATGGTTCGTCCCTGTCTGTCCGACAAGAAGCCAACCTCGAGTTTCGCGAAAAACGCTTTTCGAGCACTTTAGGTCAACCGTTCTTGCGGTGAAGATGGTGATGATGAGAGCGAGAAAATCATTTGCGCTGGGCGATATCTCCCTCCAGACACAGCAACGCCTCATCAGCTGAGGAAGTCTGAAATTGAAAGCTTCGCATCGCTGGCTGTTCTCTTGTGGTCAGGTCCATCGCAGGGAAGTCCTGTTTCCGTTCTTGGTGGAGGGCAGATGATGGACGTCTCCCGTCGATCCAGGGATTCAGGGAATCAGGGAATCAGGACGAGGCGCTTGTCAAAAGAGTTCCTCGGCCGGTTTTGTGGAGTAGTTTCTATTCTACTCTTGGTAGGCCATTCCCATCCTAGACCCGTACTCGTACCTGCATCTATCGCTGTCTTTGGGCACGACACCAACGAGAGACTAGGCTGAGACTGCTCCTGGGTGTATTGGGAATGAGACCACTGGCACAAGGGTGCTGCCCGCGAGGTGGAGGATGTATTCGCGAACGACTTGGTGTGGTATATAGTACTTGATATGGTATATAGTACTTGGTATGGTACACAGTGCTTGGTATGGTACACCGTACTTGGTATGGTACATCGTACTTGGTAAGTCCATATGGTATGGTACACCGTACTTGGTAAGCCCATACACCGTACTTGGTAAGCCCATACACCGTACTTGGTAAGCCCATACACCGTACTTGGTAAGCCCATACACCGTACTTGGTAAGCCCATACACAGTACTTGGTAAGATCCATATGGGATGGTGGTGACGTTCCCTGTCAGGGGGAGAGGATCGGGATCCAGGACGGCAGGACGGCAGGAATGATGAGGCACGGGAGTCGGGAGCCGGGAGTCGGGAGTCTTTGTTTCGACAAGGCTTTGTGTTGTGCAACCGAGATATCATTCTTCTGTCCTTCTGCCTGTCGAACTATATATTGATAGACATATTTTGGATCAATTTGGCGCGCTATCCATGTAGCAGCAGTCCGCCCACTTTAAACGGCCACCATTTTAGGCCGCATGCCGCATTCCATACCCACCCGCACAGCTCCACAGCTGCACACCTCGATCCCGCATAAAGGAAGGTCCCAGGCGCGAGAGACGGCCTCCAACACCAAGGCACCAACAGCTTACTGACTCCTCAACACACTCACACGCTCCGCTGATTGCTCTTTTCCTACCACTTGGCCCCCTGGATTTGCTTTGTCCCTCGATTCCTACTCTTGCTACAAGTGCTTGAACCCACCCACCAGTCCTGCAGCTAGGAGATTTTTGCCTTCCTACATATCCACCAAGAACTCCCTGTCATCCTCCTTTGCTTGTCTGCAACGCTCCAATCCTCGTTGTGCCGCCGCAATCTACCAATTCGCTCTTGTATCATTCAGGTCCCCCCTTCGGGCCTTTGCTCTAGTTCTACACGTCATCTAGGACAATCCCCCGACCACTTTCTCATCCATCCTCCTCTGCGATTGGCGTTGGATCCTCCAAACCACAAGCGAACATGAGCGACTCTGCCGGCGCGAATGGCGCCGAGAAGCCAGCCGTGCTCATAATTGGTGGTCTAGGTGCGTATTGTTTGCAATCGAGCTTTACGTCTACCTACACAAGTCATTCTAACACATAAATCAAGGCTACGTCGGACGCTTCCTCGCCCTCCACATCCACAATAACAATCTCGCTTCTGAAGTCCGTCTAGTAGACAAACAGCTCCCTGAGCTCGCATGGCTAGCCCCAGAATTTGCAGAAGCATGCTCAAGAGCAAAGTTCATACAAGCAGATGCCTCGAAGGAAGTAAATCTATCACGGATATTTACCCGATCCAACGGTCACGAATTCGACTACGTCTTCAACTGCGGTGGTGAAACAAGATACTCCCAAGACGATGAGGTATACAAGGCTCGTTCATACACGCTATCTACATGTCTAGGAACAGAGGCGGCGAGGAGAAAGATAAAGTGCTTTCTGGAGCTTTCGACTGGTATGGTGTACAAACCGAAGGAGAAGCCGAGAAAGGAGGGGGATGATTTGAAGCCTTGGTTAAAACTGGCAAAGTGGAAGCTACAAGCCGAGCGAGATCTAGCCAAGATCGAGGGATTGAGGTTATGTGTGCTAAGATTGGGACATGTCTATGGTTCCTACACGAGCAAATACCTAGCGATGGCGTTATGTTTGGCAAGGGTATGGCAGCACGAGGGCGAAACGATGAAGTGGTTATGGGGACGAGATCTGCGAAACAACACCGTTCATGTTGAGGATGTCGCGAGGGGAATGTGGCATGCAGCAGAGTGGTACTGCAAGAGCGGCGACGTACGGACACCACCCCCGATCTTCAACCTTGTCGATCAGGGCAACACCTGTCGGTCCTTCCACAAACACTAACCCCACTTTCTCAGCTGACATGTCAACAGCCCAAGGAACCCTAGCAGATATCCTCCAACAAATTTTCAACGTGCCCCAATCCTTCGAAGGCAGCGTCCGCTCCAAAATCGCAATGCTGAAACTAGACAACGTTGTCGATGATTTAAACGATGACACACTAGACATCTGGGCCGAGTTACAACAAGAGTCCAAAACCAGTGAAACGACGCCATTGAATCCGTTCATGGAGAAGGAATTACTAAAAGACAATCATCTGAGTTTGGATGGAACGGCTTTTGTAAAGGAAACTGGATTTCAGTGAGTTTCCCCAGTTCTTTTCCAACTTTTGTACAGGGGGGTTTGGACTAATCTGTGCGACTTAGATACAAACACCCCACCGTGACGAAACAAGAGGTCGAAGCCGTGATAGAGAGTTACAAGCGGATGAACTGGTGGCCTTGACACCGCTTTCCCTCTCATAATTGGTCTGTTTTATATGCTTGAATCTAGTAATCCTGTTGACGGGGGATATACCACTGCTGTCTTGAATGTAATCTTGGATTTGGCAAGGGTTGATTGTGGATTTGAATTTGTATTTGGATTTCAGGGGACATTTCTTGCATGTATGCTTTGGAACGGGGTTCGGCAGGGGGTATAGTATAGCACGGCATGGCTTGCGATCGATGTATGATTAGGAGATCTTATGTAGTGTGGACAGAATGAGGTAATTTAGTGTCAAAAGGTTACTATTACACCTTTTGCGTTCATCGGAAGTTCGTACTTGCGCTTGTCAACGTTTGATCGGATAATAAGTATCAGGAGACAACCCGGACAAAACTTTTGCGTGGGGGAGGGGGCATCTTGACGCTCCCAAACCAAGGCTCAATCATTACGCGCTGCGGTTACGCCGCTGCAAGAACGGGGCATAAAAGTCGTGCTGTTCAAATGTCAACAGAATATCTTCTAAGCGCCGCCAGCACCGGCAGCAGCAATGAAGGCAGCAAAAGCTACCGGGTTTCTCGTCTGCATGAAGACGGAACCGGGCCCTGTGAATTTACACACCAGGCCTTCGCCTGCCGCCATTCCGGATAGCACGCCGCCCGAAGCTACGCGTTCGAGCTTGTATTCACAGTTCCAAGCGACTAGGTGGCCATTGTCGATGATGTATTTTTCGCCGGCTCCGAGCTGGGATGTCTTGTTAGCGAAATTATTCACATCACAATTGGCTCGTAAATCGAGGGTTTATGAATCTCTGACAAGAGAGTAGAGGTCAATGACCGAAATACGTCAATGGCGATATCACTTCAGGACACGAATGAAAAAAGGACTCACATCTTTCCGAATGATGGCACCCAGCGAGGTGATCCACAAGATGCCACTTCCAGTGATTTTATACTGAAACCATCCTTCACCACTGAACATGGCTTTGCTAATGCCCTGTGACTTCATGTCTTTTTGAACGCGTTCAGTGCAAGCTAGAAAAGCGTCTCTGCCAACACTCCACGTCTCGTTGCCGCTAAGACGGATGGATGTGATATCTCCTATCGATGGTGGTGCTAATAAGAGCTCGCCAGGGCCAGTGTATGTGGAATGAGACAGGCCACCTCCTGTGACGAGCTTCTTCATGGAGAACTTGATTGCACCTTTAAGGGTGACGGTAGGTGACATGGCGATCATAGCGCCTAATTGTACGGTCAGCACAAACAGTCTCATACACTAGCCGAGTACTACCCACCTGGTTTTGCAATAAGTGGACATCCAAGAGCCAGCTGAACGGTAAGAATGGTATTTGTATCCCTGTGGCTGATTCGATATGCCCCACCATTGAATGTTCCTACATCGTCCGTCTGCGTGGCTGCGCCGCTAAAGTGAGAAGCAGCTGGTGCACCGCCAGGCATGCTTGACATGTCGTTCGTATTGAGAGGTGCTTGGGACATTGGAGCAGGGGCGGGTTGTGTCATGGGAGCTGGAGGGTGGCCTAGAGGTTGTGGAGAAGCCGTGGGAGCAAATCCTGGAGATTGTGGAGCTGAATGCTGAGGTGGAGGATGCTGTGCCTGGGGTAGGGGCTGTTGAGGAGGAGGCGAGTAGGAATGTTGCTGTTGCTGGTGTTGATTTGGTGGAGGAGGAGGATAGCTTTGCTGCTGGTTCTGGGGAGGAGGAGGATAAGACTGCTGAGGAGCTCCTGGTGGAGGGTACGATTGCTGCTGTGGGGGAGGAGCATAGTGCTGCTGCTGCTGCTGCCCTGGTGGAGGATATCCGCTGTTGCCGTCTGGCGGAGGAGCTGTTCATACCTGCATTAGTTGCTAATTGAACATGCGAGGACGACAGTCAAGAGGTGGAGCTCTACTCCAGATCTAGGGAGCTCACAGACTTCCACCTCTTGATCATATGCGCCGGCTCCGTCCTCACTCTCCATGCCTTGTCCCGTCTCGACCCCTCTCCAAGCTCATGTTCAGATCTCCCAGTGTCATAGTATAAGGTCGACTTACGATAGTATTGTCCGGACATCTTGACTGCGTTTCAGGACTTTTCAGCACGACAATTACAGGAGGGGGCCTGAATCGACCTCGCGACCCTATGTGACCCCGCGCTTCGTATCCGCCGGAAGAGAGCTCGTGAACTGTCTATCCGTATCAAGACGTGCGAAGCTTCAGCCAGACGAGTGCTTCAGCCAAGGGAAATGGTTGAGAAAAGCTCGAGAAGCTGGGGTATACTCGGAAGAGCAATATATGCCCTCTGGCCAGGAGCTGACCACCATCCATGTGAGCTGTTCTGTGGCGCATCGGGGTGGAAGGAGGTTGATTGGTGAGAGCTTACAGCTGTTAGCGCTCCATCTCCCACTAACAGGCATGGGTACTCAAGTCACGCGTTTTTCTAAAATTGGGCACGGCTGATTTTAAAAGGTGAACAATGAGTATTCACTTCTTACGTACTCAGTCTCCTCCTCCCACCATAAGAATCGCACATAGACCACTGACTTTGTCATACCTTCCACTCGGCTCGGCATTTCTATGCCCAATCCTCCATGCTAGTATCATCATACACACGTTGGGATGCCTCGTAATTTCGTAGAATGGACCAAAGTGATGCAAGGCAAACATAACTCCTGATACAAAAATTCCCTCAGGTCTGCATCCTTTTTCTCTTTCCAATCTGGGCTGAGAAACCAGATTTGATGGCTTGTACTGAACGTCTCGATCCGCAGCTGTTGCAAGTGACAAAGTACAACCTGTTCTCTCCCTTGTTGAGCTCCGTGTCTGGCGATTTGCATGTCTTGCAGACGACATAATCGACAATGTACCGTCTCAGAACGCTATCGTGGTATTAGCAATTGCTTCATTACCCCTTCCCAGGAGAGGACTTACTTTTCAATCTGCTTGCTCTGGAATCGACCCTTGATAACCAACCGTCGTGAGCCGTCCACGGAACCACTTGTTCCCAATTCAGCGAACAAGAACGAGGTAACGTGCTCATCACTTCGCTTGAGACGTTTGCAAATTTCTGGAAGATTGGCGAGGAGTGTCTTCTTGTTCCCTTCACGTAGACATTGTGGTGGTGGAATTTTGTAACTCTTGCCTGACCCACCAACAAGATCTGGATGTCGGTCGCTTAGAAGTGTGAAGAATCGGCCGAGGAGGAGCTTGTAAGGGATCGCTTGAGTGTTTTCGTGTTGCCATATTCCGGTGCCTTTTTACAGATTGTCAGTATCGTCATTGTCAAACATTTCCATGCCAAAGAAGCGTACCTTGAATTGGATCACCCGCATCAACATCAACATCCTCCTCTGGCGCAGCTTCGCCAGCCTCTCCAGCCTCAGCCAATTGCTTGTCGAAATCGTCCAGGTCAGTGGTCTTGGAGCTCTTCTTCTTCTTCTTTTTCTTGAGTGCTCCCAGGTCAATATCGTCGCCGTCATCAGCTGCCTTTTCGCCGCCCTCACCACCGTCCTCCTTCTTTGGCTTCTTCTTCTTCTTTTTGGCCAGGTCCTTGAACATATCCGTCACCTCGTCTACAGCAGCATCGCCACTGGGGTCTCCAGAGTGACTCTCGGCCGTTGATTTGTCGCCGCTGCCGTTTGCCATTTCTTCCATGATCTTTCCCTCGCTGTCGACGATTGTGTTGCCATCGCTGAACGCGACGGATTTCCGCTTTGGTTTGTCTGCAATTTCTGACATTGTGTCTGTGTGGTTGTGATGATGTTGTTGGGTGGAGAGGTTGAGGTCGTCGCCGTTTTGATGTGCCTGTGAATTATGACTCCACATTTGTGACTCTGGATACGACTAGTTCGCTAAAGCAAAGGATGCGGCGTAAAAACGCCACATGGAACATCATCGACATCTGGGATATAAACAATTCTACATTTTCGCCACGATCTTCTAGCCTGCTCTCGAGACTCGAAAGAGCGAGGCAGCTTACGATACTCTACTGCCAATTACAGTTCAGCCTCAAACAATCCCGCAATGTCCTCCGAAGCGTCCACCTCGTTCATCCTAGACCCTCCTACGCAGGACTCCGACGATGATCTCGATTCACTCCCCTCTTCCGACTCACAAAGCTCTCTCGATGACGCAGAATTCGACTCAGACGCTGAGCGGGAATGGAGGGAAAGCTTGCAACAAATAGAACTACTTCTCACGATGGTCGTAGTTCCGTACGTTGGGAAATACTTCGGTTAGTCTTTGATCGCCGAAGTCGTAGCTACGGCAGTTGCTGACGCGTCTATAGGGAGAAAATGTGCGTATTGGGGGTGGGCGAAGATAATGGAATGGAAATATCCAGGATTGGAGGTCTCGATAACGAATCCGAAGCTGTTTAAGGTGGCGGGCGCTGTGGAAGCAGCTGCCGCGTTGTGAGGGAAAAGGAGCATTTGGATTTGATTATACATATGGGCATTCTCACTGGAGTTACTTGAATCATACAGGCAGGCTTGTCGCTCCTGCCCTGGCGTTTGGACGTACTGATCATAAAATAGCAGTTGCCAGGGAACTGTAGACGCGTATGAGAGACAATTGGATTCGCATCGACGTTGCAAAGACCGTAAGAGTCTCACGTTTCGGTGCGAAGGGAGCACATCGCAAAATCGACCCTGATACCACAGATGCTGTGATGCCGCAGTATGCATTACAACTGCTACATTGAACTGAAACTCGCATACAACGTATTCCTCAAACGAGACTAAGCAATTGGCTCTCGATGCCATGGTCCTTGCATAGCTTCATCTCCGCTGAGAGACAGTGTTCCTCAATACAACACGCTTATAGATTGATGGTTTGTAGCAAGCTCAATCTGGTGTTCGAAATCATGACCAAAAATACCCTTCGTTACGTATGAGCCAGTCGCCAGATGTAAGTGTCCTCCACATTTCTCAACAAGAATCATAAGCATAAGAACGCCAACCGGATTTAGTGCCACTACAACATCTCCCTCAAAGGGTAGACTTCTCATCCCCATCCTCCACGCCGAGAACCATTCTACTCCATTGTCGGATGCGGAGAACCGTCCAAATAGGCTTCGAAAACCTATATTTAGGCCCAGCGTGAATTTTATCTTCTTTCATATTTCTTGGATGGACCTTGTTGTAGGCAAATTCATGGATTGTTAGCGCAGGAGGAGGGTAAGTATGGCCAGCAAAGAGAGAAAGGTCCAACTGTTCGTCGCTTCTCTCAATTCATTCACCTTTGACCTTTGAGCTATGAGTAACGTGGTCATAGTCCTAATTCAGATGACCTCACACCTTTTTCTTGAACGGAGTATGTATGTGTAAATCTTCATGTTTTTTTTTCAACCTAGTATTGAATATCGAATTCTGAATCGTTGCGAACTTCCAGCCATCGAGCAGATTAAGCTGACGTCCAATTGCTAGCGATCTTCCATCCATGATCGATAGCGATAGATTCCTGGCGGATATTAAAACATCGAAACGCCAGGAATTCATCGCTATCGATCCGGACTTGACGAAAATTTGAATGGTTGAGGGTTCCTACAAAGCATGAACCATTTGCCGATGCATGGTTTCATTCTGGATTTGATATTTGAAGAGGGCATCTTGAATATGGCAAGTGAGACGGTATCGTGTCCTGTTCGCACGCTTCTTGCCGTGTCTAAAGGACAACGGACTGGTATACTTGAGGCCGAGACCGTGAGGCGAAGTAGAAACTTCAACAAGATGAGGGGATCAAGGGCCGGCGAGCAAGATAAATTTTATTCCAGCATGAGACAGAGTGGCCGAGTCTAAATTGATGAGCAAGAATGGCTGATTGGTTGGAGGTGGGATCAGCAGTCGCTGTACCGAACTCCTCCAAGCTGTAATGAGGTTATACTTTGCAAGACCATGTTTGAGTGGCCGCTTGTTACAAGCTCGATGGTCACGACTACACAGTAGGCTCACGATATCAAGAGAGTCGTATCTATAATCGGTCTTTCAAAGTGAAAAGGAAGTTTACTAATTGCCTGACCATTCCATTCGTTTTGAGTCGCCAGGAATCCGCCGCCATCGACATCACTTTGTTGTGCTCGACGAGAGAAACTGGGCCTGGAAAAAGTCAAAGCGACCAGATTCCATGGAACAGCTCATGGATGCCTAGAAATAACTCACTCGTCTACCACTCTTCGATACGGGTCTCTCATCAGCGAGGATACAAAAAGGCCCTCGCCCCTCTCCCACTTCCCTCCTCATAACAAAGTTATCACTGCATCTGTCTGTCCACGCACTCACACTGCCAAACTCTCATCTGCACAAATCACACACACAAGATCCAAAATGTCCCTCGGAACATTCTTCAGATCTCTGCGCTTGCGCAACACCACAGCCCACAGACAACCGACTCTGTCGGAGAGAGCAGAATACGAGCACGCTCTTCAAGAAACCGTTCTGCTCTTGTCTGACTCAGATCCAGAGTATGATGCGAGCTGGTATCGCCTGCGCTGAGACCGCGGATATCAGTACTCGTTGATTGCTTTGGTTTTGATTGGGGGTTTTTAATTTTTGGAAACACATCGCATGCTTGCATGCCAAACTTTTTTTTTCGTTGATCTTCTCTCGTCTGTGGACGGGAGGTTGACGAAGAGAATATGCAGTTTTTTTGGTAAGGTAATTATGTAAGCTTTTCTTTCGGAAGGCGTCGCCGTATATCCGTAGGGACGGTTCGAGATAAGATGGTGTACTGTGATGGCATGTTTGTTTTCGATCTACGGTGGTCCGGCATAGAATAGAGGGACGGGGCGGCGGCCGGCACCGAGACCTTGGGGCAAACTTGTGAAGATGTTGACACGGATGGAGAGTCAGGAGTACGGAGGTAAGCTTGATCGAGGCTGATAGCTAGGAGGAGATGGGATGGGAAGGGGGTAGAAGATAACGGGATGGAGTATCTTTCATTCAAGTTATGATCGTTCTGTCGCGCATAAGAGTATGTTTACAAGACACAGCGAGCCGCCCCGGTAGAGAACATGAGAAACCGGTATCATCAACCAACGTGAATCGAGACCGCATCACAAGCTTGAGGCGTATTCACGCCTAAAGCTTCCTCATCGCCAGCCCCATGCGATCCGTGAAGAAGTGTGATGCAATGACAATGTCCGAGGGACGAATGCCGTCAAGGCAAAAAAGCAGAATCGCTGCGCCACAAGAAAAATCATCCGATCCAATTCTCCTTTTCCCGCTAGGCTCGCAGTACGCGAATGCTCCTCGCAATTATAAACCCAGACGCCCATTTTGACCCGCCCCTGTTCGCCAGATCATCATCATCCATTACGGAGTACTTATGAAAACCCAGTGTTGCAACCATGCCATCCTTGCTGTCCCATCATCCCAGCCTTACGACCCAAAGAATAATAATAATGACAAGCGGAGAAAGATGGAGAGATGGAAATCAAGGGAGGGAAAAGAAAACAACATAGTCTTGAAGACTGCGCCGTGGGCAAGTCCACACGGCTACCTGCTCTATCGCTTTGGTTGCTGGAAGCTTGAAACGCGACCGGCGCGTCCCAGCCTCGTCGTTCACACGGTACTTGCCGCTGGCAGATTTGCATCGTGAACTGACCGATCCCTTGGTCCGAGCCCCATACTGTTGATTCGATGTAGCAATCTTTGCGAGGCGACGCGGAGACCTGTCCCGGGCTATCGTCCATGCAAGGAAGTCCAGGATCTAATGCCTATCGCTGTTGGCGTTTGGCCATTTGACTCAACCCTGCTTGGCCACCGTAGTCCCAGACGCGCTTACGGCCATCGGTCTGGACGATCGAGTTGGCGACAACGTCCTGCCACATGGTCGGTGTCACATATCCGGTGGGCATTGGCGGGGCGGAAGTATACGCAGACGGAGGCGCTGGAACATTAGTGGGAAGCTGCATATTGTTGCCGCTGTGTGCGGAATAGACAGTTTGCGGCGAGTACGCATGTTGGCTCATATCCTGGTTTGCATCATACGTTCCTGGCGGTTGCTGCCTTAGCGGAGGCGAGGGTTGAGACGCACTACTTGAAGGGGGCGTACCAAAAGCTGCATTCCATTGACTGCGAGTCTGTTAGTGGGGTGTTCAGAGAAAAAAACAGATGCAGCCTACTTGAATATCTTTGCCGGGTTCCATTGATGATTGAAATCTTGATTGGATACCGCGGCCGTCGGGTGTTGTCCTTGGGTAGCCATCATGACCAAGGACTGACCTACGGGAGAGTCAGCCTTGGGAACCTCGTCGGTGGTAGAAATAGGTGGCGAAATAGGAGTCATATAAGTGACTTGGCCAGCCGGGCTCAGCGAGACTCCGTGACCTTGTGGTCCTGAGATATACGCACCGTCGGCTAGCGGGCTTGTTTGGTGCTGTGTTTGTGTAGGGCTTCCGAATGGGAAGCTCGGTTTCAGCTCAAAAGGTCGACTCGTGTTCACTGAGAAGGCTTCCCGCAATGCGTTAATCTGGGCATGGACTTCCGGCATTTGCCAATGCGGTGTACATTGCTCCAAAATGCGCATGTGGCGGACGAAAAAATCGCGGCCCTCTGTGTTCAGGGCTGGGTCTGGAGACGTGATGGAAGCCTGTGTTGTCAGTTCCTGGGCCGTGAGTAAGTCTAGGAAGACCTACAAGATGAAGCATTGTGCAGGTGAGCACACAGTATATGGTAAAGCTGATACCACGTTGCATGCACATTAGTCCCACCATGCCGTACGTCTGAAGTATGCTTTCTTGAATTCTGCACATGCTTTTGGCCGCACCATGACAAACCAGCATGTGCCTCCTCCAGTCTCCATCAGTCTCAGTCAGATAATGCATTTGAGGCCTGTGATGCATGATGACACTCAGATAGTGATAGCAGTGCATGTTGCCTAAGAACGAAGACTCAACCCATGGCGAAGATCCGTCTGTCGGGAACGTGATTTGTAGGTCCCGCGGAAGTTCTTGTATCCATCTTGGAAAAGATTCGTTATGTTCAGTGTTTACTGGATCAGCTGCCCAGTCATCTTTGGACTTCTTCAAGCGGGAGTAGATGTTGATAGTGGTTCGAACGTTCTTGACGACGCGAGCAAACCACACAAATTGGTAGGATGTTTGAAACTCGACCTCATCCTGACCAGGCATGGGCCTTACAGGTTTCAAATCCACACTAGCTTCGTTGACGTTGAAATCAAGACGTCCTGAGTTGTTTGTCAGCGTTGGGGGCTTGTAAGCAATGCGGATGACCAACCTTGAGGACCACCAATCATTGCTTCAAGAACATAGAGCAGTTGCCAAATGCGAGTTTTGAGACCACATTCTAGAACGGAATTATTGCATGATCGGCCTAGGTCATGATCTTCTACATGCTCGTGCATATTGAGATCCTTCGACATAGCAACAGCGTTGACGACAATCATCCACGAGCGATAGAAATAGCCTCTCTTGGGCGCAGATTCGCGAGCCTTGAGTAGTATGAGAGCAGCTTGAATAGTGCTTAGACGCGGGACATCCCTGTAGCTCTCCTCATGCCCTACATTAATTAGTCGTACTGAATATCGTTGGTTAAGTAAGATAAAGGACTTACGAGTAGCAAGTGCCAACCACTTATTGCCCTGATCGTGATCCTCAAGAGTCATGGTTGTAACAGCAAATATTGCCTCTAATAGCAAAGGTGAATGCAGTTCTCTGTTGGTGTTCCACGTTTGATAAAACGCTGTTTGATGGAGGACAGGAACATATGGATGGATATGGGCAAAGAAATAATTGAAGTATTGCATAGCTTGCTGATCGTTTGGCATCATCTCAGGTGGTATGCGGATCGTGGAGTCACCGCTGATGTTCTGAGGCAGAGTAACTTCGAATTCTTGAACTGCTGGAGCGTTTCTCAACCGCTCTCGGTCTGCAATATAAGGTGCTGAAGATGATTAGAAACGTGGCTATGAGTTGCTCGGACTTTTTTTTTGTCAAACCCACCAGTTGCCAGATGATTAATCTTCAATTCCCCCATAACTTCGCTCAACGAGTCCACAGTGCTGCTAGTAATACTAGGAGACTCCGGTTTCCACGATTCCATGTTGTTTTGATGAGAGGCTGGCGGAGGAGTGGTATAGGATGATTGGTATCTCATTTCTTGAGCAGGCATTGACACAGGAGCAACAGATGAATATGACAAAGCCTCTGGCTGTGGCGCGGGATTGCCATAATTTCCATGTTGATAGACGGGAACGTCTTCAATGTAATGCCCAGCAATTTGCGGGTGTAGATTTGCTGGTACAGGATATTGATTCTGTGGATGTGGTGGCTGTCGCTGGTAGTCACTGATCGTGCCAACTGGTATGGTTGGATAGTCATTTCTCTGTAGCTCGAATGTGTGCACACCAGGGGCGCTGGGGTCCTTTTCATAGCAGACAGTTGGAGGGACGCAGTTGAGCTTTAATCTGGTACCTTTCAAATGTCAGCATTGTCTTCCATTCCTATTGTCTAGTCTCACTGACAGGCAGCGCAAGGCCAAGAATTGGTTGTAGCGGCGTCACATTTAATCTTTCTGCGTCGACACCCCTCGCATGCGCGCATAACTTTCAGCCTCTTGTGTCGATTGTGTTCGTCTACGAAGACATAGTCTGAAAATCCATGTTAGTCCTATATCTCTGCCGTGTGGAGGGCTGCGCATACTCCTCTGTTGAGGCGCATCGCGCGGCGCGAACGAGAAGCCGGAATTCTGGCTACTTTGTGGAAGCAAAGGCCTTTCGCTCGCCATTTCGGGCAAGGACATGATACCCGATCAGTACAGCGGGAATCGTCGTCTATTGATCAAAGCCGTCTAGGAAGTGTGGGAAGGTTCGGATGGTCTGGCCGAGATGGATGGCGGGGCCCAGAGGAATGAGGGAGCACGAAGTCGCACAGCTTGCTAGCAGTATGGTCGAATGGTCCGTTACGAGTGTTTGTGATATCACCGCCACGATTTGTGACGGCTTCGTAATATCTCGGGTTGTTTGAATCGGGGAAGTGCAGCAACGATATGGAGATCAAGGCACCATCAGATCTTCATATGGGAACAAGCGGTCTTTGAAGCGGATGGGAATTATGCTGCCGGACAACTCAACAGTGGCTGCAGCTGGTGGCTTGCTAAGTGGTGAAGTGGTTAATTCAAAATTGATCAAGGCTTGACGGTTTGACCGTCCTGCAGAACCTGGTCAAAGAGAGAAAGGTGATGAAGACCCGAGCGCGACGAGACGGGTGTAGAGACGCCAGCGTGATGTGGGGCGGCAACCACAGGGGTCCTGAAGGGGTACAAGGATCGTGTTCAAATGAACCCGTTGATGCGATGAGCAGCTCAGCGATGATAACCAGGAATGCGGCGGGTGTGTGAGATCTGGAGGCGGCTGTGCCGCTCTTGATTGTCAGCAACGAAGCTACCCAGCTTTGAGGCCGTGGTCATCGCCTTCGACGCTCCTCTTCAACGTACCCAGCCAAAGAGGGCATTGCTGAATGCTGTGATATTCCATCCTCGGCACTGCTGGAGGCGGGTAATCGCCAAGGATGCTCGCAAATGCCTGTGAAGATGGAGAGCGTGCCAAACCCCTATCTACGTACAGCCACTTCTACTCCAAGTACACATACATGATGAGATAGTGGCCATTTGGTGGCATTCATATGGAGTGATATCGCTGGCAGCATGCTCGCACAAAGCCCAAGGCTGAAGCATCCAAAACGGTGCAGATGCCTCTTCATCAATTTATGTCTTGGGGCTTTTTGATTGGTGATCAATTTGGAGTCCACCAGCGGACCTGAACTCGACAGTATGATCGTAGGCAGGAACAGACGAATAACGAGACAGGATCAAGGTGGCGCTCTGGGCGATCCGGACGCTCCGCAAAGGGCTAAAGGGGAATTTTCCCGGTACTTCCTGTGCGCTGATCTGAACAACCATTTTTACTTCTTCTCTTCGTCAATCGCAGAAGTATAACAGGGAAGACTGCTTGAAGCGTGGTGCGTCACCAGCTCGCTTGGTGGATACGAACGGCGCGAGAGATTGCAACTCCACGACCCCGTCCACTACTACTCTAGCCAGGCAGAGAAGGGTCTTCTAGAAAGCGGGTACACATGCGGCTAATCCTGTAGTGCCAGCTTCGATCCCACTTGCACAGACAAGCTAGTCTGTCAAGGGCTGTAGCGAGCTTCGATGCAACCTGACAGCGCTATCAAAAACATCCAGTTCCCAGGTCCTCAATCTTGTTGAGCGAAGAAAACAGCGTGCTCGAGGACGAATGCTCATGACCAAGTGCGATGCGTTCCCTAAGTCGGTTCATGAAACTGCAACGAGCCTTTGTGGCAACCGCTCGTGTTGATATAGTGGAGAAATACGGTATCATTTCACAACCGTCAGGCCGTTTGACAGCGACCGCTTTTTAAGGGATTGCTCCCCAGACTGCGCATACATGTCGGAAAGTCCCGCAAGAACGATTGTGGCTGACGGTGCCGAATCGTCTTTTCATCCACATTCTCTTCTGAGACGGAGATCATTGTGAAGAGATGCATCCACCTCCCGCTCCGAGCGACCCAGAAACAAGCCATCTTGATAAAGATTTAGGCTGGGAGGGCATGGGCCACGGGGGCAACAGTAATGCGACCAGATTTCAAGGACGACGATGTATTTCTTTTTCATTTGCTGGGTTGTTGACTTCGTGTCCACACAGTGGGGTCCTCGTTTCTGTGCCCCTCGACACCACACCTGGACTCCAAACTATCATGGCACTGCCAACCAAAGATTGATATGAACAGATATCTGGCGATATTTTACTTTCCAACTGCCAAAACCTATCAACGTCGATCTGGAGTTGAGCTACTTCAAAGCCAACGGTAGGAGGTTCTTCGAGGGGCACAACATTACAGGCACCGCGTGGCCTGGCACTTGTACGCTCGGGACGGGTGAACGGGCTGAACGGCTTTCGTAGCCGCAGAAAAGACGATCCGATTAGGGCAATCTTCTAGAAAGCTTCGACGATGCCAAGATTTGGGGACATGCATCCTGGATGGAGTACACAGTACGGAGTACACAGTATGGCAGTGTGCCGACAAATCCGCGATACCGCACCACAACGGGGATGAAGCTCATGACTCCGGCTTGCCTGACACGATCCGCACCACCTGATGGTCAATTGCATTTCCCAGGTTCCACATACCATGGTCAATGTTGGATCAGCGTTTTTGTCTGGGCCAGCTTTTCCCATGGTGTACTGAGGCTGGTCGTGATTGGCAGCAAAATCTTTAAATGCGAGCTTTGATTGATGGAATGGAGAAACTGCGGTACGTTGCCAGATCTTGGTACTACTAATTACGTCTGTGCCAAAGAGCATGACAGGACTTGGTGAGCACGTCGTCCTGGCCATCGGGAAAGTGGAGAAGCGATCCATTATCCAACAAAAGGTCGCAGCCATCGATGATGAGCCCGAGGCGAGCGCTGACAATGGCCGCCGTTGTTACGTTGATTTTCAGCGCGAACATTGCCGTCTTGCTGATGAAGACTTGAAGAGGATTCGGGGACTTGTGGGACAATGTGTGACTTGTGACTGGTGATGGTGACGGTGAGGCGAAGCGGATACATGATGAGTTACCCTGTAAGTCCGCAGAGAAAGATAAACTGATGTCGTGGTGTTTGCTAATATAAACTGAATGCTCGTAGCAGTGGGGGATCGTCGGATCGGATGTGCTGCTGTATTGGGGACGAGGCCATCACTCTCACAAATACTATAGTAGTACTACTAACTTAAGGCAGACTGTGAGACTACCATATATGCTTTACCTTTCCAGCAGATTATTGCCACCGCTGGACTTGCATCCTCCAGTACGGGGGTATTTAAAGCAAGATCCGAGCTGAGCTTTCTTTTCCCGTGACCTGCGATAGGATCTCTGATCTCTCACGTGACTACGATAAGAGTTCTGATCTTTCACGTGACCGCGATAAGAGTTCTGATCTTTCACGTGACTACGATAAGATCTTCAATCCTGGGATGGATAGATTTCTAATCCTGGGATATGATTGGATGCGGCATAGGCGTGCGTCGTCATGATTTGCCTCTTCTTCAAACATGACATTTGCAGTAACAACTACAACCTTTGACCGCTACAATATAATTCAACATGGAAGAGAATAAAGACAACGCAAATCCAACCATCCTCCTCCCCTCTGACCTCCCATCCCGCCACCGGGAGACCCTCGCTCTCAAGCGAAAGGATGGTGGGACTGGTCTGTTCGACACCCTCATCCCCGCCCATGGCTATCCATACGACCCCTTCGCGCCTCCCGGATCACCTACCACAGCCTCAGAAGCTTCAGATTCCGACTCTGATGACTACATTGAACCTATCGATGAGCAGGAGATTTACGACCTGATATCAACCATTTCCGATCCAGAACATCCCCTCACTCTAGGTTCTCTTGCCGTCGTAAACCTACCCGATATCCAGATCAAACCTCCCACGTCCCCCAAGTCCAAGTTCAGCACTGTGACTGTTTTGGTCACACCAACCATTACCCATTGCTCTCTTGCCACTGTTATTGGATTGGGGGTTCGAGTGCGATTGGAGCAGGCGCTCTCGCCACGCTTCAGGATTGACGTAAGGATCAAAGAGGGAACACACAGCACGGGAGATGCTGTGAACAAACAACTGGGAGATAAAGAGAGAGTTGCAGCGGCACTGGAGAATGGCACTCTGATGAATGTGATCCGAAAGATGCTGGAGACTTGCGAATGAGTAACGTGATGAGCGGTGGGTCAAGAGCGCAAGATAAGCGGCATAGAAAACATCACAGCTAGTACTGCGATCGCTTTCGGACGACTTGAGCGACAAAAGACTGGCGTTGCCAATATATCTTTGGTCTTGGAGAATTGGTCACAAAGGACTTTGCGACACCGATCTCTAGATTGCAAGGGCGCTGTATGAGAAGGCTGGTGTACTCACAGCACGCGCACTACTTCAAAGGACCGACCGCGGCGTCAGACAATGCTGCGCATAGCACAGACATAAGGGACGAAATGAGGGATGCTCGATCCAAGAGATCTGGACTCAAGGAACATCTCCGCATGCCGGCTTCACAATTATCGCTTGCACACTGCGAATAATAGATATTCCAGCCCATGCGGTAGCCCAAATTTCCTAGCAGCGATATTTTGAACGGCATGTGGAACAGCGGTGGATGAAGATGCTCGGTACGACAGTACACACAAGAGCAAAGGCATTGTTTCTTTCGGGTTGCAATGGCGTACTACTAGACAACAGTTCTTTGCATTTATTGTATAGACAAAAAAGAAAGACAGATTCATGTGTTACTCGTATATACATTTCGCAACAGCCCAACCATAACCGCATTCAATCATACCAAAACCATCCATCCATCCATCCATCCATCCATTCATCCCAAGGGGTATATCTATCAACCAAAACTCAAGACATCCCCATTCCTATCCAAAAAAGGAAAACCACAAACTCAACCCCATAAAAACCTCTCACGCATGATACAACTCAATGAACATGACCATGCATACCCCCCAAAGCCCTCCTCCTATGCTTCAAGAAATGCCTCTCATAAGCCCCATCCCTCTTCGCCTTGACCGGCTGACGAAATCCACCGGGGAAAGCACCTGTATCTACTGGTTTGCCGTTGGTGCCTGCATAGGAAGGTATAGCTTGAGGAGTGACTGCTTGTGCATTGGCGGCGGAAGTTATTGGGATCTAATAAAGGAAAGAAAGGAGTTAGTTTTTTTTTTCTTTTCAACAATTTGCGAAATGGAGAGGGAGAGGGAGAGGGAGAGGGAGAGGGAGAGGGAGAGGGAGAGGGAGAGGGATGTTTATCGAGGGTTTGTGAGGTTAGGTACTTACGTTTGTTTGGGATGGGGATGGGATGCCTGTTCCCTGTCCAACAGGACCTGAATAAGCAATTGTCATTGTTGTTGTTTCATCTACAGTTACGATTTGGACACTGTTGATGGCATCGGTTACTAGCGGCGCGGTCATGGTGACCATGGTCGATGCGTTGAGAGATGGGACAGCCTGTGCATACGACATTGTAGATGTTGTGGATGGTTTGGGAGTAGCAGGTGCAGAACCGATGAATCCATTGTTCTGCTGATACACTTTTACGGAATTGACGTCCCAATACGCGCCGGCGAAATCAGCAGGGTTGTTTTTGACGTAGTCTTCGCACGTTGCTGCTTTTTTGGAGCAGACGGGATCGGCTTGCCATACGTCTTTTGAGCCTGCCCATTGGCCGCAGAAGGTAGTGTCGAAGACGATGGTTTGGTTTTTGACGTAGCTGTCGAAATCGCAGCCGCTGAAGAGGGCGAGTGGTGTCCCCCAGGTTGTGGGATCGGGTGTGCCGGCTAGGATATCGGCTGGGATGTTTGAACGGGCGAAGTGGAAGACTTGAATGGCCTGGCCGGTCCATTCTGTGGCGTAGACTCCGCCGCCATCGTTATTGAAGCCATCACCGTAGGTCATGGTGTCTTGAGTACCGATACCACAGCCAGCATTCGTGTCCTGATCAGATGCATTGACGTCGCAATTGCTGGTCTTGATTGAGCCGGTGTATTTCTGATTCGCATTTGCAGCTGCTGGGGCCGAGGAGAGTGAGCAACCTGCTTTTGTGTGAAGAGTCATGGAATTGGTCATTCCCGAGTTGACGCCTTCGATGATATCGATTTCACCACTATGTTCTGTTAGCTAGATCGGCGTCTGCTTTCCATGTTGACACTTACTTCGATGGCCAGTCTGGGCCAACCGTCCAAAATGCTGGCCATGTACCACAGATAGATCCAGGCATATGCGATATATCGGCAATGATGAGACCTTGGTCGTATGATTGTTTGGACTCCAATCTGACACTCATTCTGCCATCTGGAGCTTGATTCGAATGGTCAACGCCAAACTTGACTGATGAGCCATTGGTAGAAATGATGCCAGCGGATTGTGCAGTGCTTTGATCCACAAATTTCACTATACACTCTCAGTCTTGTACAAAGAAATGTGTTCCAATTAGTACTTACCAGTACCCTGCGTGGGATCCTCCCCTGTGTAAAAGTTGAAGCTGTTGAAGAAGTTGGAAGGAGTGTAAGCGTCTTTGAGAGCATAGCCAGCTATGCTTGTCCTCGTCAACGAGAGCAAAAGAGTGAATGTAGTGAATGTCGACATCGTGTAAGAGAAGGACTGCGTAACCTGCGCGCCAAACACACCGATAAAGGAAAGAGTATATGTACAGAAGTATCACCCTGAACAGAGAGCAAGTGTGAAGGAGGATACAATGATATTATTATACCCTTGAGAAAGGGGAACAATTCTGGATTGTGAGGGGCCCAGCTGGCATCCAGGCAGATGGCGTTTCCGCTGCCATGGTCCTTTGACAGTTGGCATCTTGTCTCTTGGTTCCGAACAGGAGGTGTTCAGAGTTAGCGAATGGGATGATACGCCACGGCTACCAGGTACTCCGTAGACGAGATGCGCGCCTAGGGGTGAAGCGATACCAGAAAGAGTGAAGGGACAGGGCCATCTCGATTCAACGCTAGTAGGCAAAGATCCATCTCATCGAAGGAGCGAGCATAGTAACCAGTGATATCGTCCAGGAGCTGAAATAAGTTTCGCGTCTCAACTCGGGGCGCAAAGGTCTAGCACGAGCGTGGCGTATCCAGTGTCAAGTACCGGTGGTCTCAACCCTACGCCTGTGATGGCGAAGGCGCAAAGCATGCTCGGAGACGCGGGATACACAGGAGAGCAAGCCAATCCGATTTCGATGGTGTTTTGTCTCCTGGTGGTTAGTGAAAGCACATCCAGTGATGTTGGTTTGGTTCAAGATATCCCCCTGCATTGTCGTTGTTTCACAACTCGCGTTCGAGAAGTTTGTTCGACCAACGAGCTCTCTTTATCGACAGGAGCCACTCAGGTTATGCCTGGCGCCATGTATTTCTTGCAATGGCTCTCTGCTCTCTAGAGCTGCGGGGTAGAGGAAGACTTGGGTGCGCTCGAGTGGGTCTAAAAGGGGGATTGGAGAAGTCTTGGTCATCCTCCTTGCTGTCAGCCTGCATTGCGCGATAGCAGGTGATTCCGAGAAGGAAGGTCGATCCGCTGTTCGGACTGTGTCGCAATGTCAGCTCAGAGGTGGTGGTCGATCTGGAAACGGACGATGGAGGAGAATGTTCTGAGCATCAAAGGTGGTGGTCGACCTGAAAACAGATGATGGAGGAGAATGTTCTGAGCTTCACAACGTTGCCGTATCAGAGCACGCACAGGCCGGTCAAGCAAAACCCGGGCCCGGGCTGGATTCACCATGCCCAAATGGGCAATACCAATGCTCCGAGTCAGGTCGTGGAATCCAACTCCATAGATATGTGTCGTAGCAAGTACATGGGTATTCTACACCAACTCCAAATCCAGATCTAGACTAAATCTTCAATGTTCCGCCCCTCCCTCCTGCCTGTACGGCCTCTCAATACCAAGAACAATCAAGCCTTCTTGCACCCCTGAATGCACCCCTCCTGTAATGCCTCGAATCCACCAACACACCAGATCGTTCAAGGCCTGTCCTACCTTGCCATCGTTCATCTGGCACACTGAATTCCCAAGCCGGACCGTCGACTTCATCACACCATCCATGGTATTGACGCTGGAAGCAAACACCCGCTCGGATATCCGGTTCTGGCGCTCGTACTTGTACACCGCGGCCGCGAACATGTTTACATACGGAATCAGGAACTGGAACAGGATGAACATCTGGACGATGAACGTGGCCAGGGCGCGGTGCAGAAACGAAGGTGGTTCCTCGCCGTTCTGCTCTGCCAGTCGCTTCTCAGCTGCGCGTACAACTTCCTTGGATTGATTATTGACTCGGGCCAAGTCTAGCACGTCCTGTGGTACTGCAGCCCATAAGCTGATCTTCTCTTCTGGTGTCATGTTTGTAGGCAATCCGCGAAGTAGATAGGTGAGGCCATGCACGTAGAGCTGACGGCTCAGCGTTAGAGAACTGCTGTTACGCCGTCTTGTGGATCGGATGGATTCTTCCTGGGCTGCAAGATTAAGCAGGCTCAATCCTAGGAGTTGTTAGAGGCCGCCTTGGAAACACAATGAAGCTATCATACCTTGATTGGCGAAGGACCACTTTATCCAGCTCCCCTTCCTGTCCTCTCTCCTCGAAGTGGATGAGCTAGACGATGGTCGCGATGCCACTTCATCTTCCAGTTCTTCGCTGTCGGAGACTTGCTCTGACAAAGATACCCTTGATGTATATCCTGGAGGAGGGGTTCGAAACTCTGCACTCGACCTTCGACTCGCGTCTGTCGAAGAAGCGTATGATCTGCTGTAGTGATGTACCGAGCGCCTGATAGAAGAAAACCTGCGTAGTCTGCTCCGAACAATTCTCGGGAGTAAGGCATAAAGCGTGGAAGGCTTATCGTCATCGGATGAGAGGGAGAGAGACAGATCCGTCGAGTAATTCTCGACTTCGTGATCCATGGTCTGCTGAGCAATTTCAGCCGCCTGAAGGAAATCAGACCAAGTCGAGTTGCTTCAAGAAGGAGAAACAACAGGTGCTTGAACTATATCTACCCATTCCGCGGTGTAGATGGCGAGATAGTAGCAGGACAATCTGCACCCCCGATGCTTTAATTTGTCCTATTTACCCTGCATGTGAAGCTGTTGAAACCTGGGATGCTTGCTTAGCGTTTTCATGAGGACTCTAACGGTTGTGTGGCGGGACGCAACGGTTCTTCAGCTCTCCATCGCCAATCACAGAGAACTCCAAAGCACGGAATGCATGTGAATATGCCGAGTTGCTGCTGAAGGCTGGTGGGGGAGCGTTGTAGGGCATGCTCGAACCACCAGCGAACCTTGTCTGTCGAACTCCGTCCGTTCCCGATGTTCTGCTGGGGTAAACGCGGCCGTCTCGTCTGGCAGATGTAGAAAATAACATATCACAAATGTTTGGTCATCGACGGCAATATGAGGTGAGCACCACGGTAATTGGGATGGGCAAATGTCAAGCTATCGCTATGAGTAAGACTTCCAAATCCATAATGCACTTCGCCTCAAGATGATTATTCCCTCTCCGGACTCAAGGGCGCCAAAACGGCAGCATATCACCTCTTAATACCCGCTCAACCGATAATTTCCACAATCAAAATGCTCCTTCAGCGTTTGTACCAGAGATTCTCGACGTCCCTTTCACAAATTCGATCAACCCGGTACAGGGAGATCAAAACCATGAATCCTTTTATCGACCAGTAAAGGGACTGGTGAGTTTATCTGCCAATTCTCCGCCCTCCTCACCAATGGGATTCTGCATGACTCCACCACCAACATCCCCGAGGTTGTTCTTGAGCTCTTTGACCTCCTTTTGATCCGAGGCTGGGATTTTGGAGATTTGATCTAGTAATGTACGTTAGATAGAACCGATAAGACTAGACGCCAAGCATGACTCGCCTTTCATCATGTAGGACGCCTTATTCTCGCCCATTGTTTTCAAAGCGGCCCTTTCCATTTTACGTTTCATTTCGGGTGGGATGCCGAAGAGATAGACGGCTAGACCGAGGATAGCGAGAACGCCGGCTAGGCCTGTAAGCATGGCCGAGGTGGTAGGCATCTTCTTATCTTGTTATCTTGTTCTTGAGGGATAGCAAGGCTGAGGCTGGGATGATGGAGAATGCTCAAGGAATAGATGGGTGATTTATCGGATACTAAAGCAGATGGAAATGGGAAGATGCAGGTTTCCTATCTACTTTCTCTTGAACAGTTGCGTAACCTGAACTTTCCTTGGAAGTGTCTCACACCACGATTTTCCCAAAGCGGAATGACGTATAAACCCTGTCAACTCAGCCGTGCTACGAATCAGATACCTTGTGATATTGAGGAGAACCCATAGTCTTGAAGTTTCGATAGAGGATCCATTGAGGATTTCAGAAGGGCAAGTTCTTGGAAGATCTTATGTACTTGTATCCCTTCATCGTTCCCGCCATCTGCACTACGTTGTTTCTTTTACGCGAGCATGCTGTTGAGCATAGGCTCTCGGCGTCTAGTTCCCATTACAGAGTCCAGACCTCTTACTGCGACTTAACCCGACTAGCCTCGCCAGCTCGCAGAACACCAACGCCGTGCTCGTACACCAGTTTCCCCCCAAGAAATGCAGAGAAGAGGAGCGAGAAGAAAAGACCAGCGCTAACGAGAACTCCTGTTTCGGTTGGGGCATTTCCTGCAATCGCCCTCCTGGTCCACCAATGATATCCAGTTCCAACAATTGCAACATCGTTCAGAGCAGCGTGTAAGAATGCAATCTTAAGCTTCGGGTGCATCTTTTGGACTGTTGCCGACTTGTTCTGGGACTTCTGGAGCTTGTTCGCCATGTCCTGCTTCTTCAGCATTCCCATCAACTGCTGACCACCGCTGAGGATTGCGGGAATGCCGGTTATGACGCCTAAGAGGCTGAGGTAGTATGAGGATCGAGCCATGTCGCCGAGGAAGGGTGCCGTGTCGTAGATGGAGGCTACGATTTTGGCTGAGGAGGGGTGTGTGGAAAGGCCATAGAGGATGTCGAGGGCGTATGCTAAGCTGAGGAAAGCAATGGGAAAGTGCACCGTTGCTGGGTGAACTGGATGGCTATGGTAATTGAATGTCAGTACTGCTAGGATCGAGAGTCACTGGTGAAAGTTACCTGTCGGAGCTCATGATGTCTTTGAGAATGTACGAATGCTGTCGCCGATAAGTGAAGATCAAAGCAGTTGCAAAGTTCACAGCTCCACACTGTGGGAAACCGCGAGTCCTATAACTATGGGAGCTGCTCCGAGTAATGATTTCACAGAACCGGAACTGCCCCGACAAGCAAGGCTGGAAAATGGCGGGGAGCCGAATCGTGAGAGCTCCGCCATTACAAACCTTCGTCGTGATTGGCTGACTCGTGTATCTTTCGTGTTTGATTTCCTGCTATCTCACTGGGCATTGCCCTCAACCACAACTTTGCTCGTAGCCTTGTGCCCCGAAACATTTCATAAATTGTCATTGTTAGACAGCCATGCTGCAACTTACGCCGTTTACGAAAACCATTATGCACGTCAACCCAACGGTCAAGGTTTGGGTGCCACGGGCAGAGTCGACTAAACGAGCTATGATTTTTTGGAAGTCTCAGCTACCTCATGCACGATAAATTTGGTGCTTGTTTGTGGGTAGATTACGTAGGTGGAACTCTGGGGGAGATTATGGAGTTGGATGGGCCCGTTTAGTATCTGGGGAGATTGGAAATGTTGTTGATATGGGATTGGTTAGATGTGTCGCTATATGTTTAGATGCTAGTGAGATCCTTTGTCTGGGCAGGCATCAAAGCTCCCATGCTTCCATCGCCTCGATTAAAAAGCACAGTGTACATTTCGCTCAATCAATGCCAACCCACATGCAAACTCTCTACAGGAAACTGTTGATCAAAGTGATCGCCGTAGTATAAATCATTCCAACGACACCCAGTACAATCATTGCAACATCCCCAATTTTCTCCCACTTTGTTGTTGCAACGCCCATGTAATGCAATAACGGTGGGTAGATGTAGACCAAAGGCACACAAGCAAAAGACCCAATCAACGAAACGAAACGATCCAAATTGCTGGATCCGACGATTGAGATGCCGCCACAGACAAGAACGATTGCAGTCCTGAAGGCGTTCTTCTTCCATTTCGTCATTACGTCTTTCTTTCCTGATCGTCGACCGAAAACTTTTCCTTCGATGATACGAAGTGCTGGGTAGAGTTGGACTGGGGTTCCCGCTAGCACGGCGATTGAGTACAGGAATTGAACTGCGTTGACTAGCTTGCTGTCTTGGGGATAGTTGGAAATGATTTCGATGTGCGTGTCGGATCCGAAGGTTGCATAGCAGAGTACACCCACTGACGTGAATATGAGAGTGATGATGATCATGACTGTCGCAAGTAGCCACTCAAATGCTTGAGGCGTCTTCATTGATGATTGGATGGGAAGAATCAGGCCGATCCCTTCGAAAGTGAAGATTGCAGCACCGATGGTCAAGGTGTAGTCCTGTGGGTTGAACAATTGGACCGACTTGCTGACACCCTCTTTGGCGAGAGTAGCGATATCGAAATAGTAGATGTATATGAGCCCGATTAGAATGAAGACATCGGCGAGCAGAGCCACTGGGCCTAGTTTGGAAATATTTCGAATGAAGGAAAGTGGGATGAGCACAATCAGCTGCAGCGCAATAATGGCCTTGATTGGCAGCGGACTCGAGCCTTTTAACACGGCATCAAGGAAAGAGGAGAGATTCTCGGCCACGAAGACAATTCCAGCACATACAAACCCAATTTGAGATATCCCAACTGAGGCTAAGATCAATGATCTGAACTTGGGACCTCCGATTGCCTGTCCAAGGTCACCATAACCGCCCCCGTACTGGGTTCGGCATTGTAGCAGCAGATGGAAAGCGAGCATAGACAATGTTGCAACTATCAACATGGTGATTGACGAGAAAACAATTCCTCCATTGTTGAAGGCTTTTGGCAAAAACATGATTCCGGTACCAATGAAGGCTTTTAGCAAAGTAAAGAAAGATTGCATCATTCCAGCATCGCCCTTCTTTTCTCTTCTCGAGCTCATCCGGTTTCCAAGGAGTGGACGGCGTTCGTTAGGTTCCTCGGCTTCCCTTCTCGCTTCTTCCTCCTCTTCTTCCTCCTCTTCCTCAAACACAGATTCATTATCAGAGTCCTCGAGATCTTCTCCAGCAAACGCTCCATAAAGATCGAGGAATTCGACGAAATTCCTAGTAATTGGAGTCGTCCGTCCGTAGTATGTATTCCTTCGTTGCAGCTTTTGTCGAACAAACGCTCGTCGAAACCCTCCTGGTTGCTGTTGCTCAGAGGCAGTCTCCTCCACCAGCCTGGGTTCAGCGTCGGGAATGTGGGAGAAAGTTGCAGCTCGTTTGTGCAGTTTGGCTCGTGCATTGATCTTGAACAAATCACGATGTATGTCTCCGCCTTGAAGTTTCAAAGATGATTCTCCTTCTTCCACATCCTGGAGGAGGTTCGGTGCCGACTTAGATGGGCTCCCAGTATCGGAGCGAGCACCATCGAAATCTGCATGGTATTCGTTGGGCAGATGCTTCGAGACGACCTTCGCCTGCTTTCGTTCTTCCTCATTCGATAGGTCTGCCATTGTTGAGGCTGGAAATACTGACCCGTGTATGAGCAAGTTAAGAAGGCAATGGGATCAATCTGCGAGAGCCTTTCAACAATCCATGAAGTGTCGTTGATCTCGCTGGGCGTGAAAGATTGATGGAGAGGAACTGATGGAAAATCTTTCTGCAGGTGCCGCATCGAGGTCGAGACCAATGACGTCTAATTACGTAAACGTTCTTTGTGGGTTAGCTTCCGTGAAGTGGGTCCTCACGGGGCTCACCTGCACGGGATACGGACACGGACTTCTTTCTCAAGGTTGGCCGCAACTGGAACCTGAGAAAACACCAAACACCAACGTTCATCACCAATCAGAATATTCACGTGATTCATCGCATTGAAACGCTCCATTCATGTCATCATCTCTATCATTACCTCGCAGCCGCCGTAGCTGGTGCAAATCCCAACCTAGGCTGTCCTCCAACTGGATGCTCAAACACCACGAACATATTCTTGAGAAATACATCTCCAGCGATACTGAAAGGCATCCCAGTATCCCTCTGCATCCCACCCATACACGTACTCCCGATACTCTGGTAGTTCATATTGATTCCAGGCACTGTAAGTTTCTTCCCGCTGATGGTAAGAGAGATGTCTGGCAGTTTGGCATTGCATGGAAACGTCCATCCGCCCGTCAGCGCTGAAAAAGAAGCTCCCTGGACTTTCGCGTAGTAGGTATCAGCAACCTTTGCTGGCACGTACCAGAGCGAGGAACCCGTGTCGGCAATTGCGTTCAGCGTGACGGGGATCTCTTGTCCTGATCCGACAGAAAACCCAGTAACGGGAAAGTCCCAGAAGCCCTTGGTGCCCTTCACATTGGCGTAAATTAGCTCGCCTGTGTATTTCTTCTTATCTATATAGCCGAAGTCGTATGCACCGACAGCTTTTCTCTTCAATGAGACGGCAAAGAGTGGCGCTGCGAGTTTCGGCTTGACATTGTCGAACCAAGTCGCCTGCTTGGCAGGTCTAATTGTGTTGATTTTGCTGAAAGCAAGGCCGAGCAGACCGTCGTTGGCTGGGTCTTTCGAAAAGGTTCTTGAAACCGTGGAAGCGGCTTCGACAGCCTGATTAGGGACGGTGAGATCACCAATCGAAACCTTGTCGAGGTACACCTTGCCATTGGCGCCACTCTTGTCCCCGTAGCGAATCGTCCACGAATGTCCGTCCAGAGACTTCCCACCTGCTGTATCATAGACCCTACTCGTAGGTCGACCTGTTCGCTCTGTGGCGGGCTGCAGGTTGGACATTACCCATCTATGTGCGCTTGATCAGTATCTGTTAAGAATAGCAAGGATGGTTTCCACATAGACCTGGTGGTAGATGCAAATGGGAAATGATAAAACGTACAGATCCGCGGAGCCAGTGTCAGGGTCGAGGGTGAGGTTGTGGTTCCCAACTTGAACGCTAATCAAGTACTCCTTGTCTCCGCCAATGGATTTCGCAGGCGTCGTGGCTGTACCTTCATCATCAGGCCCATCTTGTGCTAGTTTCGAGGCTATCTGAACGTATTCCGGCATCTCCACATTGTACTTCAGGTAGGTATGAGTTATCTCATCGAGCAACGATCTTGGTTCCCGGTCGACTTCGATCGTCTCAAGGCTGAAAGTCTTCTTCGCCGCCAGTTGGTCGAGAGCCTCCAAAGGTGTCGGACTGCCATTGGCAACGACCAAAAGGAAGGCATAACTGATTAAGGAAAGTGATAGCATTGTGTAGACCTGTGTGCCTGAATCGAAAGAACGAAGGAGTGGTGTCCAAATTCCTTCAGGGCTTGCGCACGATATAGCTTTCCAATTCTTGCCCCATTGGCACCGGTGCATGCGATTCCAAAATGATAAGCCATCCCTGTACGGCGGAATTACAATTAATCAGAAAAAGACGCCCAGATGCACCATATTACAGCTATATCCATTGGCAGCTTGTTCAGGTACAAAAGGTGTTTGCTTCCTGCGTAGCCTAGGAGTGATCATTCTCAACATGGAACAAACCACGGAAAACCAATCCGGAGACGGAAGTACGGATCCATTACAGCGGCACTCATTGCCGCATCGAAAACGCGATTATATGTGCATGAGTAATGCGTACTTTTTGGCCAAGCAATACACCTTCTCTGCGGATGTTGAAACACGGCGTTAGCGGATTGATGAAGACCTAATATGTGATAGCCTGTTGGAATCTCAGATCTTTCGTCCTTCGTCGCGTCACGAGAGAATTATAACGGCGGCATGGCGATGATAACGCATAGCGGGGTCCACGTATTCTGTTGACGATTTGATGTTCTGAAGCATTGAAGCAACTCCTGGTGTCTTGTAGGATTGTTAGCGGCAGGGCTTTTGTGGTTTGCCTCTGATCTTGTAGAGGGATGAACTCTTTGGGATGCAATGGACAGATTGAGGGGTGACAACTTACTCGGTTAATCGCGTCTGGAATATACAGACTTGATGGTCCTGGCGTTGGGTTTTCCACGTGCTTCAGATTGCCTGATTCGGACACGATGAAACATTCCATTATTCGAGGGCCTCACATCACATTCGGCCTGAGGTGGCGAAGTGTGGAGAATGTCTCGATGGCTTCTTGTGGTTGCATAGTGGCTATTCGTTGTTAGGACGCGGTCAATGCTTCTATCCTTCATATATCCGTTCTCGATTCTACCCGCTACTCTCTGCGGGTAGTACTTATTCTAGTACGCGTACTTATCAGAATCCCAATCTGCACAGGGCTTTTCACACCCGGCACTAACAACGTACGGACGGTGGGGGATATCAGATCGATAATGAGGTTTCTGGTCACGTTTTTCAGTTGGGGCACCTACCTCGACGTCACTGCGGTAGTACTTGTTTGCCGAAAATGACAATCGAGGTTGCTGGAAACAATTACTTCGCACATCACGGACCGATAAATAGTGAGAATCGACTGCCAGATCACATTGCCTCCAAAAAAATAGAATACAACTTACCGTTCGAAAAGAGAAAACCGACTGAGCATGCATCGAGATCGACACAGCTTGCCCTGCAGACCCTCCACGTCGACGATCAAGAACCGCTCTCTGTCATCGTCTGTAAGAAATCCCCTAACATCATCATCGTCCCTCCCTCTTTGCCATTTCCAATCCCTTCTTCATGCCATCATTTTCCAACTCTTCCTCATGCTCTCTCGCCTCTTCCTCCCGCTCCTCCCGTTGTTGCATTCGACGACGCTCGGCTCGGTTTCTTTCAGCATCCCCTCTGTATCCGTCATTCGAAAGGACCGTTTCGGCTTCAGTAAAGGTGCTCTGTCGATTATAGTATATATGTTCATACTCCGCTGGCATATCCCATATTGATACCATGGTGAAGTCCGAGGGAGTCATGGAGATTCCCTTGCGACTACGGGGTTTTCAGGGGCTTCCAAGAGTCCTGAGTGCTTTGTACTGTTGATGCCACGGGCGATATACGGATCATCTGAGTCATGAAGTTCATTGACCTGGATGTTCGGAATACGACCAATCGAACTGTTGAGCCCGAGCTGGGGAACGAGAGCTCTTGAGTTGGATCTGAGAAAATGAGCTGGTGGTGGTGGACTTTGATAGTTATAGGGTGGCTTTCGAGATGAGATCTTAGTCTGTAATGACCAGAATTTGTGAGAGTGAAGTCCGGAGAGCAAATGGCGAAGCTCTCTCTGGTAAAGATTGAAACATAGGATTTCTCATCCGCATCAACTCGAGTAAGCAGGACTCAGCATTAACGTATCTCTACACTCGTGTGAGGATAACTGCTTGAATAGCGTTCACGCAGCTGAAGTCTGGAGGTGGTGGCAGTCCCTGGCTGGATACGGGGATGATTCCACGACTCGGATACGGAGGCCTCAGCGGAGGTGGGACCCGAACTCCAGCGGCCTTCGTCGAACCTGCCCCCTAATTTGCTTTCCAGTTAGGGCCTTGGTACCCTGTCGCTTTCATTTCGCATTTCCGTAACATTTCCAACCTTCAACATCATGTCAACATGCACATCATTCCATCAATACCTTGGACGTTTTTCTCTCATTGACCAAATCGAGGATGTCCCGCATGACTGACGGTCGCGAAGGCGAAGGACTGTCCCGCTATGTCGGTGATTTTCATTGGACGCCTCCATGGCGTCTGTCGCTGTGGCCGGTTGGCTATCCAAAGGCGAGAAACTGGGAGCTTGCTGCGGCTCTTCGGCGAACAACTCACACTGGTAAAGCATGCCATTCACCATTGACGACGTGAACACCGCGATCAACAGTGCGTTGCTGCGCATCTCCAGATGACATCTATTGACCCAAGAACAAGACACTTCAATGTGGACAATAATAGGACGAGATTGTGGCCAGCCTGATTACACCAGAAGCTTACATGTTTTCTTTCATATCTCCTCGCCCCGATCATTTCATATCTCTTCGCCCCGATCAGCCCGCACTCTTGTATTGATCAGTTATGGAGCCACGCTCTCCACGCGCCAGCAGGCTGGAGATACCGGACGATAGGCAGCAGAAGCTGAGGAGCATCGAAATCGGGCACATCACTCAAGCCCTGAAAGACTGCATGAAGCGTTCTAAAAAGGACCACAAGTGTTTCATCATCTACAACGACATCAAGGCCATTTGGACAATTCAACGAATCTCAACAGTACTGTGGCCCGACACGCCCGACCTTGCCACTGTTCAGTATGTGCAAAACAACATGATCATGATGCTCTCCTGCCTCATATGGATCCGATCTACTTCTTGGCTGCACGAACTTCTGGGAAGACTTTGGGACGAAGCCAAGAAGCAATACCTATTAGTTGACGACAAGATACCCGTCGACAAAGAGAAGTTGCTCTTCTTGCCGGACGATGCTAAAGATGCATTTTACAAGGATCAATATATCTTCAAGCCGCTGGTCATTCAATTGTCAAGCCTCCAGCGCACTCAATCAGTCTCGGCAGAATGGAGACTCCCGTTCGAGAGCACAGAGAAAAACGTTGGATCTGGGGGCTACGGGGTGGTCGATAAGGTTGTTATCCCTCCAGGATACATCAAAAACGAGGAGGGCAATGGCTACGACCGAGTAAGACTTCCTAACAATTCCAATCATCTGTCTCGTGGCTAAATCTTGGCAGCCTTACGTTATCGCTTGCAAAAAGTTTCGAAAGAACGAAGATTTCATCAAAGAAAAAGAGAACATCGAGATCCTGAAAGAGAGCTTCACCCAACATGGCAATATCCTGCTTCATTTGGGTACAATCGAACATGGAACGACCGAAAATGGGCTCCAACAATACATTCTTCTCCCTTATGCTGACTTTGGGGACTTGCAAGAATTCCTCAATGGGGGCGTTGTGCATGAAAAACTTCGATACGATTTCAAGACCAGGTTTTCCAAAGTGTCCATGGTAGATATACCAGTCCCTCTACTGACCCAGTGTGTTGGAATAGCGGATGCTCTCAATTGGCTTCACGGAAACATCACGCTCAGCAGCGGCAATCGCGATATGTCCTGCGTACACATGGATCTGAAGCCTAGCAACATACTCATCATGAGGGATGAGCGATCGGTAGTTGGGAAATGGAAAATTTCTGATTTTGGCATATCAGTATGGAAGAACAGGAGCGCACCCAACGACCCAGAAGTCATCTCGGTGGGAGATTATGTGAGGCGTGGCGAGACAATCAATACACGACCCAAGCGCCACGCGGGAACATATCAAGCACCTGAAGTCAAATTGTTTGAACCAACTCAAGATCAATCCAGACCATTAACTGAGAACCAGAAAGGTATCGGACGGAAAAGTGACGTCTGGTCTTTCGGTTGTATTGCGACAGAAGTACTCGCATTTGCCCTTGGTGGTGCTCAGCTAGTTCAGAAATTCGGCCAGCTCCGCTGTGGCAACAATCGCGAGAATGACTTCTTCTACGAGCAGTATCGCGATCGAAGCAGCGTCACAACAACATACCTGTCGCCCCTCCCAAATCCGCTGCCTATCAGCGCTTTTCAAGTTCGACGGTCTGTTGTTCAGTGGCTCAATAGTCTCGACAAAGATGGACGCTCTACCCATAACTGGATACAATGTTTTGTGGGAACAATTAAAAAAATTCTCATAGTTGACCTCTATGCGCGTCCAAGCTCACAAGAGGTACTTAAACTGGTTGAACACGTCCGCGAGCACACTTCATCATCGAAAGCTGAGGCATTTATTCCATGTGGAATCCTGTCTCAACGCTCGGAAACACACCCTGCTCCTCACCCGCCTTCGCGTCTGCCGCCTCAGCCAGAACCATCCTTGGGTCGGCATGCGTATGACGTGCCTGACATATCTGGCCCAAAAGTATCAAATACCACTTTGCCCCAATCGACTCCAGTCTCTCCGAGCTTCTCATCTATGGGCAGTTTCAACGAAAATCCACTTCGTCATAGTGACCCCAAGGGCAAGCGTCCAGTATCTGGGATGGCTTGGAGCGACGAAAGTTTCTCGATTGGTCAGCAAATCCAGAGCCATGCTCAACACAAGAATTATGACTTCTTCGAGGAAAGACAAGCCCCCCATCATCAACCACATCACATAGGAGGACTTCCCCGTTTCTCCAAACACGATATCATTCCTGAAGTAGCAATATCTGACAGAATTGGAACGAGTACAACGCCCAGCAGGTCAGGTAGCGGACAAGCCCACAAAAGTCAATCAACCGGGACTCCGTCATCGACCGTAGGCTCCAGAGAATCTCAATTGTCACCTGCAAGGCCTAAGGGGTCATCTCAACTCAATCGTAATGTGAGTGTGTTCGGTTATCAGCCGCCTGATAATCTGCATGGACTTCTTATCAATTCGAAAACTGCTCGAACTATTCGCAGAAAGCCGGAAATCCAGACAATCACTTCCAGCTCAAAGTCTTTCAGCACAAAGGCAACAGCTATCGCGGTCAACCTGTCGAAAGACAGTGTCTTCGACGTTGCCTACCTTGTGCAGAATACAGTACATTTGTTTCATGCCAACATCCTGCACCGAGGAATTTCTGCAACACGCGAATTCTCGTTACCTCAAAGCCGAGGATGGTGCGATATTGCTATTGGAGGCGACTTTGTAGCTATTTGGGGCCACCTTCCGGGAACGGGGAAACTTGTAAGTTTGATTGCATATTATATATCAGGGGTCAATGTTGACAAGCTCTCCTAGATTCATGTGTGTGACATTACTGCTCCAAGCATACGAGCCAATGTTGAGCGTAAGATCGACATCAGCCTACTTACCAAAGTGGCTGTTTCTCAACACGGCATAGCTGCTCTTCTGTGTCATGGCACTATATATGTTGTCACCATTGAGTAAGTGCTGAATCCCTCGCTATCGTAGATTGCACTAAATGTTCAGGGATACTCCAATCGTGACCCCGATCTCTGGGACTAAAGAGCAAGCTTTCACCGACATCGCCTTCAACGAAGACGCTAGCTTGCTCTTTGCGTGGGCTTTTGGTAGCTTAAGAGACTCGCTGTATGTGTGGAGATGTAGGAAGCAGCAGGTTAGGCTGCAACCGGAAGTGCAAACCCACTATAACAAGGTCGGAGCAAGAGTCGAGTACATATTTGTCCTCTCACTGACAAATTTCTAGGACAAGAGTTCAAGCGCTGCGCACACCAAGATTATACCTTACAATAGCTACGAGGGATGCTTGGTCTACCCTCCTAGCAAACATATATTCCCTGCTCAGACAGGCGGCTCATTACCACAATTGGGAACTCTTCACAACCGCACCAACCAGGTTCTTCTACCAGATATGCAAAAGGGTCTCATGTACCAGAATCACTCTCTCATCACGATTGAGAAACAGATGTGGCATCGGCCTTTGCTGAAAGAGTACCAGATCGAGTACAAGCCAACGCACATACTTCAAGGAAAAGGCGAGCCGATTTCGAAGCTTGAATCGAAATGCGATGCAAACTCTGCGGTGCAGATCATTCCAGCCTCTGCTCACGACGATGACAGTGTTTCCATCGTTATTTACAATCTAGACAGAACGTTGGAGTGGGTCAAGCTTGAAGCGACATAAGTTAAATCAAGCCGACATCATTGCGCCTTTCTCGCTACTCACATCCGCCGAAGACCTTCCTTTTTTGCTTTTGTCGCGCCAACTCCATAACACAACAAGGAGATATATGGCTCCGGTCATGAGCGTCAACGGTAGCCAGGCTGCGATGAATATCCAGAAGTCGTTCCCAATAGTAATTTGTCTCGTTTTCGAATCGAAGCCGAAAAAGTTCATTCCAAACAGAGACTGGGGTTTTGATTAGCGTCCAGTCGTTCAACTTAGTCTCGGCTCAACTTACAGCGACGAAGCTTCCCGGGAGATAGAAAGCAGACACCAAAGTTATGATCCGAACCGTGGCACTATCATCCACCGAGCTCTCTGTCAAGGATTTGAGCTGTCCTGTCAAATCTCTCAGCTCTTCGTCGACTTTGGCGGTCTCCAATTGGTTGTGTAGGGTCAATGTGTACCCAACCTATCTCGATCAGCATTGGTTGCATCAAAATCAAGGTTCTTCTTACTAAGTCGATCGTGTTGCGAATTCTGTCGATCAAGGTCTCTGAGCTTTTGATGTAGCCTTTCATAGTTGTCACTTGTAAGTTCATGTCTACAGATAAGCCTGTTAAATCCAGCCCGCCGTCTCTCAGGCCCTCCGCCAGTTCTAACCAACTCGTACAGCATCCTTTCGCGAATTGGGCAAAGTCGTTGATGTTTCGCAGATTTTTGACACGCTCAAAGCTTGTATCAGCATGCGTCTGTTCGGGCTTCAATACCATAGCTCTTGAGTTCTATCATCGTGATTAGATTCCAATGCTCGAGGTTCTTTTACTCGACTACTCACTTCAGTGGCAAAAATATCCCCCAAGTACCGGAAGTACCATCGCCAGTTGTCCAGAAATGAAAATAACACTGCTGTATGAAAACGATATGGATTAAATGATATCACATGGTTGCCTGTTGGTGCAATGAATGAATTTAGACCTAGCATGGAGAGGACTCGATTTTCCAGGGTGTTGCTTTGGTTCGGATGCAGCAGGATGAACAGATCGAAATTTGGCGTGTGGCGATGATACACTCCTGTATGTCTGTACGACCAAGGATCCTTACTTTGACGTCTATTTTCTTCGACGTAATTGAGCTGATAGGATATTTCAGCATCCTGGCTATCTTTTGGAGAGCGAACACTCAAGAAACTACTGCTTGACTCGGCAAGGTTCGGCTCTTCTCCAAATGAGAAGATGATGCGAAGAAAATTTGGGTCCACATTATAATGGTGCAGGAGTTTTCTCATCAGGTTTGATGAGATTTGAAGTGGTAGTATCGTTCTTTTGGAGTAAATTGATCTGAGTTGAAGTTAGAACATATTCAGAAGGTGAGCTACTGATTTCATTCCATACATCAATCTCACATGCCGACCTGTGGCAGGCTGTTGCTGAATTGCCTCCCAGAATCTGTCGCCATTGTTATACAATGTCGTTTTCGGAACTATAGATATCAGCGTTCCTATTCTTCCCTTGCGGTCAAAACATGAAAGCGTACGACTGTCAACTACATCCGTCAGGCGAATATTGATATCATCCTCTTCGAACAAGTCGTTATCGTCGTCTTCAAAATGCCGGTTCACTAGTCGAGCATCGAGACATATTCCATCTGGCGCACTGCGTGGGTATCTTCGCCATGGTTCGTCTCCCATCTTGCGGCTGAACAACTAATTGAAAATGCGATTGTTGACAAAAATAGGGACAGATCAAACGGTTGCTCGGTGCGCTCAAGATTAGGGATATCTTACGCCTCAAAATGTCTAAAACACCTGGATTAATCTCTTTTACAAAGAGGCTATGCACGACTCAAATGACCATCCACAGCCGCTGTGGGCAGCTCGCCATACAAACAGGGCGAACATTCGGCCAAGCGAAGCCTCCACCAAATACTGGCTCGCTGCATGCACATGTGACACAACCTCTCGAAGTCGTCCAATCGATTTAATTTCATCTATCGAACCCGTTCTCTTCGTCCATTTCCGGCCATGAGGTTGACTTTGACCATGCTCAGCCGCACGGAACCCCTCCTCCTTGCTGCGCACCTGCTGTAGTTGCTGCTGCTGCTGCCTGCGCTTCCTCAGCCTTTCTCTTCTCGACTCGCGCGACAACTTCCTTGCTCAATCTTCTGCGCTGCTTGTCAGTAGGAGCAGACAGAGATTTCCGATAATATACTTGAGCTGTTTCTGTTGTTGAATGCGATTAGTTAGACTCTTTACGAACGAATTCAGGATATACACGCACCCTGTCAAGCTCTTCAGGAGCTCTGAACACCCAGCGATCGCTTTGGTGCTGATCGCCGTTAGTCAGGAGTCTCCATCACATTTGAACCCTAACGAGTGCATACCGAAATCTCAAAATCGTACTTATCTCCGTATCGTTCTACGAGAACCTGCTCCAGATCTGATCCCACAGGAATGTATCGTGTGTACATTGGGTCAAGGACATTGAGAGGAAGAACTTGGCTTGCCATGATGTTGATCAGAAAGCCTGAAACGAAAAGGATGCCAACTTTTCGAGGCTGAGTTAGGTTGGACGCAGACATGTTCATTTATACACAAAACATGCACAGTCATACAGAAGCAACATACCCTTCCAGGCTCCCGTTATCAGCCTTCTGCGGGCTCAGCCGGTCTGCATGCTAGCATACCAACAAGCCTCCAGCGCCAATGTATGCACAGGTGGATTGAGGCCGCCGCGTACTCGATTATATTATGTGGCACTCCCTGTATAGTGTCCTGACCATCGAGCCTTGACCAGGCATCCTTACAACTGTTCTGCAATAACACAGCATAGACCAACTACATCGTTCCGAGCAACACTCTGAATCACGATGAGTACTGTTCCAGAGTTAAAGTGAGTATCTTTCAGATAATTTTTGGCGAACCTCCCGATGCTGACATCCTTTCTTTAGGCAGACTCTCCGTCACTATCAGGTCTTCGTAAGGCTCCTCTTTTCGAACTCATGGAACCTTGATCTGATCACACGATAGTTCATTGCACTTAGCGGAGTCATCGGCGGTGGCATATTCAACAACAATGCGACTGCGCTAGAATTAAGCGGTCCTGATGGCTTGATTCTCTCCATTGTCACCATGGGTATTATTGCTATTTGTGTTGGCGAATGCGTCAGCGAATTGGTCCAGCAGTTTCCAGCTCCAAACGCAATCGTGGAGTACGTGCGAGCATTTGTGGACAAAGATATCGGATGGGTAGTAGGCATTGCTTATTGGTGAGTGCCATGATGTCTTGGCCATGACAATGCTAACACAGCTTAGGTATTCAATGGCAGCCGTTTTTGCTGTTCAAAGTCTTGCAGCTGCGCAGTTGTCCATGTACTGGGGGTTGAACCAGACTTGGCAGACTCTGACATTTTACGTCTTCGTGCCCATAGCGTTACTAGGCCTAAATATGGTGGGAGTTCATGTAGGTTGATCTTCTTTGAGAGCTCCGGTACACTATTAATACAGGTCCAGACGTTTGGAATCATAGAGACTATAGGCGGAGCGCTGAAAGTATGTCTCGTCTCTGGTGTCTCCATTATGCTCTATGTGTTTGCAGCACAAAGTAAGTTTTGGCGATATTCGATGTAGCAAATTTGCAATTACTTACTATATATCTCAGGTCAACTAGCAAGATCTGGTCGTATGTAGCCGACTATACTGACGCCATTGCCATGCTGACGTGTTCCAGCAATCAACGACGGATTCCAGAATAAAGCAGGCTACGCGAACGACCACCACATCGCCACTTGGTAACTTCAAACTCATCTGATGCTTCATGGACATCGGCTGACCGAATTCATCAGTTACGCGATTCCCTACGTCGCCTTGAGTTTCATAGGCATCGAGATTGTCGCTGTCACAGGGTTCGAGGCAAAGTACACGAGAGACTTGCGATGGCCGTCTCGATACATTGCCTGGGCCGTCAGTCTACTATACCTCCTGTGCACTATGGGCGAAGTGCTTACTACAAGATGGAACGATCCATTACTACCGACCATATACAACGGGACCCGTTCTAACACCACACAAGTAGCCAAGGGCACTTCCCGTAACATTGTCATTAACGCCACTTCTACCTATGGCAACTCGAATATGGCGAGTTTCCTCAATGGCTGCTTGCTGTTCAGTGTCATCTCTTCCGCCAACACTTCTTTGTATGTGTCTTCAAGAACGCTATATGGCTTAGCCATGGGGGTGCCGCGAACCAATTGGGTGGGAAGGCAGATTCATAGGCTGAGCTTGGTCGTTCCTCGTACTGGTGTTCCGGGCCCAGCTTTGGTGGTGTCGGCTGGGGCTTTTGTATGGCTGCCCTTTTTGCAACTCAAGGAAGGGTATGCGATCGCAGATGTGAATTCCCAATCAAATACTCCATCTTTGTATTTGCTAACCATTTAACAGCTTAACGAGATCATTGCTGTATCCGCCAGCGTGGTGGGATTGATCGTCTGGGCATCATTATGCGTGGCCTACATCCGCTATCACAAATGGTAAGTCGATGAACACCATGGATAAAGCCTACCATCTAATGATAAACCCTAGGATCAAAATCTGCAAAAAAGACCTCGAACGAGATTCCAATTTCAAACACTTCTCCAGAGGCTGCGAACAATACAAAGCACACACCCTCCTCGACTGGGCTCAACCCTGGATCGCATATATCGGCCTCACCGGCTGTATCCTCGTCTTCGCATTCACAAGCGCCGCGTGGTGGGATACACCTGTCACCTTCTCCAAAGTCGCTGTGGCATATGCTGCTGTAAGTACCTCGACTCTACATATGACCATGCAACATCTCTAACCAAGTGAATCGTAGCACGTCATTCTCCTCGGAGCCTTCCTCATCTTCAAAGCCATAAATTGGACACGGCCCGGTGGTGGATGGGTGAAATTGGATCCGGATTTTACGCAGTTGATACGTACACTTGATACTTTGAGGTGGCTTAAACAGGATGAAAAGACGCTTGGGGATACTGAACTTGTGACAAGGCCGCGAGATGATAGTGTGCTTTCGAGTTTTTAGTTCTATCGCTTGCTGTTCCTGTTGTTGTTTTTCTTTTTGCATTTTTGGTTTGTAGGATACCCCTGGCGTACTGCTTGTTGGCATTGCATTTGAATTTGTGTGTGGATATTGCGTGGCTTGGTTGTTTTCAGGATGTATTGCGTTGGTTGCGGTTGTGTTAGATGGTGGGGATACTTGGTAGTCGTGTGTAGACCCCCGGCTATGGCCATTTGATAGGGATCTCTAAATCCTCTAGAACAATCTCAGAAATCCCATTGATTTCATGTAGCTAAGCGAGATATCGTCGTCAAAATTCCTGAGAAGGATGACTTGATGGTGAAGGGGAGAAAGCCAATTCTGATATGAATTGGACAAAGACGACGAAAGGTAGAGAAGTCGTGGAGCACAAGGAACTCAGTATCAGTCAGGCATTAAATCATCCACAAAATCCATCAAACCTTGAAACACAATCATAATCCATCAAAAACCCATATCCATCCACAACCCCACAACCCCACAACCCAACCCTCACATCCCCCCCGCCTCCCCCTAAAAATCTCCCCCAACCTCCCCGCCGCAACACCATCAACCCACTCCACAACCCTCCCAACAACCCCTCCCTCCTCAACCTCCACAAACCAAACAATCTCATTCACAACCGTCTCCTCATCGCCATCCCCATCACCACCCCCCTTCCCACCCCTCCTCGGCGTCATAAAAAACTCACTAACAACAACCGCAACCCCTTTCTCCACATCCACAAAACAGTCCTTAACCACCGCCCTCCACCTCGCCAACAACGGCGTCATACGCATCTGATGCGCCATGAATCCGTCGAAATCGAGCGGGTGTTGGAGATGGGGGGTTGTGGAGGTGAAGTATTTGTGGCCGAAGGAGATGGTGAAGGAGGGGGAGACGAGGGAGTTTAGGAGGGATTTTTGGGGCGTGTTGGTTGGGGAGGGGTTGTTGGCTAGGATGAAGGTTGTTGCCGTGGTTTTTATGGTTTCGTATGTTAAGGGCATTTTGGATTGGGAGGGTGGGGTTTGTGTTTGTTCGGGGTGTTGGTGTTGGTTTGTGGTGTGTGGATTTAGATCCGGATCCAATCTTCCCCGAGTCCAACTTCCGTCGTGAACGATATCGATTCCGTTAGCAATGTTTGTAACGAGATATCTCCAAACAAAGCTATCACGAGAAGGCTGAAACTCGCTCGGCAGACGCGAAACAGCAACCGCTCATCGATATCGAGATGCCCCTAAGTGTTATATGTGTGTTTTGATATATGTTGTTTCGAGAAACAGAAGTGAAGTGAAGTAAAGTGAGATGAGGTGAAATGTTTTATTTCCATCTCTCCTGTCTTATGACAGCTGCGCGGACAGACAGGAACCGAAAAATGGATGACCTTGAGACTTTAGATTTCGGAGGTGAGGGGCCGATGCAAGTCTAACCGGTAGGCCATTACTACCCTACAAGCAGTAGATAACGTTTTCGCCCATTTCGCGAATCTCGTCGTTTCATTTCCATTTACAGTATCGAGGGGGAAGGGAATCTTGCGTGGTAACAATTGAACCAAACGAAGAAGGAAACTTTACAACCATCATTTATCTCCTCCCTATATATATCGACTTCTCTCCGAATTACGTCCCAAATCCCAATTGCGTGCGTTGCGTCCAAATGCACACGTGGAAAATCCATAGTACACGTGGAAAATCCATGGTGGAACTTTTGCAGACGTATCTCTACTAAAGCTCGTACTTTAGTGGAGTTCATACCTAAGTATAAGTTTTAGTAGAGATATAGTAATATAGGGCTAGCACTGTATTAACTAGTACCGGAGATTAAGATACCCCTTTCAGCCAATTTCAAGCCAACCGACTGGCTATATAGCACGTTCCTTATCGGTATATATAGTACGCTAATCTCGGGCGTGGTATAATAATCCCAATATATAGTACGGATAGTGCTAGCCTTTATTATAAGAATCTTGGAGTTTCAGACGTTCCCATAATAATCCCAATATATAGTACGGATAGTGCTGGCCTTTATTGAAGAAACAAGGACCTACCTATCAAAATAGAATTCGCCATATTTATTTTTAATCTCGAAGAAAAAATTCGCCTACTAATAGGCTTCTAGTCCCCCAAATCAACGCTACCGACCATTATTCCAAATTCTACTACTACAGATATCACTATAGCACTATCTTTCTTACAATGAAATTCACAGTTATCATTGCCCTCTTCCTCACTAGCTGCGCTAATGCCCGCGATCCTTGGGTAAGTACTCCTATAAACTTCTAAAGAGTATCCCAAGCTAGCTAAGTAAGATAATTCTAACAGCCCGATTAGACACAATGTCAAAAAATAGAAGGACGTCACGGCAGATGCTATGTATTAGATAGTCAAGGTCATCGAACCGATACTTGGCAACGATGCTCGCGGGTACGCAAAGTCCCTTTCCCTCTCTCTCTCTCTCCGATACTCATCCCTTTCCCTCTCTCCGATATTCATCCCTTTCCCTCTCTCCAACACTCATCCCTTTCCCTCTCTCCGATATTCATCCCTTTCCCTCTCTCCAACACTCATCCCTTTCCCTCTCTCCGATATTCATCCCTTTCCCTCTCTCCAACACTCATCCCTTTCCCTCTCTCCGATACTCTTGGATTATATGTAGCTAACATCCGATTTATTATAGGATCATCCCTGCGATACAGATCGAAACGGATGCACTATGAACGGCGATACGGTAGTCGGTATACCATTTGCCAGCTGCTCTGGCAAATAATACCTCGGGGCTTTGGGCTGGTGAGAAGAGTATGGATAATACGGCATCAAATTGCTATCAACTTCTGCCACTCAGCTATTGCACGATGGCAAGGAGGTGGAGGTAGGATCTTTACGCGATTCCAAACGAGATGAATACGGTGCAGAGAAACGAGAGTAGAAGATGTAGAGTCTATGCACGGAATAGGGATTCGATGTTTGGGTTTGTTGTATGTGCAATGTGCTTGCCAATATGCGTTGCTTGCTTCCATTCCTTGGTGTTGTTGTGCTCCTCCCGTCAAGGTCCAGCCTATATGCTAATTAATATACATGTTCGTTGTTTAATCCTGAAGCTTTTCAAGAATACAATATGTCATAAACCCTATACACACGCAGTTAATACCGCGTTCATATAAATATCATATAAATAGCCTCCCGATAACGTCGGGACCGGGGAGCACGAGTCTATATCGCACTATGGGTAGACGAGTTTCATATGGGCTTCAGCGCGCGATGATGTCATTTAGGAGGGGCTGGTGTGGCGGTGTTTAGGGGGGATGCAGGGGGATTAGTTATGGGGATAGTAAGTAGTTTTTGGATGAGTATAGAAGGGGAAATCAGGGGGGAGATGGATGAATGGGTTGATGAGTGATTCAAGTAGAAGGGGAATATTGTATGGTTTTTGTATGTGTATGTATATTTTACTTCTAATAAAAGAAATGTCTGTCTGTCTGTCTGGAGGATGGAAGGAGATGTCTGGATTCTTCCTTCTTTCATCTGTCCTAGGTCTAAGCCTAAGCCCAAGCCTAAGTACCGATCATAATAATGATAATAGTACAAATGTGTAAACCAAACCATTGATAGTAACTGGGCTCAACCTAGCCATACCAGTCAGTCGCCTGCCTTGGATCCATTTGTTTCCAAGAAAAAAGAAATCGCAAAACTGTCGTGGATATAAAGAGTGTCGTGAATATTGTGTGAAAGCAGATTTGATGACGTTAGGAAAAGGAAGTTGTATGGTGGGAATCGTCGTATCCAAAATATTTGCATGGAATTATAGTGTACTGTGGTGTGCGGGGAAATCCTGTTCCCTTTGTTGTTTGTGTGATGCCGCCGAGAGGGCATTGCGGAGTGAACGATTATGGTCGTTCTCACTTCCTCCATGATCATCCTCCGTATCATCCTCCGTTGTCCTAAATCCAAGCAACCTCCTCCTGCTGAACGTGTGTAGGGTACGCGATCGCCCGTTCCGGCACAACAGGCAAGTTATGTGGTTTCGAAAATCCACCAAGCATCTTCTCAATCTCCCTCATATAATCTTCGGCGCGAAATCTTTGGAGACCCTTTTGCCTCATGGCCCTGAGATCCCCCTCTCTTTCAACATCCCTCACGGCACCACCAAATTCCTCTGCAATCTCGTCCAGCTGCATTAATTCCTTGCCGAACGGGTGGTTTCCTGAATGCGACGCTGAGTGATGCGAAGTTTGTGGAGGGTTTGATTGTAGTGGCGAGGGTGCGGATTGAAAGCCGAAGGAGGGTAGAGAGGGCGCAGGAGCATCAGTGATTTTCCCGCTGAAGAACTCGAAGGAATTTCTCTTCTCCAACGAGGTGGATTTGATGCTGCTGACGCTGTTTTGTCGAGACATTGTTTGTAGAGATCTTTTGCGCGCCAGTACTTCGTGTGCTTTTTTGCTGTGAGAAGCAGCTCGTTGGGGGATTTCAGGTGAGACGACTCGTTCGCTGTCGAGAATAAGAGTTGAGCTTGGTCTTAGCGCTGAAGTTGACACTGATTTTGAGATTCGTTGCGTTGAAGGTAACGGTGGTGCAAGAGTCGTGGAAGGTGATCTGTTAAGGGTTCTTGAAGAAGGGAAATAGGACATGCGATCGAGCTCCTTAGTCTCTGGCGAGGCAGCTGGAGACGACGATCCTATTGACGAAACATCGGTTGATGCTGTATCGCGTGAATTTGTAGATATGGTCGATGTATCTGATTCGTCCGCCGAGCTACGCAGTGAGGATCCTGAAGAGACCGAGTTGGATGCTTTACGTTGTGCTCGTACAGATGAAACATCGGGCGCATTGTAGGATAGCATGTTGGTCGTGGATAGAAGAGCCACAGGCGAAGATATCGTTCGTATATCCACTGGTCTGTCTGTGTATCGCATGCTTGCTGATCGTCCTGGTAGTGAAGGGGGTGGTGAAGTTTCCTTGATGTCGTCCTTGGTACGCTTCGAGCGCAACGTGAACGCCCTTGATAACGACGACATGATTGTCCCTTCTCGTGATGGTGGCCGATTTTGGCAGCTATGTTTCGTCTGCCTCCGCACCGGTATCAAATACAGAGTCGGTAAAGTCTGCGTGGGTGTGTGGGGAGGCCAGCGTCAAGTATATTGAACCCAACAATATAGATTAAAGGCGATTTTTAGATTCTGGGACAAAGTGTAGATCTTTAATTTGCAACAAACGTGTGCAGCGATCCGGATCCCTCACCGCAAGGAGAGGGCTTGTGATTCCAGTACACAGGATATGTTTCAAGTAAAGCGGACGTCAAGTGACGGGCGAGTGAGCGTGTGGGGTTTTATGATGGAACAAACACGGTATAATTGCCGAATGTTTCTCCAAACAAGGAGGAGAATCGATGGGGTTTATAGGCGTTTGTATCGAACTGTAGAGGTGCCAGAGCGTGGTGAAGCTGTTTGCAGCTGGTCTCGTCGAACAAGAATGGTGACTTCGCGATGGAAAAGCGTGAAGAATGATGGTATGACAAGGAATGAAGGGGGGCAGTTCAAAAGATTGACGACAGACTCGCTGGTTGATGGTGGTCGTTCTGAAGGAGGGAAACTACTAGATCCGCCAGGGAAGAATAGAGTTGATGAAGAAGGCACTTGGAGCAGAGAGGACCAGAGTGTGGTTGAAGGTTAGGGACAGACGATGGGTATACCAAGGGGGGCGACGGTTAGGCGATAAGGTAGGGAGAAGTTTTCCAGTGGATCGCAGGCCGCTGGCTTGTGATTGGGCTCGCTATGAAACGTCAAGAACCAGCCGGTCAGGGGGATCTCGGTTCGAGTCCAGTTGGAACCGAGGGGGAGGGGGAGGGGGATGGATGGGGATGGGGATGGGCTCTCTCTCTCCCTTTGCATTCTAGCAGCGCTTTGGGAGGGCCTTGTAGTCTGGTTCAATCCATCTGATATCTGATCGATTACTGCTCAATCCAACTCATCCATTCCTACTCAATAGCTCAATCCAGCCTGATCCATTCCTACTCAATAACTCAATAGCCTGATCCAGTACCACTCAATCCAGCTGCCATTCCAGCATCACGCAGCCACGCTCTCTCCGGAGCCCGGACGGAGCCCGGACGGAGCCCGGAAAAATCACCTCCCTGGAGTCTCCAGTGAGGAGCTGAGAAAGTCCGCAATCCGCATTCTGCGCCGATCCAAAGCGGTTACGAGTCCTGAAGAAGCTTCCTCGGCCGTTCTATGCGGCAACTCGTCTCCCCTGATTTGCGAACTCCTCTCCCCTGATGGGCACTGACTGGTACCTGATTGGTCCCTGGTTGTTCCCTGGTTGGTCTCTGATTGGTCCCTGATTGGTCCCTGATTGGTCCCTGATTGGTCCCTGATTGGTCCCTGATTGGTACCTGATGGGCAAGGCTAAAAGCATCCAGCCTATCGATTGTGTGCCGCTAGTCCGTGTCTCAACCAACAAGTTTACTTTTTCAAACTGCTGCCTCCACAATCATCTAGGATCTTTCCCATCTTGAGCCGTGGGCACCGACTCTCCCACTTCTGCTCCATTATCTCCCTCCAACCAATGAGCCTCTAGATTGCCCGCTCAGGACAGATGGCTGTAGAGCAGACACAAGACGAGGCTACACTTTCGTTGGTCTACCAGAGATGATACATCAGCTCAGACGACGCCTCCACAGTCCGCACAAAAGAAACAAAATATCATCTCCTCTGACCTGGTTTACAGTATTGACTGCCAATTCCGGAACGTTCGTGCGACGAATTGCTGGCTGCGTGTTTGTTTGTTGTGAATGTGAAGGACTGGAACATGATACATGGCTAATTTTAACGAACCCTTCTTTGTGTGATGTGTGAACAGAAGGCTATTTGTGGTGTTGCTTCCCAGTTCTGTCCAGGGATTCGACATAGGGTACGGGGCTTCAACAGGGCGATCAAACATTTCCACATCTTCCTCACATCTCCGCTGCCGAATCTCATCATCAACGCCATTGCGTCGTTCCCGCATGTGGAAGCGAGATCCCTTGTTTGACGCCGGCCCAACTGCGACCGGGTGTCTGGGTTTGGGACCTGAATGTGTACTGTTTGGTACCCATCGCTCAGCCGTCCCCATCGTCCCCGATCATTCCTCCATCTCATCGTCTTCATCCGCGCTCTCGCCGTCCTCTGCTTCTTCACCCGAATCAGACTCGCTGTCATCATTCTCAATACCAATCAGTCGTTCCGTCACCTCGCCCTTTGCCGGTGCCACTCTGTCTGCGAAAATACGCCGTACTGCTGCGTTGGTAGAAGTATCCCAAATCTGAACATCTCCCTTACTGCCGGCCACTGCCAGACGAAACCCGACTTCGGGGTCCGGAGCAAACGTTGTAGAGAAGACCTTTCCAACCCCAAGGTTTCGGGACACAACCATACTCGGCCCGCTGTCTTGCACGTTCCAAAGCTTGACCTCCTTGTCCGTCGATCCCGTGACTAAGAATCCCGGAATGACTTGATTGACATCGAACGAGGACACAGCCTCATCGTGCGCTTGTAGTGTCCATATCGGCTTGGTCTTTGTAGGCTTGGAAGGCGCGTTGCGCACATCGTGGTAGTGTATGATCCCCGCCTCTGTAGAAACCTAGCTTTTGAGTTAGACTTCACAAAGTAGAACAAGAACGAGGGATCGGGTGACTTACAAAGAAGAAATTGGGGTCGTGCGGGTTCCACCGTACTGCCTCAACGTCGCTCTCGACTCCCCATCGCGGCGCTTTGGCGTTGGGCGCACGCATGTCTGCTGCCACAACTGTTCTGTCATAGCTTCCGCTCAACAGTGCTGTCGTCTCAGCGGGGTTCCATGCCACCGAGCACACCTTGTCGGTATGGTATGAGTATGACTTGGCGCATTTGAGTGTGCTTAGATCCCACAACTTAATTGTACAGTCGGCGGACGAAGATGCGAGGAGGTTACGGTGTTGACGATTTGCAGCAAGGGAGAGAACAGAGTCGACGTGGAACTCATCATTTGGCTTCTTGGACTTCTTCTTCTTCTTTTTCTTCTTGAGCTTGTCCGTTTCCGAGGCGGCTTCTGCTCCTTGTCCTAGGATAGCATTTGGGTACATGCAATCCACAATGTCCAAGTCCCAGATTTCGATATCTGGGTCCATGGTGCCTACAGCTACAAAATTGCTGCTTGTGTCTGCATCGCTTGATTTTCCAACGCCAAAGTCTAGCCATTCTACTGCGAGCGGTATAGCGGGTAGCATTATATCGTGATGTACGTATAAATTGTCGGCCGAATCCTCGTAGACGTAGACTTCGAGATGTGCGATTTCGTCCTCTATCCTCGCGGCTAAGATGAGATTGTCCTCAGCCAGAATCTGTAGCTCTTCACGCTCCTCGTCATCCTCCTCGTCCTCTTTTAGTGTGATGTACGGATCCTCTTCGCCTGCTTGGTGGTATGCCAGAGATTTGATACCAGCAAACATACCCATGGGTGCGCCCTCAGAATGCTCCTCTTGCTCCTCCTCGTCGTCGTAGTGTTCCAGGTCATACTCTTTGAGATCGTTGTCCACGTCGCTATGGAATTGTCAGAGAAATGATATAACCTGATCCAAAGTAAGTGCCGTACCCATGCGATTGAATATTGGCGACGCCAGAGTCTTTCTTCTGAGAATCTTCTTCGCCCTCGCTGTCTTTGTCCTCCTTTGCTTGTGCTTCTTCCAAATCTTCTTGAGCGTCTTCGAGTTGCAGCTTTGCGAGTTCTGAGATACGGCCGAGTTCGTCGTCGTCTAAGATATATTTAGTGGGAAATTGGGCGGCTTTCCCTCTGGCGACCCATCCCAGGGCAGTAATCATAGACATATTGGCGGTGTTGTACAATTATCGTCGAATTCAAAAATGTTTAAATCGGCGGGCAGCTGGACATTTTTCAAGCTTTGCCCCACATGCTTTTCCGCAGGGGTCTTCGAGATCACTCCCAAAACACCCAAATATACCAACAACCTACGCCATTGTGACTACCATGGATTCTGAGCGCAGCCAGAAGCGACGAAAAATTGAAGATGGACGCTTGACACCTTCGGCACCATCATACGACCAAGGAGATCTGCGACCTGACCTAGTGTCGCATCGTTTCCGCAACTCAAAGAACAATTCAGGCTCACAGACGCCCCGGAATCCTCGACATGCGCAATCTCCAGTTCCGCATCAGACCGAATTCGATGGCCCAGAAGCTGGCGTCGACGACGACGATGCGAACGACTTGGACCGCGACTGGTACGGTGGAGAGGAGAACGGACACACCCTGGGAGACGAGACGCACAATCCATTCAGCGGGTTCGACAATGGATGGGTAGATCAGCAGCAAGAGGAGGCTCTGGTGGAAAAAAAGAAAGCGCGTCGGGGAGATGTTCGAGCCATGCAGAGACAGAAAGATGCTGATGCATGGGAAACGAATCGCATGCTTGCGTCTAATGTTGCGCAAAGGAGAGACTTCTCTGGCGATTTCGACGACGATGAGGAGTCTACTCGAGTGCATCTTCTGGTGCACGACCTCAAACCACCATTCCTGGACGGACGGAAAGTTTTCACCAAGCAGCTCGATCCTGTGCCAGCAGTGCGAGATCCGCAGAGTGACATGGCAGTATTTGCGCGGAAAGGCAGTGCAGTGGTCAGGACCAGGCGACAGCAAAAAGAGAGGAAACAACAAGCTCAGGAGGCAACGAAAGTTGCTGGTACGATTTTGGGTCAGGTCATGGGCGTGAAAGAGGAAGAAGGGGACAGTGCTGCGCCTATGCCGGGCGAAGATGCTCCCAAGAACGGATCCAGCAAGTTTGCGTCGCATCTCAAGAAAGATGACGGACAAAGTGCTTTCAGTCGGACGAAGACGCTTCAGGAACAACGACAATACTTACCTGCATTCGCTGTGAGGGAGGACTTGCTCCGTGTGATTCGCGACAACCAAGTAACCATTGTAGTTGGGCAGACTGGGTCGGGTAAAACCACTCAGCTAACTCAATTTCTTTACGAGGATGGATACGGCAAGACTGGCTTGATTGGATGCACACAACCCAGACGTGTAGCGGCGATGAGCGTTGCCAAGCGTGTAGCTGAAGAGATGGACTGCAAGCTTGGAGGTCTTGTTGGCTATGCCATTCGATTCGAAGATTGCACTAGCAGTGAAACCGTCATTAAATATATGACAGACGGTGTGCTATTGCGCGAGTCGCTCAACGAGCGTGATTTGGACAAATACTCTGTGCTCATTATGGACGAAGCTCACGAACGGGCTTTGAACACTGATGTGCTCATGGGTCTGATCAAAAAGATGCTGGCTAGGCGGAGCGATCTCAGACTCATCATTACCTCTGCCACGTTGAACGCTGATCGATTCTCCAGGTTTTATGGCGGCGCACCTGACTTTCACATCCCAGGGCGCACATTTCCTGTTGACATTCAGTTCTCACGCTCACCTTGTGAAGACTATGTCGACAGTGCTGTCCAGCAAGTGTTGGCGATTCACGTTTCCCAAGGAGCTGGTGATATCCTCGTCTTCATGACCGGACAGGAGGACATCGAGACGACGTGTGAGCTGGTTGCAGAAAAGCTGAAGAACCTGAATGACCCTCCCCCGCTTTTGATCCTGCCAATTTATAGTCAAATGCCTGCAGATTTGCAGGCAAAGATCTTTGACAAAGCTCCTCCAGGCGTCCGCAAAGTCATCGTGGCCACCAACATCGCCGAGACGAGTTTGACTGTCGACGGTATCATGTATGTGGTAGATGCTGGATTTTCAAAGCTCAAAGTTTACAACCCAAAAATGGGTATGGACACTTTACAAATCACACCAATATCGCAAGCGAACGCTTCGCAAAGGGCTGGTCGAGCTGGTAGAACTGGCCCTGGGAAATGTTTCCATTTATACACTGAGCGAGCGTTTCGCGACGAATTTTACATTGCCACGATACCCGAGCTACAAAGAACCAACCTTGCAAACACGGTTCTGCTTCTGAAATCGCTGGGAGTGGAAGATCTCCTTGATTTTGATTTCATGGACGCTCCACCGCAAGATGTGGTCACGACTTCTCTGTTTGACTTGTGGGCACTTGGTGCATTGGACAATGTTGGAGCGTTGACCAAACTCGGAAAAGACATGACTTCCTTTCCTATGGATCCTTCGCTGGCAAAATTGATACTCACAGCCAACGACTACGGCTGCAATGAAGAAATGGCCACCATCGTGGCTATGCTCTCTGTCCCCAGTGTGTTCTACCGACCAAAAGAGCGACAAGAGGAGTCGGACGCGGCCAGAGAAAAGTTTTTTGTTCCTGAATCCGACCATCTCACACTTCTTCACGTCTACAACCAATGGAAAATGAATGGCTACTCGGACGGGTGGTGCATCAAGCACTTCCTCCATCCCAAAGCGCTACGTCGGGCAAAGGAAATTCGAGAACAAATCAGCGACATCATGAAAGCCCACAAAATGGAGCCTGTGAGTTGTGGTACTGACTGGGATATCGTCCGCAAGTGCATCTGCTCAGGCTACTACCACCAGGCCGCGAAGGTGAAGGGTATTGGCGAATACATCAATCTTCGAACGAGCGTGACTGTGCAATTGCATCCCACCAGTGCCTTATACGGTCTCGGCTACCTTCCGGACTACGTTGTATACCACGAGCTCATCCTCACCTCAAAGGAGTACATGTCCTGCGTCACCTCCGTTGAACCTCACTGGCTTGCGGACCTCGGTGCCGTCTTTTACTCCATCAAGGAGAAAGGATATTCAGCAAGGGACAAGCGAATTACCGAGACTGAGTTCAACCGAAAAGCAGAGTTGGAGGCCAAGATGGCAGAGGATAAGGAGAGGGAAGAAAAACGGAAAGAGAAGGAGCTGGGCAGAATGAAGGGGTCTGGTGTAAAGAAGCTGGGGTCCACAGTGGTCAAAGCCTCGAAATCTGGTAGTGTTGTTAAGAAACCAGCTCGACGGCCCGGGTTTAGAGGAATGTGATTTAGCAAGTGAATATATCACTCAGTATGGTCAAGAGTCTCGAAATTAGTAGGTTGGAATTTGATCCTGATAGGCAATTGGAAATATTAATGCCTCTCATGACCAAGGCATCACACCAGAAGTGGTATCCTGTGGGAAGATGAGTTCCCCGTAATCTGCTCATTAGCACCAGCGCCACTCATGTTCTCGTTCATCCGACGAGTCCTGCTTGGTACATGGCCGGATGAAGGAAGCCCATGACAAAATTTGACAGTTGGTGTCTTGAAGCTGGCCTTCTTCCGATACAACCACTATGCTAATATAGAGTGTTGAACTCCTTTTACTCTGGACCCACTGTGTACCGTACCCAAAGTCGACTTTCTTACTCACTCCACATTCATCCAGCACCTTCCTGCGGTTCACGATAAACTTTCTCCCCATGGAAACAAAAAGCTAACCACTCACTCAAGCGTAACACCATCATCTCGCTCACTACCATCCCCATTCTTTTCAACACCTGTCTTCTTTCCTTCACTATTGGTCTCTCCATCACACATCCGGCAAGAACCTACAACATGAGTTTCACATTTACCGACTGCCACCACCTGGCCGCTCTCAAAGAGCACCTTCACCCATCCCATGGCCATCACAACGAATTTCCTGCCCTCACCACCAAACCACAACAAGATGTCGACGCGGTCAATCAACGCACCAAGATCCATCCCATCACCGACAAGCGAGCTCAGCCATGGCGTGAACTCGTCCTGGCAAACTTACACAATCACGATGTCACTACGCTGCCCTCCCTCAGTGCGTCGCAAGAAGACGTGAGGGAGTTTCTGTTCTTCACTCTTGGGTGCGATCGTTACGGTAGTATTGCTGAGCGGAAGAAGTCGGAGACAATTCAGTTCATTCAGTGCTTTCAGCATGGCGGGGAGGGGCTGAGGAAGTTCGTAACGGAACAGGGTTGGTTGGAGAATGTGCCTTTCACTTGGTGAGTTTTTTGTTGACCTTTTTTTTCGTGTTGCTTTACATCATATCGATTTGCGATGTTGGAAGGGTAAAATGGTCAGAACTGACATGCACACAGGACTTCTGTCTACAACAAAACCTATAACATCTCCAACGCGACTCGAACGGATATTGCCAAACACTGCTACTATGCTATCACTCCGCTCATCGAGGCCGAGTGTAGGGTGATGGAGTTTGAAGAGAAGAAAGTGAGTTTCGAATTGTTCTGAGTTGAGTTAGACGCAAGTACTGATGAATTAAAAGCCCAAGCCCAAGCCCAAGCCCATGACTCGTTTCGTCGAGAAATTGAGGATGGCCCTGTGCTTCGGAAAGAAGGCGAAGAGATGTGAGACTCCACCACCTGAATATGTTGAGAAGGAGAAGATCTCTTTCGATGATGAGTTCTGAGCCATATCCTGAGTGGCACAGTAGTGCTTACTCTGCGGTTCTTCTGAGGAGGAGCTTTGAGATGGGATAACAGATCGGGGGCTTTTCGTGCGTTGCGATGAGAGACAATGGTCGAACCGAGAGACGATACTTCTGGCTCTCTGGTTCGTCATCGGACACGTCTGGGACGATAAATTTGAAGGTGGGATATTGAGGCTTCTCGTTAGGCGACACGGTCATTGTTGTAAAGATGGCAAAATGGCAAACGGCAAATGGGAAATTGATGAAAGGGTATTTGAATTTATAAAAACCACACTCATTTTACGGAACATTTAGAGTGCCGGTGTACTATTGATGTCGTATCGCTGACTCTGCTCTGTTAGCCGTTCTTTTTGGGGAGTAAACAAGGCTGAGCGCGATGCTTTGGAATTTTTCAGAGATGAAAAGTTTGTTCGTTTCTTTTGTACCAAAAAGAAGTTGACTTCGGTCCATATTATCTCGAGAAGCATTGAACGGAAGATTTACCAAAACAAGGCTGAGGAAGTCAGTGATTGGCGTGCCTGGGCACGGATGTCGATCTAGAAAGCCGCCAGATATATACTGGGATGTAAGACCGACCTTGAACATAAATCACCAATCCTCACATATCTCCTCCTTCCGAATCCTCTAGCCGTGTTTTCTCGCTTCACTCCACATGCCAGCTCTAATTGAAGACTCCCGAAGTTCGCTCGACTCCCGTACGTCCCTATCCATCTCCAACTACCCCCGTCCTCTCACTAACTCATCCCAAAGGCGACTACGACCCTCTTGACCACCTAAACGCCATATTTTCGCACGCCTCCACCCTCAATTCCGTCTCCGAAACCTCTCAAGCCCTCGCCCATTATCAAGATGATCTGGACGAAGACATCGCGACCGCTGTCGCAACACAACTTGCCTCAGACGCCTCAAGCGTCGCCCGAATCCAAAAGGCAAGATCAGAACTGGCAGATCTATTCAAAAAGATTGAAGGAGTGAGGGAACGTGCCGTACAAACCGAACAAGCGATTACAGACATGACGGCCGATATCAAGAGACTCGATGGCACAAAGCGCAACCTCACGCTTTCCATGACCGCGCTCAAGAGATTACAGATGTTGACAACGGCTTATGAACAATTGAGGGGATTGGCGAAGACGAGACAGTATAGGGAGTGTGCGCAGCTTTTGCAGGCAGTTATACAATTGATGGCGCATTTCAAGAGTTATAGGTCTATCGACCAGATTGCGATTTTGAGTCGCAATGTGGCTGATTTGCAAAGGGAGTTATTGGAACAGGTTTGCGAGGATTTTGAGATGGCGTTTACAAAGGGGGATGTTGGGGTGAAGAGGGGGATGCTTGGGGAGGCATGTTTGGTTATGGATGCGCTGGGCGAGCATGCTAGGATTAGGCTTGTGAATTGGTATTGTAATACGCAATTGAGGGAGTATAGAAAGTTGTTTAGGGGGAATGATGAGGTTTGTTTTGTGTGCTTTTGGGGGATAGGGTGTGTGGCTGACAATTGGGACAGGCTGGCTCACTCGACAATATTTCGTTGAGATACTCGTATTTCAATCGTATGCTTAAGACTTACGATGCTGAGCATGCGTCGATATTCCCAGCATATTGGCGAGCTGGAGAGATGCTGGCGAGTGCATTTTGCGAAGGCACGAGGGATGATTACAAAGGCATATTGGAGCGCTCGACGAGGAATATTGATGGTCAAAAGTTGGATGTCAATTTGCTGCTCTCATGTTTGCAAGAGACTTTGAATTTCGAGCATGGCTTGGAACGCAGGTTTATTGGCGAGTCCCGATCATCTGTGGATACTATGAACTCCACCGACGTTCATGCTCATACTGTTGGACACATCATATCGGAAGCGTTCGAACCATACATGAAGCTGTGGGTGGAGTCGCAGGATAAGCAATTGGCAGCTTTGATACCGAATTATCGACAGCAACCATTGCGGAATACGGAAGAAGAATTCTCGCCTCAATCGGTCATACCCTCTTCGACAGAACTATTCCATTTCTACCGGCTGGCTCTCGCTCAGTGCGCCAAATTATCTACTGGAGCACAGCTGCTTGATTTGTCGAAGACTTTTGGTAAGTATCTTGAGCAGTATAACCAGGGAGTCCTCTTCTACTTCTTGGGTGAGAAGTCAGGTCCTCAAGGACCATCGCTCGAAGACATCACGATGATCTTGAATACTGCTGATTATTGCTACGCCACTTGCAACCAACTAGAAGAAAAGATCAAAGTCCGCATTGATGAGGACCAACGCGACAAAGTTGATCTCCAAAACTCTGCCGATGCATTCATGGCCATCGCGGGTTTGGCGGTCCGTGCGATGGTGAAGAAAGTCGAGTTTGAGATCGAGCCTCTCTGGCGTGAAATGCGCAATATGCCATGGGGAAGACTCGAAAGTGTGGGCGATTCAAGCACATACGTGTCTGAGATGCTTCGCGTTGTACGCGAAAAGGCAGGAGAGATCCTAAAGTATCTGCATAAACCACAATACGCGAGGACGTTCTGCGACATTCTGGTTGAGGAAATCAGTACGCTTTACAATCAGAATGTGGTACAGTGTCGGCCCATTTCAGAGGTTGGTGCTGAACAAATGCTTCTTGATTCCTATGTCCTCAAGAAGGGGTTCTCGGATCTTCCTGTCATCAACCAGGAAGAAGGCGCTCAGCCACCTGCCGCGTAAGTTTACCCCTCTCTAGTCTTCTTCCTGCTCATTAACCTGCTATAATAGATACGTCAAACGCGCCAACATCTCCCTATCTAAAATCGACTCTCTCCTTAAAACCCTCCAAGTGCGCCCTTCGCCACCCGAAGCTCTAGTACAAGCCTACCTCATCCACATAGCCGACCGATCTGAAACCAATTTCAAGAAGATCCTTGAGTTGAAGGGAACGAGAAAACAGGAACAAGCCTCTCTACTCGATTTGTTTAGAGCACATTGTGGTGCACCCGCGTACACCAAACTACCCGAGAATGGAAACATTCTCACCAACCTTCAACTCAACGCTACAGCTCAAACATCCAGTAGCAGTAACACAGCGTCGTCAGCACCCAAATTTGATCCCAGCACTTTTGGTTCTGCCCTCATGAATGTAGCACGGGAGGGAGTTGATCGATTCGGGAGTCCAAGTCTGGGTGGTGCAGCTGCTGGGTTTGGTGGAGCGACGGGTTTCGGCGGTACATCTAGTTCTACGCCCGATTCGGGAAATAACGGGAGTGCCAATGCTGATGGGGGAACTAGCCAATTGAATGAGAATTTGAAGAATATTGGCAAGTTTTTTAGGAGGGATGTTGGGGGTAGGTTTGGGAGGTCGAATACTTCTGATGGAAGGGGATGAGGAGGGCTCTTGCGATATTGATCGGTGTTTGGATTATCTTGGTGATGTAGAGATGGAGCAGGGAAGATTGCTGATACTGGGTTGAACACTATATAAGCACCTAGTACGTATAATAACCCTAATTGACCCCTTTCAGTGCTATGACAGCGAACTACCTACCCATCAACGATATCATCCTAACCCCTCTCCTTTCCCCTCTTCCGCCTTGATTCTTCGCGTTTTATATCCTTCACTGTCTAGATTTTAAGTAGATGATTTACTCTCTGCTATAACCTTACCTCTCTTGGGTTACCTCTCTCATAGTAACCTTTGACGATCGGATCTACGATATCGACGTATATACTTCATTGCAGAATACTTTTTTCACGAAGCTTAGTGCTAGATAATTGGGGGGTAGGAAAATTAGACTTGGGGATATTTTTTCGGTGGGTTGGATTGGTTGGTAGAGGAGGATGGGGATGGGGATGCAGTGGATATTGGTTGTTAGATACGAGTCTTTCTTGGTATTACTTGATAATAAAAATCAAAATATTAAGGTTATTCTTTGGGTTTTTGAGTTGGGTGGGATAGTTATAGGATAGTTATGGTATAGAAGATAGAGAGGCGCGGTAAAAAAACAAAAAAATTAGTATTTTTTTTAGATACTTAGTCTCTAAAAGGATATAGGTTTTTTTCTTGTTATTAAGGAGCTTCTTTGTTTTCTTATTTTTATTTCTGAGGATCATGCGGGTGGAGACTTGGCGATGTAGTATACTATTGAAAAACTAATGTAGATGAATTATGTATTGGGAAATAGAAAGGAAGGGGTGGGATTGGGCGGGTTATGTTTTATGTCTTTCCGCCTTTATGTTGTTTTTTTCTTGGGGAGAAAGAATGGTGTTGCGGTGCATGCATGTATGTATATAGATAGATACAAAAAGGCTATTCTATCCTACAGGAATCAATACCTAGCATCGGGGCCTCTAATTCCCATATTAGAATTATGCGTCGTTCCAATCAGACAAGGCGTATAAGCGAGGAAAGCATAGAAGGCGGCTTTGAAAATCAGTATTACTAATTCGTTCTTTGATATTTGGCAGTGTAGACGATGAGCGTGGCGCCGTTATCCTCTTTCTTGTTTTGTTGTATTGCCCCGATGCCATGGTTGTCGGGTGTCGGATATCCACTGGGTGGGATCTTGGTGGAGTGTTACTTGAGGCGGGTGGAGAAAGCGGTTAGAGAATCTGGGAGGGAGGAACGTATAATGATGCTAGTTAGAGAGTTCTGAAAGATTTCTATGTGTGACTTGAAACTAAGTGCAGACTACCGCCAGCCGTACGGCTTGTTCAAAGTGCTGCCAATGACCCATGGTATGAAGGATAGTATGAAGCCGGGTATCAAAATCATAAACGTCGTAAAAGGTCATCCGTCATCCCAAACGACATGCTCCCCAAATCCCAAATTAAACGAAAGACTTTCGTTCAACCAAAAACCGAATCCCGCCTCCGTGGCCTACCATCACCAATCCTCCATTCCCCCTTCCCACCAACACCCCTCTCAATCAATCCTTCATCCTCAAGCCAATCCCTCAACCCCTCATCCACTCTCCACCCCTCACACCCCATAGCCCCACCAACCCTCTTCCTCTCAGCCTCAAAATGCGCACCGACATGCTCCATCCTCTCCTCCCAACTTCCCTCGCCCCGAAACGTCTTGGAACAAAAAAGACACCCAGAGCGAGGCGGATTAGATCTCAGACTAATATAACAGCGTCCCTGATGTTTTTGTACCGCCTCATCCGAAATAACCGTTTGGCCATCTGTATATCCCGCGGGATCAGCAGCGAGAGAAAAAGGATGGGTAGCGTGCATCCGACGTAAATGTTGTGTGAAGAGATCTTTGCGGTTGAAATCGTTGTAGGTTATACTGTGTTGATCGGTGGTGGGTGGACACATATCACAGCGCCAAAAACCGAGTTTGATGTGTTTTGTACGGACATGTCTTTTCCATTCGTTCTTTGACATGAAGGTAGATTGGCAACCGTATTCTGCTAGTGGACAGGGAAAGGCACGGAGAAGAATTGTTGGGATGGATTTCTTTGTTTTTTTGGGTCTGGCGATGCGGGATGTAGTCGATGATGAGGTTGAGAGTTTGCGGGTGCGCGAGTTGCGCCGAGTTGTTGTTGGTCGTGTTCGAGTGGGTTTGGAGTTTCGACGGCCAGATTTGGGGTTGTACTCTGGGTCGTCCTCTTCCTCTTCGTCGTCGAATCGATCGCTCATGGAGTCTCTGATTGATTCATCTTTGATTGACTCTCCGATATCTTCGTCCTCAATGTAGGGCATGATACTCAGTTGCCGAATTGGAGGGATGTTGTGGCATTCCCGGTCCGAATCACATTCTGCATCAATCTCGCTGCTGGCGTGTACATGATCGTATTCAAACGCTGTGTCTTGGAAATTCTGGATCTTGTCGAGGGAGATGGAGCATCCTCCACCGAAAGCAATATCAGATGGTCTTCTCGCAAAGTCAATATTATTGCCATGTGGAAGATACCCTTGACTGAACTCTACAGAACTACCGATGGCATGCTTGAAGTCCATGCTGTACTGGTGGTGAAGCTCATCGGCATGGGAGGCACTGTATGTATCGCAAGTCTGTGAAGGAGAAGAGGAGCCATCGGTCAGTGGAGAGCATTGTCGATGAAGTTCAGGAAAGCTTGTGTCGTATGAGGGGTAAAGCGCAGAGTCGTTGCTCTTTCGCTCCGTGTATAGGAGTTCTGAAGAAAAGGGCGAAGAATTGAGGCCCTGAATGTATCGGTCGTTCAAGTCAGCGAAAGAAAAGTCGTAGTCAGCTGTATCGGAGTGCAGGCCAATACCAATAAGTATGGGTGATTTGTTGGATGGAGATTGTGACATTAGGCTCGCCGAAGCTTGAACATGGTAGGGCCATCGGCTAGTTGCCGAGAAATCGTCTGAGTAGTAAATCTGGGGAAGATTTTCGAGGCCATGTTGGTACTCCATAGCTGTCAGCGGTTTTCGGAAAAGTGGCCAGTCCTGTATCTATGATCGAGTCTCGGGTGAGTTTCGGTGGATCGTGAAAATGATGTCTTGGAAGGTCTGGTATGTCCTCTAGCGTTCGAGGTTCCACGATACTATATGTTTGGTGGTAAATGATGATATGCAAGTATAACAAAGAATAGCTCCAGCTTCGCCAGGGCAGATTTCTGAAACGGCTCAAGAGAGGCAATGATGCTGTATCAAGACGAGTATGGAATGGGAAAAAGCATAGGAATGCACAGCCCATATATCAGGTCTGCTCGACTCGGCCACATGTTGGGGGCGCAATGCAGACTGTTATATCAATAGAAGACATGAGGCTCTTAGATGCTTTAGTCCGAGGTCGATATCTGGACGCGAGAAGAATGCTTGCAGGGGCAGAATCGAGGTGCATGGGGCGTAAAGTTACTCCAGCTGCGGCCTCTCAGAGGTGTCGCTGATCGCTATCGGGATACTATGGATTGGCTATGGGGCGGCTAATGGAAGTACAGTATGCGCCCAGGACTTCGTGGATTCGCAAGCTTCTATGCTCGCGCAGTCATTCTGTACCACACAAGGCAGAAGAAATGGACATTCTCCTAGGCGCCCGTCATGGAACGTTTCTTTTCGACCGATGTCCTGACCGGACGGAGGGAGAGGGCCCATCTATTGACGGGAGACCCCATCAAGCATGGAGGGTGGGTTAATCCCGTCATTCGTCCACCTCATCTGGGTCCGATTTCAGGCAGCAAAGCCTACTCGTACTGGAGGCAGAAGACGGGAAGAAGGCAATCATGTGTTGCGGGAAGTGAGGCCGCAGTGAGCCACACTTGGCGCGCGATTGTCCAGAGTCCAAAAACATGGATGGATAGTCGGTTGCACAGTCTTCGAGAATCGAAGTAGCTTTTGCCCAATCACAGTTGTTGATGGAACTACTTGTGGAGGCTATGTGAGAAGCAGTGCGGCTCCAAATGGCCAGACGCGAAAGACACGTGACTGATTGGGATGCGCCAGAGAAGAGTGCCATGTTCCATCGATATTCTGCTCTCTCGTCCTGACGGTGCCAAGTACTGAGCCCTAAACGTGGTTTTGATACAAACCATCTAGCGATTGCAATGCTTGTACCACCACATTGGCACTCGCCAAAACTGAAGCAACCGGGAGTTGCCCAGATCGTAAGCGACATCACCTACTCATATACCACGCAGTCCCCGCACTTGAGACCCTCATGCTGCCGACTGCTGAATATAGCTTTGTTTGTGTCCGTAGGCCGCTGCACTTCTGCTCTACAATGACTCTCCACTCGAGCTTGAGATGTCTCCATTGCCATTGTTTCATGTGAGATATGCTAGCAGACGCTCCTCTATGCCATCGAGGACATATTCATGCTCAATAACCTCCAGGTTTTCTGCTTCGGCCTGGAACATTTTATCGGGATCAGCTCCCGGACCCGTGATTCCTGCAGTTGGATTCATCTGCGCCATCTGCTGCGCCATCTGGCTTGCAGCTTTGATGCTGATTAGTTCCGGCTTGTTCATGGCGCATGGTAAGAGACTCACAGTTGTCACTTCCCAGGATAAGATTATAAACAGGTTGCAGACCGAATAGCGTAAGGAAATACCACGATAAGCTGGATACCCATCTGACGTCTAGATCGCGGGTTCCCACGCCAGATTGTAGCATGGCCTTGAACTGCGGAGTCAAGGGGAATGGGAGTTTCACTACGCACGATTCCATGTTAGCAAGCCAGCGATTGATACTGAACGCGTGTTGCACGCTGATTGATGCGCTGCCGCAATGTTTCATCAAGCCTGCAGTTCCATCGGTCTGCCTTTTGGTGAGGCATCACAACGGTTCGCATCTCTGATACAGCCCAACTCGCGTGGAGAGACGAATGAGACGTACTGATGACAAAACCCGAGAAAAATGCGTTGATCCATCCCATAATCAAAGTCTGCGGCACCATCATGGCGACATTTCCTTTCATCATGCCCATCATGCCCTCCATCATAGCTGGATCGGACATGGGATTCGCTGGTGGTTTCCCTCTGTTTTCCGGCTCCGCGAGGAAGCTTCCATCTTTGTAACCGGCGACCAAGTATGCCTTGCGCGATTGAAATGCGGAAGGAGAGATGACGTTGGCGTTCGTTCGCAGATTTACACCCCTAATCATTGACTTGTATTCCCGTCCCTTTGCCAGCGTCTGTCGTTTCGGTGTGGATTGGAGGAGTATTGTAGCATAATGGCGTAGAATACCTGTGAGGATCTATTTGCTGGTTAGCCATGCGCGGCCTATCTCCCTTTGTGCTGCGAGATGCGTACCATAACCACAGTAATGGGGAGTAGAATCCACCAAAACAGGGCCGAGTCCCTCGTAATCGTTTGCACCACTGGTTGGCCCATCTCGACTGTATGTGACGGTGATGGTTGTCGAAGTTGTGTTTTTTGGTGAGCACCGGGGAACATTGATACTCTGGAACACTCGCGACCCTTGCTCGGTTTGTCGCGCTTCCCCATTTGGACTACCTCAAGGACAGATCGTCAATTGATTCTCTTGACAACAACCACGGTTTCCTTTACAATACACCAGATACAAGCCCAGAAGAATATCACGAGAATACCGCGCCGAATTCCAGCATGTCTCAGGGAAAGATTGCCGTGTACTCAGTGCCGGACCTCAAAAACACCACCGACGACGCCCTACCCAACTATCTCACATCGCTCAAGTTCACGCCCAATTACCAGATCCAGGATGTCAAGCTCGCCCTCGGATACACTGCGGTAGTCATATCAGCAGCTCTCTTCTACGCTGACTGGAAACTGGGCTGGGATCAAACAAAACCATACACATTACCTGCAGTAGTGGTTTATTTTATACTCAATGGACTCTTCACATACTGGATATTCTACGTGGAGAAGGGAGCTATATTCGTAGGAGAAAAGGGAGACACAAAGGTACGCCTATGGTCATATTCCACGTTCCAACATGAAAAGAACACCTGAAGCTACACTCACACTTGCCTTTCCCATCTACTTTACAACCATTCTAACAACATCCTCCAGATTACGATTGCAACCCACGCCAAAAAGTTCGACCCAACCTACCAAGTAACAGTTACAACCGTCTCCAAGAAATCACCCTCCAAAACCTCGACGCTCAAGATCAGCGCCCCATTCTCCCGTTGGTTCACCTCAGATGGTCTCTTCACAGTAAAGCCGTTCCAACAATTCCTCGCCTCGTCCGTCCCCGAAATTGGCAAGGCGGATCCTAACAACGTGGTTGAAGAGATTGGCAGAGGCTCAGAAGCAGTGAAACCATTGGCGACAAGCCGAAGCGTGCAAATCAGTGCCAACGACATGGATGCTGTACTAAGGCAGTTGTAGGCAAAATTTTGTTACGCAGTGGCAAGATACGTCGCCGAAAAGCAAACTCCTCTTGATATCAGTAGGCACTTTGACGGAAAAGTCGAGAAGAAACGAGCGATCCTTAAGGCGTTCTGCTGTTAGTGCTGTGGATTGGCGTGAATAGGAGAAGGCTATGGCATGCATCCACGAAGAAATGGGAACCCATAGACTTTTCGATATTTTGAATCATTGTTGTAAGTCGATGTTCTCGCTCCAGATCGTTCAAGAACGGACCGAAAAATGCGCGTCGGCAATGGATTGATACCCAAACTATATACCCATCACCACAGAAAAAACGCATACACGCATCTCGCAGCCCGCTCTCACGACCATCCACACATAATCCAAACCACCTTATCCCTCCTTCCCAAATTAAATTCAACACCAATAAGCACCAAACCAACCCCCCCACCCAAAGCCACCAAACCAACAATCCCCATCCCTCCCTCCTCCCTCCATCCCCCACCAAAATCCACAGAATTCTATTCCAGCATCCCTAATCAAAATCCCCCACTTAGTACTGGTACCTCAGGAACCCAAGTATAAACCACTCTCCCCCCACCCAAGCACCCCACGCCAAAGAACCACCAGAAAACCAATGAGTAATAGGAAAGCGGAAAAAGGGGGAAAAAGGTTTAAGAGGGTTATCTAAAAGGGTACAATTATTATTAGTAAAGAGATTTAATTTGGAGAAGAGATAGGAGAGGCGTGGGTGTAGTGAGTGAGAGATAAGGTAGGAGGTATGAGGAAGAATATATATATATATGACAAGTGGATCCTTGTTTAAGTGCTGGTATAAGTATTGTTGTTCATCAGTGGCGAACTGGGAACGTGCGATTGAGTGAGAGTTGGTATTGATGACTAAACGATACGCACACGCCTTCGATAAATGCATACAACTATGCTGAACTTTTCCAGCCACAACATAAACACCGTGCGAATGCCCAGAACGTGTGCCAAGGAACGAATGCAATCAGACATGCCATATCAGACTGCACTTTCACTCGTTACGCTCTATGACCCGACCCATCCAGCTCCATCATCGACAGACATTCCAATTCCGTTCTGACGATTCTCTCAAATTCGGCTTGATCGATTCCTACTGACCTCGCCAGTCTGTACAAGCTCTTGATGTCCGTGCTGATGTGTTGCTTGACGCCAATCTCAGCCTGCGAGTTTCCATTAGCCTTGTGCTCCAATCGCTCAATCGATGACGTTGATCTGCGACTGGAGGGGCGTGGTGAATGTAGTGCTTCATCATCTTCCGTTGTGTATGAATGCCCGTTTCCGTCTGTTACCACCTGTCCAAAGGTTCTGTGATCATCACCATCACCAAGGCCTGTAACTTGTGTAGGTGTGACGACTTGATCTTCATTGCCTTCAGAACGAGAAGTTTCTATTGTGAGGCTTTGACCGTTTAAAGTCGATTCGCCTGGGGCGAGTTGGCCTGCTTCGTCGGGATCGTGCCCATCCATTGCTGGTTGCACTTCATTCGCGTAGCGTGCGAAGTATTCCATTTCACTGCTTGTACCTCTAGGTTCGGTTTGTACAGCTCCGGACATGGATTGAGGGGCGGGCGACCGTTTAGCGTCTGGTGTTGCGCCATTCGATGCATCGTATCGCCCCCAGTAATCATCGTCATCGTCATCGTCTGCCTCTTCCTTCTCTTGTGATGAGCTCCCATTGCCGTTGGAGGCGTTTGTAGCGCCCAGATGCTGTGACATTCCTGCTGCTGCGTCCGCTTCTTCTATGCTGTCAAACCACTCTGTGCCGTCTTCAAGGTCCTCGAGACTTCGCAATTCTGAGAGTCTCCAGCCAGCTTCTTCACCTCCTTCTTGTCCATCTCCCACACAGAATAGATAGGTTGCAACAAAGCCATACTCCGTCACCTCCAGCCGTGTCTCAAGTGTTTCCGAGTCCCTTCTTCTGTATTTGATGTTCTCAATGTCCTCAAATTCGAAATCGCCGGATATTGGATGAGGGTCAACGGGAAATTTCTTCACCACTTCTGGCAGTTTTGCAGCTTTCTTTTCAGTCCAATTCAGGAGAAGTAGCCAAGAAGGAGAGTCCGGGGAGTCTGAGTTGATGTAAGAGACCCGTTGGCGAAGGAGAGGGGCCAGCAAAGGCAGGAGAGCTGGCGGAGGTCTTCTCGAGGCGAAGGATGTCGGCAGACAGGACAGTAGTGGAGGCAACAAATCTCTTGGGTTGGGGTTCGTTGTGTAGTGCATGCTGACGTAGCTGATTGGAAGAGTGAGAATGAGTGGAAGCTTGGGTAGCAGTGGGGGTAGTGATGCCGAAGTCAAGGCTTCAGGTGGCAATGTTCAATGTAAGTGGGGGAATAGTTCTGTTGAACACTGGGGGGTTGTTTGCTATGAAGCAGGGAGTTGTTGTGTCCAGCAGGGAGTTGTTGTGTCCAGCAGGGAGTTGTTGTGTCCAGCAGGGAGGTGTTGTGTCCAGCAGGGAGTTGTTGTGTCCAGCAGGGAGTTGTTGTGTCCAGCAGGTCGTCGTTACACACAATACACAAGAAACTTGCCATTGCGGGCCGGCCAGAAGGAGGGAGCTGCGAGTGTTCGGCAGATGATTCTCCCGTCCGTTGCGGTAGGAGTAGTGGGTGGGTGGGTAGTGCAGTGCAGTGCAGAGGCAGACTCTTCTGACTGATCGTCTGGTTGATCTTCTGATTGATCTTCTGATAGACCGAGTTGGACAGTGTTCTCTTGGTGCACACCGGCATCGATAAGTGAAATGCGATACAACAAGTCCCTGACTAGGTAGGTAGCTGGAAGACAGGGCCCGTTCGACAGCCAATTGAGGCCGCTCCTTGGTGTGCATTTGATACCTAATCGATACCGGAGGGGAGAACTGGAGACCTTCATAGGACCGCTTCTTCCCAGACTTTCTTTTCTTTTCTTTCCACTCTCCCTCTCCCTACTATCTATAAACAACGGCACCGTCCTCGACCAGACCACCGGAACCCACATGATCAACCTCGGCAGACCTTCGAGAAGCTTTCTAGAAGCAGCGCCATGATAGACCTGTGCCGTGCCGTCGCTAAACGAGGTCCATCCTCCCATAATACGGCTACAGAGCTGAGCTTATATGGCTTCCCGCCTGCACCATGATAAGATCAATGGCTCTCGCTCGCATTCATTGGTGGACGGCGCTCCAAACTGGATCACTCAGCCCATGGAGAGGCGCAGCGAGCTCTGAATCTGAATCATCTGGGGTGGCTGGCTACATCGTGCATACTCCAAGGGAGAGATGCATTTGGACGACAGCACAGCCTCTGTAGGAAAGAAAGGCATCAACATGTCAACGTGTTTCTGCCTCGTATCTGTCCTCCTGAAATTCGACTGACACCACCACCACTGCTTCGCTGACCGTTGTTGTCCTTCTCCTCCTATGTGGCTTGCATCGCATCCTGTCGCATCTCGAAGACGTTGACCGTTGAACCCAGCTTCTGTCCGGGACCCTCGACCTGCTCCGCCATAGCAACCAAATCCCCCACAACATCGTGTTGCTCAAGCTTTGTTTGCCGTCTTCTGAACCCGCCTGCATCCATTCCTTCTCAGGCGCTTGATCAGGGGTTCACGAGTAGGCTTAGACGCCCGACCCAATCGCCGGCGGTAACACGAGGGATTGGCAAACGATCAACGTCCTACTGTTGTTCCTCGCCATAATCTTTCCATCTCTTCCTTCTACCAGACTTTTCTCTTTTCGCTGCGACACTACCCGTCAAAAATAAATCCAACAAGGAAATCCAACAAGGATTGTGGCAGGGAGCAATCAATCCAAACACCTCCGCTCGTATTATTATACAGCATCCACTTATACAATATCTTCTACAAAGCTTTGCTCGGTCTTCCAGGAGCCATACCGCCCTGACTCGAACGACAGTCGTCCTCCGATGCTTACAATATGTCTACTGTAGACACCAGTCCAATGCGCCAGGCTGCATTGCCTCAGCGCCATCGAGACGACGCCTCGCACGCCTTTGTTCCCACGACAAGCGGCCCAGGTATGGCTGATGCAAGTTTTTCGAATTTCTTCGACCTGAACCCAAACGACATGAATCAATTCAATGGATCCTCCCCGTTTCAGAATCTGTCCCCATATCAGCAGGATTATTTCATCCAAAATACTCTCAATCATCCTTCCAACCTTGTTCCATTGAATGGTACTCAATCACCACCCACTGGCAATGGCCAGTTCAGTCCCAGCAATGTCATGTCCGAAGGCAGCATGAACGGCATGAGCGCTTACAGCACACCGGGCGCGGAGGAGTCTTATGTAGATTTAGAATTCTCGCGCAGTCCAATTATGACGAATAGCTCTCGCTTGAACACCAACAATTTCGAGACATCGCCAATCCCAAACAGTCAACATCTGGGCTTCCAGAATCAGAGCTCGAGTATGACTTACTCCAATATTTCTTCCCTAGCGCCACACCATGCATCTCCAATGTCCAGTCATAGATCCAGTCCTGCGCCGCAACAGATCATGGGATACGCGCAAGCAAACAACTCGACGTTCTACGGCTCGCACCAGACTACCACACTTGCTCTCCAATCTTTCCCTCAGCTATCGGATCATGTTGTACCTCGGTCTGCTCCGGAATATCCATCCAGCTTCAGTGCTGTACAGTCTAGTACAAACACAAACCCACAGCTTGTGATCACTGCGGAAGACTGTCAAGATGTTTGTGGAGGTTCTCGTCATTGCTTGAGCAATCGGAATCAGGGAGGCAAAAGATTGAACACGCATCTTTCTCCATATACTGACCATGATTGCTCCGATGAAGAGCTCGAGGAGGAGCCGCAACCAAGGTCGACTGTCGCAGTCGAACGCAGCAGCGATGGATCTTGGCTCCAACAAACCGGGAGCGGACAGGCAGGTGTTAAGCCCGAAGATCGCGAGGAAATGAACATCCAAGATCTTCCAACGCTTGACGAAATTGAAGAGGATCGTCAACTCCTTGAGAAGAACGCTGAGGTCGCTGAATGGCTTAGCCACAGCAATATTGAGAGCGATGCAAGACGATCACGGAAGAGGAAGGCGGACGGTAGACGCAGAGCGAAAAGTACCAATGATACTCCATTCGGAATAGCCTCTGCTGCTGGTCTGGGCGTTTATTCTCCTGTGCCTGGCCCTGGACTCACTGTACAGGAGCCAAGCGATGCTGACGAGGATGAAGCGTCCGGAAGTGAAAGCGATGCGGATTTGGCAGCCAATGCTCGGTCAGGGGATGTTGATGATGGCTACCTACCATCGCTCAATGAAATCGAGACAGAGCCCACCTGGCTAGAACCTGAACAAAGTTCCTCCAGTGAAGAACCGACCAAGTGTCAAGGCATTACTTCAAATTTGGCCATCGCTCGGTTCCACCAACGAGCAAAAGAAATCGACAACGCTTCTCTTGCCGCTACCCTAGGCTCACGGCGACGAAACTCCGAATCTGATATAGATAGTTCTGTAAATGCTGTTGGTATCTCCAAATTACTTCTCAGCCCAACCCAAACAAAACCAGGATCTAAAGGAGTGCGTCGAAAAGGGAGTTTTCTGAACAATATTCTCCCGAGTCGCAACAACAGCAATAAACTAAAGAGAAAGACTTCTCAAACTGCGGATGCTGCCAATCCGGCGCAGGTTTCCAAAGAGGCACCCTCACCGTCACCTCTGACCCCACCTCGACGAATGGGCAGCTTCGGTCGTCCAAAAAGCCCCAGAATCGACACAAACCTTGCCTCCAACAACAATGAAGCTCGATCCCCGGGCGCGGTGGTTACTGCCGCCTCGAGCATTCTGCAACACGGTAGACAGATTTGGCGCAGTCGCAGCAGGTCCGATCTTAATCCAAAAACTCCAAAGTCGTTGGGCCTAGCTGCTCTTATGACGCAACATGGTGGACCGCCAGTGCCAACTTTGGCGTCGCCGATGACTCTACCGCACGAGGATGACCACGCGTCTGGAGGACGGGAAGGTGATGAAGACAGCGGTGATGACGAGGCCACTGGATTAGACGGTGTCACCATGGACCTGGCGGTGCGAACCGATGTTCCCATTGTACCAACCAAGGACGGGTTCAAATATCACGCCAGTCAACTCAATCCACGCCTCGAAAGCTTCCTGCTTGAAAGAGTCACGCAGGAGCAGATGAGGCGATATGAGCGTCTTGTGAAGATCAAAGAGGAACATGCACAGGCCGTGGCGAGACGATGCTGCAGCTCCAAAACATTTTGCTTCGCATCTGGAGGACAAGCCAAGGAACTACCTCCTCGACCTGGCAACAAGGATCCAAATACCCCACTAGTCGGCTTCCAGATTCTTGGGCCTGGAGTGACTGAAGAAAGTCTCGATAACTCAGGCGAAAGTCAGACCGTGGCTGCGCAATTTCCTTCTGGCGTTCCTGCTCCGCCTGTTCAACGTCTTCCAGCGGAGTTTGAGTGTCATCTATGCTTCAAAGCCAAAAAGTTCTACAAGCCATCTGACTGGACTAAACATGTTCACGAAGATGTTCAGCCCTTCACCTGCACTTTCATCAATTGCAATGAGCCGAAGTCTTTCAAACGGAAGGCTGACTGGGTCAGACATGAGAACGAGCGACATCGCCAACTCGAATATTGGACGTGCAACCTTGGCGACTGTACCCACACATGTTTTCGTAAGGATAACTTTGTTCAACATCTTGTGCGTGAACACAAGGTTCCAGAGCCTAGACTTCGAACTGGCCGAAACAACAACCGGCCATCACCCAGCACGCCCGTAAACCCGATGTCAGGCTGGCAGAACGGCTTAGGCGTACCACACATGGGTGAGGATGACATATGGGCACTTGTGGAAAGATGTCACCACGAATCCACAAAGCAGCCTCAAGACGAGCCATGTAAATTCTGCGGCAATGTCTGCACGACATGGAAGAAGCTTACGGTACATCTCGCAAAGCACATGGAACAAATCAGCATGCCTTTGCTCGGCCTTGTCGACCTGAAACGTGTGTCAGCGGCGTCAGATCACAACGTTGTCCAGCAACAATATCAGCAGCATAACGGCCATCCAACAAAAGCTTTCAGCCAGCTGCCAACGCTTCTATTCGACGAGCCCGACAACATGGCGATCCACATGAGTTCCAATGACATGACAGCGAACAACATGCATTCTTATCCCCCATTTCAACATATGCAGCATCTAGGTTTCTCATCAAACTCTCCCAATTTGGGAAACTCGCCATACCCTCCTCAAACAGCCCCAGTACGGTCGCGAGCATCGTCATTCGGGGCGGCTTCGGACTACTCAGCTTCTCGTCAAGGCACAACATATCCGCCAACCAACTTCACCACACAAGGTATGCAGTCTTCGAATCCAGCTTACCATGGACCGCAAGTTTTCTTTCAGTCAGGGAGCAATTATGTGACGGAGTCAGTGAGCAATGCATATCTCACGCCCACTTCGGGCACCCCCGTAAGCATGGGATACTCGCCCGATTGCAGCGTAACGGATCTGCAGCAGACGTATCAGCAGTATTGATGAAAGGTTATGACGGCGCTACTGGGGCCACAAAGAGGTTACGAATTTGGATATAGATTTCCCGGCATTTTCAATTTGACCACGCACGTTACGATACCATGTTGCTGCATTTCACGTAGATTTCCTATGGTCAGTCAGATTTACTTGTACCATAGCTCAGCAAAGCGAAACTGCATACCGTGCTTGATGACTACCGGGAATTGTGTATTCGAATCGAACAAGGGTGACATTGATCTATCTATAGGAATAGTCTCACCTCGGTAGATTACGGCCTAGCTCGGACCTTAGCGTCGGGACGCCTCGGTGCGCACTCATTAGCGGGCTCAGTGCAAGCGCCCACCTTCGTTCCGAGTCGCCCGAGCATCCACGGCGGCCTCTCGATCTTCGTATTTTCTGTGTCTCCCCCCTCCCTCGCTTGCCGGAAATCATGTCATGGCCGTTCTTGGTCGTTCGTTTGCCCGACGCCACGAGCCTGTAGGGCCGTTTGTACGAGGCGGGCGGTGCGATTAGGGATTTGCTGCTAGTTAGCTAAGCCTCCCCTCTCCTTCCTTTCTGCCTAGCTTGCCAGCGAAGACCGTCTGTAAGATACCTCCTCGATCGAAGCCTAACCCTCATCACTTGCTCAGCCAGCCCATCTCCTTTGGCATCCTACTTTTCGAAAATCGATTCGAGTACGTCCTTTGTTCTTTTTGAATCACATCCATCGGCCTGTCGTTGTCGCTGTCGCTGTCGCTGTCGCTTCACCTTTTGTCGACAGATAATGTCAACATCTACCCTATATCCTTTCGATGGAGACTTGGATCTTGTACGTTTTGTTCTTTTATATCGTCAGAGGCTCCTGCTAAGTGTGCCTTGAAGTCCATCTTTCCGTACACCTACAGACCGGAAGAGTCACCCGTATATCATGACCATCTCGGTTCTCAACCACTCCGTTCCACCAAGTCGAATAATGCTGTCCTGTCCTTCCGCGACCAGACACGACAGGACACTTCCATGTTAAGCTCGCCTTCTGACTTTGCTCTCCCTGATTCTTTCATTGGCGTTGGTGTGGGTCGTTTTGTGCAGGCCAATTCTTTCCTTCAATATCCAGGTCGAAAGGTTGCCTCGTCAGCATTCCAAGGACCGGAGCCAGTTTCACTGAGCAAATACTTAACCGAAGGCGATTCACCCTGGACTGGCTTTCAAACACCGAGGGGCGGCCATATTCCTCTCACAATCCAGGAGTCCAATCTGAACTTCTCATCTTATAGAAGTCAGCCCCAATCAGAGATAGGGAGCTTTACCACGACCCTGTGTGCTTCAGATTCGGGGTACGGCTCCCAGCCGGGAGCACCTCAGTCTGTGACGAGTGGAGAGTACTCCAGTCAGTCACCTGAAGACTCACTCTATTCCGACTTTGACAATTTTGCCCTTGCTTCTCCAATGCCTGAATTGGCTGCTTCACCTCCAGAGGCCGAGGACCTGGAAACTACCAAGTCAACGCAGCGGAGTCGAGGAGGAGGCAAAAGAAAGTGTGATAAATGTAATGAGATTCTAAAATGCCCGTCGGATTATAGGTGGGTGATGCAGAATTGGTTCAAAACAATTTGCAAGGCTGAAATTGGATGACAGGAAACACATGCTGAAACACGATAAGCCAAATAAATGTGATGTACCAGGCTGTTCTCGCCTTGATGGCTTCAGCACGATCAACGATCTTCTGAGGCACAAGAAAAGCAAGCATGGAATTGGACTAGATACAATCACGACCAGTTTCAAGTGCGCATCGTCAAGTTGTAAGAACCAGGCGAAGATATGGCCGCGGCGGGACAACTTCAAACAGCATATCCTTCGCATGCATAAGGATGAAGATGTCAACGCACTCATCTCAAGGTATGTGATATGCTATCGGCACTGACTCCCTATGCTGACGGAAAGGAAAGGTCGGAAATTAAGAGCGGAACCTCATCCGACGGAGCAAGTATGGACGCAGACTTGGCCGGCATATCTAGACCATATGCCGAACCTCAGCCGTCTACCGTATGCCCAGAAGAGCTAGACTTGGACAATTCAGAGACGTTCGAGACGGGTGATGATCCGTGGCTCCCTCTAAACCTATCAGGTGGTCATCTGGCTCACCGCTTCAGCGCTCTTCCAGCACGACATCGCCACAATTCTGAAAACTTCGTCGACTACTCTGGCTTTGACAATGGTCGTGGGAATGATGCTTCGATGGAACCTCTGGATACTCTCGCAGCCGTCTCTGAGTTCCATCCCACCATTGATGCAAACAGAACGGTGTCGTCACGGGGTTATGGTCATACTTCAAACACTACATCCCATCTTACGTCTGTAAATGGGCAAATGGTTTCCAATAGTATGGATGCGCAACAGGAAGGCTCCAAAGATCCAGTGTTTCGAGCAATGCTAGCAAGATTCGATTTCGACAATGCAAGCAACGAAAAACGGAGGAAAATTTTACAACTTTTAAATTCCGATGGGCTGTCAGGCGGGATAGAAGATGATGAAGAAACCTCTGAGTCTTCAAACGGATCTCAAGAGAGCCAGAATCCTTACCCATGCCTTAAATCTGGTTGTCATAAGTCGTTTGTCAAGAAGACGGCTCTGACGTAAGTTGTGCACTTCTTACAAGTCAAGTCTTCCAACTAATCTTTGCCCTGCAGTAAGCACATGAAGCGACACACCAAGCCTTGGGCATGTACTCACTTTGGTTGTAACAAAACTTTCGGATCCAAGGTAATTACTTCCATCTCCTCACTAGTCACAACAAGATAATCTAACATCAATACAAACAGGATGACTGGAAACGCCACGAACGAAACCAAGTCCCATCAGCAGAAGTATGGATATGCCAACTCCCCGACCTCGATCCCACCTCATCAACCCCCTGCCACATCCGCGAATACGACCGCGCAGAATTCCAAGAACACCTCCGTGAAGACCACGGTCTGACATCCCGCCACGACATCGACGACATGACTTTAGAATCGAAAATAGGCTACTCGCATCAATGGTCAAACGCTTACTACCAAGTCAACTTCTGGTGCGGCTTCTGCAAAAAAATCATCCAGGCCTCGCATGATCCGCATAAACCCGTTCTACCTGGTAAAGGGGCGGATGACAATGATGCCTCTAATCACCGCTGGGATCACATAGGTGCTCATTTCGACAAGGGAAAATTGAAAATGGATCAGTGGACGTATTGGGAATGTCCTGAGAAAATCGGGAATTTGACGGATGTAAAATTTATTCGGGATGCCTATGATGGGAAAGTGAATCCGAGGAAGGAGGAAAGGAAGAGAGAGAAACAGACGGAGGAGTGGAGGAAGACGCAAGGCGATGCAGAGTTGGATGTTGGAAGGAAGAGGAAGGCTGGGGAGGATCTTCTGATTTCGCAAAGGAATAGTAAAAAGAAGAAGTCTGTGACTGTGGAACCCATTTATTGGAATTGTGTAAGTTTGCTACTACGTCATTCCTCCTAGGACTTCCTTCTCCTACTAACGACATTATCAGTGCGAATGTGGCAATGGCCCCATCTCCATTCAAAACCACGCCTCCTGCCCCGAGAAATGCGGACACCAACGCTGCGACAGCTGCGAAGGTAATTATGCCCGTGATGGAGGCGAAGAGGCCGCTATTCTAAGGGGTCCCTATGATTCCTGGGGAGCGGATGGGAGGACGAGTCCTACTGGAAGCGAGGGCACAATTGTGGGCAGTGAGTATGGGGGCATGGGGATGGATATAACCCTCATGGCAGGGATGAGCGTGAGGGTTTGAAATGTATTTAGTAGGTGAAAAGAAAAGGCATCATCAGTCTTCCATTTCCTCCTCCTTCTTCTTCTTTTAACCGGGCTGATGTGTATTTATCTATCTATCCCATATCTCTCTCTTCCCTTCCCTTCGCTTGTTTCATTGTATTTACCTCTTTATCCCTTTTCTTAAATACCTCCTTCTATCCATTTCTTTCTCAATGTTGGTTTTCTCTCTGGAAATTCGTACGTACCCCGGTTTCTTGTATACCTAAAGCGCATTATAGCTATCTCCCAAGGTTTCTAAAGGTTCCATCATATCAGCGCTAATACCGTTCTATAGAAATGAATGGATCGAGTTGTGTGGAAATACCTTAACCCTACTATTATACTATATTTTCGCTCTCAGGTAATAGAAGTCGGGGGGGTTTTTTTTTGGGGGGGGGAGACATTCTAATTGTAATTTTATAGGATTCCTAAACGTAAATAAGTAGATAGATTGGATTTGTTTTTAGATTTTTAAAGGGGGGTTGGTTTAGGTTGATCGTATACTCCCCTCCCTAGAACCTTTAAGCTTTTCTTTAGAGTTTTTTTCAATCGGGTGTATTCGAAAGGGATGGGAGAATTGAAGGGCGTAGTATATATATACAATTCACTATCACTATTATTAAAATTCTAACAACAACTCCTTCCATACCAACCAGCGCGTTAAAGTAAATAAATAAATAAGTAAATTCTTCTACATCTTATTGTAATGGAATCGCGGATCCAGATTCGTTTTACCACTTGGGCGCGGATATAGCTATATATTTTGGGGTCGTGTTGTATGGTTTTGGTTGGGGAGTTGGATCTACCTTACTTATCTTTGGAAGGGTTTTTGGGGAGGGTTGGGGGGGTTGGGAGGGCTGGGACGGAGGGAAGGGGAGGGAGGGGAGGGGGGTTAGGTATATTTATCCTTTTTCTTGGCGAATAGAAATGTACTGGGGGAGTTTATTTCTTCACCTTGAATTCGCTTGAAGTTAAAAGGTTGGGTGGCTCCTTGATGCGCTTCTTTTTTTGGGTGGTGGGTTGGTTTGGGTTGGGTTGGGTTGGTTGGGGGCTGGGTTTGTTATGTGGGTGGGATTGATACTAGAAGCGGGAAAGGTGTTTTTTTGGCTTTTTTTGTTGGAGGGAGGGGGACTTTGGCTGGCTTGTTTGCTTGTTGGTTGTTCGATTTGGGAGCCTTCGTTGTTAATGAAGTTCAACGAAATGGGAAAGGGATATGTTGCACCCTCATATGTTGGAAACCTATATCCTACGTCTTTGCTCAAGGGAAGTAGGTAGCTTCACAATGTAAAGACTCAGAGTCTCTTCAGATGAGTGCTGATCCATTCCGGATTCTTTGATACCTAGTTCTGCACTCCTGCGTTAGTCTTCATTCCTTCAAGCAAGTTTGAAGCAAGGCTCGGCAGAAGGCTGTAGACACGTGATCTTACACTGGTAAGTCCCATTTCAGCGACCGGAAGCTCAGGATCGTCGGTAGCTTGCTCAAGTATCCCGCAACTGCAAAGATTATCATGATGCCGACTTGGATGGATTGGCAGACGTGCTGATATTGTGATACTATCCCATACTGATTCTTGGCAACCTTGGAAATCACTGCATGCGGCGCTATACTGGCTCTCGCGTGCATCGGCGGCATGTGTGCCACGAGCATTGCACGACAGACGACAGGAAAGCGCGAATGTTTGGATGGTGGCTGCCATGTCCACGTCGAATGCGGATGCCATGTCCACGTCGAATGCTGATACCACACTCTCTATTGGAAGTCGGCGGGCGATTCGTGGTTATGAATCTGGAATCGCCACCCTTTTCCCTGCCTCCCCGGTCGCCCCAGGGGTCGAGCGCGTTCTCCCTGGCGATCCTCCCACTGCCTCCAGTCCCTCCTGAGACTCAGATCCTCCCTCCTCCCTCCTGAGACTCCAGGTTGAGACCTGATGCTTGCCAGAACCAAACGGCCGTGACCCGGGACACGGAACGGCATTCCTCCTCTCCAGACGCTCTGTCTCCCATTGCTGAGGCTCCCATTGTCCTTCGCTAGCCAGTCTTTCCTTAATATACACAAGGCCTCCAACGACTACGCTTCCCTGCCTCGTCTCGCACACTACAGACGCCAGCTATTACTTCCAATCCCTATACCACACGTCACATCGCTGACAGCTCAACAACACCTGCGTACTCTCTTTCCAGTATCGACATTTCTGCCTAGACGAGTTTACAAAAGCCACGCTGGTTGTCCCATACTCGACCCTCGTTCATATTCGAAAAGAAATTAATGCTCCAGCAATCATGACCGGATCTGACTTGCCTCTGTTTGCGTCTGCAGAGGCAATTGCCCAGCCGGAGGAATTCAGGAAAACACCAGAGATAAGGCCTCAGCCAGACGAGTCCACCTCGGCTGTTTCGACCCCCCGTCGACATGTCGATAGCAGACCAGTACACACCGACTCCTTGGTGTCGATACCACTGACGGAGCCCGATAGAACTCGACCTTCTACCCTCAACGACAGCGACAGCATTGCACACGGTTTGGATGTTGAGTCTCCAATGGAGGATACGGATCTGAGGAGACGAAGTTCTATCGAAATGTTCGATTCTTACAGCCGAAGATCCAGAGCCCTAAGCACGCAGGCTCCACCCTTGAATCTTGCCGAGGAGATTGACTCGGACAAAGCATACTCTGTAGTCAGCCCGGCCAGATCCTCGTTGTCAGAGTTCAGGAGTCGGGGAGAAAGTGTCAGTTCTGAAGGCAGCGCTCAGGTCGATTGGGAGCAATTGGACAAGACAGAAGCACAGGACGCTGACGCAGATGACGACGAGGTATGTCTACATATTCATCATGGCGTGCCCATACTAACTGATAAAAGCAAACGGCTCTCCTGTTAGCACGGCTAGAACAAGAAAATAATGCTCTTGCATACGATCCCAAATCGAATATTAATCGAGTACGGAGCGAATCTCGGCCTCCATCCCTACACCAGATAAAGCGGCTCGTCCAAGAGCAAGGGGCTCGTTCGGTTCGCTTTTCGCTTCTGCCGGCCGCGGCTCCTATGACTGAGCTGGACTTCTGGGCAGCCTTGGTTCGCGACTATTTACAAACTGCACATCGGTTACCCACCGTCACGTCAAACAAGATAAGAGGAGGAATTCCAGCCCCACTGCGTGGCGTGGTTTGGGTCAGCATGGCTGGTGCAAGAGATGCAGAGTTGGAGGACCAATTTGACAAACTGAGTGGCGAATCAAGCCCGTACGAGAACATGATCAACAAGGACATTGGGCGAAGTTTTCCAGGCGTGGACATGTTCAAGGATTCGACTGGGGAAGGACAAAAAATGCTCGCAACAGTGCTCAAGTGTTTCAGTCTGTACGACGACAAGATTGGGTATTGCCAAGGACTCGGATTTTTGGTTGGTCCATTACTCATGAATATGGGCGATAAGGCTGCGTTCTGCGTGCTTGTCCGGTATGTAACCCCTCTTGGCATGGAAATGTACTTTGCTAACATTTTCTAGCCTAATGGAAGACTACGACCTACGATCATGCTTCCTACCTGATCTTTCTGGACTCCATCTACGCATTTTCCAGTTTCAAAAGCTCTTGCAACAACACGTTCCAGCCGTCTCAGCGCATCTCGAAGCCCTTGGAGTGGAAGGCACATATCTGTCACAATGGTTCCTGTCATTTTTTGCAGTCACTTGTCCTCTACCATTATTATTCCGGATCTACGATGTCATATTTGCTGAAGGTGCTTCCGAAACTCTCATGCGCGTAGCTTTAGCTGTCATGAAACGGAACGAGAAAAAATTGTTAGGATTTACAGAACTCGAAGAAGCGATGCAGTTGCTACTTTCGAGACAACTTTGGGATCCATATGGACTGAGCGCTACCTCTGCCGATGAATTGGTTGGTGATTTTGTCAGCTTTACTAGTGTTGTCACCAGGGAGAGCTTGAACGCACTGGAGGCCGAGTATCAGAAGGAACAGGCTGCGCAGTCGAAACCAGGTTCTGGTGTCCAGGCCGGGGCCGCTAGATTCTTGGGACGGCTTTGGACTTCATCCGCCAACGCGCAGCCAAAAGCAAACACATTGAGCGTTTCAGCACCACCACGACCTACGAGCTCATTACTCCGGACACCGTCGAAGCAAAGCCTCGCCACACTCGCTTCAATTGAAGGTAGCTCTGACGGTTCGATGAGCACCACCAGCACGGCTCTCACAGAAATGTCTCGGGAGTCGTCAGCAGACTTCGCTTCGTTCAAGTCCATGAAATCGCCCGACTCCATGGCCAGCTCAATGCGGATGACCATATCCTCGAGGCAAGACAAGGACTTGCATGGGCAGATTGAGGATCTCCTCACAGCGTTGAGTGAAATGCAACGTGACCACTCGCTTTTAGTCGCACAGCTGCAGACGGAGCGAGAGGAGCGTGCTGAGGATCATAAATTTGTCGGTCCATTGGTCCACCAGCTCAAGCAGAGTCTTGCAGCAGTGGTTGAGAAGGAGCCTGTAAAACGAGCGAGATCTTTAACAAATGCCACGCCACCCGAGCCTACCCTTGATCAGCTTCACTCGAACATTGCAGACCTAGTTGGTCGACTGGACACCAGAATGTCTTCGACGAACAACAAGCGTATATCCGGTCATGAAACAAAGGCTCAACTTCGGTTGAACCTTGCGAAGGTCAGGGATCAACTTCATGAAGAAACATCGCGGTCTCAAATTCTGTCACGGCAGTTAGCCGAGAAGGACCAGGAAGTATCTACCTCGGCGGAGGAACTTTCCAAAGCGCGACGACGCATCCAAGAGGGACACATTGAGAAACAGCGTCTTGAAAAAATGGTCAATGACTTACGGCTAGCACAACGAGTGAATCGATCCCGCTCAGGATCGCAAGGCTCATCAATGGACCCACCACCACCGGTGAGCCGCTCAGACACCGGGAACTCTGAAAGCCCAGCAAACCACTCGGGCGGGCTCCGCGAATTCCGTCTTTTATCCAAAGGTGCGGAAGGAAGGACTCAGCCCACTTTCTCCAAACGGACATCGAGTCTCTCGACCAAAGCTATACTCTCGACAGATAATCATCAACCTCCTTCAGAAGATGCACTGCTCCTCGAACTCGTGAATTCGAAAACGGCGGAAGCGGTTGCGAAACAGGAACTCGAAGAACTGAAAGCGAAATTTGAGGCTATGAGGAAAATGTTCAATCTCAGCCCGAGTAGTCCTGGTGTTGACTATTCGGCTGGTCTCAGGAAACTCGATTCAAGGGGGAGTGAGCATACCGCTGTCCCTACTGTTCGGACGCCTGATGGACAGAGAGGCAGTCCGCCTGCCACTGCTGCTGCGCCGGGTGGTGGTCTAGGTGGGTTCTTTGGGTGGGGGAAGAGGAGTGTAACCGGTCCTGCAGTCACTGTGCAGAGTAGGTGACGTGATTACGCCTGAGCGGCAAGGAGGGTGGACAGACTTATTGATAATGGTTTCTCTACGGGATTTCTTCGTTCATTCTTTTTATTCATTGCGCTGCTAGCGTGCGAGCGTGCGAGCGTGCGTGTGATGGATGGGTAGCCAAAAACAAAATTGGTTTTGGTTTTGTTTTGTTTGCTGTTTTGATATTTCTTGTTCGTCTTTGTGTGTGGTTCTTGTTTGTAACCAAGATGATGTATACCTTGGACTGTATTTATTTTTATTTATTTTATATTTTTTTAAGATATTTATTGAGCTTTTCTTTTGTCGAAAGGGATATTTTAATTTGAATTGGGAATTGTGAATTGTGAATTGCTATGTTTTGAAATTTTGTGGTTGGTGCGATTGGGTAGGTTAGGGAGGTTAGGTAGGTTAGGGAGGTTAGGTAGGTTAGGGAGGTAAGGTAAGTAAGGTAGATACGAGAGGGTAGGAAATAGTTTTGGGTGATTTAGGGTATAGGTAATAGATAATAGAGAAACGGTGAAACCTAGAAGAGAGAAGAGAGAAGAGAGAAGAAATAGGTTAGGTAAAGATAGAAGAGAGTATTTAGAGGAATACTTACTTTATAGATTAGGATTTTTAAAAATCGTAGATTAAAGTAGATTTAGACTCGGAGATTAGGTAGATTAGTCTTTTAGTAAAGGGGAGAAGAGAAGAGGTTTTAGTAGAGTTGGTATAGATATTATAGGATTTTATGGAGATTGGTTCTAGGGGAGATGGGTTTTAGAGTGAGATAGATTTGGAATGGTTGGTTTTAAGAGAGATTGGTAGACTTTTTTTTAGGATTCTTGAGGCTTTAGCTTTATAGACGATATCTTTTTTTCTTCGGGGAGTTTAGAAGCGTGGTTGTAGTTTCTTTAGATTGCTTAATAGTAGATACTATTATAGTTAGAAGAGACACTATTTTATTTATTTATTTGATGAATTCCTTTTATAATTCCTGGGATAGAATCGAATCGTCCTTGAATATAGATACTTCCTAGATCATTTGGAAGATTACTGCCTCAAACCTTTCTGTTTTCCTATTTCAACCTGTTGGTCTTGAGATCATCGCTGCTCTGACCAGCCAATTTTCTCACAAATCCAATTGAACAGCCCATTGCTTGGAAGACTTTGAAGGGTAAGGATTCTGCGTATCGCCCAAATCCCAGTATCCATCGGACTTCGGCTGCCACGCAGATCCATCCCAAATCTGCAATTTGAGTACGCCATCGTTGGCGACACCAAAGACGTAGAGAAAGTCTACTTCAAAGTCAGTCAATGTTGAGAAAGCAGAGAAGCTATACTCACTCGTTCCCTTATTAATAACAAGAGCAGGCTGTCCCGCAAAATCACCCCCTTTATCATACCAATCCACCGCACTCGGAGACCAACTACCACCACCATAACTCTTAGAATGATATTTTCCATCTCCATCCTCCCCATCAAACAAACCCACAATATCAATCTTCTCAATATCCCAATGCACAACACTCGGCGCAGTCTTGAATTTCCCACCCATCTTTTCCCAACCCTGATACGCAGCGCCATCCCAAAAGAGATGATTCAATTCTCCAGTTTGATCAGCAGCCCAGATATCGAATCTGCCCGGGCCCCAACTTGAGACGGTTATATCGCCTAGGAATGGGCCGCCACCGAGATCTTCCCATTCCTTTCCTGTGGGAACCCAGGAATCGCCATGCCAGTATTTATGCTTTACACTCCCCGTCTCAGCATCAATGCCGAAGATATCGAGACGGTTGGGGCCCCATGATACACTTGCTGGTGCTGACGAAAAGTTACCGCCGAGATCGAGCCATTCTGTTATGGAAGGGTACCACGACGCTCCCGTCCATGCTTTGTGGAGATATGTATTGGTGGAAGAGCGACCGACAATATCGAAACGATTGGGGGACCAAGAAGTGACAGAGAGACCAGAGGAGAAATTTCCCTCGAGACGTTCAGAGTATTTTCCTTCTGGTAACTGACAACGCTTCATCAGTCCTACAATGCAACACTCAAATCTGTTAAAAGTTGGAAAAAAAAACATACCCACTGCGAGCCATCCCAGAACTTATGATGCGCCGCTCTCTCCTTCCCGACATGAAAATAATCAAGTCTATTCTGGCCCCAAGATACAACACTGGGATAATAAAACGCTGTTCCTAGCATATCCTCGAACCCGGGGTTTGGGCGCCATCCTTGGGGTGAACCGAGATCGTATTTGTGCCAGATGGATTTGTCGGGGGCGATGCCGAAGATATCGATGCGGGGGGAACCCCAGGATGTGGCGGCGATGTGGGAGTTTGGGGTGGAGAGTGCTATGGTTATCTGTTGGGGAGGTTAGTATGGGTTGGTAGAGGGAGGGGTGGAAGGGACCTTTGTGGCGAGGAGGAGGAACGTTATTGCTGTTCTGGGTGAGGGAGACATTTTGTTTGAGGGGGTTGAGGGAAGGAGAGGGATTTCTGATTCTTTAGACTCTTATATACTTACTACGACACTATTCCAATTGTGCCATAGTCTGCCAACTGAGAGTCCTCGATGATTATCTCCCATGAGAGGAATAGCTCAGCTCTTCTATATCAGCCTCTTCCCTCATAATGAACTCGATCAAGGCAAGTTGCGGGGTCTTGTATTCTTAAGAGTAAAGAATTGCTCAATTAGCTTGGTACACATTTATGTGCAGTCGAAATGTCTTGGAAGAAACAAGTATTGTCCAATAATAAGGCTGTATGGTGACCGCTCAATTCAGCCTTCAACGACGGGACGCGTCGTCCCGATCCTAGATCACGATCCTGTACGTCCACAGTATCCACCAAGCTTGCTTGTTGGCCCCTTGTTGCGATTCGGGTATTCGAAAAGTGCAGTGATATCTAGAAACAGTAAGCACGGAGACACGAAGGTATGACGGAGACCAAGTAGCCTGATTCTCGAAGCCCACAAACCATCGAGAAAATAATATGTCGAGATTATTGGCCCAAGATTAATATGCGTATTATAGATCTGTGCTGCAGCTCTATGTTGTATCTTCGTCGGCTTGCAGCCTCATGCACTCAAAGTGCGGGGCTCGATTGTTGTTAGCCAATCAGGAGCGAGACATCAGCTGCACAGCTCTCGAAAATGGTCTTACCATGGCTGATATGTTGCGCAGTGTAACATGCGCGATGCAGTTTCGGGTTGCAAGAGAGTAAGATCGGGAATCGTCCAGAGTACAATTGTAACTAGAAGAGATACTGTGAGCTGGATGGACAAAATAATGATGTATTTAATCATTATATCAGGTTCGGGTTCTAATGCTTCCATTAACCTAATATCGAAAGCGAAAGTCGAGCTCAGTATCTTTCAATGATGTCTTTGATCTAACATCACGCTCGATGACAACAAGGAGTCTCGGCGCAAAGATCTCATGTATCTTCACGCCGAGACTCCCCTCTGATATTTTTAGCAAGTAGCTCGATATAGTGGAAAGAGAAGAAATCTTTCCCGTCTGCTACATTTCTTCAAGCTGTATAAGTAGTTCTTCCGTGCTCTTGTAAATGTCGTTGGAGACCGAAATGTTAGAGTGACGGTGAAAGAGGCTAGAGGGTAATAAGTTATTCGTAATCCCAAAAGCCCACGATTAACTTCAAGTCTAACTATTTGCGTCAAAGGTTAAACCTCAGAGCCCAAGTGCTCGTATGGTTTGACCTAGGTAGGATCAGGGGCACCAAAACTCGGTTGGAAAGTCTCTGAGGAAATTCGTAGGGTCGAGGAGATGAGGATAGATCTATTACTAATGGAATAGGAGGAACTGAAAGCTCGAATAATAACTCACATCTAATAGTGAGCCTTATGCCTCTCGTCCGAATGGAGATTTAGAGGTCTGGAGATGCGGGCCTCGCATAAGTCTGTATGGCTCTCAATGGTAGGTTAAGTGTTCGAACCACTTATTTCTTCCAATTTGAACTAAATCGATGTACACATGCTCCGTCGGCTAAAATATGTCCATCAGAAGACATCAAATAGTTCTTTGTCTGTCATAACGACCATGAGTGCTTGGCAGCCGGCAGTCACCATGACTTTGTGAAACTCAGTAAATATAGCTTCTGCCCTGTCTCTCCTGTTCTCTCTTTGTCAAATTTTGATGACTTGTTTGACTGATAATCGAATGCTTCTCTCCTCGAGTAATGCGTCAAGATATCTGAAGTCTTCACTGTTGGGATCTTGGACTCCTATCATACCTGAAAAGCCGCTATTATAGGTAGTGCCATAGCGTATGAGCATGCCAGCTTTTCCAGCAAGTTTGATAAGCCTCATCTGGTCCTCCGATGCCCCCGTCTGCCTTTGAAAGGCTGTCCAAAACCCTTCCCTCAAATCATCCACGTTATCAAGCCATTTCCACCCGCCAGAGCCCATGCTGCCGAGAACGTTATCGAGAGCGTAGAGAGTGAAGCCGAAGGGTTGAAGGCTCGCCTTAGACCAGTCGACAATCCCGGTGATTTTGTCGCTGCTGGTATCTACTAGAATGTTCATCTCGTTGAGGTCTCCACGTGTAGGAGTATTGGGTAGCGTCCGTCAAAGAGCATCGGTAGCGCATCTTGAATTTGCGTAACAACTTGCCGGAAGCGCTCTGGGAGTGTGTCGGCTAGGTATTTGAACCTGGCGTAGCATTCAGCCTCGATAACAGATTAATCGACCGATAGCAGAGCTCTTCGCTCGCCGCTCTGCCAGGATTGAGTAAAAAATCTGTCTTGAGTTAAATGGTTAATTGGCAGGAAGACAAGAGGCGAGCGTGATACTCACAGACTTTGTCAGGCTCTTTACCGTATTCAGTCGCTGGCTGCTCGTCAAAGAGGCTCGAGCAAGAATGAAATTCTCCCCAGGAAGTCTATCCATATCGTACATGACCAGCTGCAAGCCTTCCGGGTCGCCGATTTTTCCAAGCTCAGAACAGTGAGGCACGACATCTCCGTGAATATCTTTAACCAACGCCAGTATCGTCCCTTTGTGGTCATTCCGGTCAACAGAAGCATAATACCTAGGTTCAGGAATCTCACATATCTCCGGATAGTTTCTAAGCCTACGGTGTGGCGTTTCCGTCCTCCCTGCGGTCTATATAACTCGAGAGGGTCTCGTCCGAGATTTCTACTTCCCATCGCTCACAAATCTTATTCTCCACAAGCAACTTAGTTCCCTCATCCATTTGTGCCACTGTCTAACCCTCGACCTCCAGTCTGAAGAAAGAGAAGCTGTTTTCGCTGTTATGAGAAGCTACACAGGGGCATGGCTATGGTTGGAAAGCCTATGAACGATTTGCCTGGCCTTTGGCCCCTTCCAACGAAAGCTGATACGCTGAACCTCAATGCTTTGCATAGCTATGGTTCTCAGAATTGAATCAAGCACGATCACGCCGGCTCACGCTGCCTCAGGGCGAGCTCATGAGTGCTCAGCCACAGCTCGAGTTGCTTACTAACAGCTCGCGTACCGCCCCGGCGTAACTCACGTCTCAAAACAGCGATGGACACTGTGTAAGGGCATTTTATCCGAATGTCTCTCGCTATACTATGTACTTCGGAAAGATTAATACCCGTGGCCGCTAAACTACATTTGCTTTTTCTTCATCGCGACTTTTGACGCGAACATGATACGATTTCTACGACCTGTACTCCGTATAGTATCCACTCCCTCGGGTCCAAAGTCAAGGTAGAAATGATCGCCTTCTCCCTGATCTCCCATCCCAGCTGATGTGGTCGATATTCTTATCCATGCTGCCAACAACGGCACCGCAGAAGTGTTATCGCTCCATTAGGAAGAAAGAGTTCAAAGAAGCACCGTCGGTCCCGGTCTTGGAAAATCTCTCCATGTTCCGTTTCCTTCTCATCCTGCTCCAGTATCTTGCTCTAGCACCTTGCTCCAGCATCTTTCTATTCTAAGCTTTGACGAATCGACAAAGCGTCATCAGGCCTGGCCCACGGTACTATACGAGCAGTGTCACGAAATCCTTGGGACGATGGCCATGCCTACTATCTATTAGACGCAAAGATTAAATCATGTACTCAACTACGCCTTACATTGAGGACGCCTGGTCTTTGTCACCTTCGTAATTAGTTATACGGCCTAGGACATCTATCTACTATGTAGTCGCATTGGATGCGGGGGAGGGGACGCTGGATAGCGTCTCGAATCCAGCGTCTTGATTACTATGCATCGACCTCAATCCGAGTATTCCATGATGCTAATCAGACAAGTTGATGTACATGATATATCGCCGGCAGCTAAGAGATGCTACACCGTCCGTCCTCGAGTGGACCATCGCCTTTCGGCGAAATTATCTACCACTTATTACAGTAGTAGGGAGAATAAAGGTTATTCAGTACCCCCCTTTTATCTCCCCCGTCTTCTTCCTTCTAACTAACCTTAATTATAAAGATTTTAGTACCTCTGTACAGAAAAAGACGAGAAGAATAAGATCCCTCTACTCCAATTATAGCCGATCTAGGTTCCGTTAAGTTCTTTATAAAAGAAAGTTGTCGCACGGATTAAGACAGGTGCGAAATACCCTTTATTTTCCCTGATACCATAGTATTGGTAATTGGCGATCATTTCCCGCTCTTTGACGTCACATATCAAGGACGCGCGGCTGAAATCGGACAAGTAGCATTGTAGCCTGAGGGTATCAAATGTTAGTCGCAAATCACCTACAAGGAACTCACGGGCTCAAAGCCCCATGACCCTCCAGACCATAGAAACAGCGAGGAGCCTGCGCATACCATGTAAAAATCGACTTGGTTACCTGAGTGAGCTCATAACTGCTGGTCTATCAGTGGAGCATGTGCCCACCCAAACATATTCGAGGCCGTACCCCAGAGCGTTGGCATAGGTGCCGGAGATCTTGTGATAGCACGTATGTTTCATCCCTGGTAATCTCATTAGATCCTGAAACTCCTGGGTTTTATTAATCTAGTTATCTTCCCGACTAGAAGAGAGAGATGCACACCTGGACACGTTATCACCAAAAGATTCTTCCCGCCTTAGTGTTCTTGCGTTGATGAGACGCATGATGGATGATTGTTACCTACTGCTCACGTGAAGGGATATAAAGCCACCATGGACAATACAGTAGAGAGGATTGACCAAAGAGGCAGCGAGAAGGAGGGTAGTATATGGGCAAGTAGAGGCAGAGGTACGAGTATTGAAATAAGCAAGTGGACATGAAGTTGTGGCCAGAAGGTATCTCATAAACCAGTCTATTCCATTTACGGTATCGCTCATTACTCAAGCCTTCCCCATGTTCCGCCAAGTTCCCACACCCAATCACAACCCTCGAAGACCGTACTGTCAATATCAACCCCCGTCTCGCCCCATACTTTAGCCCCCACCACCTCCCATAGCTAATCACACCCCACAACCCCTACCACCTCGTGTTTTCTTCCTTCCGTGACGCTAATTGGCTGTGGGAGCCCATAGGACCTTATAGAAGCTTAGCGGCTTTTAATTATAGGCTACAATATGGGTAAGATAGGGGGGGTGGAGGTGGGGTAGTCGGTGGTGTAGCCGCCGATTGATATGATTGGGTATAGGAACTTAGGGGACCTTGTAGATTCATGAGATAACTGAGGTAGTGTCCACACGTGACCAGTCTAAAATTATACCTGACGGTTCAATAAAGCCATTTCCCTCCTTCTTCATTAACAAGTGGGATTCTTGATCCTCAACACGTTAAAAAGCCAATACTCCTTCAGGATCTTTCGGTATCATACGCCTGGATCCATTCAACAGTACACCATATTCCGCACACACTCAACACGACCTCGATAAAGACCCAGCGACTGACTACCCCTGTCCTGCTACGACGCCGTCCTCGTGAGAAAGGATTCTGCCGAATAACCCTATCTGTTACTAATAATCTCTAGAGCGCAGAATCCGAAACAATGAAAGTCCCAACTACTCTCATCGCAATCTCCAACTTGGCATATTTGGGCCTATGCGATGTCGGAGCCGCAACTACCTACTTTGCACCCTACATTCCTAACAAATGCTACCACTACGATCGAAATGTATTCCCCAGCGACAAGTATTTCGCCGCTGTAGGACAAGGACTGTGGGAGAATGGTGCCGCTTGTGGCCGTCATTACGAACTTCTTTGTATAACGCCAAAAGGTGCTAATAGCCAATGTATTCATAAAGCTATTACAGTTAAAATCATAGAAGGAAAATTAGGTCCTAAGGCTCCTTTGTTTTCTGTCAGCGATGCGGCTGGTAAGCAGTTGTACACTGGGACTGGAATTTTCCAAGTTGAATATCATGAGGTCGGAACTGGAGGGTGCCGGAATGGAGGTTCTTGGACAAATCAAAACAGGAGATGTCTTCAAGTTACAGTCAGTCCAAATCAGCTGAGTTTATCGGCAGAGCTGTCTTTCATACCATGGGTGTTAGCTCCAAAGTCAATTTTCCCAACTATTCTCATTGTGCCTATGCATGTTCAGCTTTGAAGCCGGTTCAGGATATTTTCTACACCTAGTTTGCAGGTTCAAGTCTCGAAAGCCAAGCTACAAATGTGCACCACAACAGATTCAAGAAAAACATGGTGGTGGCAAGATACCATGATGTGCGAAGCAAGAAACGCAGTAACCCGATTTTAAACTACTGCGGACTACATACCTTGGCCTTCCATCTTAATCTTATACAATCCACCAGCAGCGACATGAAAGAGCGGTGTGTCACAGAAGAACGACATACGAATACGATGTGACAAGCTTGGACCGACATAGATGTTCTTACCCCGGACTGGTGCCGTTTCTGTCAGATGATGGATGATTGATCTGCCAGTGATTTCAGGGTCTTTGAAGCATGGCACACGTCCCGACAACTTGGGCTGCATAACGTCACCGCCGTCGACGAGGCTGCGTGGCATGTCCGCCCATGTATCGAGTTTTTGCTAGCACTTCGCTGAGACATAGATACGATATGGCAATCCTTTGGATGCCAATGTTCGATAACCCGGCATGTGATGTATGCTCGCTTAAAAGATGGGCGAGGTGGGGGAAATTGTTGTCCGTAACATTCGGTTTTTGTGCTACTTGTTAATCCGTGGACAGGAAACAGCAATAAGTCGCGAAGAAAACAAGGGTAAACAAGACACTATGATACATTGTGCGCGGAACTAGGGTATTACTCCGCTCTGAAAAACATCAAGAAAATTGCGTCCAGTGAGCGTATTTCTACGCAATTGATATCCGAGCAGCCAGCTGCTGTCGGCTCGCCGACCATCCTTTCATTTGGTCCCAAAACTCTTGATCCGTGATATTCACAGGCGAGACCCACCAGCTGAAGGAGCCGGAACCGAAATTGGCTTCTCGGCCATCGCACAAAGACGAAATATGTGTCGAGGCTTTGCACCATGTTCATTATCAATGTAATCGACAACAGCCGAGTCTAGACATGTTAGCCAGGATTTCGTATCAGCAGTCTGCCGAACTACTTACGGATTGTGGATCGATTGTCAAACATTACTATCGTTCTCGGCGACCACCTTACCCTGGCCTGGAAGTCGTGGCCAGTTATCATGTGCTGCAGCACGAAGTCGAGGATTAGTTTTGTCTCAGCTTCCTTCAAGCCTGGAATTCCGGTGATGAATTCTCCATTGACGAAGATGCACTTCTCGCCAGTGATGGGATGGATCCGTACGAGAGGGTGGATAGTATCAATTGGGTCTTTTCGCACCAGTCCACCCAAGGCTCGCGCATGGGCTATCATATTGGAGGACGAGTGTCTCGCCTGGAGCCTGTCCAATAAGGAGCAGAAAGTCGGCGAAAGTCGTCTGGGAGTCCGTTAGCACTAGGTCGGCCCGATTTGGTCATGTGGATAAATACTTATAAGCGGCATCTGTGGCAGCAAAGACAGTATCTCCGCCCACGTCAGGGCCTTGAAGAAGACCAAGCATGACATATCCAGGCGGCTGGGCTTCGTAGCTGACATCCTGATGCCAAAGCGTGGTAGTCATCTTCTGGTCTAGGAAGTTTGCAATCTCGTCCTTGTTGCCATCTCGATGAATGATGTGGAAGCCTGGATAGCCACTGATAGACCCAGAAACCGGCTGGTAGTTCAGCTTTCCAAAGTACTCCATGAAGCCGTGCTGTGAGGCAGGACCATCGTCCATTAGGTCTTGATCCGGGAAGACTGCGACCTTGCGCTGAGAGATGAAGTATGCCAGCTCATCTTTGGCAGCGTCTGATAGAGTGTTGAGTTGCACTCCTTCGATCACGCTTCCGATCTGTGGTTGAATGTCGGATACTTTGGTCGAAGGCGATAGAAGGTTCGGCAGCGATTTGTCCTTTACCCTCAACGCTGGATCATGGAATTCAAAGGGGGGTTGGCGGTCGTACCACACCTTGTCCCAAGTAGGGAGATAGTCAGGATAAGGTGTGGTGTGGTTGACTTCTGTTCCCAGAGGCGTGTATGGCAGGTTGATATCGTAACTGAGAAGGCCTTCCTTGGTCGCCATTGCAACGAAGAGGTAGAATTAGAGTTGGACCGATCAACGGCGTCGAGAATTTCCAGCGACGGATTAATACGGCTTCACGGGAGGTATGCTTCCTTGATGTACGCCTTCAGACCCGGTAAGATTGCTTCTCTGCCATGTGGCTGATCCTTGGACAATCACTGCAGTACTCGGGACAAGCTAGCCTTGCCCAAAGTACTGGCATTTCATTCCAGCAGATCCTGGTTTCCGGAACGATTAGCGGACGCAGCATCTCCAGCCTTCCGTTATTTGCGTCCAGATTGGGGCAAGGCCAGGCTGGTCCCAGCGCGGAGAGTGCTCGTAGCCGGGGTTGACAGAGGGCCTGGCTGTGACACCGCCTTTCCTTGCCCGCACGGTCAATCTATGTTCCCAGCAGCAGCCTTCGACGTCCTCTTAGTTCCGAGTGTTTTTGGTCTACGAACCAGATCCTCGGGACGCCGAACCCTGTGCCAGTCTCGTACTCGAACGACACTCGAATTGCATCAGCGTGTCGAAGAAGAAATGTCGACTGGAAGTCTGATCTGGTGACTCCGCAGATCCATGTGTTGTTCCAGCAGGTTTTGTTTTTGCTCGCCTCCGCTTGCGTTTCAAAGGCAGCTCAAAATACGTCTCGCCGTCGACTTCCTTCTACTCGCTCCTCCATCGTCAATTTCGAAGTCAAAAGAAAACCTGCAAGCCTCGGCTCTCGCACAATGTCGCCTCCAAAGACCGTTCTTGTCGTTGGTAACCAGCCCATCTTCGTCTTCGTCCTATCAATCGCCAGTTCTGGCTCATTGGCAGTTCATCGAGCGCAGGCAAACCCCGACTCTAATTTCTTTGCTAACCTTGGGCTGCGACAGGGGCCAACCGGGGCATCGGAAATCAGCTTGCAACTCGCTTTTTGAATGGCAACTACGTTGTCTATGGCACGGTCCGGCCGGAGACTAGAACGGACCCCTCCGTTCATCAAGTACGTGCCGAACCTTCTCTGTCTTTCGTTCGCTGAGGGGGGACGTTGTTCCCCCACGCTTCAGTCCCGCAAGCCCTAACAACCTGCAGCTCAGTGCAAAAGGAGGCAAGATACTGGAGCTAGACCTACTCGACGAGACCAGCGTCAACCAAGCGGCGAAGGACTTTGGCCACCAACCGCTCGACATTCTTATCAACGTTGCTGGTAGGTTGGGCTGCCATCGCGTCGGAAGCTCTGGCTTTCTAACCATAAATCAGGACTGTACTACCTCTGGGATGATAAGCCCTTCTCGGACCAAAGCGCCGACGACCTTGTGGAACACTTCAGAGTCAACGTTGTGGTACCTTCCCCTTTTGTTCAACGTGGCTTTCTTACTCGTTGGCTGATCTTCCAGGGCCCTTTTACGGTTTCAAAGGCCTTTTTGCCTTCGTTGTCCCTTTCTCCCTCGGCTAAAGTCATCAACATCTCATCCGACTTTGCAAGTATAGCCGGTAGGTTTGGTCCTGTGACTCCCATCTCCGATCCGTCGGTATTCAGACAATCTAGATGCGCTGACATGGTAAAGACAATACAGGAGGCAACGCATCCTATAGGATATCCAAAGCTGGGGTCAACCAACTGACCAAGAACATGGCCGTTGATCTGGAGAAATCGGGCAAAACCAATATCAAAACACTGGCTGTGCATCCCGGTTATGTCGCCACCAAGATGACAGGGTACATTGGTGAAGACGACATGGAGACGTGTATGTCAAGTCTAGTCAAGGTAATTGAACGGTTTGGAACTGAGGCCGGGGAAGACTTGCCAAATGGTGGCTATGTACGGTGGAATGGAGAGGTAATGGCTTATTAAGAACCACGCTGCGAAACTTGCCCATTCTACTACATGGTGAAGGGCTTCCTCTGAAATGCAGTGTCCTACCCGTACTAGCTCTCCTAGCCTTTTGATCTCGAATCTCGATGCAATCTTCCCAGGAGTCCCTAAAAGCATCACATTTCTTCCTTTTGGCTATACCATAGTAGGCCCGAGTCGACGAACCCCAATAGCGACGTGGAGAGAGAGAGCCACAACAAAAGGTTCTAGACCCCCACATCGCATGGTATGATGTGGCGCGTCGTGGCGCCGCTGAACCCACGAACGTGGCTGCCCAAGAAAACAGAAAGGAAAGAAAAGAAAAACGAAACCCCCGCCTACCTAACAACACGGGAGCTAAAAGAACACCCACGCCATTATTGATCATCCTTCCCTACATCGACGGAACCTGTCCCCTCTCCCCGTCCTCTCTCGGCCTATGCATGACAAGAGTGAGCGGATTGCCGCCGTGCTCCTTTCGTTCCTCGTTCTCTGCTCTTTTTCCGTGGGACTTCGTCTTTTTGTTCGCGCGAGGTTTACGAGGTTGGCTTGGGATGATTTGGTTGCTGTACTCTCTCTCGTAAGGCTGGACTGTTTTTTGCGATTGCCGTGGGTTGCTATGGTGGTGCTAATGCTTTGTTTGGCAGTTGAATTATTTTGGCGCTTGTGGGGCTTTGTTCTATGGGATTCGGTATGGAGGGTTGGGGAAGCATGTTACCGATGTGCCTAGGAATGTCCTTTGGACAGGCGTCAAAGTAACCCAACCTCCAGACTTCAAGGCCCTCTCCCCCTCCCTCTCCCTCTCCCTCTCCCTCTTTCTCTCCCTCTCCCTCTCCCTCTCCCTCCCTCTCCCTCTCCCTCCCCCTCCCCCAAAAGAGAGAGAAAACACCTCAAACTAACAAAACCCACACCGCAGACCTTCCTCATAGCCGAACTAGAATACATCCTAGCAACCTGCCTCATAAAACTAACCTTCTGCCTAACCCTCCTCCAAATAACAAACAACCCCATAACCACCTTCCTCCCCACCTCCATCCGCATAATCATCTTCATCGACATCACACAAGCAACCTTCTACTTCTTCTACGTCCTCTTCTCCTGCGAACCTATCTCCCTTCTATGGATGACCTTCCATCCCCAAAAATACGGCTCGTGCGCTCCTACAAGAGCCCTCATGATATCGACCTATGTCCAAGGCGTCGTCATCTTCGCCTGTGATGCCTGGTTAGCCATTTTACCTACAGTCTTCATCGGGCGCTTGAGCCTGCATTGGAAAATAAGGGTTGCAACATCCGTATTATTAGGCATGGGTGGCTTGTACGTCCCTCCCTCCTCCCCATTCTCAATCCGAGAGAACAGAAAAAAAATCCCCTCTCATTGTGGTATCGATGCTTATAAGATTAACGACGGCGTTGATAGGACATGTTTCCTAACATTAGCGCGGATCCCGTTTTTCAGAACTCTTTCGGATCCGGATGTTCTTTATGTCACTTCGGAATTGATCATGGTTTCGACGGCTGAGGTCGGCGTCAGTATTATCGCTACTTCGTTTGGGACGTTGCGGCCGCTGCTTGTTTGGGCTGGGGTTTTTCCTGTTGGTGGGGGATTACCTACACTCGCCTCTGTCAACCTGAGTAATGTAGAGATGGATCAATCCGAGGGGAAAAGTCGCAGCGACCAAGCCGGTGCGACAGAAGCGGTGGTGGTTTGATACCGTGGACTTCAATTGGTTCATCGGTGTCAGCGAGAGATGAGCACACCGAAACGTCAGAATCCCGATTCGGTTTAGCATTAATTAAATGTATTGTTACGTCCGTGGAGGCATGGGAAATTCAGACAAAGGTAAAGCGTCCTCGTCCGTAATCGTAAAATACACACGTGACGGCCGTGATCCCAGAACCGGCGACTCCCCATCTTTCTTGGGCACGTCAGGCCCAATATCAGGGTCATACAACTCCACGGTATTGACACTCTCGTCACACTTTGATTCCCCGTTCTTCAGTGATGCCACACTCTTCAGTGGTACCATTAATGATTTTCGAGCAGTCTTGGAGCCAAGGCTAATTTCCCCCGTCGTCCCTCTCGAAACCAGTCTCCGCTCGTCGCTGGCGGAACTCTGGCGCCCTTCCATTTCGACATGAGTAGAGTGGTCTCTGAAATAAGCTCGGAAGCAAGATTTGATCGACGGTGCGCAGGCGCAGATGATGCCGATGTTTCCTTCTGCGATTCCGGCGACGAAGACGTTGAAGCCGAGCCAGGTCTTGTCGAAATCGAAACCTTGGACTTTGGAAAGTTGGATTGTACGTATGACACCGGCGATGACGACGCTGGGGAAATGTTAGTGTTTGTTTCGGGATTTGGGCTTGATAGACTTACAGAGCTCCGAGAGCGAATACGCCCAATAGACCGATTCTTTGTCTTCTGGATAATTTCGTTCTGAATAATAATACGGCTGGAAGTGCGACGGTGTAGAAATCGGTCACGACGCTGAGGACGCCACCGAATTGTGCTACTCCTTGGGACTTTTCCACAGAAGAACATTTATACTTTCCGCTGTGCGTGATCACGTATTTAGGATCCAGACGCATCCAGTGGGCCTCTAATGTCGTGCATGCGGTCCACAAAAGGGTGAATAATACAATGCTGAAAGCGACGATGAAAAGGATTCCAGCCCAAACGGCACGTATGAATCTTTTGCTGGCGGTTCCGGCTACTAGTCGGCGGTAGAAAAGCAGAATGGATATTTTGGTTAGACATGAGCTCCAGACGAAAAGACCAGCCATGATGAAGCTGTACTGTGGTTCTTGTTAGCCAGACGTCACTTTACAGTTTCGTGACTTCGCTTTACCTCTGCGCCCTTTGCCCATTGGGAAAGAGGAACGTCCCAGATATGTCTGTCCAGGCCGAAGCTATACGAGACTGGAGTGATGTCAGTATGGTTCGGAAGTGAAGATAAGAACGTGGACATACACTTTATGACGAGCCCGATGTTGACCGTTGCGATTGCCCAAGCAATAGCGATGAAGACATCATCCAGTCCAAAGCTTCCACCAGTTTTATTCACGCGTGATAGAAAACGGATGCCTACGAGCAGTGTCGATAGAGCCTGTATTGTCAAAGCATAAGCTGGCATCCACGTGCGCCTTTCATGATTGCCGAGATCCATAGGAAGAGCATGCACGAATTCCCAAAAGGGGAAACGAGCCGACAGTGGTTTGGGGAAAGAATGTGGGCGAACAGAATCAGTTGGAGAAATGCAAAACCAGGAGAAGTCAATTGCGAGGACGGGTTATACGAGGAGTGTGAAATCGTCCGTATGGTTAGGCTCCATTGGCTAGCGCGAAGTAGTAATTCGTCCACTCATCTACCTGCGCGTGGTGAGAAAAATATAGATGGGATGGAGTGGATCCTGAGAGTATTCATTGTGAGTGACCAAAGGGCTGAAAAGCACAGTTGAGGCTAAGATGTGTTGATTTGAAACAAGAGCAATGGGTGGCATGAGCGTTGTGTAGACCTAACTCTCAGACCGGAGACAGAAAACGGTTTAACCGGTCGTACGAGCAATGCAATTGGCTAGATAAAACTCGAACATTCCGCAGCGGAAATCCCGCTGTACAACCCGATGAGGCGTTTGGCCTTGTCTTTGAGCGATTATGTTTGTGTTTGAAGCTTACTCGCCATATATCTAGCGTATCGAAATAGAGAATTGTTATTGGTGATTTGATGGTAGTTTGTCGAGCATAGATCGTTTATCTTCGAGTCGCCTCATCCGGCCCGTCTTGTTCGTCCGAAACAGTCATGTACAACGGGATTAGTGTTTCACGGAGTACACATGGACTTTCGAGAAGATGATGAGCCCGAAAGAACAGGTTCGTGGAACCGTGGATAGAAGAAAGAGTAATCCATGATGTCAAGGATCGAATCGCTTACCAGTCACGAGGACCTTGATGTGAATCCAAATCTGATGCTGTCTCAGATCAGATCATGCAAATTCTTGGGAATCGGCGTAGCAAGTTCGAGTCCTTCAGTTCGCTTTAGGTTATGTTATGTGCAAAGAAGTCATGGACCCGAAAGCTCGGATAACTGACGTCCAGGATAAACTCCGGAAAGGTGGTCAGAGCCGCGCTGCACTCTATCAAGCATTTACTCGCCAGAGCAACAAAGCCGGTGGAGCAGGGAGAGTCTGGAGGCATCCGAAGTCGGGTTCCTGAATGAAGATGTTGTATACAGATGTTGTTCGATGGAGTGTGCTGGAGGAGAGAAACAAAATTGGAGTTGAGATGAAGCTGTAGCGCTATCCCTATCTAGGTACGTCACGTGGCAGCGCCCACGTCACCCAGATTAGGAAATATCTAGAGAGACCCGTGAAGCTTAAGAAGGCGCCCAGACAAGCTTCACCAGGACTGATGAGTTCGTCGAGGAAGCAGCATAGATTATAAATATCGGAAGTCCCTCGGCATCTCATGAGTGCCTGCATCATGTAGTGTTCAGCTTCCCCGCAAAGTTGCTCCGCATATGTAGAGATGTATAATAAACAATATATCATGAATCTCTTCCTGGCAATTGAACATTCACTGCATAGAATTTCGAAAAGACTGAAACCATTGACAGGAGTCTGACAGAAGCCGCGCCATCAACCATAATCATCATGATGAATCAGGAAAAACACACCCTCGAATTCTACTACGATGTCCGCACTGCCCTACTAAACAAATATATCCACAACTAACTAGTCGACAAACAGATATCCTGTCCTTTCGCATACATAGCTTCAACCCGGTTAGTGTCTTCCCACCAACCCAGCCCAAAATCTCCATAGCATTGATGACACCACTCCCAGCATCGAAGCCCTCGCATCCCGAGTAAATGCAGACCTGATATGGACTCCCGTCCTCCTAGGCGCAATCTATCGTGAAACCTCTGCACCCCAAGGCGCCGCCGGCTCAGCCTCTGACGTCTTCAACCCCACCAAGAAAAACATATCCGCTGCCTCCTTTGCACGGACGATTAAACGTTATCAAATACCCTATAATCCTTCCTCTACACACCTTCGAAAGACAACCACTGCGTTGAGGCTTATACATCATGTTTCTAATAATGAGAGAGCTGCGTTGACGAAGGCGTTGTACAAGGCATATTGGGTTGATGAGGCGGATATAACTGATCGTAAGGTTTTGCTTGATATTGCTAGGAAGAGTGGAATTGCTAGTGCTGGACAACTGGATGAGGATGTATTTGGGCATGAGGAGGATAGAAGAAAACTGGAGAGAGCGACGCATGATGTGATTAAGCGGGGTAGTCCTGGAGTTCCTGCGTTCTGGGTTAAAGACGAGGTGTGGACTGATGCGAAAGGAAAGAGACGGCAGGGAAGGCTGTATTGGGGACAAGATCGGATGCTCTTTGTCGAAGCTCAATTGAGAGCATTGCAATTGAGAGTGCCACTTGAGAAAGTACCGAATATCTCTACACTTCATCCACGGTGTGTATGGAACGTGCCACGAGATTTGGTAAACAAAGGAGTCAAGTTAGAAATCTGGTACGATTTCAGCAGTCCATGGGCTTTCCTCGGATGGACTCAACTCGAGTCTTTCAAGAAGACATTCGGCAGTGGTCTTCAAATCGAGATGAAGCCAATTCTCCTGGGAGCACTGTTTCGAGAGATCGGGGCCCCAAATGCGCCAATGTCGGTATTATCTGAGCAAAAGAGGAACTATGCGAACCTCGATATCTCCGACTGGCCACGACTCTGGAATGCCGTTGATGCGCAAGAGCACACAATGGACAAACCCATCGAATTTCGATTTCCAGAAAAATTCCCCATCCGAACGCCAACACTACTCAGATGCGCCATAGTCGACCCAAGCTGTATCCCAGTACTCTACCGCGCTTGCTGGGAACGCAACCTGGATATGTCTGATGAGAAGGTGTTAGCAAAGACGCTCACTGAAGCAGGCTTCGATTCCAGTGAGCTCTTGACTAAAGCATCCAAGCAGAGTATCAAGGACACCCTCCGAGCGAATACTCAAGAAGCCAAAGACAATGGACTTTGTGGTGTCCCTTCCTATCGAGTCTCGCATCGGACGTCCAATGGTTGGAAGGTAAATGGTGGTATAACATGGGGCCAAGACGAATCCAATGTCGTGAAGGATTTGATTTCAGGTTGGGACGCAGAGAAAAGTGGCGTTATTGCAGATGTTGGAATCGAACACCAGCGCGAAGCGTCCAGGTTATGAACCTCGCGCTTTTCGCTCATCTACCACGAGATAATGAATTCATTATGTGCTTGAGCTTGGCTTGCACTACCAAACACCACTTGACCCCGCAGTAGCTCTACACATTGTCTCAAGTGCCCTCGGGCCAAGATTAACAGACTCCATGATACCAAATTTTAAATATTAGATACCTTAATGTTGATGTTGGTGCGCAATCGGACACCTCAGCTCATCCCTCGCTCTCGTTCCCAAGTCATTAACGTGCATCCTTCCCTCTCGAATCACGATCTCCATCACTTGCTCCAAACAAGTCCTATGCCAAACATGCCTACAAGCAAATATCACTAACGGACCAAGATCTGGTTCCTTCCTCGAACCTGTAGTCGAGACACCTTCCTGTGTCTCGTGGTCACCAGCGCTATGCATTAATCCTTTGGACGGCGAGGCTTCATCTTCGGCAGGTGGTAAGCCAACAGCCCGTCCTTTGCCTCTCTCGATCTTGCCTTCTGACGCTCGTCGCTGTAGTTCCAAGACGCCTTCCCTCTTCTCCCTCCTTAACCGCTCTTCTTGTTTGACGCGTTCTTCCCATTTGCCCCACACATCCCCACCAACACCGGGGCCCCAGACCCTGCGTTTGCATTTTTCACACGATAAACCTTTTGCACGCCATCCTCTCTGTCTGAGTCTCCATCCTTGATCGACGATCCCGAACAGGTCTTTGTCTAGAAACTGATTCGCGAGGTCGAGAATGGTCTCCTCGAACGTGTAGGCGGCGAAGATGTCTTGTAATACTGATCTAAGATCGGAGAGGGAGGGCGAAGAACGGGAGGCTCTTGTCAAGAACGCGCGTAGGATAAAGAGGAAAGTCGGATGAGGCTGTGTTGCTGGTACCGCAGGAATATTTGCTTTGCCCAAAGGTTTAGGGCGTGTGGTTGAAGTGAGAAGCGCCGAAAAAGCCATTTGCACTGTCGTTCTGAGGGACGATGTGATCTTGGTGCCTTCGAGAGACGAATCGGCAGGTAGGTCATCGACTACAGAAGAGACTTCTTTGGTAATGACGACAATAACATCAATGAGATCGAGCCATAATTTTTCGTCGAGTGAAAGATCAGCTTCAGGGTCTTTGAGATTGGGCTTCTTTTTCTTTTCCTTCTTAGAACGATCAGTGGCTTTTGTTTGGCCTTGACACAGCCAGATTCCCACTTTGGCATATTTTTGTACCGCGTCGAGGAGGTCGTCGGCCGTCTCGGTGGTGTTACTGGCGTCTGGGCTTTCTGCTGCAGCGGAGATGAGACCAGTCAAAGCAGTCTCCAGTGTTTGCATGTGTTTGACCAGTCGATCCATCGCTTTTCGAGCGAGTCCCTCTCTTGCCATCAAAACGACAGCTGCATCAATGATGCCACTGCTTTCCATAGCTGGCAGCACTCGATCCAAGCGCAGGTCGCCGGATTTGAGCAGTTCGACATAATCCGCCACATGAGTTGGGTCGTATTTGCACATCAATTGAACATAACGCTCGTCAAATCCTTGACCAAGATCACTCGCTTGTTGGATTCCAGAGTCATCGTGTAACGTAGGCTCTATAAGTGTTCTTAGCAAAATGAATTGAGCCTGGGAGTCTGCCTCCAGTCGATCAAGGACTGGTTCAATAAGATGGGAAGCGTAGTCGCGTAAGACCTCGGCAGTGCGAACAGTGTTGATGCTGGCTAGGGCGGCAGCGTTTTTCACGATAACAGCCTCCACATCCCGTCTCTCTTTGCTTGTAAGTCCACTCTTGGGTCGTATGCAATCACCGATGGTATCAAAGACTGTCTCCCTGTCATTCGCATCCGCAAAGTAGGTCTCAATCAGCTGTGGATACTGCTTGGATCCTGCATACACAGACTTTAAGACTCGGAAGAATCCTGCTTGTCGGAAGAGAGGGATGAGAGATGCAAGGTCTGTTGGGTGGTAGAAGGAGAGCAAATACTCGACACTCAACTGGCAGTCCTCTGCTACGTCATCAGAAGGATAGTCGCAAAGACCTTCGAGAACGTTTCGAATGGTGCTGCCGGGCAAAAGAATAAATTGCGCAAATTTGGGTAGGTTGCGCGCGATGAACATGTCGAGGTAGATCGAGTCTTCAGCATCGAACTCGTCAGATCTGAGTACATCGAGCAATATGCTGATGATTGTTTGACGCGTTGGCAACAATGTCGGAGTACCATCCCCATTCGTAGTCCCATTGGAGTCGGAGGTACCATTCAGGAAGTGGTCCTCAAATGCTTCATTTAGCATGCTCATGAAACTCGAAGTATCGAATCGTAAGATAAGAGAAAGGTATGGATAAGGAGGCTCTTCGTCGTCCGTGTCCTCGATCGTCTCGAAATCCATGCCACTTCCGGGAGGCCACGAGATTGTCCGACCTGAGAACAGAAACCCATACATTTCTGCTTTTGCTCGATGGGCGTCAGACTCGTCCATTTCGACTCCGCTGGGATAAACTCTTCCAGTGAAAGTATACGCCATGTAGGGAAAGATCTTCATAGCAGAGGCCATCAGTGATTCGTTGTTGGCATTGGCTTCATCGAGGTGTATCAGCTTGATAAGCGATAAGAGATCAATGAAAGGTGTGATGTAGTCCCCGATGGCTTGGTTCCAGACATAGATGAGCGCATCGTATAGGCGATGTTGTTTGCAAAGTGTGGTTGTCTGATGCAGATCCATTGTTCCCGTATCAAGTCGACATATCATCTCCTCTAAGCGTTTGGCCCGATCCTTTGATGCGTATTGGCTGATGAGATCTTTGAGAACATCGGGTGGGATGGAAGTGATTTCTTCGTCCAGAATATATGGTTCAAGCACTTCGAAGAAGATCTCTTCTACGGATGCCTGCTCGTACACCTCATATATTTCTCCGAACAAGAACTCGATTTCATCCATGCTCATACATGCCGTGAAGCTTGCTGTCGCCAATTCCTTGAATTGCAGAAGTTTCTCGTCATCATCGCTGGAATCTGTTCCAGCGAAAGTGTACTTGAGAGAAGCGGTGATCATTTCAAGTAGCTTCTCTTGCACCAAAGTATGGCGCGACTCGTCATCTTCAGGTAAGCCCACGGTGATCTTGTCAGTATCTCCAGAGTAATATGACGTAGCAAGGCGTATCGCAGCGATGTAGTCGCCCTCTTCCATCAACGCGACAAGTCTGTCAGCCCAGTTTGACAATGTGCCCACAGACACGTCCTTGAATCCGAGCAAGAACAGCCGCCCTTTGTAAGCTCGGAAGCTCATGTGGAATGCATCAGCAACAACGCCATGCATGGAAGAGTCTTCTTCATCAAGCTGCTCCACAACAGGTTGCAGCTGGCGAGAGAAGAGATCCTGATGATAGATATGTTTGTTGAGTAGATCGAAAGAGTCTGTTATTCGAAGTGATGGGTCTTCGAGAATAATCAGGCTCTGACTGATCGTGAGGACACCAAGCACAGATCGCCCTAGCCATTGCACTGCAACAATTGCCTCTTCGCTTTTCCATCGACTTCGCGGTCGAAAATTGACAACGGCTAACTTGTCTTTTTCCTGACTTGGAACCGCGTCCACGTCGAGAATGGTGAGAACATTTGACCAGCAGTAAACAAGTTTGGTCTTTGAAACTGTCTGATTTGTGCCAGGTATGGGCCGCCGCAATTTTACGGCAGGAAACCAGGCAAGGCAACCGCTCAGGGTGCTGTGCGGCTCGACATCCTTTGGTCGCGGAGACTTGAATTGCGTTTCCGCAATGGGAGTGGTGGACACAATAACCAGCAGGTAAGGTGTCAAAAGTGCTGTGAGTCCAAGGTCGTCAGTCGGCTGTTCCACATTTCCAAGAGGCAGAGGTGAGAACGCCAATACAGAACTTTGTTTCCGTGGTTTATCCGCTGGCTTGCCTGTAACAGGGACAGTAGGATAACGACCCAGAATTCGTGTGGTTTTGACGGTCCTCGCGACAGCACCAAACCCTCGAGTTGCAAGATGTGAGAAAGCCATACCACCTTCATCGGCGGAAACGAGCGCGGTATGTCTCGTCCCCAGGAAACCCACATGAACGACGGCACTCCCAGATACATGACCATCCGAGGCGCGCTCAGCTAGTCGTGATCGTTCTGTAGGTGGGATATGCAAGAATGGTTTTGCAGGTCTGGAAAGCTCCCACGTGAAGATGTTGCCGCTCGCATGGCCAGTTGCGATAGTAGAATGATCAGCAGATATTGCAAGGGCAGTCACAGTACCGCTTTCAACAGCCTTTGTCCCAAGTCCAATGGTCGCTGACAAGCTCTGATGATAATCGAAAATCAAAGCCAACCCTTTTGACGTCCCAACCGCAATTGAAGCACCGATGGAGATCACAGTGGGTCTTCCATAGTTGCGTCTTCCTGTCTCTGAAAATACCGTACCGGTGATTTTCTTCAGCTTCGTCCAGCGTACCACCTCCCAAGGAGGCTGTGGTGTATCGGTTTCGGACTCATCCTGGCTCTGAAGGAGCATACTGTTCACAGAAGTCTGGCGTGAACGTGCATTGGGAAAGGCAGGCGACGTAGTTCGAGGCGATGCAAGCGGCGAGGGGGCTAGTCTAGCAGAGAATCGTCGTTCAAAGGGTTGTAGAGCTCCTGGGCGATGTCTGTGGGCGACAGAAATCCGTGAGGGAGCTTTACTACTTCCAGGCGAGGACAGTATCGATTCCTGTAAGCCATTAGATTATTCCTTGCGCAAACATGCTTATTCATACCTTCAACGAAGGAGTATCATCTGGTGTCTCTAATGTCTGCTCGGAGCCTTCCCCTGGGCTCACCACCTGGCCCCTCCTTGCATTTTCATCCATTGATGCCAACTCGGAAGAGTCCACACTCTCTTCCTCTACTTGCTTCTTCACCTTGCCATATCCCTGGAAAGAGGTGCCATTTATGTCTGGTGTAGGCGTGACGTTGCCAGACTCGAATAGATCCGGCGACCTTGTCCGACTGAAAGATTCGGCATCGCTGTCTCCACCATTTGAAGCTTCCCTTTGTACATTGTCCAGTAACTTGTTGTTGGCGAGTTCGGTATGTTCAGGACTGGCGTCGTCGTCGTCCGAAGAGGAGCTCATGAGGCTCGCCTTGCGATTGTCATCGCACCAACACAGCTACTCGGGGATCTAACTAGAGCGGAGGATATCTTGTTCTATCTCCGGAAGTGGCGCGACATATTCGTAGGGAAGTACGTAAAGGTGTGGATTCGAGTGGCTGGCGGGGATAGCGGAGGAGAGGTTTTGGCGCAGAAAAGGACGGATAGATAGGAATTGTTGTTTCAGCTGTCGAATTCAGTATACGGTATCGATTGGTCTCGGATGGAGGATGTTGATTGATTGCGCGGCGTATGAAGCTCGTCGGCGCACCCTCCTGAACAGGCGGCCAGATTGTTGCCGTAGAGGAGCCATCGTAGCTGGGCATAGTTCTAGCTCCAACCTCAAGACGAATCCTTGACCTTGCCTCGATCAACTATACAATAACATTTACAGAATTACAAAACAAGCTTTCAAAATGTCTTCGATTGGACCAGACCTTCCACCACATCTACTGGCCAAAAGAAAACGTCAGGCTGAAGAGGAAGAGGCCGCCACGAGCAACGGCGCAAAGCCAAAGACAGCATCTCCAGCTCGAAGTCCAGATGCTGCTGAGAAGCGCAGACGGGTCATGGGCCCAGCTCCTCCGCCAGCACCCCTTGATCAATTACCTCCTCAGCCTGCAGAAGAAAAGGTCGAAGATAGCAGCAGCGACGACGAATGGGGTCCTTCTTTGCCTACTGGCGATGCTCCTACAACTGTGCGTTGCATCATGCTCATGTTGTGAATGAGAGCTGACGTGAATAGTCAAAACACGAAGAGGAACTTGATTACCGAGATTCAAAGCAAGATCGTGATACCCAAAATGCCAAACAAGGGCTACAACGAGACGACTGGATGATGATGCCCCCCACGCAAGACGGGCTACTCGCACGAATGGATCCGACTAAATTACGACCTGGAAAGTTCAGATCCGGGAAAGCGGCTGGTGGACCTGCGGGTGGTGGAATAGAGTCTACGTGGACTGAGACACCAGAGCAGAAGCGAAAGAGATTGGAAAATGAAATGCTTGGAATCGCTGCTCCTGCGAATTCAAGTGCCAATACTGCTCAGTCTGTGCGGAAGGATGATGAAGATGCTGCGAGGAGAATCAAGGAGTATAATGTATGTTCGACCACCTCTGAATACACCTATGCTAATAATTGTCATAGGAGAAACATCGTGGTAAGTCATTGTATGATGAGCACAAGAAGACGAAGCCAGAAGAGAAAGAAGACGACCCAAGCAAGCGTGCTTTCGATCGCGAGAAAGATGTGGGTGGTGGTATGAAAATTGGCCATGCTAAGAGGAAAGAGATGGTGAATCGTGCCGCGGACTTCACTTCCAAGTTTGCAGGTGGTGGCTTTCTATGATATAAAAATGAATTGGACAACGATATGACACCAAGAAGCTCCCTTTACAACTTCATATCAGAACACCCTCAGCACAGTCTCGCGAGATATCGAGAAGGTGTTGAGAAAGCCAAGTGTGCTCTGTTTCTAACGCTAAGGAAGAGACGGTCAACGAGGAGCAGGAACCGTTTCTGTGTTGAGTGAGGTTCAGATTATGAGTGGCTTCACTCTCGCAACAGCCGTGTTGTGTTGAGCCGCCGGGTAACTGGGCTATTCACAAAATTCACAGAGCAATCAGAATATCTGTCGCACTGTCCTCCTCTGCGAACATTCATTTAACAAACATGTCTTCCACCACGATGTCTTCGCCCACCAGGAGCTCGAATGACAGACGACTGTCCAACTCCTCCATAGACCCTGCGGAGTTTATCCAGAATAGACAGCATTTTATCACATTTCCCCGGACGGATACGACATGGACAATTGTGTCAAACCTCACTGATACACATGAGAACCCTGAACGGAAGATCAACTCTTTCGTCCAGCCAGTCGTCTTCTCGGTGGTCATCGGCTCTGTTGGCAGTCGCAAATCCATGGAAGGAATACCAAGAACTGCGATTATAAAAGTTCAGTCATTGTAAGTCATTTTTTGTTGTCCTTCATGATTGAGCGTGCAAATTTTAACAGATAGACTTCATATCGTCACGAAACACAACAGAGATAAAAAGCAGTTTGACCGAAAGAATATCATGGCCACTGAAGCCAGGGAAGAATTGGTAGCGTTGAATCAATTAACTTTGAATGAATGCTCTTGCGCGCCTGGGTTACTCGATTACAAGGTCACTCTTCATGATGAAACTTCTGGCCGAGAAGTCTACGTTTCCTTCATCCTGGTGACGGAAATAAAAGGCATCCGTTTGACCACACAGAATTTCTGGATATTGCCACAGGTTGAGAGGGATATGGTTCGTCAAGCCTTCCGCATAGCTTTGAGCGAAATCCACGGAGCCTGGGTCAAATTGGATCGAAAAGAACGCAGAGACCTGATTTGGAATTTGCAGGAGGGTAAAATGTACGTTGCATTTTCCTATCCTACGCGCTGCCGCTAATTCCATAGTTATTTCACCCGCTTCGCCCCATCGCAGACCTACGGTGGCACCGAACACTTTCCCTCGCATTACTGTCATCGATGGCACGACATCTGGTTCTGGTATTTCGATCTCACCACTAAAGACTTCATCAATCCTTCCAACCTCGAAGAAGATCCCAGACACGTAGCCACGAAAGAACATGACGATGGTTCCGCCATCGCTGCTTGGAAATTTCCGTATCTGGCTAATGGGATTAGGCCGAAGTGGGAGGAAGTGAGGGAGGGGGTCGTTGAGCGCGCGGTGGATAAGGCGGCGGTGGAAATTGGAGAGATTGTGAGGGAGAAGAGGAGGAGGAGTTTGAAAGGGAGGATTCGGGAGGTGCTGGGGTTGGAGGAGCAATAGTGGTGTGGTCAACTGCTCTTGTGAACTGTGGAGGGAGGGAGGTCTGAACTTGAAGATGGCTACGTGACAACGTCATGAAGAGATTGGCCAGGATATTATGAATGTCGATATTTGGTCTTAGCATGGTGTCTAAAGGTAGAGGATTCATCGATTCGTTCGAGGAAAAATAGGAAGGGAAACTAGACAGGCGTTGTTTTACTCTACTGGCAGGCAGTCGGCGGGATCCGCGAACTCCGTTCCATTGTGGATGGAAAAGGTCACGACTGATGATTGATGACTTCAACGACTTCACGACGATAACACATGATAGCTCCATCAAATCAAACCAATACTCCGACGCATTTTCGCTGTCGTTTTCCCGTTCTCACGTCAATCCATATTCACAATGTCAAGTCCGTGGTAATTCTCCAACCACAAATCACCCGAAAAACCATCATCATCGATCTCGCGTGCCTAGTTAGACTTGTAGGGTGAAGACGAAGCACTCTTCAATAACCTCCAGACAAGCAATTAACGACCACACCATCTCAATACCCAGGACCCCTGATAATAACGTAAGATACGACATCTCCCGTCACACCCGCCCTTTTACTAATACACTCCCTTCAAGCCGCCCGCCCACCCGCTTTTCCCAGACCCCGTCTATCCCACTTTTAATCTTCTGGAAGGTTATTAAATCCTTCCAAATCCACTAGTTTCAGCCGTGTCGGAGTTTACCGAAGCCAATACGGGAGTTTTAAATCCACTTTTTCATGGTTCGATTTACTCGTACCAGAAACTGTTATTGTGTAGTCCCACATACTAGTAATGGGGTTTTCTGCTTTTTACTATTAAGGGGAGGGGAATGTCTCGGGCGTTTGGTGATTGAGGAACGGAGATGAGGCTGGAGGTGAAGGTTGAGATGGTTGACGGCTTGGTATCGTGAGGTTGTTGTTGTTGTTGTTGTTGTTGTTGGGCGGTGGGACTTGGTTGTTTTCTTAGATCAATACTACTCGAGCATATAAATGCCCATTCAGGGTCGTTTGGTGACCTTTTTCAGTTCCATACGCTCGAAATGGGATTGGACGCTCTCGCTAGTACTAGTAGTTTACATTCACTTGGTAGGAGATGTGAGACGAGGAAGATAATGGGACTTTTTTTGCGGAAGCGCTTGGATGGGGTATGGGTATAGTCGGTTGGATATTGTATGTTGATATAGAATAGGGGATTTTCTGATGCTTTATGCGGCATCTTGGATCAGGAGAGGGAGCGGTACTGGTATGTCGGAAAGAGGATTCTTGGGCAGAAGTATCAGGAGCACGCTCGGCTTATGATTGGAAGAGACATGCAAGAACTCTACTGCGTACTAATCCAATGATTTTGTTTCGTTGTTGTTGTTGTTGTTGCGTGTGCGTGGGGTGTATTTCGAGGATTTACAGGGTGACTCCCGGGCCGACGCGTAACTGTGGGGCAGGGTGGGCACCCAGCTCTCAACCCAGCAATTCCTGGTTGACCTCGAGCGTCTAGAAACACAACTCCATCAACATTTCTATCTCACTATTAGATACTCTATCTCTCTGCAGTGGATGCTCTGTTCTCCTCAAGATGCACGCATTCAAGAAGGACTAGACAGCGATCCATCTCATGGGCTGCATCTGCTGGCTTGGAGATCCCGCAGCGATCGACACCAATCCGCGCGTGTATCTCACTCTTCTCTTCCTTTATCCCGCTTCAGGTTAGGAAGAAGCGGAAGAAGCAAAGAAAATGGTATCCTCCAAGCCTTGTGGTGTTTACGGTCATGTCTCCGCCAGCTCCTATCTGATGTCATTGCCTCATTCCCTACAAGCCATACCTTGCAGGGGAAGACATGTATCTACCCACTCACAAGAGCCCTCCTTTTGATAAGTCTGTGCAGTCTCGACTTTTCAATTCTCTGAACTCTCTTCACTCGCCAGGACGTCCAGATGCATTCTTGGACACGTCGACACCCGAACCACTTGAAGCAATATGGACTCGCCAATGGTATCGCCAAAGTTTAGGAGACCCGAGTACGAAGCCGATGACAACAATGGAACTGGCCACGGTGAAAAGGTGGCGGACGACAGCGACAATATCTCATCACTCCAAGCAGCTTCCTCGAAGCAGGGCGACAATTTTGAGGACATCGACCCGACATCAACACTAAGCAACGACCCTCACGAAGCACAGCATCTCCATTTTACCGACAGCGCGAAACATCCCGAGAAAATCGCAACAAAACTTCATTTACACCGCGAAACGTCAAGGGGCCCAAGCGAAGCTCGATCCAGGCGACAATCTTCCGTCGCTTTCACGGAAAATACCCCAAAAGTTCCTCTGTACATCCACCTCAGAAATGCGTTATATGGTTCCTTGAATATGTTTACGAGTTTTCCTTACTGGGATATGGCCTTCTACTCCGGCTGGTCGTACACTTGGGGATCGGTGCTTTTCATCATTTCTTCTGCTTGGGCGTGGGTTCCACTTCAATGGCCGAACACGGTATTTACGGGGCAAGCGGAATATGGAGCCACTTTGACCTTCTTTTTTGGTTCCCTGCTCTATCAAATTGGAGCCGTGATGTCGTATTTCGAAGCGATCAATGACGGCTCGTTTGGAGGAGCGGCCCTGAAAAGATTTCTCGATGGAAAAGACGAGGAAATGAAGACGTTTATGGATTCGAGATTGCACATGTTCTTCGGTCATATGATACCACATTATCATTCACACGAATCGGACGAGGAAAGTGATGCCGAGAAGCCTGTGGATCCTGAAGCTGGATGGAAGACTAAAGACATGGCTGAAAGACCCGGATCGATATACCCTCCCGGAAAGGCTCCTGCTCCAAGGCGTGGTGGAGTAGATATGGGTCCTATCAAAGAAGGCGAATTTCACGAGTACATGACCTGGCGCTGGTGGCCAACCTGGCGTGCTCTGATCTCCTACCACATCAAAGATATGGGATACATTGCCTGTGTCATTCAGCTATTCGGTGTGACAATGTATGCAATCTGCGGCGTCATCGGTCTACCTGGCATTCTTTCCAACTTCACATGGCGACAAACGTTATTCGGGTACTGGATTCCACAAATCGTCGCCGCGGTTTGTTTCCTCGTCGCCAGTATCTTATTCACCCTCATCACGCAGGAAAAGTGGTACCGTCCTTTACCCCATCGAATCGCATGGTGGATCGGTTTCTGGGCCACAGCCGGATCGGTCGGTTTCTTGTAAGTAGACTTACCCGTTTTGATAATAGACCACAATAACTGATGGGATTAGGTTGTGTGCCATTTTCGGAGTCATGTCCAATGACCATACTTGGGGTGCTTACCAAAGCTCTCTATCAAGCCTGTGGGGATCTTTCTTCTACCTAATTAGTTCTTGGCTGCAGTGGTACGAGTCGGTTAACAAAGGGCCTGTACTCGCATTTCCGAATAATCGGGTTCCCGTCATTATGAGGACAGGTAGCATAACGACCTGATGATGCACTAAAATGGCTCTAGAAATGATGTTGATATGCCGATATTCCTCATCTATCCATCCTTCCAACAGAGTTTCAAAACGAGTCGTCATAATTTTCCCACTCATTGACATGCGCTACCAATCCTGGAAAAGAGACACCGTCCCTGACCTATGGTATGGCGAATCGCAAATAAAGAGGTGACGACCCTATCTATATTCACACGACATTATGGATGCTCTCTCTCTCTGCTTAAGAATAATAAGAGTAACATATTTAATTGATTCGTCCACTCGAATTCCTTATGATTCTACAAAGTACCTCTGAGGTGATGGTTCGTTGATAACAGAATACGCAGAAACATCATCCCGCCGCCCGTGTTGCTATCATCAAAAAAGAACTCTAGTAGTAAAAGAATCAGCGGATGAAAGACGTTGGAGAATATGGCGTAACAGATCAGACGTCCTCGGGCAGGTGACTTGACAATCGCGTTCCTGACAAGCAAATGACCGTAATGGTGTATGTTTGGATGCGAAATGGCGCCTACAAATTTGATCAGTAAAATCGAATGTTTGTAAGCGAGTGGTTCTGTTTACGAAAAGTCCATTGGATATAGGAGGCAACAAAAACACTTGGACGGGATGACTTGTTCCTTGCGAGAGGAAGAACAACCTTGACAGGATCGATGTGAGCCATACTTCGCTCTAGAAAGGTAATGTTGATAGAGTCCGCACTATGTACGATCGAGACGGGCGTCCTTGGAGCCCCCGATTCCAGGTTCTCGTCGTACACGTTCCGCGAATACCGGCCCTCGTCATTTGTGTTGGCGAAAGTCGTATTAGAGCGTACCTATACTGTTTGGGGACTCTGAGCGGTTCCAAGGTCGTTAAGTCTAGGAGTAGGTATATTGTTTTCGAATAGTAAGAGAATATTAATTGAACTAGTGAGGTGATAGGGCGCTAAGGACGCCCGTCTCGATAGTACGGACTCTATCAACATTGCCTTTCTCGAGCGAAGTATGGATGACGTCGACTTACTTACTCTTGTGGTCAAGTTTCCAAAGAGGGTTAAGGGTTGAAACAGGCCGAAGATAAGGCGGTTTTCTCTTCAAGCCGTTTATTTGGCGGTCTGCAACCGGTTGACATCTCCCAAGGAATCGGCCAGTATGGGTGTTATAAGACTTCTGCACGACGGCATATTGGTCAAAGGAAGAATTTCCTCCTGACGCGATGCAGCGTCTGTAAAGAAGATGCGCTGCTGTGCTGACTTCTATGTGGATGTCCGTATTTAGGTTGCCCTTGAAGTGATGGTTTTGGTTCCTGCTGCTCGAAGTGTACCGGAAAAGAGAAGCCAACAGATGAATGTTAAAGATTGAAAAAAAGGCAGGAAAAGGGGATGAGTGCAGCGCAGATGTAGATGTCTTTATAGATGATAGTCGATGACTCTGCTCGATCTCGATGTCTCGGTCTTGACGCCGAGGGTTTTGCCCGATACCTTCCCAACCAATCACATCGACCCGTACTGATAGCGTATATTACAAATCCTGTATAAAATACCCCACAGGAACCACATTCTCCTCTCGTGCTCTTCCTACTCCCATCAAATGCTCAATCAGGATGTCCCTTCCAAGAAACGACGGCTTGAACGAGGACAACGCAACCCGATTTTTCTGACGAAGAAGCAGTGACACCTGTTCTCAAATCAACTATGAATCACTGTTCAAAAAAAACGAACAAAAGCTCCAGACGGATACTGGGGACCAATTGTAGGCAGTCCTGCACCAGTTGATATGCTCAATCTGCATGGGTTTGGCGGTGATGAGTCCATCGATACCACCTCCTCCTACTGCGAAATCCGAAGTGGCGTATCGAGAGCGGCAGAAGAATAGACAAAACAGCTCTCTGATTGCATTCTCCTCGAGTCGAATATTTTAGTTACAAAAAGGAAAATCGGCTAGTCGTCTTCCGAAGAAGCAGACAAGTCGATTCTCTGGCTATGCTGACTATGCTTCCTGACTAGATCTGGGATGCCGACAGAAGTCAGCGTCACTACTCATTCTGGTATTTTCTATACCTAGATCCTGGCTTTATACTGCTAGAAGATACCTCCAACCACCCTTAAGGCTTCTCTAGACGGACAGTTTCTCCTTCTGTGGTCGACATTGAACAAATTCTTGGTTGGTTCGGGTACTGCGAAGCACTAGATGGGCAGCCATATATCCCTCTAAGCTACCGATGGGGCGACGTAGGTTCTCCTGTCATCCTTCTAGAACACACTCACCTGCCAGAAATCTGCCATCAGATTATCAAGAATTCGATAGAGGACGTCAAACTCCTCGGCTATCGATACCACTAGGTGGACAAATTTTGCACCGACCAAAGCGATGCGGCAGAACAGCATCATCAGTTTGCAAATATGGACTCTATATATGCCGGAGCCTCTGCCACTTACGATTTTTCTGGAATCGGAAACATTGGTAGGAATTCTCAGCCATCTGTAACAACGGGTAAACACCATCTCGTATCTTCGCTGCCCATTTTACCTGAACCCATCACGAGGTCCCAATGGAATACAAGAGCTTGGACCTACCAGGAGGGTCTTTTGTCGAGGAGACATCTGTGCTTCACTGAGAGTCAAGTTTGCTTCCAATACATGGGGATGCACACTTGAAAGGGGTGGCACCTAAATGAAAGAGTATGCGCGGCACACGTGGAAATAAATACCGCCAATACGTGAATACAGTAATGACAGGTAAACAACTGTGAGAGAGACAATCTCCAATTCGCGCAAGCCGTACATGAGATATTGACGATGACCTGTTAAACGAGGTCTGGGGGCTAAAGGCGATTCAATCCACTCAACAATACCGAAAAAGGTAGTAATTATCTTTTGCAAACCTCAGTATTCGAGAACAGGTCTCCAAGCTATCTCATCACATATCCAAGTCTCCCAACTTCAATCCAAAGCCATATCCACCCGAAACCAGCCCAAACGAAAAACCCAAAAAATATCTTATTCTCGTTAGTTCATCTATTCAATTATCTATAACCCCCGCATCCCGCCCTACGCCTCAAAAACTGCCCCCACCTTCCCAGCCCCCGCAGGCGCAGCAGACGCAGCCACAGGCACGGGAACCGCCCCACTCTTAACCCTCTCCTCCATCCTCGGCTGCGTCGGATCAAACAAATACTTAATAACAGGTCCATACTTGACCACCGTCCTATCCATGTTTACCTGATCCACATAGGATTGAATATAACCTACCATATACAACAACTTCTTTCCCTCGTATTCCCACTCCCTCCTTATCAACTTTCATTCAAACTCTCGAAATCTTCTCCTCTACTCTTACAAAACTTCTACGAGAACCTTAGCCTTAACCCGTATTATATATAACTCCTAAAACCAATAGATACCGATATACCAACTAACAAGTTACTAAATCTTCAAATACCTACCTTCAAAACCTCCAGTCCTAACGAATTAACTTGAAAATCCAAGAATTGCGTATAAAGTACCTACTACCGCCTAACTACCTTCCTATATATATATCTTCAATACTAAATAAAAACACCTCTTACAATCTATCCCCCAATTCCCTAGCTACCACATCCTCCCTAAAGCATTAAAAAATGTTAGCGCCGAATTTCTCTTCTCGAACTTTAGGGGATGGATAGCTATTACGCTCCATCCCAATTTATATATCAACAAAGAAAAAATCCAGCAGAGTAACTAGAGTACGTATCCCCAAATTTCCAGGATATATCAAAGATAAAATCCGCACCCTTAATAAAATTTGCCGTAGAAAAAAAATATCGGGCGGCCCGGGACGTGTTCTCTAATTAATTAGACTGAGAAGCTATTGGTTTTACTAGAAAGTTTCCTTCGTACTCTCTTAAGTTAGTCTATTCTACTATATACACTTCTCTATTTATCTCGTCTCCGTCGTTATTTAGAAATACACCCACCCAATTATCCACCCTCGTTTCCCAGTTTCCGAATTTATAACGTAGAGTTAATAACTTCTAATACAACGTATAAAACATGTATACGCGGAATCACGAAAGGGGCTCGAGGGAGAGGTAGCGGGGATAAGGAAACGGGGAGTTCAAAAGATGTAGGATAATTTATAATCTACTTATGCTAAACGATCGGAGTAAAGCGTCTATCGAAGTTATACGTAAGGAAGAAATAGGTACTTAGAATAGTATAATAAGAGGAGATTATGAATATGTTTAGAAAGGAAGTAAGTATTTATCGATATTAAAACCTCTATTTGAAGCGGGAATTCCTGTCTGCATATGATGATTTGGTGGATAGTATAATTTCCCTCGATGATGTACAAGTACGCCACTATTTTACATGTATATATATATGTTCTTCTATAATCCTTCAATGCTTTCGCACACCTGGGGAATCCATCTAATCCACACTGACAAAATCGTCGCTCATACACTTCATATCTGTTGACTCCTACAAACAACTTTATGCAAAACACCACAGCGGTAATGCATACAATAGAATAAAACATGCAAACATGCAAACGCTACGCTACAAATACAAGAAATAAGAAAACTGCAAAATGCAATAACGAAGATGACTCCAGCGACCTTTTTCTTCTTCTAATCATCCATACCCCAAGCCTTCCTCAATTCCCTCATATAAGGACTCGGAATGATTTCCCCTTGAATTTTCGATGATGGTGATGGCGGTGATGCAGGATGATTCGCGCTCAATTTCCGGTCATATTTCGGACTGCCAACGCCCGAGATACTGGGTCCAGCGACCGTAGGCGGAGTTTCTGATGAGCTCGGAGTCAGGAGCCGTATGGTAGAACGTCGAGTCGATGGTTTCGTTGATGGCCGGCTAGCAGAGACGGTTCCTGGGGGAGTGGCGAGACCAGAATCGGCATTTGGGTTTAACGGCCAGTGCGAATCTGATGATGCTGCTTCACCGGTGGTTCCAACTCCAAGTTCATATTTTGGATCTGTGAAGGGATTCGCTGAAGATGGTCCGGCTTGAGTGAAGATTGATCTCGCTGTTGGGTTTGCGAACTCCGCCATGTCTTGAGATACGATTGGGGAGTAACCGTTCCATTGTTGCGGAGGGCGAGATTCGGCTCCAGCACGTCCTGTAGCGGCAGCACCACTGCTACCACCAGTTCCTCCAGCTGGCACTACGGCGCCAGTTATGAGACCTTCTCTATCTGCTCCGGGTTCCCCAGAGGACAAAGCATGACCGATGTCTCCTCCATTTCCCCCTGGATCTGGTCCCGCCGGTGGAGTCATAGGTGGATCGTATAGATACGCTTCTTCTGGGTACACGCCTGGAGACTCAGGTCGCTTTGAGCGTTTGTTTCGTGACCAGAGAAAGAGAGCGAGAGCTATGAAAAGAATGGCACCACTGATCACTCCAACTATGACACCGGCGATAGAGCCACTGCTGAGTTTATGTGTCTCTTTTGCGTCATTCGACTTTGATAACCCGACCCCTGTTGGAACGCCTGATAGTGTGTTTGAGGCTGTAGTCAATGTTGAAGTGGTGGATGAGCTTGATGTTATCAACGAAGAGGGCGTGGGCGGCGTGGGCGGCGTGGGCGACGTGGATGATGTGGTAGAACCTGTGCTGCTACTCGTAGAAGTGATCACGCTTGAAAGGTTGGTCGTGCTGAAGCTATTTGATGTCATGATACTTGTCGGTATCGACATCGTAGGCTCTGAAGTGGGCAATGTCAAAGAAGGGGTCAAAATTACTGCTGGTAAGATCGTTTTCATACTTGGCGTGTCGATGACAGTGGGGATGTTTTGCGATGCTGTCGGTGCAGATGTACCTGGCTCAGACGCAGGAGCAGTCCATTGAAATCCGACTGGCACTTCTGAGGCCACCAGCGTGCCTGTATATGTGACGAAGATGGGCACAAGATTTGCGGTCGGTGCTGCTGTGGGCACCGACGGGTAAAGCACTGTCGTGAAGACATTTGATCCATCGTTTGATACAGCAGGTGTGATTTGAGGTTCTCGGGGGGCCAGTAGGTCGAATTCGGGGACTGGTGTATCCATAAGTTGATCGTGTCCACTTAGTGAAAGTGGAGCTTGTCGTGCTGTAGATGCATCAGAAAATAGCCCATATCGACTACGAATCCCATTTTCTTACCTCTTAGATATCTCATTGCTTCGAGCTGAGCAGAGCAAAGGCCTGTGAAGTAAGCTAGAAAGACCTTCTTCGCCAACATGGCATCATATGAAGTCTGGACAAAACATGGAAGTAATAAAATATGGAGATGTAGAATTGAAGAAATAAACACATCAAAATGTAAGACAGAGCTGGGGTTAGTAGAGGATTATTCGGAAGAATATGGTTCTTGGAGGGGCTAGGGGATCCGATCAACTAAGGCGGTTGCGCCAACCTGGATGGCCCAGGGATCCAAGCTGGTCAAAGAGGCGTTCATCGGCTGGGGGCGATGCTGAAGGCTATGCTACAACAAGTACACAGGATAAGCGTTCGGCTATATTTAACCACCATCTTGGAAACTTCCATGATGAACGGTTCCCAACGGTTGTCTGGCGAATGCATTTGCATGGCAGTCCCGAATATCATGCCGCAGTGGTTTGAAAGAGCACTTGAGCCACAGTTTGAGGCGCGGCAGGGTGCAGGTCGGCCGACATTAGATACTGTGTTCTCTCGCCACCTGCAGGAGGAGGGGAGCCTCCTATCGCTTTAGGGCCAAGTTGTCCCAACGATTCGCCCATCGTGGCTCTCAAGGGTATTGCTAGATGGGATGGGCGCAGGGAATGCGTCGTGCGTCCCGTCAGCCATTAGCTACCGAGGAAACGTGAGACAGAACAGGCCGACTGAGGGTGATGGCAGGCGAACGGGCGCCCAAGTAGCAGGAAAGCGTATATAGCACCAAGCACCCTACATCAACGTCAGCCCATCCGAAGTTTGGTCTTGATGGTGTAGAATGTCGCGTTGCGAGGGACGACATGATTGCGGTCGCCGAATATGCCGTGGAAGAGAGAGAATCACAAACTTGATGGTTGTGTATCACTTGATGATGGGGTAGTATGAAAAGAGATGGATAACTCACGTGAGGAGGAAGAGAAGAAGAGAAGACTCAACATCAGGTATCTAGCGAAATAATGTAATGGATAACTCACGTGAGGAGGAACACGATAAATTAGATTGAATATAGACTGTTTATTTTCTGACCACCTTGGACGCCCAGCTGGCATCATGAAATCAGTCGCTTCGTCTCGGAAAAAGTGCTTTCATTAGGGGAGATATTTTATCATGTCCCTCCAAATAGTATTAATTCTAAAGCATGCTCCACCAAGACCTTCTCGAAGCGTGCCACGCGGCCGCGCCATATATCTAACTTCACCCCTCCATTCATTTCAGATCGCTTCCATTCATCCATAAGCCCAATTTGAAAACCTACCAAGCGCCAGAAGATGCATCAATTGTCCAGACTCTTCCTGGACGCAATCGTGAAAACGTTGAAAGTGACATACAGACGAAATACCAAAAGTACGCGCGGAAGATCGAATGTGCCATCTCCGAATATGGTAATAATGTTACAGTGCGACGCAACTGCCCGAGCAATCGACCATGCTGGAAAACGGTTGCGGAGCTTGCTTGCGAGGGGATCCCGACTGAAGCCAAATCGCAAGCGAAAGCCGATCCAAGGTCGAAGGCGCTGTCAACTACTCCCGAATTGTCTCGCTTTTCACGTCGACACCCTTCGCCTTCATACCCTCAGCAAAAGCGTCCTTCAAATCCATGGTGCCCTTTTCTTGCTTGCTCCCATTCTCCGTGGCCCCATCCTCCGTGGCCCCATCCTCCTTCTTCGTCGAGCCATCAGCAGCATCACCATCAGCCAGCTCATTGGGTGGCGTCGGGATGTCTTCTTCGCCATTCATGAGCATATTTTCCAACAAAGCCTCATTCCGCTTGGTGATGGCATCAGAGTCATCGCCACCAGCAACACGCTTATCAAGTTGCAGCTTCGACTGTCCAAGCTTGTGGATCAGCACCTCAATTGTGCCTTTGCTGATAAGCGTGATTACCTCGACCTCACGTGTCTGTCCGATACGGTGGGCACGATTCTCGGCCTGGATATCATCTTGAGGATTGAAGGACGGATCGAGTACGATGACCTTGTTCGCACATGCCAAGTTGATTCCAGCACCACCAGATTTGGTCGTAATCATGAACACCTGGATCTTTTTGTTTGTGTAGAACTCATCGATCAAGTCCTGACGGTCGTTGATATCTGTTGAACCATCGATACGAGTGTAGTCGATGCCCTCAGTCACGAACACGTCTTCAAGAACATCCAAGCTCTTCTTGAACTGCGAGAAGATCAAAGTGCGGTTAGGCTCCTTGTCCGTGCCAGCAGTTTCAGCAGAAAACTGTTTGAGCAACTCAACCAACTTGTGAACTTTGCCGGAATCCATCCATTCATCATTTTTCAGTCTGAGTTTTGCAAGAGTCTTGCTCTCTTTACCATACTTGGTGCAGATTTGATGCAGCTCAAAGTCAGAGTACCAGGTGAATTCTTCAAACATTTTGATATCGCTCCATCCCTTGTATGAGCCTTTTCGTGGGACATTGGGGACAATTTTGGTTCGAATAGTTTCGTCGTCGTAATGGGTACGGTGAAGTATGGGGTGAATGGCTGCGAGGCGCTCAAGCATGATGTGAGGCACCTTTTCATCACCAACAGGCTTGCCCTCCTTCCGTGCTTTCAAAACCGCACGAGATTTCTCTCTGTATTCGTTGTACATTGAAGCTTGAGCCTCCGTCATCTCACAGAACTCCACGCGCTTGGTCTTGGCCGGCAGGTCTTTCATGACCTGATCTTTGGTCCGGCGCAGAATGAATGGCGTGAGCATGGTTTTGGCACGTTGGATTCTCTGTTTTGATAACAGCGCTGCATGGTCTTCGTCGGTGGTCTTGGCTCTGTGCTGAAAGATGAGGTTGAGATCCTCCTCACAATCATCGAAAAGGTCTGGCATAATGAATGCAAGAACCGAGACAAGTTCCTGAAGGTTATTCTGTAGAGGAGTTCCTGTGAGCAGCACCCGGAACTTGGCTCGGATTTTCTTTAAGGCCTTGTATCGTTCCGTCTCGCGGTTTTTCAGCATGTGGCCTTCATCAAAGATACACGAGTTAAAACTGAAAGTTTTCCGCAACCAAGTATTGTCTTTCGCTGAGGCTGCCAACTGGTAGGTGGTAACGATGACATGAATTGGCTGGTTTGATTCATCGGCCATGTACTCCTCCAACTCCATCTGCTTGCTGGCACGTTCTGCTTGCTTGCCACTGTATGGCTGGAAATTGATCGCAGGGGCAAACCGCTGGAACTCGCGCAGCCAATTTTCGAGGGTAGAGGTTGGAACGACGACCAGATGAGGGCCAATGTTCCCCGTTTCTAGTTGATGAGATAAGAACGATATGATCTGTAGGGTCTTCCCTAGGCCCATATCATCTGCTAGAATGCAACCACTCTTCTTCGACCATTTCTGTCCTTGTGTGTACATTAAATTCAGCCAGTTCATGCCAACAATCTGGAAGTCTTTCATTGTCTCCTCAGGGTTCATGTTAGCTGGTTGCTGTGGGAAATTGTTCACATCGCTGGCTGGTGTCACGACACCAGAATCGATTTTTGACTCATCGTCCAAGGATGCTACAGCAAGCCCGTCCTTCACAGCAGCTTTATCGGTGTCGATGCCCAACTTCTGCAGTGAGGAACGGAGGTCGTCGGCATATCCCTCGCAAAGCTTGACCACTCGGTCTACTGCTTCCAAGCCAGTCATCATGTCGACAACTTTATCTAGTATGCGATCGCCAAGCGTCTTTTGGGATCCTCCAGCTCTTTTCTTCTTCCCTTCCTTGGGCGGCACAACGACTTTCCGTATGGAGTCCAGGGACTTGAAAGGCCGCTTGGACAACATGAGCGTGGCTTCCTCATCCGTGCAATTGGCCATATCGCGCAGGTCCTGTTCAGTGGCGATGTTGTTGAAATACTCGAATGCTTGGGCGTCAATGTCTTCGCGAATCTCAGGCTCCACATCCTCGTCAGTTACGTACTCATCAGGGTCCACCCGCTTTTTCGTTCGCAGTGGTGGACTGATGGCGATGGGTTGAGAAGATGGGGCCGCAGGAGATGCAACAGGGGACGAGTCTAGGCGACGATCAGGTCGTCGGCCCTGCTGGAGGCGTCTCCGAACTGGCTGCAGTGGGGTGGACGGCGCTGAGGAAACCGAGGGAGTTGAGACAGAGGGGGCTGGTGCGACAGGCCTGGGCTGTGTCGCTGGCTTTGATTGTAATGGGGGTTTTGGTCCACTGAGCATGGAGTATTTATCGAGAATACTCTTGCCGTTGACAGCAGCTCCATGTTTTACCGAGGGCCTTGCTATTGTCGGTTGAATGGGCGTACTTCGAGCCACGCCGGCAGTTTTTGGCTCGTCGTCCGACAGATCAATGTTGTTGCCAGATGCTGCTCTCTCCATCCTCTCCATCTCTTCCATGACGGCATTGATTGCATCGTCATAGTTTCCCCTCTTAGATCTCAGCCATGACAACAATTTAGCGATTGGGTAATTTGGAACAACATTCCGCATGCGGCTGACCTTTTCACGCTCTTCGTAGTCATGTATATGTGAGATCGCCATATCCTGATACTCGTTCTTCGATAGGGTACTGGCTGGGACCGTCCGAGCTATCTTGGGCGGGCGCGAAACGCTGCCGTACGCAGATGCCGAATCCTCCGCCACCCGCTTGTGCACCTGAGGTCTCATAGGCGCTGGATTGTGGTAGAAGCCCGAGATATGCTGTTGGAAGCCGAAATTTGGTAGAGGAATATCGGAGCGGTGGCCATCACCATCCGAATCCGAATCGGCAGCCAGAGGAGGATCGTCGAAGTTGCTCAACTGCGACACTGACTGGCCAGAACCATTAACCATTGGATAGGGAGGTTGTGGCATCGGAGGTCGATAAAAAGTTCCCGGCGGCATCATCATGTTGCGATTATACATGGATTGTTGTTGTTGTTGTTGTTGCTGCGGAAAATGCGGTGCTTGTGAGGGCTGTGCGAATCGCGAGTTGTCCATCCGGAATGCTGGAGGTGAAGCAGAGTGAGGGACCTGTATCTGTGACCCATTATGCTGACGGTGAGGAGTGAGCTGCTGTGGTTGGAGCATCTGTGTGGGTTGAGTATAGTGTTGCGGCGCGGGAGGGGACGAGACGTTGGAAGGAGAGCTGTATGGCATAGCTCCAGGACGGTAGTCACGGAGGGGTTGTGTGGCTATAGTATCGGCCTGACGAATGGTGTCGTTGTCAAAGATGTCTTCGCCATATTCGTCCTGCGAGGTATTCCGCTGGCCGTTGGTATAATTCATGGCCGTGGATCGGCGCGGCGGTGTCTCTTCTATTGGGTCGGAGTCCATACGATATATGGATTGTAGCAGTGTATACAAGTGGTGATAATGGTACAGCTCGCGATCAACGAGTATGGTTGAATGAAGTCGCGTGGATTGCAATGCGGAAGCCGGTTTTGACAGGTCTAGTCGAAAATTCGCGAGGTGAAGAGAAGGTGAAGGGGCGCGATTTTGTCAAATATGGTTCGGGAAAGGGGGACAAAGAGAGGCCTCCAAAGTGGTAGGAGAAAGGAACAACGGGCTGCTGGGTGTGTGTGTATGCGGCTTTGATAAGTTGGAAATAGCTGTTTGCGGAGGACAACCTGAAGTGACCCACGGTAGAACTAGGTAGAGTTTGAGACCGCCCTTCACAAAGCGACGGGATCCATATGCCACTAGTCCCTGACGGGGAGTACACAGACGGAGGACACAGACGGAGTACAGAGACGGAGGACATGGACATAGACGAGTACAGAGACGGAGTTGGAAGAGGTCTTGGATCAATTCTTCAGAGGGCAAGTCATCTCCCGCTCTGTATTACTCCAATAGAACTTCACCATTGGAACCGCAGTTCATTCACATCTTGCTACGAGTATCCAACGAGACCTGTCCTGCTTTCCACCACTTCATTTTCATCTCGACATTTCACGAACACACCACCACATCTCACCATGGCCACCAGAAGAAACGTGCGAACAGACCAAACGTCTGCCGAGAAGGACCCCCATGCGCCTGCTGACGGCCCTTCAGATATTAGACCTGCTGTCGAATCGTATGTATGAGAATTCCTGACGTCTCCAACGCCTATCCCATTCTATAGAATACATTTCCAAGTACCCCAATCTCAAGCCACCTGTCGGCGTAACATGGAAGTCTCATGGACATTGCAAAATTTCCCTTGCTCTACTCGTTCTGCATTGCTCATTGTTGATAAACAGCTAAAGAAATCCAGATCCGTCATCTACAAGCTTCTTGCCTTCACTTTCGCCATGGTTGTCTTTCCGATAAGCAGCTATTTCTTAACCGTGGACACAATTTTCAAAGGTATTCCCATCTCTCCTCTCGCATGTATCTAGTCCTCGAATGAAACCTCGTAACGAGAGTCTCGGTCGAACTTATGCTAATGGCAACTCAGGCAAATCCTCGTACGCAGGTGGCTTCGCTGCCATCATCGCCAATGTTGTCCTCATAGGATATGTCATCGTAGCCATGAAAGAAGATCAGTCTGATAGACTAGAGGCAGAAGCTGCTGCGAAGAAAAAGGAGTAGTCGATTTTGATCCATGGGTAATATGTAACTATAAAGCATTCGCAGCCTGGAGTCTTCCGCGTCGTTCTCACCAGGCGTATAGCGCTGTCCTATATAATGATTACAATGGGCATATGAATGACGGACGGGCATTGTTCATTTAGGCTCCGTTCGGAAAGAAAAGATGTCGAGTCTTGCGCTTAAATACGTTGAAGAATCGAGAGAGGATCTATTGACTGCTGACGGACGCACTTCTTCCCATCCTCCCAATGCTAGGATAACGCTTCTCCAGCCAATGTATACCCACCGTGATTCTAGCAATCACGTCCAATCTGCCAGCAATATAATTCACCTGCTTCCAAATTGTTTGATGTTCCAAACGTGTTTTCCAAAACAAGAGAAGCGTTGGATAGTGCACCCTTCATTCGACCACCTACCTCCGCCCAGAGGCGTCGGGAAACCTCACTCGCGTTCCATTCCATGAAGAAAGATGATCTTCAGGCTTCAATCAAATGATGGTCACTTCAGTAAGACCGTCTCTTGGTCTGAAAAGATCCAACGGAGGTCGCGTCAAATCCCAGAACAACAAGTCTGAACCAACTCCCTCGACAAGCTCTTCCATCCTCTCCTATTTCAGTCCCCACTCGCTCGGGAGGACGAACGACGCGAACAAACCCTCACCCTCACCCTCACCCTCACTGCAGGCCCAAGAGACGCAGTCGACAAGCGTAGAACTAGCTGCTGGCGAATGCAGCAGTCCATCATCCTCCTCTGCGATCGAGGTCGTCGAAACCGAACCGCAATTGCCACCACCACCTCCTCCAGCACAACCTCCTAAAACCCTCTCCGTACCCACACAAACACTGCCTCGGACGAAAACACCAACAAGAAATGGCACACGACTACGACTTACAGTACGAGATCCCAATTCGGGCGCGTCTACTCCAAAGTCTCGCAACGCCACTCCTCAGCCTGGCAATAATACCACAGGTGCATCTTCATCCTCATCCAGGGAAACGAGAACGCTGCGGTCAAAAGATGGAAGCCTGCGAATCAAGAGTGATTTGAGTCTGTACTTTGCATATTACGAAGATATTCTTTTGAATGGTCTCGACCAAAACACCGAATTCCTGCGCGCGGACGAGCCTATCTACATACTGGAAGAGAAAATCTGGAATCCGGCCAAACCAAAACAGCCTGCGGTATTCTCTCAGCCTTCAGCGCTACTGGCACAATCTGCAGTTCCCCCTTCTCCGCACAGCAATGTTAGCAACGCAAAGACTATAGCCGCTCCATCGTTACCGTCCAGTACCTCTAGTCCTGCAGATGATCCGCTTCCTGATAGTATCTTCCTCAAATGCCATGGACGAGCCGAGCGGAAAGAGAAGCAGGCTCGAAACATCGAAAAGGAGCGAGCGCAGCACGAGAAAGAGAATCTGGAACGTCTACTCGAGGGATTGCAAGGTCCAGATTGGCTTCGCGTGATGGGTATCACTGGAATCACCGAGGGCGACCAAAAGAGCTGGAAACCCAAACGAGACTATTTTATCTCTGAGGTCCTCGCCTTGGTGGAAAGGTTCAGAACCTGGAAGGAAGAGGAAAAGCGGATGAGGCAGGCCAAAGAACGAGCTCGCGAGGAGGAGGACGAAGACGAAGACGACGAGGAAGAAGACAATGAAAGCGATGTTTCCAGCGATGTCGATGCTTCAGCATCTCGACAGCTCCAGATTGAAGCAGGTCTCAAGCCGAGACCCAGAGCAAAACGGAAGAGAACATCCGCCGCACCAGCTAGAGAGGTGAAGACACCACCTCCTATGACTAGTTTCTACAAAGCACCGCATTTACGCGCCCAAGCTATGGGTGAAACCAGAACCAGTAGACATATGACTGCTTTTGGAGAGCCCATACCAGACTTTGATGAGCAAGATTTTGAATTGCCCGAAGATTATATTACACCTGAAGCACTCCGCGCCAATGCTAGAAAGAGGCGACGAAGAAACAGAGAGCTGAAGGATGTTGGTGGGAATAGTGAGGTGTGATTATTATTCATCAGGTCCGGCGTTCGATTTGATTTGCTTTTCTTTGAGGTATTCACCAGGTCTGGACATGTCAAAAGCTCTGTGGTTCCGAGCGGACGGAGTTTGGGGGGCGCTGTGTATTTGTAGATGTCTAAGTAGTAAATTTTGAAGGGATCAGGTGTATGAGTACATTCAGCTCGCATCACGAATACTCGAGAATATCACTTTCCGGTATTGAAACTTTCGGTTGTGATTGCTCTTTTTCTCTGTTTGTCCTGGTAGGAAAACCTTGGGAGTCATTTTCATAACTTTCACAGACGGTTGAGCAAGATTTCGTATAATTGCACTGCAGTCTACAGCATATCATAAGAATCGATTTTCATGACACGTGAAAGTCTTTTGATGTACTAAAGTTCATGTTGTACTACCTAGTAGTACTACTAGTACATACTAGTAGTCATATCCCAAGTCACGTGACTCAAGGGCGCCAGAAGCTCTGATCGAATTCATCACTTCAACATCCCACATCAGGCAGAAGGAAGAGCGCGCGCCGTCATCGCTACATACCCAGGAACTCCTTAATACCAGCAGGAAACCCCCTCGACGACAATACAGCGATCGCCAGGAGGTCGCGCATCTCCAACATCCCTTAGAACCTCCAGGCAACACTTGTGCCGTTACGACACTCCTCACTCTATCCACCGTTCCGCCCACCATCCTCCCACTTCCTCGTAAAGCGCCGCTAGAAATGACGCTGCGCTCACAAAGAATCCCACGGATTGCGAGGTAGAGCCCGCATATCAAAATGCCAGGCCTCGTTGCAGAAGCGGAGGTGCCCAAGGAGAATACAGAACCTCAGTTCTCAGTGACGCATCAGAATATTGAGCTTGAGGTGGACTTTCGATCGCGGAAACTGGTCGGCTCTGCAACAATCACAATTCAACCTCTGTCTAAGGATTTACGGACGATACCTTTAAATTGCCGGGGGATAGATGTCAAGAGCCTGACGGTGGAGGGTCACCCGGTGGAGATACCGCGCTTTCGCGACCCGTACGAGGCGTATCGAGTACGAGAGGTCTACACGGTCCAGCAGCATGAGCAGTTACGACGCAATATTGAGCATGAATATAAGGACCCTCCGGAGCCTACCTTCATCGTTACTCTGCCCAAGAATGTGCGCATCAAGGAGTTTAACCCGAATGAATTTGCTGGCACACACAATGCCAAGGTGGATAGTGCCATAGATGCAGCTATGACGGCTTCTTTCGAGGACGGGGACCTTGTGTACACTCCGTTGACCTTTGTGGTACGCTATGTGGTGGAGAAATCGAGAGAAGCGGTACGATGGGTTGGAATGCATCCGGGCGACTCACGATATCCACATATGTACACCTGCGCCTCTTCGGTTCCTGGGCTTCTTCCATGCTTTGCATTCCCCATTGTTGGGCAGGCCTCGTCACGATGCTCTTGGAGGCTGAGAATAGATTGTCCACGAACTGTTGGCGACCTTCTTCGGTCCAAGGCTGTTGGTATGGTGGACGGGATCAATGGTCTCCCTAACGGGGTAGACGATAATGCTATGGACATTGACGAGGATGAGCCTGCAACTTTTTCCCATTTGACAGATGAAGAGAGAGACCTTGAGCTGCAAGTTGTTGGCTCAGGCCTCATGGAAGACAGTGACGTAAGTAATGATACTTGCGGTTGACAAAACTCACCCTAATCTGAACCAGGCTCCTCATACGGGTGACCACGCGACAAGGAGATGGATCTTCCACTGTTCTGCGCCAGTTGGAGCACATCATGTTGGTTTCACAATTGGTCCCTTTGAGCAAGTCGACTTTGCACAGTTCCGAGAAACCGGCAAAGAAGATCAGCTCAAAGAACAGGCTGTCAGTGTGCACGGATTTTGCTTACCCGGAAGGGAGGAAGAGCTACGCAACACTGGCATACCTTTGCAAATGGTGTGTACTTGGTCAAACCTGATTTCTTGACGCGACTGATAAGATAGGCCATCGATCACTTTCAACAATCATACACGGCTTACCCTTTTGCTCCAGATTGTCAAAGCTACAAATTGGTCTTTGTAGACGATCTTTCTCCCAATGTCTTGGACACAGCAACACTCTCGATATGCAGCTCCCGGCTGCTCTATCCGGAGAATGTTATCGACCCAGCTTATGAGAACTCTCGCGAGCTCATCCGTGCTGCTGCGAGCCAATGGATAGGAGTCTTTGTCTCTGCCCAGCAGGCGAAGGACTACTGGATTATCGTAGGTGCATCTTATTTCATGGCCGACATTTTTATGTCAATACTTTGGGGCCGAAACGAAGTACGCTATAGGCAAAAGCTCGCCGCCGATAAAATCGTCCAACAAGACGTGGGACGGCCCGCGATTTATGATTGCGGATCACTTCTAGGCCTTGACCAAGGAGAGCTCGAGTTTTTGACCCTCAAGGCGCCTGCGGTGTTTTACATTTTCCATCAACGACTTATGAAACAGAACGCATCGACTGGCGCACCTCGTGTTTTGGTACGATTACTTTCTGATGCTCGCATGGGAAGAATTCCACATGGGGAGATCTGGACAGACAGGTTGATTTACACTTCGGATAAGGTAGCGCACCAGAAGCTTCAATCTTTCTTTGACCAATGGGTCTTCGGAGCTGGTTGTCCGACGTTTCATGTGACGCACAAGTTCAATAAAAAGAAGATGTCGGTGGAGGTAACGATCAATCAAACGCAGTCCCATGATGTGTTGGGAGACAAGTCAGCGGGATTGAATGCGGACAATTTCATGCGAGAGGTCAAAGAACACGAGAACGGTGTTTGGGCGGGAGAGCTCCAGCCAGCTTTCACAGTAAGTTCTCGTCCAGCAGCCAGGAGTCCACGGATGCTGACAAAATAGGGCCCGATAACAGTACGAGTCCAAGAAGCAGATGGTCGCCCATATGAGCACATAGTCGAGATTCGAGAACAGACCGTAAAGGTTGAGTTCAACTACAATACAAAATATAAGCGGCTCAAGAGGACCAAACGGGCGAAAGAACGTGCAGCTGCAGCAACTGAAAACAGAAATGACGATGAAGATGGCCCCGAAGATGCACCAGTCACATATGCTCTGGGTGACGTCCTTCAAGGGGACCAGGAGCTTGAGGATTGGAGACTCACCGACTGGTCACAAGAAGATTTGGCGACAATGCAGGAGGAAGCTTATGAGTGGATTCGACTTGATAAGGACTTTGAGTGGATATGCACTGTCATCTATGCGCCCAGTCCCAACTACATGTTTGTCCAGCAGCTACAGCAGGACAACGACGTGGTCGCACAGATAGAGGTATGGTTGTCTCATATATTGCAACGAATCAGATACTAATTTAGCAGGCTCTTCAATGGCTCTCAAGACAGCCACCAAGTGCTCTTCATTCATCAATATTCACTCGAACATTAATGGATCCAAGGTACTTCCATGGCGTTCGAACTCTAGCAGCCTCTTCCCTCGCCAGCTGTGCCACCGATCAGGCAGGAATGATAGGTATGTTCCATCTGCAACAGGCGTTTCAGCACCTCTTCTGCTTCGAAAACTCGCCCATGACTCGATCAAACGACTTTCAAGACCACAGACTGTACTGGCTACAGTGTACTATCCCACAGGCCATGGCTGGTATTCGAGATGCCGACGGCAAGTCTCCGCCCGAAGTCAAAAGGTTCTTCTTGGACAAACTGAAATTCAACGACAACTCGAACAATCAGTACTCTGACTCCAAGTATGTTGCCATACTCATGGCAGGTCTCGCAGAGACATTAGTGGAGAATCGAGTGCATCGTGGCGTCAATATCAATTTCTCGTTTGGAGACGACGATGAGATGGAAGATATCCAGGCCGAAACAGATGCCGCTGTGTTCAAGAAAGCGGCACTCAACGAGATTGACCGCCTTCGACGTATCGATGAATGGATCCCGTCTCATCGAAACGTCTACACTTTGGCCTCAATGCGCAGCCTTACGAGACTCATTGAGAACAAGGTTGTTCCTTTCAAGATGGCGCATTTCTTGAGGTATACAAGGGCCGGAAATCAAGATGATGTCAGGTTGATGGCGTTCGAGTGTCTTGTAACTCTTGGTGCGCTGAGGAAGGATCACTTTTTGCGTTACATCATACACTCTTTTGCGTCAGAGCCGTCACAGCTCGTAAGAGAAAGGCTCTGGCGAATCATCGGAAAAGGATTGGCATATATTGCCTTGCAGCTGACAAAAGGTCAAGAGAAGAAGGAGACTGGGGTTGATCATCTCATGATCGTAGACGATGCTCCGGCCCCGATTGCGCAGCTTCCGGTCGATACTCCGGACGGTGCGGTGGCTTCGCTCAAGAAGGAGATGGGCGACAATGAGGCATTGCAAGATGCCATCATCGAAGCTTTAAGATCTCCACTTCTCAGCATGAGAGACTTTACCGAGCTTCTTGATCTTTGCAGTCGTCTTTACAAGGCTAGTGAGAGTCTCCTGGTGAGTCTCAAGATGCCTAGGTATTGGAATGTGAAGTACGAGGGAGAGGGCAAGATGCGCTTTTTCCAGATCAACAAATTCCGATTCAAGCCGGCCCCCAAGATCGAGCTCAAGAAGCCAGAGAAGCGTCGTTCATCCGATGCGAGCGGAGATTCGCCACAAGCGAAGCGCCAGAAGGTGTCGTTCGTCCTCAAGCAAAACAACAAACCCAAGGCGTCCTCTCCGTCCCCGTTCGTTCCGGTGAGACCCTTTTCACCCGCTGCTACACCCCTTGTTGCCCCTGCAGCTCCAAGTCCTCTCACGGCCATTGCACCTCCTCAGGCACAGCTGCCTTCACCTACATTATCACAACCTCCGTCATTTTCTCAACCTACGGCCACGCCACAACTGCCGAAACCAAAGAAACCGTCACCGCCAGTTCCAAAAACCGTATCTGGTCCCAAGACGTCGACTGGTCTGAAACTTTCCGCTGGCCCGAAGCTCTTATCCACCCCGAAAGTCTCATCCAATCCGAAGCTCTCCTCGGCCTCAAAGGGCTCCTCGATCTCAAACAAAAACTCATCATCTCATTCGAAATCTGCACAAGCATCATCTCGACCGAAGAGAACGTTGGTAGTGAAGCTCAAGTTACCGACTAGGAAAGATCAACTCCGAAACATAATATCCCAGACACCAAGGCCGTCACCAAAACCGCCGAGGCCAGCTGGGACGCCACCTGTGAATGCGCTGCACTCTCTCAAACATTCGGCTTCTGCTTCGAATTCGGCGAGGTCGAGTCCGGCGCCTGTTGTTAAGCCGCCAACGCCCGCGAACAGTGCTGCCAGTCCGCCGCCGCCTCTCCCACCGACAAACTCGAATCTGACACCGGCGACGCCAACGACAGTGAGCGATGCACCGCCGAAGCCGAAGTTGAAGCTCAGGTTGAAGATGGGCGGTGGAGGTGGTGGCGGTGGTGGTGCGAGCGCTGGCGCCGGTGGTTAGGTTTTCTTCTTTTCTCTGCTTTCTTCCTTTGGCAGACTTTTCCGAAATATTAGAAAAAAGGTTTAATGAAAGTGTATCTTTTCAACCCCGCCCCCATCATTTCCTGTTTGCTCATATTTTCTGGTGTTGTTGTAAGAGTAGAGTGGTGCGTGCGTCTGCAGTGGGCGGATGTGGTATTTGTTTACTTCAGTTGTTTTGAGGACACGACCGATTTGTGGTGTTGGGTTTGCATTTGCACTGCACTCCTCCTGGCTGTGAATGTCTAGCATGGCGTTTCTGGATTTGCTTTTAATGGGGTTGCATTGGGGGGATCGATTGGGTTGGGCTCTTCTCACTTTTTTAGTAGCTGCAAGTATGGAAGTAAGTGGTTGGGAAGTGACTGAATGGTTAATTGCTCGATCGAAGGCTGACAGGTGGCTTGGAGTTTGGGTGGGAGGATCAATTCGGGGGCTAGGGATGAATCGTCAGGATACTATCAATCTCCATCATGGAGTATCTAGTACTTAGGTGTCGTTCAGTTGACCTTCATCTGAGAATCTTGGCGGCGTGACCTCGTGTATTTGTCGACGCGCTAAGTAGGTAGCAAAAGCCAACCTCAAGCTCATCGTCCCGTGCAATACACGACATTTCCTCCTTCGCCTCTCCCCGCCACCATAATGGCTTTCCAGCCCCGCACTCCAGCGAAGCACAATAGCATGTCTGCTCAAAAGATCAAACATCCTAAATCCACAAACTTTGACGAGGAAGAAGATACACACGCCCCCTCTCCACGACCAACGAAACGCGTCAGACGGACACCAAGTGACGATTCTGTAGACGGTACGCCTGTTCTTGCCTCTCCCGCGAAACGATTACCTCCCATAAAGTTGTCTCCTACCAAGCGAGCTTCTCCTACCAGGCGAGCTAAAGTCGTGCCTGATTCAGATGCTGAGAGTGATGCTGGGGATATTCTGGAAGAGAAGGAGGAGGATACCAAAACGAGGAAGACGAATCTCGAAGACGCGCTTCCGGTTATAAAGAACGAGCAGGAGGCTATTGAAGAGTATGAAGCGACCAGAGCTGCTGAAATGGAACAAATTGGGACTACCGAGAGTCGATTGAATGATCGAAAGTGGATCAGGGGTCGAAGCTCAATTTATGTTGACGCTTTTAATCTTGCGTTAGACACTGTTTTGGAAGAGGAGAGTCATTTGTTCGATGAGGCTGAGAGAGCGTTGTTTAGGTTTTGGAAGGAGTTGAATTATGAGGCACAGTATCTCTATGTGAGATTGTTTTTGAGAAAGACAAGTGCGTGGCATCGCATTGGAAGTTTGGGTTATCATGGAGACATTGCCGATTTGGATGCTGCGATTGAGGAGTTACAGCAAGTTAGGGAGCTGCCGAAGACTGAGAAGGACTTTGAAAATCATCCTGGAGAGTTGGAGCCACCACCTGGGACGAATCTGGACGAGACTTTTACATTTGCCGATCATTCTGATATGATAACGACTTTGGAAGAGGCATCATCTCTTCTAAAACTGACGGAGCTTAAGGCCATCGCAAAAGAAGCGAAAGTGAAAGGGAAGAACAAGAAAGAGCTGTTAGAAGCACTACGGAAATCGAGTAAGCGACAAACGGGCTTACTTCGACGGCCGGACACTGCAGAATCCATTCGCTCGCAAGGGCGAGATTCGCCTTTGGACAACAAAAGTGAGAAATCAACATCACGATCGGGAACACCCTCCAGTGGCGATGACGACCGAAATCGTGATGCCCACTTTACACGAAAGATCAAGAACGAGACCGGCCCCTGCGTCAGGCTCAGCCTTGCGCCACTCAAACTTTTTCAAAGGGTGCACCTGGTGTTTTATCGATCTACTGAGTGGACTGAGAAGTCCCTCACCACCATCATCCTTACTCGAATAGCGCGATGGAATTTCCCTGATTACATTGTGTCTCGTTCCGCGAGTGTTTTCGGGTCGCGGGCATTGCTGGTTGAGTTTGAGGCGTCTCTACGGACGCAGAATCGGGTTGACAATATTCTCGAATTTAATGGCAGACCGACCGCAGAAGGGTGGCAGACGATAATAGATATTTACGAAGAGATATATCCCCGTTGGCGGATTCTCCTAGAAGAGGAGCAACAAAAAGAGGACCATGTGTATCAGAGCGGCGAAGGAGCATATGTGCGTCGTCTATCACCAGCCTGGGTTTATACTCGTGTCATGCATAAAGCTGCTGACGTTTTTGGGAAACTGCACCGACACAAGGAGGAGCACGAACTACTAGTTGAACTTCTCGGGCAACGATTGTTTCACCATTCTCGACGTGGTGCTTGGTATCAACGGCGAGCTCTTCTCGAAGAAAATTACATGCATGCGTTGACGCCCGCAGATGAGAGGGACGCGGAGATACAGAAAAAGCATTGGCGCCGAATCTCACTTGCAACTTGCGAAGATGGATTGCAAGATCCGCTGGTTCATCTCATTCATCACTACGACCTGCAGAAACGCATTATCAAGATTGAGAAGAAACTCAAGATTGCTAAGAGGCTGCAACATGATTTCTCTCACGTTCGACTTGCTGTGCCGACGGAGGTGACGATCAAGGGGACTCAGGTCATCCGAGATGCACCAATTGTCAAACCGACGATAGCAGGAAGGCCTAAGGTTGCCAGTCGCAGTACAAAAACAGTCTGGCTTGATCCGTTGGAAGATGACGGAGAGTGTTCGGTGGAAGCGATGTGCCTTTCTCATTACCGCTCTCAAGGTTATCGCGGTTACCACAGTGAGGGTGGGATAGTTCGCACTCTTTTTGCCTACCTCTTCTTCGATGTTCTCTTCACATACGTTCCCAACGTCTTCCAAACATCCTTCCAACAATGCCCTCTCGATCTCCACACAGACGCTTTCTACCCGACTCGTCTGAGCGAGATTACTCGTCGCTTGAATGACATTGCAAATGGTGACGCCACTCTTCTCATCAAACAAGTCTACGACGCCCACCACGAAAAACAAACCTGTGTCATTGGTCTCGACTGGTCCTACGATATCGATGACTTACTCGAGATCGCCGAGTTCTTTGATGGCGACGCCTTGAGTACGATTTGTAAGGTCATGGCGCAGGAATATTCTGTTCGAGGAGGCGGTGTACCTGATTTGTTCCTTTGGCATCCTGAGAAGAGGGAGGTGCGTTTTGCCGAGGTCAAGAGTGAGAATGATCGGTTGAGTGACACGCAGAGGATGTGGATTCATGTTTTGACCGGCGCGGGGGTCAAGGTTGATTTGGCAAATGCCGTTGCTGAGAAGGTCAAGGTTGTTCCTGGTTGATAGGGAAGTAGTGAGTTTCTGTTTGGACTATGAATACGAAGGATGGTGCCTCATGGCTTGATTGCGAATGCAAAGGCTAGGTATGTGTATACCATTCGTGTGGCGAATGGGACCGATAGCTTGTCATGATTTCGACAGAAAAGAATCTAAGAGAGTGAGTGACCTTCCTCTTTTTCCACAGAGAAGTTTCATCGTTCGGGAAATCAAGAGGCTGGTAACTAAAATAGGACGCTATCACTATTCGCGGTAGTATCTTGTATACAGGACGGAGTGGAACGATGCATGGAATAGCTTCACAAGGTAAACATTCTACACCGCCAGCTCCAATCGACACGCCACAACCAAACCATCATCCAGAAAATAATCGTACCTACAACGCCATCAAAACCTCACAAATCCTCTCCAACCCCTTCTTTAAAACCGTCTCTCCCCCACAACACATCCCACCCCACATCCCACATCCCACCCCAAGGCAAAACCGTCCGCCCCGTCCTCAAAAAACACTTATAACTCAACCCTATCATTCCAAACCCCATCATCTCCAACGACCCCGTCACCAACCAAAACCCCCACCTTCCCACCCATCTGCCACTCCCTATGCGGACAAGCCTCCACATCGTACAGAGGACAGTATGTCTTAGGTTTGGTGGTGATGCTTAGAGAGGAATTTTGCCGGCGAGGACGGGGCTGATGGGCTTGTAGGTGTTGTTGGTGGGGAGGTAGGAGGGGGGGTTACTGTTCGTGGTTGCAATTTAACCTTTCTCAAATCTGTTGGGTGACTCGATTCCAGCATTCCTGTTTTTCACACTCCATATATTTTTAGTCGGATACAATGTGTACCGCACCATTTTCCAAAGACACTCTCGCTCATTCTTCTGAGACGCCTGGAATCTCGAATCTTGTTGATTGTGTAGGTAGCCAAAGCCGGATCCTCTGGAATGTTGGACGATCGAGAAACAGACAATACCTAAGTATTCCATCAGGATATCATCAACAATCGTAAGCTCCTCCGCCCGATGAATATTATTATGTTTCGAAGCGGGCATCGGCATTCTTGCGACCAGCCTTTGGTCATTGTTTCTCAAATTAATTATTTGCTCCTCCTCGCGTTTTGCAGATGCCACATTTATTTTGGAGCTTTAGAATATCGTGCGTGTGATGACGATTGGAAGATTATACAAGTTTGCGACTTTGAGAAGAAATGATACATTGGAAGCAACGACAATGGTTGACCGACTGCCGGAATGCAGAGGCTGGGGCTTCTACTTGAACAATATCATCTTTGAGCTGCCGAGGAGGTTTGCATTGAAATTTTGGTTATTGCGTCTCTTTGGTGCTTGCCAGCGAGGATAATAAGAGCTTGAAATCCTGTATCTTGTTGCCGAAAAAGATCCGACCCTCACCGAGTCGTTGAGCGAGGTAAGATGTTGTAGCTGGAGGAAAGTTACAGGATGATAGAAAATGTAGATGAGACAAAGTGTGGGGAAATGGCTTAAGGATACTACTCACTATCGATACAACATTCGAGGGCCAAGTAGTGGTTTCGACGTCTTGTATGTATGACCTGCAGACTGTTTTCAACACTCTACAACCTCACGCCATCAACCTTTTCTGGATCTTCTCCCGACTTCCAGCTCCCAGTCTTCATGGCGTCCTTGACCGGCTTCGCACTTTAGGATACAGTCTCTGACTCAGGGACGGGTCGATGCGACTATGTACATCCTGATCATGTGTCTCAATCTCATCAAGGACGCCCGCCTTATTCATGATGAGATTGTTATTCCGAGACTCAAGTGTAAGTCGGAAATTCTTAGCAGGTTTATTGTGGCAGATACCATGGGCGAGGCAGAGGTGCTGGACCGTTTTTTGACTGTATCCGAGCCATTAAATGTGATTTTATGATTGGTAAGAGTCTTAGCGTTGCTGTAGGCGGTAGTTTGAGACGAGTAATGTAATGATGGTTGGTCAAAGTAAGGTTCTGATCACGACAACGATGACAATAGTAGGAAGGCCATAATTGTAATCAGTTTGAGACTGAGTAGAATGGCGAGTGTATTGTAGACTCCCTAAAAAAGGAGACTGCGAGAAGCCAGGCCAGTTTCGGGGGTGCAGATATTTTGTGCTTGGTTGGAGGAGTGACGAGTAAGGCATGTTGTGAGAAGGTAGATCATTTCCTCTGGTAGTGTAGTCGATTAATACGTTTCAAGGCCTTCCATCGCGTGCTTGTTGGCCCAAGAGGTATTGATGCTGGGACACCATGCGCTGATGTGAGACCTAGAATGAAAATACCCTTTGTCCTCGAGTCCGTCTTCTCCTCTAGAAAAGCATGATACACAAAAGAGCAAATATGGTAGTCATCGCGAAGGTAACGGTGCAGTATCTCAAGAAGCCGTCGAGGTTAAAGAAAAAGAGCAGGATCGTGTCCATGCCAAGAAGATAAGCCAGAGCCATGCTGCAAACGAATAGGTAAATTCATTTTGAGTGTGAAAATATGGATCTGAGAATGTAAATATGGAAATAGTAAATTGAATTATGAGAAGCCATATTGATAAGTCAATTAAATTGAGGTGTTTTGTGTGATAGCACAGACTTTGTTGCGGAACAATGCCAAACAAGGTCGCAGAACGATGTTGTTGTGATCATCTCCTTCCGAAGGGAGCACTACCTACCCATTCTGGGCCTATGCCAGATTTATTCCAGAGGAGTGTCATTGTCTATGTCAACCTAGTAGGTGGGCTGAGAAACCTGGAATGACGATACTGCTCTTTAGTCATCAGAAGTATACACGCCGAAGGTGTTTTAAGCTTGCCATTGTGCAACGTACCTGTGACAACCGGATACTTCTAACCTCCAAGTCCGCACTATGAAGGAAACGCAAGAAAGATCCCGAGTCAAAGTAGAAAATGACAGACTCACCGTTTCCACCGAAGCAGGGGGGCTCAGTAAACACAATATTTACGTCTATACATTACACTTACCATACATCCATAATTTGTACAACCTCGCTGGGCTAAACATTAGGTACTTGAAAAGCAGTTGTCCCAATATCACAACCAACTCGACCATATCCCAAGTATCCATTCCCAATCCAATGTATGCCACGCTAATGTCAAATCCCAAACGCCAACGCTTATGCAAAGTTCGACTTCGGTAGATGTACTGTCGGTCGTTTATGTCTTTTCCATCCTCTTTCCACTCTCAAGGCCTAGGAGCAACATTATTCGATGTTGCCGAAGCTGTTGATCCGTCTCTCATAGTCCCACTCGATTGCTCCTCAACAACCTCGCCGTACTCCGGCGGCTTCCCAGTAGCTGATCTCTCGGATTCATGCCTCGACAGTGTATTCAACGGAATCTGAACCTGTGTCTGTGACCCCTCTTCCACCCTCTCCTGCTCATTCGGCGTCTTCGTAGCCTGAATATAAGGTGGGGGTGCTTCTCCAAACTCATTCAACCCCTCCTCTTCTCTTGACCCACTGGTATTCCTCGACTCCTCCCTTCGATGTCCCACAATCCACCTCCTTGGACCTCCCGTCCACCCGTCTAAATCTCGAGCCAGTGCATTCTCTCCTGAATTCCGGAAAGCTTGTTTTCGAGCTCGTTGTCGCTTGTGTAAAAAGTAGATACCCATGACCAAAAGGCAGATGAAGAGAGCAAGGAAGACGAAGTAGTAGTTGAGGAGGCCAGAGCGGGGATCGTCGGAATCGTCTTGGTCTGAGGAGGGGACATTGTTGCCAGCATTGGGGTTCTGGAGTGTGTTTGGAGCATTATCTGAGCCTTGGGGTCGGTAGGCGGAGGTTGTTGCAGCGGCTGTTGCGTTGGTGGTTGAAGGAACTGTGAAGAAAGTTGTTGGTGCGGGTTGGGTTTGCGCTGTGGACTGGGCAGCAAATGTGGGTGCGAGGGTTGTTAGAACAAGGAGAATTGGTTGTAGAAGGCTCCTTTGTACCCGTCGAGACCTCGAAGGGAGTTCCATGTCTTTGTTCAAGCGAACTGTGGTTGCAGTAGTAAAAGGTATAGGAGCAAATAGACCAGGAGTGGCACGCGATGGTCGGAAGGTGCAGAAAGACGTTGGAAACTTGAAGGAGAGGAAGAAGTCACGGTCGTGTGATTAGTGTTGGTACCATGGTAAGATAGCAGATACCTTAGGTAGAGAGTGTTGGCATTGGGGGCATGCGAGACGTCTTTGGTGTAGGAGCCATGATGGCTATCAATCTCGAATCACCTCCGAGCTTGGAACTACGCGTCTCCGGCATACAACTTATATCGAACCAAACCCCTTCTGTCACAGAGCTTGATCCACCTTCTACTTTAACCACAACCACAACTATCGTCAAAACACAATCTTCTGGAATGCCCAGAAACCCTTGAAACGTCTGCTCGCCCCAGGAAACAATTCAGCAATCATGGTGAAGGGACAGCCAGGTGAGCCGCATCCTGATTAACATCGCAAAACCGAGCTTTACATTCAAACCAGATGCTGATATCCTTTGATATAGGAATTCTAGTAACAGCTGACGAATCGATCATGGCCATCATCAAGAAAATAAATGAGCAAAATGGCCACAGATACATCCTCGAGGATTTAGGCGATAAAAACTGTCTGATTAAAGATGGAACACTTCATGCGTTGGAGTCAGAGGTGAAAAGGGTATGTTTCATCTTTCTTTTTCTATGCTTTTATTATCAATAGAGGAGTCAAAGTCTGACAATATATTAGATCATCAAAGAAAAAGCCCCTGATCCGAAGGACTCGGACGACGAAGCATGAGACTTGCAGAGATCAGAAGGAAACAGCAACGAACAACAAAATCTTGCTTGCAACGACATCATCTCTAGCGCAAGTCAGTACAATCCTTAACATCTCTACGGCTTCGATTCAAATTCACCACCGACACTACCACCTCAATCCAGAGTCCAACCACACCACCAATCATTCCTTACCATCCCATCCCCTTCAACTGCTGCGCTCCCATAGTCTCCGGTACCCACTTCCCGCTATCGGTAATTTTGGAATACTCTTTGGGCGTGCCTTCGACGGACAGGGTGGTGTCGGGGACGACGATGTTTGTACTGTAGGCTGAACCTGTCATTTTGCGACAATCAAGACAATGGCAGAGGACTTGTTGTTATGTTAGCAGTGGCGATTTTTGATTAGGGGCTTGCATTGAATGGGGATGGGTTTTGATCATTCTCGTGAGAGTAGGAGAACACAGTTGAGCAGACCTTAGATGAGAGCTGTGAGAGAAGAAAATAATCAAGAATTCTGCTTTCGCCAAATTCCCAGGTCGAGGCAATCGATATCCACCCACGCTATACCCTTTTCGATAGCCCTGGACCCCTGCACGCACATACAGAATTTCGAAGGTTCGTTCCAAAATCACCACCGCCGGCTTGCTTGCGATTTCAACCAACAATTGCTCCTTTAGTAATTCACATATCGCCAACATGAGTGAGCAGCTTGTACTCCGCGGAACCCTCGAGGGCCACTCAGGATGGGTCACCTCTCTGGCCACCTCCCTGGAGAAGTACGTCAACGATCGCAAGAAGAGCTCCCACCGCGAGCATATGGAACTATGAGGACCGTTGTGCTGACTGCAATTGTAGCCCCAACATGCTCCTTTCCGCCTCCCGTGATAAGACTCTCATCATCTGGAACTTGACCCGCGACGAGACCTCCTACGGATACCCAAAACGCAGTCTGCACGGTCACTCCCACATTGTCTCCGACTGCGTACGTCCACCACCCTCAAATTCCCCAGCCTTCGAAAAGGAGATGGAAAAGGAAAGGGAGGAAACATCGGAAAACTAACATTATACAAAGGTCATCTCCTCCGACGGTGCCTACGCTCTCTCTTCATCTTGGGATAAGACTCTCCGCCTATGGGAGCTTTCCACTGGTGTCACCACCCGTCGTTTCGTTGGACACACCAACGATGTCCTCTCAGTCTCTTTCTCCGCCGACAACCGACAAATCGTTTCCGGCTCGCGCGACCGAACGATCAAGCTGTGGAACACCCTCGGAGACTGCAAATACACCATCACCGACAAGGGACACACTGAGTGGGTTTCGTGTGTACGATTCAGCCCCAACCCCCAGAACCCCGTTATCGTCAGTGCTGGCTGGGACAAGGTCGTCAAGGTATGTACAATTTCTCGCAACTTCAAAATTCCAATTTCGCGGTTCAAATGATGCTATCAATGATTTTAAGTATTTGCTACTTCAGAGCTTCGGCTATGAGACTAACATTCACAACCTTACTGATTAAAACCGCGCAATTGCTATCATGAGATATTCTTGAGGGCTATGATCTTCAAGAGTATCGCATGTTTCCCCCTGAAATTCTCAAGATGTGGTGCTCGAAAGCAAAAGATCATACGATTAACAGATTCGTAATAGGTTTGGGAACTCGCCACCTGCAAGCTCCAAACCGACCACATTGGACACACTGGTTACATCAACACCGTCACCATCTCTCCAGATGGATCCCTCTGCGCTTCCGGTGGAAAGGACGGAACTACCATGCTCTGGGACTTGAACGAGTCCAAGCATCTCTACTCCCTCACTGCTGGCGATGAGATCCACGCCCTCGTTTTCTCGCCAAACCGATACTGGTTGTGCGCCGCCACATCCAGCAGCATTATCATCTTTGACTTGGAGAAGAAGAGCAAGGTCGACGAGTTGAAGCCAGAGTACGTCGAGGTTGGAAAGAAGAGCAGAGACCCAGAATGTGTGAGCTTGGCATGGAGCGCGGACGGACAGACTCTGTTCGCTGGATACACCGACAACAAGATTCGTGCCTGGGGTGTCATGTCCCGGGGTTAGAGAAATCGACTCGGATAGGATGTGAAATGAATGTGCTTTACGATGGGTAGATGGGATTATTTGATGCATCACTAAAAGGCATGGCGTGGGCTTCCTGTCCTATTTTACTTCCTTGAAAAGGATGGCGCTGTGAGTATCCAAGTAGCTGGCGTCAATAGGCTACCCTAAGCAAACAAATCCAAATTTCCTTGCACAAAAGTGCTGATACTTCAAATGATGATTAGATGCTGGTGTTCTGTGTGGTTATAGGAGCTGGGCTCGATGAGCTATTTTCATCTAACTCCACTTTTTCAAGCACACTCGGAAACTTGGATGTTCAAGTCAAAGAAAAGTCTGTTAGTCTTGAACTCCTCCACTAATGTCATGGCATTGAGCAACGTTTGTGACGTAGATGATCACTGCAGCCATTACTCCAAGCAAGGAGTCCACAACCCAGCCATAACCGTGACTTTTATGATCCAGAGCCCCGAACTCCAGAACCTTGAGATGGTATATTTGCTTCACCTTTCTTCAGTATCTTCTTCTACGTGGAAAAAGGCGTTAATCCTCCAACTCATACCGAAACATGTAAGCGTTGCCCATGTTCTAATCCCATGTCCAAACAATAGCTGAGCCGATCGTCGTTGTGTCCATTATCCAATCACGTCCAGAGCGAGTCATTCATGCTCTCATCTTGAATGCATGGTCTAATCCAAGAATCCCAATTCCTCATCAATAACACCCGCCAACCCATTTGCCTGTCTATGCATACCACTATTCACTGGCGGCCATTCTTTACTCTTCTTTCGCAAGGTTTCGGATTGAGTTAGAGCGGCAGGGAGATTACTGTAACAACAATAATTAGCTTTCATATACACCAGTCAAGTCTGGGGTGCTGATGGGGAGCTATACTCCAAAGATCCATGAACAGCATACTCCATCTTCTCCATCACCTCTGCAAATTGCTCTTGATGATTATCCAATAATTCTGGATTCGGTACGACAATTACAGGGACGGCGAGACGGAGGGCGTCCAGAACGGAACCTGTGCCTGTTCCAAGTCAATTTCAGTACTTCATCAATCCCTTCTGTATCGTTTCCCACAGGCCTAGACGGTAAGAAGGGAAATCATACCGGCATGACACAGAACAATCCCCTCCTCTCTCTGCCTTCCCTCCCTCGCCGAAGCTTTAACAACCCTCATCTCCCCCATCATATCATTCGTTAAATCAAACCCCTCCACGGTCAAACCATAAGGTCCCTCTTTTTGCGCTTTCATACATAGTTCTTTGAATAAAGAATCACCTCCTCGTCCGAACTGGATTATCAGTTTTGTGTAGTCGTGGGATGAGGCGGCGTGGAGGAAGGAGGGGGAGAGGACGGCGCGAATGAGCGAGGGGAACGAGGCTGTTGCGCCTATGGTTACAAAGCAGACTTTGTTCTTTTTCAGAGACATTGCGATTTTATTTGGGTGCCTCGAAGGCAATCGAATGGATTACGAGGGCATTTCTCTGTTACTGAAAAATGTATTGAAAGTTGTAGTAGTCGATGATATCGAAGCATAGAGCGGGCGGAGATCTTGGCACAGCGGAAATCTCCCCAAAAAAATTATCTAAAAGTCGATTGAACGACGCACTTCACACGCTCATTCCGCACAATGGTCTTCGCCATCAGACGCTTATTATTGCGTTCGAATCAGCGATTACCAAACCTCAATCTCTCCGTCAGATCTTCGGCGAATCAATTGCGGTGTTCTTTTGCCTCGATATCGACTACAAATACTACGTTTTGTTCCACGCCGCAATTATTACGAACGCCGTCATGTCTTCAACAATCGCGCCAGTTTTCGAGTTCGCAGAGGCGGAAGGAGGATGGGAAGAAGGAGGAGGGAGATGTAGTGGGGACGAAGAGTGAGGAGGATTTTGAGAAAGAGTTGGAGACGAGAGCGGAAGAGAGCTCCAAAAAGGAAGATGTGGGGGCTGTAAAAGAGGTGGAGAACCCATTGGAGGAAGAGATGGAGGTAGCGAAAGAGGCGGAGGAGACATCGAGTAAAGAGGCGGAGCCAGAAGCTGTGCCGCAATCTGAGAAGGACTCGGCAGTCTTTGAGGATGTGGAATTGCCCGTGAAAGATAAGGATGCTGTTGAATCGCCGGCAGAGGATGCAATTGAGGCGGAGAGTGCGATCCTTGAAGATGCCGAGCTACCTACGAAAGTTGAATCGCCGGCAGAGGACGCAAGTGAGGCGGAGAGTGCGATCCTTGAAGATGCCGAGCTCCCTGCGAAAGTTGAACCGCCGACAGAGGACGCAATTGAGGCGGAGAGTGCGATCCTTGAAGATGCCGAGCTACCTGCGAAAGAAGATGCTGTCTCTGATCCTATCGAATCAGTCTCGAATCCCATCAATGAAAGGACCATCACGACGGAGGAAGCATCGACCCCAGAGGACGTTGAAACACCTGTTGAGACAAAAAGCACCTTGATTGAGACGGCAGAAGAGACTGCGAAAAGGAAGAAATCGTCTCCCAAGAATAAATCTGTAGCGGCCGCAAAATCTGCGAGAGAAGCTGCGTCTGCGCGAAATAAGACACCTCAGGCTTCGGCCGCGACAGAGGAAGAACCGTCAACGGACACTTCAGTACAGCTGCCCATCACATCAAAGACGGGTGAAATTATTCCCCAAGAGAAAATGCTAGATATCAACAAGTTTGGCAGAGAATACTTCAATGCGGATGACGTGGATGATAATTTTGAAATCAACAGCGAAGGATTCAAGCTGATCTCAGACTGGATGAAAGATATTGGCCTCACGCTTGAGAAGCTAGGATACTACTTAGAGACGTATCCGGGCATTGACACAGAAATGATTGAGGCTGTTGAATCAGGCAGAATGACCGAAGAGGCTATGTTTGAGCTTCTTGAGGAGATCCTGGAAGCAGAGGTGAAAGAACTACCACCTGAGGCACAGGAGAAGCTCACTATTTTTGCCAAAACTTTTGTTGACGTCAGTGAGCATTTGCATGACGACCCCAACAAAACGCCAGAATACACCGATTTAGAATTGAAACAGCTTGGTTTGAGGCGGTCAGACATTGAAGCGCTAGCCAACGACACCGCAGAGTTGACGGCTCCACAGACGATCAGAATTGGCAGAGCCTTGAAGCGAGCAGGCCTTGATGAAGAAGAATACAAAGCTTTGATCGACGATGAGGAGTTGAAACAGCAGCAGCGCGAATTGGAGAAGCAATATGGTGTTGAAGATGCGCCGGATGAAGAAATACCAACGTCTGAGCCCTCAATCGAGGTGTACAAGCAGGTCGGGAAAGAAGTGGATGAAATGCAAGCCAGGACAGGGATGAGCGACGACCGGATCACATATTATTACGAAAAGTTCGAAGGAAACGTCTCGGCAGAGCTGATTGAAGCGGTGGAGAACAAGAAAATCACGGAAGAGCGAATGCTGTACTACGTCGAGAAGTATGGTGGTGAATATCCTCTACCTATGGATTCGGAACTCATCATTGCCATGGACAAAGGTGAGATCGAAGAGGCGGCCTTCGCTCATGTTGTGGAAAGCTTCGCTACCTCGCCGTCTCCGAACCTTGTGAAGGCTGCGTTGAAGGGGGACATAGACCCAGAGCAAATCAATCGGAACGCTGCGACATACGACGTCGATGTTCATGTCATCGGATCAGTGGTTGCAGGGGATATAACAGAAGCACAGCTGAGAGAATTCGCCGAAGCATATCCCGGTGTATCACCAGACGTTCAATTGATCAAAGACATCGACAACGGTCTATACAAGGGGCAACTTGACCGTTTGCGAGCACTTGGTGAGATGTATCCGAGTGTCATGACTGCGGACCTCTTTCGAGGTCTTCTCGACGGCGAGTTCACCGAAGAGGAGATCAGCAAGGCGGAGCACAAAGCCGAGGAAGAAGACCCCTGGGACATCCCTGAGGACGCCATGAAAGCGTGGCAAGAGGAGTATGGTATTTCGGACAAGATGATTGCTTTCCTGCGAGACGCTTATCCTGGCATCTGGCCTGATCTGGTGACATCTTATGCCAAAGGAGAGATAAAAGAAGCCGAGATTCCAAAATATATCGATTCGGAAGAACCATGGCTAATGCCACAGGGCATGCTCGATCGTTGGTTGCAGGATAACGAGATCCCCGAGGCTAGAATGATGGAACTTCGAGAGAAGTTCCCAAAGATTTGGCCCGATCTTTTGGCGGACGTCGTGCATGGCGAAGTCAAGGAAGCAGATGTTGAGAAGATCATTGCCGAGAGCGAGGCTGAGGAAGAGGCGGCCAAGCAAGAAAATCCTTGGCTGGCTGCCGGCATTGACGAGAACAACCTTGAGGAATGGCAAAATGATAACTCGGTCACCGACGACATGCTTGAATATCTTCTTGAAGCTTATCCGGATATAACGCCTGACATTACGGCAGATTTTGCTGAAGGCTTGATTGAGCAAAAGGACATTCCTGATGCTATCAAAAAATATCATCAGAAGCGAGGCAAGGAGGTTCAGCCAGAAACAGAGGAACGACAGGCAGAATTACAAAAGGCGCGCCAAAAATTGTCGGAAGCCGTTCGTGAATCAAAAGAAGAGGAGAAACAGGCTGAGGAGGCACAGCTGCAAGGTATCCTTGCGTCCGTGTCAAAAGGAGATCAACCAATACAGGCCAGATCAAAGCAGGCCAGTCTCGTCAAACCACAGGAAGTGGAAACATCCTCTGACATCAAGGGAGAGACAACCGCGGAGAGGATTGCATGGTACGAGAAGAGATTCCCGGGCATCAACATCGAACAGATATCGTTAGCAGAAATGGGTGTTTATTCTGATGCCGATTTGCCAGCCCTCATACGAAACGATGCTCCATCACAACTCGATCAAGACATGATGAGAAAAGAGATGCTCAAAATGACGCCTACACAGCTCAAGGACTTTGGAAGGACAATGATCACAGCGATGGCGAATTCCACCGATCTGAACGCAACTGTGTCTCCCGAACCACAGGCGGACGAGGAACCATTTAAGATTGACCCTAACAACCTTCCGGAGGAGTGGCAAAAACGAATTGATGACATGCGAGCAAAAGCCAAACTTCCTGGAGCCAAGGGACTTCCCACTCCAGCCAATGGTGGCACGTTCACTGAACTTCGAAGCCTTTCTGTGGAGGAGTATTATGAGAGGATGTTAGCGGATGGCATTGATCCGTTAACGATGAGCGAGCAAGAGGTCTTCAGATTGCTGGAGAAGAAGTTCTCCGCGCCAGATTTCAAGCATACCGATGCTGACGGTAATACGGTAAAATACACCACTCCCAAGACGAAAGAAGAGCTCGATCAGATTCGGGCAGACGCTGGAAGCCCCATGGAGACGATCGATTGGGCCGCTGAGCTTGCCTCAGTGCCCAAGCATCCCGAGCAGTATGAAGCACAGAAAGATATCGAGGAAGGTCTTGACAAGTTTCTTGGAACTTTGTCCAAAGATGAAATCAACGAGAATAAAAAAGAATTCATCGAGGAAGGTTTCTTTAATTACGGTGAAGAAAATCCAAAGGAAGTCGGCGAAGATGAGGAATTTCAAGGTGACGATATCACGTCTCAGGGTCACGACGAATTGGAGCAACATCGGGAACTACGTGAGTATGCCAGGTTGGCTGCGTGGGAGTTGCCTCTTCTTCATAGTATGCGAGCCTCCCTGCGCATGAAAGCGACTCGTGCTAATGAGATTACAGAACTCGCAAAACCATTCGAGCCACCGAAGCAAAACCAACCACTTCGCTTCCGGTACACGACCTATTTTGGTGCCCAACATCCGGCAGACAAGAAAGTCGTTGTCGAGTTCGCACCAAATGATATCCCAGACCTTACCGACGTGCAACGCATGAAGATGATCAAGCTTGCTGGCGTCCGCTACAACCCGAGCACAGGTCTCATCAAAATAGCTTCGGAAAGCATGGAGACACAAGCGCAAAATAAGCGCTACCTTGGCGATCTCGTCACCAAACTCATCAAAGAATCCAAGGACCCCAAGGATACATTCGAAGATGTTCCAGCCGATTTCAGACATCACAAACCGAAAGCTTTCCATAAATTACCGGAGGGGTGGAAAATGACACCCGAGCGGAAGAAAGAACTCGAGGAAAAGAAGAGGAAAGCGCTTGAAGCGAATACCGGCAAACTTGTTGATGGCAACGCTGCTATTACTGAGGCATTGAGGAGGCTGGGAATGGCTCAGTTGCAGCAGAGCAGGATTGCGGCTGCTGCTGGTCAGAGAGGAGCGGTTATGGCGGGGAGAGCTGGTAGACCTGTCGTGAGGGGTAAGGTCGGACAGTCGCTGCCTGGTAGGGTCACGAAGTAGGGTGTAATATATGTCAAATGCGATGAACGTGTATAGATGATTGTCTTTTTGTAAGATTAGCATAGACGGTGGTGTTTGGACACTTCGCTCTCTCTCCCTGTGCGGGAATCTGTGGGCTGGCTTAAAGGTTGGCTGGACTTGGCTCTTGCATTACATTGATGGTGTTTGATGGATGTACTAGATTTGTAACAGTATGATAGTATGCACTCGCCAGGTATGAACATGGAAGCAATAGAAATGATGGATGTTACCTTCGTAAGGTGAGAGGTTTGAGCAGGGAGGAGGGAGGAAGTTGAGATGTTCACGAGTCATGCAGGGTCCAAATGCAGGCACCATCGAGTCAAACATGTGCACTACCTCTACGTGTATCCAGTAGCATATCCTATACCCTACGACTGTATTATAACAGCCAGTACCATGGACCTATCAATACATATCGGCTGAACGAATCAGGCATCCATCCAAGGACCGACATCTCTCAGCCTCTGGAACACCTATAAAGGACCGTCATCTCTCATCCTCTGGGCATCTCTCATCCTCTGGAACACCTATAAGGACCGTCATCTCTCATCCTCTGGACATCTCTCATCCTCCTGCACCAAACTACACAAATCATGTCTTATCTACCATCTATTCGAGGTCTAGTCCAGGCTGTACTCGTCGGAAGCAGCCAGACGCCTCTTGCTTCCACTCCCCTTGCTCTAGGATCTCCAAAAACATGTCCGAATAATGGACTCAGCTGTGCCACAACCTCGGTCTTCGATACCTGCTGTATAAACGCACCAGGTGGACAGTTTGCCCAAACACAGTTCTGGAACTCGGATGCTTCAGCTGGTCCGCCAGGATATCTAGGCCCGAACAATACCTGGACGATTCATGGCTTGTGGTATGTGTAGTTCTCTTGAGTCAGACGTGCTCTCGCTAACAGACTCAGGCCTGACCACTGCGATGGACGATTTGACTCGGTCTGCGACTGCTCTCGATCCGGCGATTGTAGCTCCTCTAACCGAAAATGTAACCGCGATACCTGCAATAGAGCATATTCCAGCATTACCAACATATTCAAGCAGTTCGGCCAGGACGACCTATTATCATACCTGAACGATCACTGGAAAGGAATAGCAGGAGATGAGCATCTTTGGCAACACGAATGGAGCAAGCACGGCACATGCGTTAGCACGCTCGAGCCGACGTGCTACGATGACTACGAAGAGGCACAAGAAGTCGTCGATTACTTCCAGACGACTGTGGATCTGTATAAGAGTCTTCCCTCATTTGACTGGCTTGCACAGGCGAACATCACTCCCTCAGCAGAAAAGACCTACGAGCTGAGGGATATCGAGGCCGCCCTAAAGACGCCTCGTGGGGTATCTGCTGTCGTTGGTTGCCAACGTGGCGAGCTCAGGGAGATTTGGTATCATTTCATGGTCCGTGGATCTGTGAAGACTGGCGAGTTTGTTGCACACGACCCCGATTTCTCTGGTACTGGAGGTCCTGGAAAGAGCTGTCCTTCTTCTGGAATTAAGTATCTACCAAAGGGCACCAGCTATGAAAGGCCTTCACCAACCACAACGGCTCACAGACAACCAACAGAGACTGCCAAACCTGTTGGGAAGGGCAAATTCATTGTCAGGCTGAAAAGTGGGACAATTACAGGATGCCTTATCTCGAATGGCAAGTGGTATAATACCTTGCCTGGATCAAGTTGTGCCACTTTCACGTCACATGGCGAGGACGACAAGCCAGGTGAACTGCTCACCTTGAAGTCCCGAAAGGGGTCTTGCGGCATCGTCAAGGAGGCATTCACTTGTGGTGCAGGTGTCCCATCAACCGTCTTTCAGATTGTCGATGGGAAATTGGTAGCACCAAGCGGGCAGACAGATTGGTATGCTGCAGAATTGCCCAGGGGTACAGATCAGCAGAGTATTTACACCTCGAAGCATAATGTGGCATTTATGCTGGAGTGGCGAAAGTGAGACTAGGCGCAAGATACCAATAGAATTTTATCGCCAAGCTTGTTACTTCGATTCAATACAATACTTGTTGGCCTTCTTGTCAAATTCCGCCAAGAGGGGGGCGGGGGGTGTTTACTGTTAGGTAGGTTGTACACTACTGCAACACCGCTTTGTCAAACAGATCCCCGGGTAAGCTTCACCACTTCACACCATCCAACATCAAAAATCCTCTCGACTAGGCCCCCAATCTCCAACTTCAAGCGTCTTTCGAACTCTTTCGAACTCTTTCGAACTCTTTCGAACTCTTTCGAACTCTTTCGAACTCCCAGTTACGTCTTCAATGGAATTCTGGCTTAAAGCACTTGCCGCCGCCGGTGGCGTCGTCGAACACTTCCAGAAAGAGATCGCGCCTCACATCAAGCCGGGCATCGGAAATGTCATCGCCCTAGCTGGCCATCACTATCACCACAATGCTGTTCCAGCAGTCGGAGCTGCCTGTCATCACCTTCAGACGGATATCATCCCAGCTGCTCAAATGTACTTCAATGACAAGGTAGCACCAACAGTCAAAGTAACCATCAACAACACTGTCTTCCACCTTCAGACCAGTGTTGCACCCTCCGTACATGGCTCTGCACTACGCGTTGGAGAATACGTCGGCAAGCAGATCGCACCGGCTGTCAAAGTTAACATCGATGGCTTGCTTGCTCAGCTTCATCAGAAATTCGGCGATAACTTCGAGAAAGCGCCTCAGGTCACTTTGAAAACAGTCGACGACGTACAGACATGGGTATCAGCCAATCCAGGAAAGACTGCTATTATCGTCATTTCAGGTGTTGTTCTCTTGGCACCCGGTCTGGTCACTGCCCCGGCTCTTAGTGCTTTAGGTTTCGGTGTGGAAGGAGTTGAAGCAGGTAAGATACACTTTTTATAGTTCATGTCTAACGGGAGTCCGGTAGCTAACAAAGGTCAAAGCATCGATTGCAGCGGGTGTTCAGTCAGGTATTGGGAATGTAGCAGCAGGCAGTTCTTTCGCGATCCTTCAGAGCGCTGGAGCTGGCGGAATAGGCAGTGTTGTCGTCAACGGAGCGGCTCAGGGCATTGCTGGTATTGCTTTGGGAGCGACTGTCGCTTGGAGTGTGGTTGAAGCGATCAATTAGAAGAGAAAGGAACCTCCAAAGCTACTTATGGAGAGGACGGACCGCAAAGAATGAGCGATAAAATCTTTGTTTGGGTCCAAGTTGACTCCGAACCTGGGCCATTGAATCTAGGCATTGACAAACATTATTTTTTCGGTCTCCTCACTCATGTGATCTCGTTCGTGTTGAACCGATGGACTTGGCAACACTCGGGTAGGATAACCTTTGATACTGCTCTTTAACCCCAACAACCACCTCAAATTGACAGCCACAACACAAACGAAAGCTGACACGTCAAACCATCTCGAATATCACGACCACTACCTCGACATCAAGCAAAAATGTCGTTCTGGGACCATGCTTTCGTCGCCGTCGGAGGTGTCATCCATCATGTCCAGAACGAAGTTGTCCCAGTCGTTCACCGCAGTCTCGGAGGCGCTGCTACGCAAGTTGGTCATAACTTCCATCATCATGTTGCACCAGCCGTTGGAGGCGTAATTGCTCATGTCCAACACAACATCGCTCCAGCCATTGCCTACAACGTCGCCTACCGATTATACGTTCACGTTATCCCTGCGGTCATTCAGATTGGCAATGTTGTTCATAATATCGGTCCAGTTATCAAGGAAGCCATTGGCACTGCCATCGCTCGCTTTCGGGTAATCTTGGGAGAGAACTTTGAGAAGGCGCCGCAAGTCTTGCTTCAGAGTGTGGAGGAGGCGGGAAATTGGGTCAAAGAGAATCCTGGAAAGACTGCGTTGCTTGTGGTCTGCAGTCTTGCACTTATCGCTCCGGTGATTATCGTTGGTCCCGCTCTGGGTGGTCTTGGATTTGGAGCTGGAGGTATTGCCGCTGGTAAGTTTGATTGTTTTTTCTTCCTTTCAATTGCAGCTACTAACACCTCATATAGGCTCTACTGCAGCTGGTATTCACGCTGGTATAGGCAGTGTTGCAGCTGGCAGCGTCTTTGCAGTATTGCAGAGCGCCGGTGCCGGTGGTGCAGGATTGCTAATCGTCAATGGTGTTGTACAAGGTGTTGCGGCAGCTGGACTTGCTTCAACGATTGCAGCATCTGTCTCGAAGACTAAAGCTATCAAGGAACAAGAGGAAGGAGAGCACGGAGATGATCAGGATGAGCGCGAGGAATAGATGAGCCATGTGGGACGAACCAAACTCTTTGATCGGCAGTGGGCAAGCTCATGTAGGGTTCAAGGGGACAAGAAATGACACGTTCATGAGGTTCTTGAAGAGCGGATAGGCGGTAGTGCAATATTTGCCCTTTCTCATGGCAAGGGAAAGATGAGGTAGTGGACAATATTTTCATTGCATTATCCTCTAATCATCCCTTAGTCAATACAGACTAACCTCTACTAATACAGTGTTTCTTATTTGACGTTGTGGCTAATAATTTTCTGAGCTAATAATCCACTCATAAACTTCAACACTGGCTTTAACCACTTACATAATCAATTTTTGCTCGAATATCTAAACCGCATCCCACGTCTCATTTGTCAACTCTTCAATTCCAAAATGGCGCCCAAGAGGAAGTCTAATAAAGTCGTCGTCGCTACCAAAGGCCCAGCTCTTCCGTCCAACTTCTCTAGAATAGCTCCAGACCCCGTCCACGATGTACACGAAAACGTCAAACCGAATACTAAAGATGCAACCGACGCAGTCAATAGCGGCAATCAGCCAGCGGATGACCCTCACGATGAGCAAGACGACAACAACACGACTGAAGACGACGATCGGATTAGCAGTATACCACCCGTCCCATCCAATCTCCATCGAGATATGTCTCATATCGCAAAACACCTCCAAGATCAATCAGCATCCCTCTTCTCCGCGATCAATTTCATGCACTATATCAAATATAGCATCGGAACTGCGATTCAAAGCGTCGTCTCTCGCCTCATAGGTATCACCGATATCTTCTAAAACGCCATGAATTATTTACGCAATGTGATTGGTAAAGGGGCCGCTGAGATAATCGTAAAGAGTATGGATGAGGCTAAGAAATGGATTATAGAGAATCCGGGGAAGACGGCTATTCTTATTATTTCGGGAACTACGGTTGTCGCTCCTGGTTTTATTGCTGGGTCTGCTTTGGAGCTTTTTGGGTTTGGAGTTGGCGGTGTTGGGAGTGGTTGGTTTTTCTTTGGGTGGGGTTGGGTTTGATACTGATGTTTTGATAGGTACTTTGGCTGCTGGTCTTCATGCTGTGCTTGGCGATGTTGCGGCTGGGAGTGTGTTTGCGGTACTTCAGAGTGCTGGTGCTGGTGGTACTGGACTTGCTGTTGTGAATGGTGTTGTGCAGGCTGTTGCAGTGGGTACGCGTATTTGGACTGCTTGGAGGAAGAGAGTCAGCGGTATGGATCGAGGAGACGGTTCAGTCGATCTGGAGGAGATGCCGATGGAAATTACAGCGACATTACTACCTGGCACCGATACTTCACACAAAGCCAAAAACAGGACGGCTAAAATAGCAGGCGGATTCAATACCAGCGGGATCAAGAATGAGACTCGGAGTGTCAAAGAAGAGCTTACGGCCACTGAGAAGAAGACAATCAAGAATAGAAAGAGGAAGGCTGCTAAGAAGAAGGCCAAGGCCAAGGCCAGCAAAGAGGGGGGTTTAAGAGGATGATCATGACTCTCTCTCTCTCTCTCTCTCTCTCCCCAACTCGAGATTGGTGAACGATTCTTCGTTATAAAGGACATGACTAGTTAGTACACAACATTTCCATTATTCTATGAGAGCCTCTTTCTTATATCAAAACTACACGAATACTTGGACAGCATGAGTTAATCAGAACACTGGCTTTCAAAAAGTTTGTTTACTGTAGCTATTACTAATCTAGCCGTGGACGATCGTAGGGTATGTTTTGAAGGATAGTGAGGATGGGAAGGAGTGATCGTAGCTCGTAGCATACTCGCCCTACTTCAAAGCGTCTAAGCTAAACAATGGAAAAGTATTGTCCTATCTTGGCCTGTCATCTAAGTAGAAGATTCGGGCTAGCTAATCGGTTAGTTCTGTTATTTCTTCGGCACAAAGAAGTCTTGCAAGGAAGAAGAAGAAGAGATGGTAGAAGCCATGATCAGGGAGATGGTTAAGGGGGTTAGTAGATAGCGAGCTAAGATTTACAATATAGCGGTATCGTTCAAGAACAGAGGAGATTAACACGCAGGTTAGGCGCTGATGAGTATCATGTACTTAGCTGAACTTGGAATGCGAGGTAAGTAATATCACGTCGATTTTGGTTGGACGCATCTTTGACCTCTCCTCCACCCTTCTCCCCAACGCCCTATCTAAAACCCCGAACTATTGGGATAAGGATTCCTAAACTCCATATCAATCTTCACAACCCCCTCCTTCTGTCTCTTCAAATAAAAGTACGGCGGACTCGCCGCCTTGCCCCTCAAATCACTCTTCCCCACAAGCCACAACTCCCCCTCCTCCTCCTTGACAACCCTCAAATAATCAAGAAGGGGTAACCTAACACCACGACGCAATTAGTGAATATCCCTTTCTCTACCTATATCCAAGCGAAGATCGGGCTCAAGAACGAAAACGAAAACGAAAACGAAAACAGAAGCTTTAAGACATGTAAAAAGGGGAAACAAACTTTGCATAAATAATCGTCGCACTAGCCACGCCTTGATGGACAACATCCCGTGCTTGCGCAATATCTTTCCTCGGATACGGGAAAATAATGGATACATCTCTCCCATCAGGCGACGAATCACTCGGCGCATTCGCCAATAAAGGATTCACGCTGAAATCGGAGATGATTTGTTTGCCCCACCAATTGATGGGATCTCTGGCTGCTTTTGGTACGGAACCGTTGACGAGAGGAGGGGGACCATTGAAGAGACCGCCTTTGTATATCCCTATGCTTTCGATTAGATTGGGAGATTTTGGGGTTGGGAGAGCGGGTGATTACCTAAAGCCTTTGCGACGGTGATTGGAGGGAGCGCAGACCACAGTGGTTCAAGTTCAGCGATCGATGCTTTTGATTGCGAGTTAATGATGCTTTGAAGCTTCGATTGTGCTTCTATGGGTGCAAGAGCGGCCAATGAGAGGAGTGGGAGCGCAAAGGTAATGAGCGTGTATAATGGTGCCATGGTGGACAGACGGTAGCGACTGGACGTGGAGACGAAGACCCTAGAGATGAGCGTGTGGAGAGAGTGGCATAGTTATAGTTCACCACGTTGTATGAAGAAATTGCATCCTCTTTGCTCGTAATTGCTCAATTGCCTTCCCCTAATCCGTAGCGGTCCCGCTTCTAGATTTGAAGCGGCCGTGGTGCAAAATTGCCATCTCGGGTTGACGTTGAGGTAGTGTTTCGCAAAGAAGTCTGCAATTGGGTAGTGCGGAATATTTTGCGGGAGTTCTTATACTGGGTGTCAATATCGAGCTCTGATCTAACAGCGTACCGAGCCATGTGAGCATCTGCCACGGTAAACTTCCGAAGCCCTATAGTATAAGCGAAAAATCGACTGCATAGGTGAAGGGAAAGTCTGCGAAAGCGCGGTGGCGACCAAGTGTTGAAAGAAATAGGTAGTTGTGAATATGTAGAGATGTAAGTAATAAGTACTAAGCGTGACCAGCAAGCTATCCTTCCCGTAGTGATATCGGACAAAAACAGCCTAAGACATTACCTGCAAGCCATTCCTTCGTCTTCGCGTGATACAATGGGTATATAAACAATTCCATACACCTTGCCCCCATTCCGTGCCATATCGTCGTAATTCGTAATATGTCCAAATCGAAGTAACAAAAATCCAGTCACACATAGCGCTGCCAAGGTTTGTTTTGTCTTTTCAATATTCGCCAAAAACCATTTCCCAATCTCTGTCTTCCATCTTTGTGCAGACGAGGTAAGACATGCCCGCTTCTGTGGGGTCCAGCTCTAGGAAATTCCTCATCAAAGGCTTGACGGCATCGCTTGCCAGATTCTTCAGCTCTTCCAACCTCCGCTCTGCTCTTCTGATGGTATCACGATGGTATAATTCCGGACTGTTCTTGAGGAAGCGCTTTACGTCGTCGTGGCCAAGGTAATTTGAGCCCGCCGATCCGATCAGCCTGAATATCCGGCCAGTGTTGACGGGTGGAGGAGGCCCTTGCCGAGCGGAAGTCGTAGTGAGAGCATTCGACGAGGCGCGCGAAGTCGGACCGTGGCGACTGTCCCGTGAACTGCCACGAAGGTGTAGGGATGATGATCCAGGCGGTTTAAGAATCGATGCCGGCAATGGTGTCGTGTTCTCTGCGAACCATTGCCTCCACAAACTCATCATCTGCCAATCGACCCATGCATTAGCCGGCGCCACGCGTTCGCCTCGAGAAGTCGTCAATGTCAGTCGCCACAGTTTGCCTTCCACTCGCGCCTTCACTTCTTCCATCTCATCTACTTTATCCTCTATCAGCTCGATGATCGCCTGGGGAATCTGGCCTTGTAATTGGTGCTTTCCTGCCGGCCATTGTCCTACTACATGCACTATGGCTTCTGCGAATATTGCTCTCGATTTAGCAAGGTAGCCTAGTTTGAGGTATGAGGGAGGATATTTGGCAATTTGTTTCCATAGTCGACCGTGAAATCGCAGAAGATGGTGGTCTATTCTCTGTCCTACAACTTCTAGTGCATCGTACATATCAGCAAACTGTAGTAACGACTTGCTCTCCACGTATGCCTGTGCAATATTCACCGAATCCAGTTGAGGTGGGTAGTGGTAGAATATGCGAAACAAATTGTCGTACGTGCGAAAAATCTCATCGTCTGGATCTGATTCCTCAGCGTGTTGTTGAGACACATTGAGAGAGGTGAAGTTTGCCACACTTCGAAAGAAACCATTAGACGGCGCTGGAGGCTTTGGACGCAGGGGAGGTGGTCTCGAGTTATGGTCGATGGTTCCGTTACCAAATACTGAGGATGTGGAGACTGGCCTTTTCACCAACATTGGTATATCGTGTCCACCTTGACCCCAGTCCAGCTCATACCTCCATCTCTTACTCGTTGGCGCACCAGTATTCGACTCGGGGGGTCCAGTCTGATTCCATTCGTCGCTCAGGCTCGCCTCGAAGAATCCCGAGCATCGCGATAGTGAAAGTCTGTGCAAGACATATCTCTGCTCCTTCCTCCCGTTTGATAGCACAATCTCTACATCGCCTGTTTGTAGAAAACATGGAAACTCATTCTGCATAGCGCCGCTTCCCGTACCCGACCCGCCTGCGTGCGACCTCGCATGCCTGTGACTTCTCCGGACTGTGGACATGGAAACCCGAGAGCTGCTGGCCGTGGACTCTGAGCGAGAGGAAGCTGGGTTTCTTGGGCGAAGAGAGAGGTGATGGCGCGCCTCGCGATCGTCTGGGAAGGACACCATGGTGTGTCTCCTGCTAATTGCGGCGAAAGAAGCTCATGAGCGCGCGCAAGGACGAAGGTTGCTGAGCGTGACAGGCGGGAGTGTGCCCAGTGGAAAGATTGAGATGGCGAAAGTCGAGGTTTGCAAAAGGAGGCTGTGATAAAGGTCGGTTAATTCCTTGTGTATTGTTTTCTCCCGTGTTGTTGATCGCCAGCCTCTCTGCAGGGACGGGGCCAGAGACGAGAAAGCGAGGATAGGCCTTGTTGTTGTTATTGTGCGAGGGTCGCGATACCCCGCACGCAGCAATGTGAGAAACTTGAAGCAGAAACAAAGATACTGTCTGCTGGGAAGAATCCCTCGATAGACGCTTTCAGACGGCTTCGCAGTCACAGGACAAGGTGTTGGAAGAGATTCTTGAATCGCCACGACAAGGGCTCAGCCGCATACTCTGCTCTTTCTGCAACCTGATTTGACCGTGGAACAGAGGAGACAGCCAATCAACAGCCATGAGGACCACTGACTCGAGGATCATGGATGTGAGCCTTGCTCGTTATAGTCTAGTGCTCGGCATTCCCATTGAGCCACTGGGATTGACCATTGTACATCTCGTGATGGAGCTTTTGGATCGGAAGAAATGAGTCCAAGCAATTAATTCTAGCGTTGAGCTGTCCTGCGCCACTCATCGGGGACATGAGAGAATTGAAGGACAAAAAGACCTGGGCTAGCACTAGGCTGAGTCAGCCTTGCGGAGCATTTTGTAATTATCACTGGAATGATAGCTTTGTAGGTAGAAGTTGATGAATTACCTGGACCCAAAACAGACTGCCACCTCGCAGGTCCATGGATTGTCTAGGTCCGATGTGAAGTCTAGTGTCCCCGCCGTATCCTCGACAAGGTGACCATTTAAGATATTGGCTGCCATTTTTTTCACCGCCCAGTCTATCTCACATTCGGTTAGGATAGGGGTATTATTGTGTCGCGCGCCCTCAAAACTATCTGGTGTCGAGGCTAAAATGAAATCGTTTACTGCAATCCTTTGTACGATCCATTCCAGTATTGTGCGTTTGTTGCTAAGTCCATGACGGGGAAAAATCTCGTGGACAAGATTTCTCCGAAGGATCTATCTGGATTTACCCGGTGTTTGAACTAGGTGTTTGAACTAGTTGTTAGATGGTCGTTGTTGTTGTTGTCATGGCTTCAGATAGTTATGCCAATGACAAGAACAACCTAATGTCCGGCTAGCTGCTTTTTACTTGCCTTCCGCGGTTGGAAGAAGCAAGGCGGATTTAAGGATCCAATTGATAGCCGTATCCTCCAACGTGGGTCTGGTTTGCCATCGTATTTAGCTAGGCCGATGGCTGATACAGCATCAACCTAATGATCAAATCCATCGCATCCGTCAGTTCTGGCTCATTTTGCGTGGATTGTTGGTAATCCAACCGAGACACTGCATCCAACGATCCAATGCTGCTTAACCTCGCCGATCGCAATGGACCGTTGTGTAACCACGATCGCCTCATAGGCTAAGAGATGTCGTGCTCCCAATCATCTGGTCTCATCAAATCCACGTTTAGTCGTACTCGGGCCTTCATGAACCTTGATAATGATGGGAATTCAGAGAGAAGAGGCTCAGTTCGCTTCAGATGGTGCAATTCAGGGAGGGAAGAGCCTCAGTCCGCTTCAGATGGTGCAATCATGGATCAAGATCAACCATCGGCATTAGCTTCAGGTTACTCCATCCGTCGCAATGCCAGATCTGGACGAGTACCTACCTTGTGGACGGTGGAGGTAATCCCCTTTTCGCATTTCATAGCTATAAAAAGCCTTCGGAGAACTGGATTCTGGGATATACTGACGTTCCTGGAATCTTGTCAACATGAGACTCTCGTTTTGGACTGCGAGTTTCGCCACTGCTGCCACTGCCGCCTATTCTGGAGATATTGTACAATATTGGTACGGGTTCCATCTTTTTGCCCTGGCAGACCACACTGACCTCGTCTCAGGGTTGATCGGACGGCAATCCTGGTCAATGGAACCATGATCGGCGGCCTCCAGTCTCCTCCTTCGGCTTGGGTACCTGCCATCGTCCAGGGAGCTCAATACCTCGCAGCAACAAAGTCCCAAACGCAGAGTCTCGCTTTCCAGCAGCTTGCCGTTTCCGTCGCCGCGCATAATTCACTCATCTGGGCGTTCCACGGCACTCGCAACTACGCCGCTACTGATGCTGCTCTCAAGGCTGTCCTCGGTCCAATCGGACTCGATCCAGCAACGACCGGCAAGGAAGCGGCCACTATTGGGAAGCTAGCCGCGCGTGCAATCATAAGCGCCCGGTCAGATGACGGCGCGAACGATTTCGTGGATTACGTCTTCGGTCCAAAAGATCCCGGTGTTTATCAAGCAACACCAGGAGGTTCGCCAGTTCCCGATACTCCTGAATTCAGATTCGTGAGACTCTTCGCAGCCGTCGGCAACGTTTCTCAATTTACCGTCCCGGATCCTCCCAAGGTCTCCGATCCAGCGTACGAGGGCTATGTCGCCTATGTGAAAGCCCACGGAGAACGAAACTCTTCAGTTCGCACGCCTCACGACACAGATACGGCCTACTTCTGGCGCGAGTCGTCTCCCACGGTCTGGAACCGCATCGCTAACGCTGTCATTGGCAAATCTCTTGCCACCAACGTGCTCGCGTCTGCGAAGTTCTACGCACAGCTCAATTACGCTCTCGCCAATGCTGGGATTGCTGGCTGGAACGTGAAGTACAAGTACAACACCTGGAGACCTGTAACTGCAATCCAGCGACCTGGTGTCTGGCTCGTTTCTGGAAAAGATGTATCGCAACCTAACTGGACACCTCTTTTGATCCCAACTCCTAGTCACCAAGACTATGTGTCTACCCACTCAACCTTTGGAGGCGCGGCATCTGCCGTCATAAGAGCGTATGTGAAAGGCGACAAGATCAATGCTACTGTGAGCAGCAACGTGACGCTTGACAACCGTGGCGTGATTACGAGGACCTACACAAATTTGACCGAGGCGTCTATTGAGAACGGACAAAGTCGAGTCTTCGGTGGGGTGAGTAGTTATCCTGTTTGAAGCACGATGATTTCAATTTGCTAACCATTTTCAGCTTCACTTCCCATTCGCCTCGCAAGCGGGCATAAGCCTTGGAAATGCCGTCGCATTGGCAACATTGAAGAACTTTGACGCTCACTGGGCAGAGTTCTAGACGCAAACAAACGCGGGTGAGGTGGAAAAGGGCACACGCATGGAAGGTAATTGGATGGATTGTAGTATTACATGCATGTCTACTGGGCACATCGAAGACTTTATCACGAAATTGACACGTATCATGTTGCTGGAATTCCTACTTGCAAGACACAGTCTTTCCACCAAAATTTGCCTTCGTTCTCAGCGTGCAGAATTATAGCGCCTGAAATATGGCGACATTAACGTTGAGCTGATGGGGGTCTTTGGCCATTCAATTAACCAGCAACATTCTCAGCAACACTTTCCCCATCTAACCCAACCTTGCCCTCGGCCCTCTCTTGCACCTCTTTTGGCTGCTCAAAAAGCTTTCCAATCGCCTCAACAGTGGTGTTACCACCACTGAATATTATCCCAATATTCCAACCCTTCTCACCCGCCTCCTTCTCCACCAGTCGTCTGAAATCCTCGTTATACAGTGCCACTGCCAAAGGCACACACCCACTCGGTTCAACAACAACTTTCATCCTTTCCAGCACCAGTCTCATAGCTTTCTTGATCTGTTCCTCCGTCACACTGTATATGCCCTTTACCTTGTCAGGATCACTTATGACACTCCAATTTATAAGTCCAACGGGTGTTCGAAGCCCATCGGCTATTGTGAGCGTCGAGACATCTTCGACTCTCTTCCCGGCTTTCAATCCTCTTTCCCCATCATTGGCACCCTGGAACCTAGGTTCCGAGCCAAAAACTCTTATACCAGTCCCAGACATCGCCGTCGCCGTTCCACCCAGTAATCCACCACCACCCAACGGCGCAATAATCGCATCCAACTTCTCACCCAGATCTTCAGCTTGCTGTTGTAATTCTAGAGAAGCGGTGCCTTGACCCAGGATTATATCTGGATGGTCATAAGGCGGTACAACCACAGCATCCGGATATTCCTTCATCACCTCAACCAACACAGCTTCCCTCTCTCTACTCGTCGAGCCCGAAAAAACAATATGTGCACCTTGTGACTTCGTACCTGCAATCTTCGAGGGCGTGGAAATCGTAGGCATGATGATATGTGCTGGGATCCCAAAGGTCTTTGCCGCGAGAGCGAGGGCTTGTGCATGATTTCCTAATCACAGTAATTAGTCTCCAGCACTGTACTATCTGTATCTGTGAAAATGAACTGGTAGGAGCTATAGAAATACCAGAACTATGCGTGACAACCCCACCCCTCCGTCCCTCGTCGCCCAACCGCGCGAGCGCGTGGAATGCGCCTCGGGCTTTGAAAGCACCAATTCTCTGCTGATTTTCACATTTGAAAAAGAACCTGATGACCGGTTTCGCAGGCGGTTGGCCTTCCCATTCCGTACCTACGAGATCAGAGGGTGATTGTGGTGTGGAAGCGAAAGTGGTGAGGGTAGTGGAGGTGATGGTTGGAGTGAGGTGGATATGAGCTTTGATAAGGGCGTGAGCTTCTTGCACGGACGACCGAGTTAGGGGCGGGGTGTTTTCTATGGCTGACATTTTTCGGAGGGTTGGGCGTAAGATTTCGGTAGGTGATTTCGTGTTTAAGAGAGAAGAGTTGAGGTCATGTTTTATGTATTGAGCACGACATCCATGTTGTTGATTGCTCAAATACTACTACTACCTTAGATACTCCCGGCTTACCTTCCCCATTCTAGCCATTATGACTACCTACCTACAAACTGGCTCTATCCAACTTTGGATTTCACGCCTAGAAATTGCGAGATATCTCTCCTACTACAAATCACCGGGGCTGACAAAGGACATTTTCCCAAACACTAAGTTAAGCGGCAAGTGTATTTATTATCTACGACAGCCTCGCGAGGAAGTCAAGTCTCAGCGGTCTCAGCACTGGCAATCATATCTTCCACCTCTCTCTCCGCCATCCATTTCCTAACTTCTTCCATAAGCTTTTCCAGATTCTGTCCTCCACTTAGAACTCCATCGATACCATGTACAGTAGTACCGCTTCTGTGATCTGTGATTCGCTGCTGTGACCAATTGTATGTCCTGATCTTGTCGCCTCTGCCCATTTTCGCCACACCAACTACGCTCCTTCTCATTTGCTTCAATTCCTCCTCTCGGGCTTCGCGACGCGCTTGGGCCAGTCTCGAGCGCATTACCGTCCATGCCTTTTCCCGATTTTCGTGTTGTGACCGCGAGTCCTGCATCGAAACTACAGTATTGGTTGGTATGTGGGTAAGTCGAATGGCAGACTCGGTTTTGTTGACATGCTGTCCACCAGCTCCACTAGCTTTTAGCACATCTGTTCGGATGTCCTTTGGATCGATATAGTAATCACTATTGGGATCATCAAAGCTTGAGGCAGTCTCTTCGATTTGGGAGGGAATCGAAGGCAGCACCATGACAGAAGCGGAGCTGGTGTGAGTGCGGCCTTTTGTTTCTGTAGCTGGCACACGCTGGACTCGATGCACGCCAGCTTCGCATCGCAGTACGCCATATGCCCCTGGTGTTTCAACTTCGAGCATGGCTCCAGTGATGCCACCAGTTTGGTCATCGACGTCTTTCTGGACCAGACTTGTACGCATTGATCGTTCTGAACAGTATCCTTGGTACATCTCAAGTAGATCCTTTGCAAATATGGACGCCTCTCCTCCTCCTGCCCCTGGCCGGACTTCGATGAAGCATGGTAGATCCGCAAATGGATGCTTTGGGACGAGGCTCTTCGTGAGGGCTTGAGATGCTTCATCAAGCTGCGCGGCTGTAGTTTCGAGGTCTTCAGCAGCTAGAGCGCGAAGTTCCTCGTCGGTGGACGGGTCTCTGATGAGTGTTCGAAGCTCGTTCAATGACTGTCCTAATAGTCAGCGCAGGCAATCTGAGGCAATCATCTTTAACGAACCTCATCGGCTTTCTGGTAGCGATTCAGCGCATCCACAATGGAAGCCAATTCGCCAACTCTTTTCGCCGCAGTATTGTCATAACTCTCGTTCAACTTTTCAGAAAGAACCTTGTGCTCGGACGCAATGTTCTTTGCTCGCGCAAGTAGTGCTGGATAGACGACTCCAGGTTGGGCTACAGTGCTATTGAGCCGCCATTGGAGTCTCCTGGTCTGTTTCCATCGTAAGGCGAGACATCGTGAGCATATCCAAGGAGTCCTGAGCATGTCCCTTCATCGATCCATGGACTCTTGTAGTTGAATTTTCGAGCAGTGACAAAGCCGAAGAAGTATATTTTGTAGATACCTGAGGTTTCACCCAGGCCATCTCAGATCTGCTAGTACACATGTGGTTAGCGGGTTGGAACGTCTTTTCCATCCATTGATCAATTTTCGCCCGCCAGTACCCAGTTCAATTCATTTTGATATTGTGGCTTCGTATCATAAAAAAATGAAGAACCATCCCGTCGAGTTGTTTGACAAGAAGACATTTTGCTTAATGTTCTAGTTGTTCGAAGGAAGTATTTGATGGAAGTATGGATTGAGAGGTATGTCTCTTCGAGGAGATTCAGAATCACTGGCTTATATAACGAAGGACTTGCTGGAGTTCTCGAATTTACAGCTATGTAAGTTGGATGCCTCTGTCAAACTGTCTCCTAGACTGTAAGATTACGTGCCTTCAACATGCCTTTGACAACGTCGCAGGAATCAAGCCCATTCACTTTCTCTGGGACGTACTCATCAATTTGTAGAAGTCGCTCAAGGAAACCACAAACTCCAAACCGCACCCAATACCTCCGACTCGCTCCCAAACCCAGATCACCACTCTCCTATTTTCCATTTTCTCTCCCTTCACCCTTACCTTCACCCTCCTTCCCATCCCTACCACCAAAAATCATCATAGAACCCAGATACCCCCAAACCACGGCCATCCACGTCTCCTTCCCACCCCTACCATCACCACTCCCCCTGAATACCGTCATAGGACCCAGATATCCCCAAATCACGGCCGTCCATGTCTCTTCCCCCCGCCCACCCCAAGCCTCCCTCAAAAACCCCCACACCCCGTCTGCACCGGGAAACCGATAATCAAACACGGGCGCGTCGACATAGTAGCCCTTGCAGGATTGCCCGTGTTCGCGTTCGCGATCGAGCATGTCGACTGTGCAGTAGGCTTGATATTTGTCGCCGCATTCGTCGCAGACGACGCGGTAGAGGGAGATGGATTTCTGGGGGGATTTGGGGAGTGAGGATGACGAGGATCGTGTTGGGCTTGAGTTGTTGGACATGAGGACGGCTGTGGAGGGTAGCTGCGTGTCGCAGTTTTAGTGAATGAGTGGTGAGGTGAGGTGAGGTTACTGGTTGTTTGAAATTGAGGTGAGTACTGTGGTGCTGGTGAAGAAATAGGGGTTTCTGATGGTAGGACCATGGTATGCAGGGAAGAGCAGGAAATTGCTGGTAAGAGACCTCTTATAATGATCTCATGCGCGAGTTCCCATGACTGTATTTCGTCATTGAGAATTACGTGTCTCACTCACTCACTCAGCCATGAGTAGCCGGGCTAATGCGTGTGATCACTCTGACCCGGTTTGCGACACTGGTTTCCCATTCAGTCAGTCATCGATCAAGTTAGTTACTCTGTTTTCGTTTGTCAAACGTCGCACTGATGAGTGATAGAGGTCGTTTTGAAGCTTTTTTTAAAACGATGGATCGTTGAATCCTTCGGGCATGTTAAGTATGGTGGTTGGAAAGGCTTGTTGAATCAATTACTCATATAAGCTGTTTGAATACTAGATAAGCTTGTTGGGTGTCGTTGTTGGTTCTATTGGATAACTCTAGTGGACGATTCTTGTAGCTGGATCTAACAATTAACTTAATCCAGGACCGGAAACTCTTCTTCGGAGCCTTTCCAGGTTTCATTTTATGTATTTCGAACATATGTTTGATTCCCGCATCCAACATCACCCTAGAACTTTCATCCTGGAATATCCACTCGCATTGCGTGCATTCGAACGTTACTAGTATCGCTTTGTCCAACATAGTACGCTTTGGTTCTGGCAGAGTCCTCGAAGGTGCATATCGTGCGCGGGAGTTGGGAGGCAGGTATTTTCGCTGAACGGTGTTTCCTGGTTGAGACACTTTGAAGGATTTGGCATTGTTGGTTTGGTTGGCTGGTGGTTTGGCCTGTCCATATGATCGTATAAAGCTGTTCATTGTAGCTAATTGATGGATGCAGTAAGAAGATGTTGTCATTGCTGCTTGCTGTTCTTGTGGATGCTTCTTCCTGCAGCTTGGCTATGGCACTCTTATATATACGAACAAGAAGGACTTCTCAGAGTAGCGTTACGGAGTATGACTGCGTTTCACATTTCACGCTGTCCATCTCTCAAGCACTTCACTGGAAGAGGTGATGCCCATCGTCGCCGTCTTGCCTATCAAGAAGCAGCAATGAAGGTAATGAAGGCGCTGAAATCACTGACTTACCAGAACTTACAACACGCGTCAGAGTCTTTCTTCACGGTACTGGGAAATCTGCAGCTTGTCACGATTGCAGTCACATCGCTACGCATAGTCCCAGGACTTGCCGAGCTCTTCATTGGACCAACTCAAGAAATAGTTGCTTCACTCCATAAAAGGGTTATTTTTAGAGGTGAAAACTGGTAGTCCCCATCTAATCAAGAAAACAAACCTCGCCATGATGCTAAAATCCTCAGAATTGGGAGGACTGCCCAGTTCATTAGCAGCTTGTATTCAAACTCCCCATATTCCCGGTCAAATTGCCTGTCCACACCACTCACATCCTTCATCCTGGCAATGATAGACCGTCCATGCCCCATGGCAACTGGCTTGATGCTCTCTTTCCTTCTCCTTCACCTCCTTATTGGTCGCTGTGACGTACTGAAACTTGCATGCTGTGCAGAAGAAGCTGAATTTCGACCTGGGCATGGTTGCTGATATGTTGATTGCTGTGATTGTGGGTGTGAGTCGGCCAGATTTGTGGGTGTAATCGGCAGTATGATGATCTTGGTGTCGTGATAGAAACGATTTGACAAGCTGCACTGGCCGTACTGATGTGGTAAGCTCCTGAAAGTAATGATGAATCGGATGCCAAGTATGTCTGGCTATTGGGCAATAAAGGTTAGGATGATTGAATTTAACGAACAAGCCAAAGATGAAGACTTATTTACTGGCGTTTGACAGGTCGGTGACGATGCCTTGCTACGTGTGATACCTACTAGTTTGCTCATGGCGTAGCATCAAACGCGTGAAGGGGCTATAGTGCAACCACGTGCGGTGGTAGCTTGCACTATCTAAATGTGCCTGCTCCAATGTTGCCGCACTTGTCATGTTTCTTCTGCATCTCTTTCTCTTCCTCATTTGAGTCTATGCTGATTGCGGTGCGGCATTTAGAGCAGTAGAAGACGGTGCGCTTGAAGACAGGCTCTGCATTCTTGGTTTCCGGTTTTGCCATGTCAATAGTTTGTGTGACAACAGAATCAGAAAACAGTAGGTTGCGGCTTTGGGATTTGATGGAGTGGATAGATGAGTTTGGTGGAAGTGATTGTTGTGTAGGAATCGAAGATACTGTACATAGGAAAGCTGCCTTTTATGAGGATCGAGTAAATGCGCAGTATGACACAAAATAACGAGCGTTGACTTGATCACTCGATGCGCACTCGAGGGGAATATGGTGTTGATAAACATTTGAGCTTCGGAGGCAGCTGAGCAAGGGCTTCGTAAAAGTAAAGCTGATAAGGTAGTAGCAGGAGCTCAGAAAGACAACTGAGCAGCTCCAGAGTCTTGATTGATTTCCAACATTTCTATTCCAGTGGCTAGAAAGGACGAAGAATGACTTTTCGACCCAGCGGTCATAATACAGCCAAGCCTCTTTGATGCCCCCGTGGCAAGCTGTCCGCTCTGTAAAGCAGTAAGTGTTCATCATGTCCAAACTAGGTGCCCTTGAGTCTTCCCCATTCAGGCGCCAAATCAACATGTCCAGTCATATCATCAACCACTTTACCTCTATCCCATTCTCTCCCTTCCCCCTTCTTAGCCCATCGAACATCTTCCTCGGTCTTCTCACCTCCCTTCTCCCATTTCATGACTTCATCCTCGCTGAAGCCAGCGGCACGGAGCCTATCACCCTGCGTCTGCTTGAACTTTGCTCGATCTCGCATTGCCTCGAGGGCCATTTCCCAGTCGTCAGTTGGTCCAACTTCGGGCTCGATATCGGCGTTAGGGTCGTAAGAGGCACAGAAGTGCGAGTCCATTGCTGAGCTCGAGATGGCACCACGGCCTCTCACTTTGACAACAGGCGCAGGCGGCGGTGGGATCGGGCCAACTATGTTTTCGAGTGGATCGGAATCTGAATCTTGTTGCCTTTGTTTCGTTCGCGAGGATCTGATGGCGGTTGGAGGTGACGGTGCGACATCCCAGCGATTCGATCTTTTGCCCGAGGAAGACGTCTTGGGAGAGTTCACATCCATAGCGTCATGTTTGTCACTGCGTCGCGGCGATGCTCTTCTGTGCCTGCTAGCTCTTTCGATCTCAGGGCTCCGCTTGCGACGATGTGAACGCTCCTTCGACTGTGATCGAGATCTTGACCGGCTACGGGTCTTTCTTTGACGATATTTTTTGTGTGACCTCTCCCTATCTCTGGATCTTTCTGGGGATGCGCTCCTATTCCTGCTCCTGTCATGTCGCATGCTCTTTCGGTCCCTGTCTGGGCGTGTAGATTTGCGGTGCCTATCCTCTCCACCCGAATTTGATCTGTCCCTACTCCTACTTCGATGTCGCCTGTGATTTTCTGCTCGCCTCAACGACTTCGTGATGGCTTGATCGAGGGTATTGGTTTGCCTAGCACGTTTGTGAGGCCGCCGCGTGCTGCGCTCATCCTCACTATCATTGTCTTCCCTTCTCGATTCTCCGTAGTAGATTTCTCGCTCTGTCGGTCGCTCTCTCCTATCTTCCGAGAGTTCGAAATCTTTCGGTGGGCTCAAACGATTACTGTCCCTGGCTAGTAGGTCGACTCGTCTTCGCTTCATCCGATGGCGCTCTTCACTGTGGTCTCTGTGAGTTCGGCCTCGGTTTGCGAGTTTCCTGGCTTCTCTCGCTTCCTTCTCACGTAAATCCTTCAGCCTTACTCTTGATTCTTCAGCCTCTTTCGCAAGAAGGGCTTGATTGTGGCTGTTGGTTTCGCGGATAATGTTTCGTAAGAATCGTTTGTTTGGCTTTGGAGCTTCAGCATTTGTTCTGGGCATCCTTGTATGAGTATATTGAAGGAAGAAGGCGCAGAGTTGACATACTTGAGCGGCATATATGCGCGCATGCCTATGAGCGAAGCATTTTGGTTTGCCTTCTTCGCATCATCCTTGAGCAGGCTGGCCACGTAGCCGTCGTCCAGAGGGCCGTAGCCGTCGTCCAGCGGGCCGTCCATAGTGATATTCGGGGGCTCGTTCTGCACCAGGAGTATGATGAGTGTTAGTGTGTATGTCGTGATTCCCCACGATTTGGTGTTTTCAGTTAAGCTTCATCATCCCTGCAACTATTTTACCGCACCCGTCATCGCTTTGTTTACATCTGTCAAGACACCACAAACAAAGCCGGATTCAGCCATGGACATCCTCTCCAGACCAGAATTCAAGAGTGAGCTGGCTATTGTACGATTAGCTAACAACATCAGCAAATCAAGTAGCGCCGAGAAGCGATCGTCTGATGTCTCTACCGACAGCACATTTGGAGGGACAACTCCGGCAGGACTGGCTGTAGAACTAGTGCATTACAAGGTGGGAACGAAAGACTGTGGACGCTTTCTTATATTTACTGATAGTAACAGGAACTCTTCTCGAAATTGCGCTTCTCCCATAACGAGCAAGTCACCAAGGAGAAGTTCTTGAAAGCAATCACGTCTGATACGCCGTTATTTATCGAGCCTCACGAAAATGCACGCCTCGAAGCCCAGCTCGCGGAAGAAAAGACTGTGTTGAAGGCGCATAAAGAGAAGGTAGCAAAAATGGCTGAAGACCTGGAGAGGAGAGGCAAGGAACTAGCAAGACGTGGGCGATTTCACACTCGATAATCAGTGTTGGAAGTGCTGACATTTCAATAGGATACGAGCAAATTGAGCTTCAGAAGACCATATTAGCAGATCTACCAGAGCAGATCATCAATCTACAAGCAACAATCGAAACTCTTCGTACAGAGCACCCCTCGCCAGCCAAATCCTCGAACCCGAATCTAAACCTTCCGCTACCAGCAACATTGACTTTACTCTCAGAGCGCGAATCGGAACTCTCTTCGCTAGACTCCCAAATACGCGCACTACAGAACAACGTACCTCGGAAGACGCGTGAATTAGAGAGGCTAGAATCAGAATTACAACCACTACTGGCTCAGAAGAAGACAGTTGTTGGACAAGCCAAAGAAGCTAGGAAACGAAGAGAAGAAGGTGGTGTAGATGATATGGAGCAGAAGGGGCGATGGTATAGAGCTTCGCATACTGCTCTGTCGCAAATGCTGGGCACGGAAAGCTGAATCACGCTCATGTTTGTTTGTTATGGCTGAGGAAGGCTTGGAATTCTGGGGTTTTGGAGCAGGCAGGGAATATACCAGGATAGGATCGGGCAGCGCTAGGTTTTGACTCTACCCGTATGTCACAACGATATACCAATTATGTGAAGAATTTCTGGAATCGTCACCAAGCACAACTGCTGACCTGACCAGAGCAATACATGGTAGTGTATTGGCCATGAGAAGAGTGTGGTATATGGACAATTCATTCATAGCAGAGTGATATGACTGCCATTGGCATAAATAAACGATCTTACCTGAGCAGTTTCATTCCCTCTTCATACAACCACACCTCAACATACTGTTTATCGCCGCCACGAAACCGAACCATGCAACAGCAAAGTGTCGATCGACCATCAAAACCAAAGCCGACAGCAATACCACTGAAAATGAAGATAAAAATGGCCTTCTCAACCCTCTTCTCACATATTTTCCCCAAACCCAAAGAGTTTGAATGGCAATGTCCTTGGTGCACAAATTTCATCACCATCACTTATCGGACCATGAAAGGGAGGGATAAAGAGTGCGCAGAGCATAATCGGAAGTGTAAGGATATTGGTCGGATTATGAGGTGGGGTGGTGGTTATGGACATGTTGGGGTTATTATGTAGGGAAAGATCGTGGGGGGATTCTTTGGGGGAGTTCGTGGAAGATTGGCTTCTTTGCTGGGGACTGTGGGAGTTGAAGGAGGAGATGTAGATTGAGCAGGTGATTATGTGGTTTGTAACACTTCATCGCCATGGAGTCATGGCGGCTTAAACTTTGTCTACATAAAGGTCTTTAGGTATGGCACTGGCGATTTTTTTGCCATCGGTAAGCGCCGATTTGGAAAGCAAAATGCCCTCTTCTTCATGGCGCTCGCCGTTCAAGTCCCCAAAAGCTAAAACAGAACCAGAAAGAGCTGTAGAACCACAAGCGAAGCTGAAGTCGACACTCGCCAAGTCACTTCTCGAGCTTCATCTACGATCGAAATCAGAACCACAGCCGAATGAGGAAATAAATTTCCCAGACACACCAAATCAACCGCAGACAACCACCACACAGCTACCTCCCACGGAACCATCGCCGTCCCCAATAGGTATCCAGTTTCAAACCTCACTCCACCCAAAATACAAATGGTCCGTTGATCCCTTGACAACACCTCTCCCCTCAAAACCTCTCTCCCCTATCAAGCCTCTAGGCAAGGCAAATCCCGACAAAAGAAAAGGCCTACATGGATTCTCAATGACATGCAGATTCTGTACAAAATCTATTTGCTTTTGGGTGGAGAGGGAGTGGGAAGCGAAAGAGAGGGGGAAGGTACATGAGCTGGAGTGTACGATGAATCCGGAGAGGGAGTTGAGGAGAGGGGGATTGGGTGGGGTGGAAATGGAGAGGCGATGGTTAAAAGGGAGGAAGTCATGGGGTTCGTTGGTTTGAGTGCTTGTTGGAATAGGAGTGATTGATTGAGAAATTGGTCTGTACAACGGGTCTAGAGAAGGAATAGAATAGAGATGTATGAAGTCAGAGTGGTTGATCAATAGGTATTCATACACTTTCCTGGAACCACGAAGATAAGAGGTAACAAGAAGTCATTACTTGACTGAAACATGATGCAGTGAAGCTTCAAAAAGGGCAAAAAGAGAGAATTTTGATTCCGTCCGGGCTCGATCCGGAGACCTTCAGTGGACAACTTGACTTGTTATGCAAGCCATTGTTAGACTGACGTGATAACCAACTACCTGTTGTTGTAGTCAGTAACGATTTGTGGTTGAGAATGTTCAGCAACTTACACCACGGAACCTGTTCTTGGATGATAGAACATTGGTGAAAAATTATACATGTGGGTAGAGAGTGGAGTTGAATATGTGTGCGAGATCGATAAGGGGTTGGTTATCGATTGAAGCATGAACAAGGCTGATAGCGCGATATAGCTAAGAAACCATCATGTTCAGCTGGCCAGAGGCAACGCATCATCGAACGATTCGAGAGAAGAGATGCATGGAGAATTCATCATCTATGAAATCTAGCACTGCAGATGGTTTTGGAAGTTGGCGATAAAAAGCTTTGCCGTAGGCAAGGCTGAGATGATCTGATAGGCTCAAACGCCCTAGGCTGAATGTTTATCTTCACAGGGAAGTCATTCCCCACCTGGCTGAACATCAACTTCTTCAACAACAACAATGCCACAATCTTTGCACAAACCTCGAGACACGAGAAGCACACCTCCTCCATCATGGCCTCTCCAGAGCCAGCCACCCTCACAATACCGACATCCCATGCCATCCTCTCCGTAACCTCAATTGGGCCCCAGGACACCTCAAGCACCCTCCCAGCAATCCTCCTCATCCATGGCAACAGCTTCGACTCCACAATCTTCAAGTTTATACTCGCCTCGCCCCTCTCAAAACTTCACAGAATTATTGCCCTCGACCTCCCCGGCCACGGCCAAAGCGCAAATGCAGTCAATCCACGCAGAACCTACAATCAACCTGGTTACGCCGACTGTACAGTCGAGCTACTCAATATACTGGGTATCAAAGAAGCCGTAATACTAGGCTGGAGCTTGGGTGGTCACATCGGCATCGAGATGATACCCCTGTTTCCAGGTATGAAAGGATTGATGATAGTTGGGACACCGCCTGTAGGACACGAAGACGGCGAATTGGACAAGGCATTTAATTTCCCGGACGGATGGGAGAGAAGCTTTGCTGCGAGAGACGATGTCACGCCCGCCGAGCTTGCTCTTCTCGCAGAGGCTGCTGCGGATAAGCCTCCGGGCGGGCAAGATTTACCCTGCGAGTTCTACGATTGTGTAAAGCGTACAGATCAGAAGGCGAGGAAGTTGATGTTTCATCACTTTGCTGAGGGAAAGTGCTCGGATCAGAAGAAGATTGTTCGAGAGACGAAAGTACCGATTGCGGTTGTGAATGGCGAAAAGGACCCGTTCATCAACTTGGAGTTTATTGAACAGGTCGAGTTTGGTAATGTATGGACTGGTAAATGTATTTCCATGCCAGAGCTTCTCCATGCGCCATTCTACGGAGATCCAGATGGATTTCAGAAATTGTTGGAGTCATTTGTGGAGGATACTTTGAAATAGATCAGGAACAAACAGATCACCAGATTGCGGAAGCGCATAGATACCCAAGCACAATCAAGAAGGTTACGATAACCTTTATAGTACAACGATGTAGTAAACACCCGAGTTCTACCTGACAAGATTATAAATGGCTAGTCTCCGTCATCTTCAAAGAAATGGGTAAGTACGGTGTGAGCATTCAATGCATCATTTCTCGTCTCTCTTGCCATGTCCAGATCGCCCTGATCCCAGCTCCACATCGTAGTAGTAGAGTTGTAATTATAAGACCTACTTTCTCGCTTGGTGCTAGCGCATTCGAAATGGTAGAAACATCCGAGCCGCAAAGCCAGCGGCATGATTAGATGATCTTTTTGAATAGCATAGCGAAGCTGACTCGATGATGTGAAACCCCTGCCTTGACCCGAACAGCCAAAGGCGATCGTTGATGTATTCTCATACACAGTCAGAGATTTGTCGCCTCGGAATTGCCTGAAGTGGCATTTACCCGAAGCGGAGTCATATGCATTTCCTTCTAATTCATAGCCGAGCGGAGATCGTCAGCAGGAACGAGACCAACGCTAGTGGCATTTAGCATAGTTAGGCCAAACGATCCTTCTGGCCACTCGGCTGATAGCTCGGAGGTATATACGGCTGCCAGAATTTATACGTTTTGCGTGAAGCATTCTGCCTTCCTTGGGGAGGATTGCAGACTGCTGCAGTATGGCGACCTACCACTAGAGCCTCGAGAAGGTGAGGGGTAGCGGGAAGACCAATGGCTTCTCAACAACGGAGTATTACTGTCTATTCCCAGCGTCTTCCAGTCCCTTCCAAGATTAGTTGTTGAAGTGTGGTCGCTGTTTCCCCCCTCCGCCGCCTCGACCTCTATTCCTCCTTCTGCCTGCCCATCTGCCTCTCCCGCCTCCAGACCCTTGTCCTGGACCCATTCGCTCCTCTCTCTCACGTTCCCTGTCCTCCTCTTCTCGGACCAACCTCTCGCGCTCTTCCTTCTCTCGTTCAAGCTCCTCAGGTGTCTTTTGTGTTAAGACCTCTGGCTTCTTGAGATCTGTGGGGAACCGAGGATGTGCACCTTCTTGACATGCCCTACCATTTGGACAGAATCCAGCCAAATAGTATTTGCACAACCTCTCTTTTCGAATGTGTCTATTGGCGCATACTGGACCCAGTGGACAGAAGCCGCGTTCGTAGTGTGGACAAGTAGGACGTTTAAAGGATGGGTCCGTGTGTTGATATGCGCAATCATCGCCAGCAGGACATGTTTGGTGACGTTGCCAGTAATTGCACTCGGGCATTTTGCGCAGATTGAAGGAGTGCAGGAACTCGCAGTTCTCGCCTTTTTTGCACAGTCCTCTCAGGAAATGTTTGCATATCAAACTAGCGAGATGGTATATCAGCAGGCAGACGTCGAGTAAGAGAAACATTACACGGCCATTGCTTACTTATTGTATTGGGTAGTCCTGGCTGGGTGCTTGTCAGGACAGCTGTTTCCAAGCGGACAGTGTCCAGCAAGAAAAGCCTTGCATGTTGGCTGGTCAGGCGCAATGCCAAATCGGTACTCTCGTTTCAGGAACTCGTCAAAAGAGAATTTGTACAGCGGCGTGGCGACCACGGCCATGGTTGTGATGAGGGTGGGTTATTGGCTTTTATTGAAGCTCGGGTTGGTTGGATGGATGTGTTTTGTTATGAGGTTGATCGCTGGTGGTGGTTGTCGTGGTGGGGATGGATGTGTTCTGTTATGAGGTTGATCGCTGGTGGTGGTAGTCGTGGTGGGGATGGATGTGTTCTGTTATGAGGTTGATCGCTGGTGGTGGTAGTCGTGGTGGGGATGGATGTGTTCTGTTATGAGGTTGATCGCTGGTGGTGGTTGTCGTGGTGGGGATGGATGTATTCTGTTATGAGGTTGATCGCTGGTGGTGGTAGTCGTGGTGGGGATGGATGTGTTCTGTTATGAGGTTGATCGCTGGTGGTGGTTGTCGTGGTGGGGATGGATGTGTTCTGTTATGAGGTTGATCGCTGGTGGTGGTTGTCGTGGTGGAGATGGACGATGCCAAAGGGACGGCCATGGCTTGGCAATCGTTTGTACAAGTAGTTGAAGTTCCACTGCGATGGAGCTCTCTCCGTCCCCCCGACCCCAACTCCAGCATCAATGGTAACGCAAGCCACCGACTCCAAGAGCACACACACATGTACTCTCAACCTGGAACCTGCTCATCCACAACTCTCGCCCTCATTGCTTGCCTTCTCTGGCCCAGCTGGAAATTCCCCTGCTGTCTCATCACATCGCATAAAGGTCCCGGCTTCGTTCGCAGCTTCAGCGTCCTGTGTGCAGGTCGCATCACGCAATACGACTGTGACTACAGCTATTTGCCCCATCCACCTTCGGGAGAGTATGCCGGTCGACCTGGACATGATTCCAGGCTTTGACCGACAATGAAGAACACGAACCAAAAAGGCCACTCCACCTTTGGGCTCCTCAAGATAATTTAGGTGTTGGGTCCTTCATGGCAGGTGGTGTGACATAGCCTGGTGATACGACAGGGTCAACACTCAGTCACCAAAGTAGATCCGGGCTGCACTTTCTGCCGCCATACCAACTCACTCAACTGCTGGAATCCGGGCTCTGTGGTGCCGGTCTGTTCCCCATACTTGCTCCAGCACACCAGTATACATGATGAAGAACAACAGCCTTGCTATCGAGAGTGGCTGCCTTGTGCTTCTTCTCAGCCTGGACCCTGCGTTAGATGCCATCCATGGCTTAGCTGCATCTCCACACCAAGGAATACCGAGTGCCCGTTGGACCCGTTGTCGACGAATAAAACCTTGAACAGATCGTCGCTGTACCACCGTCAAAATCTGATATCACATTCCGGGTCTCCAATCGAGGTTAGCGAGTTCGGCCCCATATATTATCCCTGCCCTGGCATCTTGCCTCGTAGGGTATTTTCATGTCCAGTTTAGGAGGATGGACGATTTGTGTGTGCTCATTACTACTCCATAGCACAGCAGGCGATGCGTGTCACCCTCACATGGTGTCTTGGGGGAGTCTCGGTTAAAATTGCAGCTTTGGTCATGGTGGGCTTTGCTATCACTTCAATTCTACTCGTACTCGGAATTTCTAGCGGATCGAAACAACAGGGATCCGCTTGTACGAGGCTCGGCTTCTAATTGGCGATCAGCGACACTAAAAACGAAATTCTCAGTAGAATTGAGGCAGTAACACATACTTTGCACCGTCCGGAAGGAATACCAAGTCGTAGAACAATCTTTTCACGCGGCTCACTGATGCAGAAGATCCGACGGGTTACATTGATAGGGAGGAGGGAATGATAGCCATCTTGCAATGAGAAGTAAGTACCTAAAGTTTGAAGAACCAGTTTTAAGATGAAACCAGCTTCGCCAGAGAACATCTCAAAATCGATCGACGTCTATTGAAATCCCATTCTCGTGGCCCCAAATCGCTCTTGCCAGACATGTGGGCGGTTCATTGAGCATCCGCAACATTCTAGTGGCTCGAGCTTACGAAAACATCATCTGCATGACCAAGCCCATTCTTCTTACGAGTTCCGCTTCTTCTCGAGATCCTCCTATCCTCTCACCGTAAGCCTAGAGTCCACCAGGGCAAACTTTTATCATGTTCGGCCCCGCGCGACCGCACTGGCTTGAACAAGCTGAAAACGCTTTCCATCGAAGACCTAAACATCACGCTCAATCGAAATGGTCGTCTCCTCCCATGCAAATGTACGCAAACGCCGTCTACTACCCAAATTATAGAGCATCACTTGAATGTCCTCCGTCGTCGCTACGCTGCGATATAATATCCCACATATTCTATGCCTTCGTAGCCATCGGAGATTCCGGAGAGGTCTATGTAAGGGCGATATACCGTTAGACAAGATCAAAGTTGTTAACATAATTCTAGCTCAATAATCAAGAGACGGACTGCAGCATTCCCATCGATGGCACCCAAGGATGTCTCCGGGCGCTCGCACAGCTCAAGTCACGCTACAGCCATCTCAAACTCATTCTGTCTATCGGTGGGGCAAGGGGAAATAAGGCCGCTTTCTCGAACGCAAGCTTGGACGAAAGCCGTCGCACTCGTTTCGCCACAAGTGCGAGGTGCCTGGTCGACCAATACCAATTCGACGGCATCGATGTCGATTGGGAGTATCCAGAATCCTGGGAGGGCGAAAACTATGTTCAATTGATGGCCTGCCTACGATGGCATCTTCCTGCTCCTCAATATATCCTTTCAACAGCCTTGCCAGCGGGCGAATGGCTTCTCAGTCGATATGATCTCCCGCGTCTAGCCCCAAGCATCGATTTTCTGAACCTGATGGCTTATGACTACACGGGTGATTGGGGCGATCCAAGGTACGTATGGTGACCGAGCTGTCGGGACGACACGCCCCGCTCCTCAAGCATGCAATGACGTTTCTGCAACGTTTCTTGAGCGGTTGCTGGGGTCCCATTGCTATCGATATTGAAACAACAAAATTCCCTTATTACCTACCCTGTACGCTGACCTGCGACTAGAATATCGGGCCACCACGCCCAACTCTACCCAAATCATGGCGGCGGCTCGACCCATCCCGCGATCGACTACATCCTTGGCACAGGCTTTCCGCCAAACAAACTACTCCTCGGGTGTCCATGCTACGGCTGGTCCTTTCTGAATTGCAATAACATCAATCAGCCCTGCGACAATTGTGGTGGCGCTGGTGGGGCGTTCGATTACAAAGATCTTCCCCGTCCTGGGACACAGGAATGCGTGGATGAAGGGCCGGTTGCTGCCTTTTGTGTTGGTGGGGACGGAGGGTTTGTGACGTATGATAATGTTGATACTGTTGCTGCTAAGGCAAGGTACGCGAAGAGCAGGGGATTAGGTGGGATGTTCTTTTGGCATGGGCTCGCTGACAAAGAGGGTGATAAGAGCTTGGTATATACGAGTTACGAGACTTTGCATGAGTAGGAGTGCTCCGGACGGTTAGTAGACTTGTATTACTAGGTGGGTTGTTGGCTGATTACCAACTTGAGAATGAGCTTGCTGAGTTCCTTTTGAGATATGAGTATGTTCTAGTACAGTTTCTGTCGGGCCAGACCAGACCTTGGCTTTCGAACCTCTTGCTCAGTGGAAGGAGATCTGTTCGATGCGTTGGTCAGCTCCCTTGGAGACTCTCGGGCCGAATAAAGCGTGCATTCCACATCGGTGGCCGACAAGACCGGGTAGGTCGACGTCTCCGTTAATTTGCTTCTGAGGATCCATAATATCCTCCTTTCATCACATCTAACTTTAAGTTAGTTCTGGACTGGAGCCCCGACCCACAAGCTCTGGTGGAAGAAAATGCTTTCGTTTGGCACGTCCAGCCCTCGATTGCTGTAGTCCCTGGTCGGTGGCGGAGGATCGATTCGACTTTATTGGCGTGCTGAAGGATTTGGATTCGACTCAATCGACTTTGATTCTCCTGGTTGAGGAAATCCTGAGAAGTCGATGCGTTCCTGCTAAGTTTTTTTTGGAAATTGCTCAGGACTTTGCCCTTACTGTGCTTGCTGGCCATGCTGGCCAAAAGGTTGTTAGCGCCGGGTTAAAGGCCTTGTGCAGATCGAGATTCTGATAAGTACGCGTGTTAGAATAAGTACTGCTCGCAGAGACTCGCAGGTAGAATCGAGAACGGATATAGTAAGGATAGAAGCATTGACCGCGGACTAATAACTAATAGCCATGCAACCACAGTACACGAAAAACGTGATGGTGGCTCAAACGGATAATGGATGTACTTCACTTTGGAGTGGGACCGCCTCCTTTACGTCGAAGCCATGTGTGTTGCCAGATGGATATAATGAATTCATGACAGACTTGCAACACGCCGCAAGTCTTCGACGCGCGCTAGAACTATCAAATTGCATTTTTTCTAGTCCTGCTTCCTGCACTCCATTTTCCTAGTACACGGCTCAACTTCATGGCCTTTAGAGTTGGTTCAGCTATGAGCATGTTGCAATACAGGTCTTTCGATCTACACAAGCCTTTATTCTGACTTGATCGGTTCTTGACTGGATATTAAATTGCTCCTCCCCTCTTTTCTGACCTCGTTTGGCGATTTCACGCTTTTCTCTAAATGATCTGTTCAGCCTTCACAAAGCCAACCACTTGGAAATAGGAATTTGTAGGATATCACCTGAAGCTATTCGTTGCTACACTAAAGGAATTCGGTAGTGCCGTAGAGCTCGAATTTCCTCCCGCCGTGGTTATTCACCTGGTTTTGACCGCGATGAAGATGGATGGCACACATTTGTCTTGATCTTGAACAAAAATGGTATTTCTGACTCGTAAGCTTTGATCTATACTTCCACATAGTACGAGAGCTATTCCTGAATCTTCGAGGCTTTGTACTCCCCTCAGACTTATTCTACCATCCGAAGCAATCAATAGCTCCGGTATTCCAGGTTCCTGAGGACAAATCTGGTCAATATAAGCCATGGCCTTGACAATTGATCCCGTCTTTGTATGAGCGAGTAAAGGGCGAGGTGGGTTTCTGTTCATCATTAGTTATACGACTTGACCCAAAAGGTAGGTGACGAAATGTCGGCCGGGATAGATTGCCCCGCTACCGGATGCTTTATATCCTTCCTCTATCTTCCTCCTCTTGGTCAACAACCTTGGGACCGTATTTCCGTCTCTACATTTACAAGCTGAACAAGTACCTCTGCAGTTTTGTAACTGCGACAGATCCCTATCGCAGTAATTTCAATTGGAGATAGGCGTGCAATTACTCCGCGACACTTGTCTCTGCCGCAATCGGATGATTGATTGATAGCTTCAGGTCGGATTGCTGTCATCAGATTGATCTCAAGGTTGGCTATGAATATTGTGGTGTGAAGAATGTAGCTGATGTCTGAAAGCATATTCGGACATATTTGGCGACCCTTTCCACCTCAGAACCGCCATCATGGTGCTCGACGCAACACATATCTTTCCCGCTGCCGTGGACCCAGATTTCACGGCATTTCCGAGCAGAAGAAGTGTAGTGCACAGTACGAAGGGAATTGTGTCTTCAACTCAGCCGTTGGCCAGTCAGGCCGGTGTTCAGATTTTGCAGAAAGGTGGCAATGCAGCAGTATGTCCCACTTTTCAGATTGAAGCAGTATATCTCACTTTCTCAGGACGCAGCAGTGGCAGTTGCAGCTTGTCTCAATGTCACCGAGCCAAGTATGACGGGTATCGGTGGTGATATGTTCTGTCTCTTCTACAACTCTGAAACCAAAAAAGTTCATGCCCTCAATGGTTCGGGTCGTGCAGCGAAAAACGCGACGCTAGAAGGCGTGAAGAAAGAGCTCGGATTGACTGGGAAGGGTGGTCAGATCCCGATGACCAGTGTTCATGCTGTGACTGTTCCGGGTGCTGCAGCCGGCTGGGTGGATTCCGTGGCCAAATTTGGAAGCGGAAAGGTGACGATGAGCGAGATTTTGGCTCCTGCAATCAAGCTTGCTGAAGAAGGATTTCCTGTCTCCGAATTGAGCGGTTACTACGTATGTGGTGCTTTCCTTGCGCCAGAACATAGTTACTAACATGTGCTCAGTGGGGTGCAAGCGAACAGACTATTCGCAATGCGTCGCCCAACTTCTCGGAAATGCTTAAAAAAGATTCAAAGGCGAAAGATGGATGTAGAGCACCGGGACCTGGTGAATTGATGAGGAATCCCACCCTGGCCAGTACTTTTAGAAAGGTCGCGGAACATGGAAAGAAGGGATTTTACGAAGGTTTTGTTGCTGAGGCTCTGGTCAAAGTCACGTCTGATCTAGGTGGGCATCTCACCTTGGAAGACCTCCAAAATCATGCGGAACTGGGCAGCGAGGAAGTTGAGGCCATCACTTTGCGTTTCCAAGGACAAGGAGTGAACAAAGATCATGGAGGCATAGACGTGTGGGAACACCCTCCCAATGGCCAAGGAATCGTAGCCCTCATGGCCTTGGGGATTCTCGAGCAATTGGAGAAAGACGGCAAAATCAAGACCTGGACCGAGAAAGACCACAATTCTGTCGAGTAAGTCTGCAGTAAGACCAAAAGTCAGTTCTGTCAAGCTAACATCTCAAAGTCACCTCCACGCCTGCATCGAAGCCCTCAAAATCTCCTTCGCCGACGCCTCATGGTGGGTCGCCGACCCAAACATCTCCAAAGTCCCAACCCAAGAATTAATCTCCAAACCATACCTCGCCGAACGCGCAAAACTCTTCAACCCAACCTCGACAGCAAAAATCATCGACCACGGCTCCCCCGCTCACAACCACAGCGACACAGTCTACTTCGCCGTAACCGACTCCCACGGCAACGGCTCCTCCTTTATAAACAGCAACTTTGGCGGTTTCGGCACCGCCATCATCCCAAAAGACTGCGGCTTCACCCTCCAAAACCGCGGCGCCAATTTCATCCTCGATCCAGACCATCCCAACCGCTTCGAGGGCGGCAAGAGACCTTATCACACCATTATCCCGGCTATGCTTACGAATCCGAATGATGGGAGTTTGCATAGTGTATACGGAGTCATGGGTGGTTTTATGCAACCCCAAGGCCACGTACAGGTTTTACTAAATATGTTGACGTTCAAGTTGACGCCACAGGCCGCGCTTGACGCGCCAAGATTCTGTATCGGCGCCGGTTATAACCTCGAGCACAAAGTATTTTTGGAGGAAGGGATTAAACCGGAGGTGGTGGAGGGGTTGAGGAGATTGGGTCATGATATCGAGGTTGTCAGTGGGGTTGAAAAGGGGATTTGTGGACGTGGACAGGTTATTAGGGCGCATTATGATGATGGACAGTTGATTTATAGTGCTGGTAGTGATCCAAGAGGGGATGGTGCTGCAATACCTGCTTAATTGGATAACGGGGCATTGCATGCGAAGAAATGCATATCAATAACGGACCGTAATCCAAGCTACAAAACCATCAAACTCACCACGAACACTTTATAGACCCACAGGACGGCAAACCCCACAAAATATCAGCAACAGCTCGGAAAACAAACAAGAAACAGTACGGTAAAGTTTCCTCCCTAGGATTTTTCCCAAAGCCTACTGAGTACATCGTCTTCTGGCTACCATCTCTGCCATCCCTCACCATAACAACACCATCCTCAACCCCGGAAATCAAACACCCACCCAGCTTCCCCAAAACCACCCAAGCGGTCTGGGGAGATTGGAAACTCCTAGAGAATAATATCCATCTCCGCTACCCACGATTAGAATACCGCCCTCCGATACCGATATATCCTCAGGGACACTATTTATAACAAGATACTTAGATACCATCCCACCAAAACCAAAAGACCAATAACATTTCCCAGAAGAAGATGAAATACTACTCAATACGTTTAGATAAAAACAGATATCCAAGGATAATCCAGACCTCTTTCTCATTTCACGGTTTGGGGCTAGGACTACTGTTTACTTGTAATTATCGGTGTGGTGTTTACTACACCACTAGTCTATGGAGCTGAATTATGTTGCTGGACCTGCTTAGAATGTAGTCGTTCCAAAATAGACGGGTTATCGGGAACGAAAATGACAGATCATATTGGGACTCGTGGAAATACGGTGGCTGTGACTATTCGTGCACGACAGAAATATTCCAAAGGTATACGTCAACTTCAGCTTTCTGCAGCAGGCGGGATATTGATAGGGTTGTGAAGACGTGTCATGTTGTTCAAATGATAGTCATGATGGATAATCGAAATTCTTTCGTATCAATAGACACGCCTTCGCCCACAAAGAGTGTGACTGACAGCAGAGCCATGTAACAGCGGCTCCGCTACATCGCGGCTATGGCCATTCTAGCCTGCTGAAATCTTGCTTGATACATCCTATGCTGCTGGATTTCCAATCTTTGAGCCAGACATCTCCTACTTCATCCACGCCTGTAGCCAATATATCCTTCAGCACCGAGTTAATCCCATCGTATCAGGGGCTTCATCGGCAGGCGGCGTGATGTGCCTTGGAGGGGGTTCTCTTCCTCTTCCTGGTGCCACTTCTATCGACATTCTTCTGTCAGTGCTGTTGAAAACTCTTGTCTTTCCCTTCACTTGCGCGAATCAAACCAAGAGGCTGCGAACCATACACCCAAACAAGCAAGCAAAGCCGTCACACCAATAGCCTGTCTCCTAAATCCATCTTCTGTCGAAAGCTTCTCAACTCTTGCGCGCTGCTTTTTTGGTGTCTGAATGTCGACTTTCAGACTCCCATCCCCGTGTTCAAAGAATTCTGCATCGCTAACATTGTATCGTTTCCGTACACCTTGGATCATTTTCTCCAAATGTTCGAGATCTTCTCGCCATGCCGTCTCGTTCCAATTTTGTTCGCCCTGCACCTCGACGTTTTGTACGTTGCCGAAGAAGTCCATGACCAGTCTGTTCCTTCCTGCTGTTTCGCCGCCTGGGAAAAGGTCGTATCGGACACCTGGGTGGGAGTGGATCTTGCTCTCATCGTAGCTATCGAAGAGATCACCGATCGTCTTCTTGCAGGAAGGTTCTCGTACCTCGTTTTCGAGGAAGTCGAGGTTGTAGTATGTATATCGATCAATAACGGCAACGCCAACGTCGTTGTCAGCGTGGTGGGAGTAGGAGGATTGATCGATTTCGGAAGAGCCGGTGGCGATGATGTTGGGTGAGTAGAATTTGGAGTACATGGTGTTGGCTTGACAGGTGTCAATCATGAAGAGCATTTCATGATATCTATGGACGTCAGTTCAATCGTTTAGCCAAGAAGGGAGATTATGGTTACCTCTTCTTTTCCCACATCTGCGCAAACGCATCTGCCAGATCGAAAGCGCTTATCTCTTCCGCGTCCTGAAACTTGAGGAACTCATTTCCTCCATGGCCAGTCATGTACACTAGAATGTTACTCCGATCATCTGTCAACAATCTCTTACTCCTGGGCATGTCCTCGCCCACACGATCCGTCAGAAGGCGGATAAAGTTCTCTACCGTAACTTCGTAGCCCCTGTAATCGACCTCAATATTGTCTCCGTATAGATCCAGGGCGCGGTCGGCATTGTTATAAACAGTTCCAGGGAAGGCGTTGCGAGGGTTGCAGGCCATGTCATCGGGTAACATGAGGATGATTTGCGAGTCTGGAATGCCCAGTCGCTTGACGGTGCGATAAAGCGACAAGACATTTGCAAGATGCCTGTAGTTGAACCAGAATCGCGAAGTCGAGACCAGTACGGCCCAGTTGGACGTGTGCTCAGCGAAGACACATATAGTCGTCGCGGCGAGCAACAGTAGGAGGGGCCTTAGTATCATGATTGGGTGTAATGTTGTTGCAGCATGTAGGAATGCTTTTGCGAGGCTTTTGAATTGGAGGAGGCGCGCAGTTGGCGATTACCAAGCGTGATACGTTCAACGATTCCAATCTCTCCCCTTATCCGAGTCATGACATGTGGATAGACTGAAAAGCAATATGAATTCCATCCCTGAGGCTTCCGTCAACGTCAACTCTCGCTCGGAATCCTCTCTCTCTCTCCAGCCACAGGTCATCGAAAGTAATCAATAAGGTTATCCTCGGCCGAAAAATACGCCATCTTTATCTCACGTTCATTTGAGATTGGAAGCGTTGCATGTATGGCAAGGAGCAAAGGAGTTCTAGGAAGACATTATCTCATATTTCGTTGTAATTTACATCGGACCAATAGCTCTTCAGGTGGACTTTTTATCAACACCAAAAAGCCTCCTAGCATTCAAATCTTGTTCAAGGCTACATCTTTCACAACACCGGCCCTGCATTCCTCATGACAAGCCTCGCCAGATATTTCGAACGTAGCACCTCAAGATGAGAAGACGACGGACTATGCCGCCATCCAGGCAAGGACGAGCTTACATCCCGAAGTCGAGATCGAATTAAGAGGACTCCTGAAAATGTGGCTCACCAAGCGCCCTCGGATCTTCCAACATGAATCTTCATGTCGAAGACAGAAGCTTCTGCGAATGAGAAAAATGTGAGGGCGCTCACTTGACGACCTCACTGTAAGCCAATGTTTTGCTGTGTGGTGAACTATGAAGGAGAATCATTGGTGCTAGGCTGCTGGCTAGAATCCGTGGTAAGGTGCATTGGGCGTCGTAGCTTACTGGCCTCATTGGTGCCGTTCATCTTCGTTTCAGGAACCTGCTGCGGGGACAAGCACGACGCGGTGCATCAATTCACCGAGCGCGTTCTTCTCTGATGCCTCATGAAAGCACCAATTGTGTCTGACGCAGGGGCTTCTCCTGACGCAGAGCAGTGAACTTCGGGGCTTGCATCGGTATCGTTGAGCCTAGGGTTCTCATGTGAGTTCCGTCTCTTTTGCTGCTAATGATCTTCCTTCATTTGCTCCTCTCAATCCACTCCATGCCGCCCATCCATTGTCTTAAGACCTCGGGCACTTCCACTCTCCTGTTCGACTCATCCCACCCGTTTTCCAACAGACAAGCCAAAACCCTCGGCACTGCCATCGCAGTCCCGTTGATTGTGAAAGGGTAGTCAATCTTCTTCTTTCCTTGATCAATAATTTGCACCTTCGTGGCGAGCCGTCTTGACTGGAAGTCGGTGCAAATGCTGGCTGAAGTGACTTCGCCCCAACCTTCATCCTTCTCTCTCCGCGAGGGAAAGAAGGCCTCAATGTCGCGCTTGCGACTGGCACTGGCTCCGAGGTCGGCGGTAGGCATCTCGAGGATACGGCAGTGAAGCCCAAGTGACTGGAGAATCTCGGTCTGTATGTCCTGCAATTCGGCGAAGAGAGCTGATGCGGGTGAAACATGAGTCGCCGCGAATGCCTCGGTGTGGTTTGTGGTCATGTCTGATGAAGGTGACTGATCCGGCATTGTCCATGCAAACATTTCAACCTTTGTGAATTCGTGAACCCGGTAGAGACCTTTAGTATCTGCCCCACGAGCTCCGGCTTCGGCGCGGTAGCAGCGGTTCACTCCTACCAGTTTGAGAGGCAATTGATCAGGGGTGAAGGTGGTGTTTGATCTCATGCCTGCCAAAGGAATTTCAGCCGTCCCAGCGAGAACCATTTGTGGCTTCGCTTTGTCTTTATCTGCCTGTTCCACGAAATATATTTGTTGTTCGCCGTTTTGGTCTCGAGGTTGGAAGCCACATGCGTCTGAAATGTGAGCATACACCATGGATGGAGGAGAGATAATCTGCCACCCTCTCTTCATGGCGATACTGAGGGCATATTGAATCAGCGCCTGTTCAAGCAAAGCAGCCTCGTTCTTCAGGTAGTACCAACCCCAACCAGAGGTTGTCGCAGCGCCTGAGAAGTCTAACAGGTCAAGCTCAGTGCCGATGTGAATGTGAGAGCGCCAAACTCGGTCGGATGAGGAAGTTGTAGGATTGGGGTGATCGTTGATGTATCCAACCAATTCTGGATCACTTCCAGTCGGGGTATGCGTGCTGCTCAGATTTGGTAGCTCTTCTGCCAGCTCTTGTATCAATTTTTGACATTCCTTCTCTTGCTCTTCAATAGCTGTGAAAGCCGGTTGCAATTCTTTCGCCTCCTTAAGCAGCTCATCTTTGACTGCAGTTCTTGGTAATGATTCGTGGATTTGATTGAGTCGCTGCCGCAATGGACGAGACTCGAGTTGCAAGCCATGCCATTTCTCGTATAGCTCTTTGATGCGCCACGAATTCCTGCTTTGGACAGGGTAGTTGCGGTCGATGCAATTCAATTCGTAAAGGCCAGGATTTTGTCGGATATGTTTGAGGTCGATGACAGGTTTTGGAGCAATTGAAGGACGAGTGTAGGGACGTCGACTTGATCCAACTCTGGCTGAGATAGTTTGGCGACATGATGGGCGGGATGACAGTAGCAACCTCATGCTCGAGAAGCTGGATGCCAGTAGTGACGCCGGCGTGATCTTGGAGTGACTTGAACGATTAATCAGACTTGGTCGTCTGTATGAATATTATTTTGTGGTTGAAGCCCGTGAAGCCTCATTCGTTTTCCTCGCCCACAACTCAACACCTATTGAATCATGTAAGAGCTGGTCTCATTGCCCGTCTTGTTCTCTCGAGAGGCTTTGAAGATATATCGACGACGTCTTTCTTCACGCATCTCAACATGTTCTCGAGGCCGGGTCCAGATCTGAACTTCCACTTGGGAGCTGCTCCGAGTCAATAGTACTTTGACCACATCGTGACTTCGTTTCTATACGAGTCATTAGTTCTAGCAGTCCTCGTCTCGTCCGAGATCTGGACGCGTCTCAACTCTCACTTCACGCGAACGAAGTACCTCATCCCACTTGGGGACAATTCCTTTGGTTTTGATACTTCAGCTCCACTGGAATTCACGACCATGAGTCAGCATGTCTCTCAAACGTTCTGCAGACCATTTCGACTCTAATCCACGGCGGGCCAAAACCTCTCGCACTGGCGTCCGTCTCGACCTAGGAAAAACATTTGAGCCAAAGAAGCTCTATACAAAACATGCCGAGAGTGGAGTAGGGAATAATTTCCACAGCGTAAGCTATCCTCTGGCTCTGATCCCATATAGTTCGTGGTTCGTTCTGCACCACGGCAAAGGGGGCAAGCAGAACCATCAGTATACTTGCTCAAAGTGCAACAAGAAGCGCGCAAAAACCACACCTCATGAACGCAAGCTCTTCCTGGTTGCGGAAAGACTATCGTGGCATGGCTTCAGAGGCATCGTTCCTGCTGCAGAGAAAGCATTGAACGAGGGGCAATTACGGGCTGTCAATTTCGAACTCGGTATCACTGATCCAGCCGTTGAAGAGTCTTCATCTCTGATGGCCGGGGGGAAGAAGAGTCAATCCAACCCTTTCTATCCCTACCAAAGCGAAGAAGAAATGGAGGCAGCACTCGCCTTCCTTCGTCACACGGATCGTCTTTCCGAAGTGTCGTTCAACATGTGGCTATCTACGGTAGATTCCATGTCTATGGAGCTTAATGTGACGGAAAATGAACGGCCAGCGTTGAACAAAGTCCCAAGCTCAGTATCCAATTCAATAGCAGGGCAACCATCCAATGGCATGATCCATGACAAAGCGCGAGTACCACCTGCGTCCTCCATTCCTACACCATTCAGACCATCGACATCAGTCGAGCAGTCTTGGTTGGAGTCAGTCCGACCATTAGTAGCATTCTCTCATGCCACTGTCAAAAAACGTGACAGGCATCACAAGCAAAGCTCCATCGAAGAGGAAGCCATCAAAAGACTGATGGCTATGGCAGCAAAAGACCCCAAGATTCAGCGCATGATGGACGGCTTGGGCAAAGCCGATAGAAAAGCAATCAAAGCTTTTGGCGACCTGTGCACATCAGTTCTCAACGAAATTCACGACGCGTGGGCGCCTCGGTGTGATAAATCACACGTTGTTGCCGAGACATTCAGTACAGGTGCTGCAGCCAGAGGTTGTGTGCCATATGGGAGCAGCTCTCGGAAAATGAAGAATAAAGACACCCAAGGAGTCGTCGAAGCCGTTGCGGCAAGAGCAGCGAGCAACCCAAAATTCCGTGCGTTAATGCGAAAAGTAGCGTCCGGCAAAGCCAACAAGACAGAAAATGCAGAGTTCCAGAAGGTGTACACAGAGGTCAAGTTCGAGGCTGCTGCGAACGTGATGCCCAACGAACCAGCTGAATCGAAATGGCCATCTTCGCCTCACATGGAAGAACCGACACCCGAAAAAATTATGGCCAAGCACAGCTTGTTGTTCAAGGACATCCCACCGCCTGTGGTCCATCGCATATCAGAGATTGCCTCCCTGGACAAATCCTTTGAGGCTCTGCTCGCGAAAGCAGGCAACCAGTCTGCAACGCCAGATGAGATGAAAGCATTCGACAGTCTGGTGAATCGATGCTACATGTACTGGACGAATGATCAGCAAGCTCTTGAACTGGAGCTTGGCATGCCTAAAGGCTGGGAAATTCACGAAGTGAGGGACTTCCGCGAGGGACGAGAGAAGTACAGAATATTGTCAGCAGTTGAACGGGGCGGCGTACAATCCAGTATCATCCACTACATGATTTCGCGTGCTTGCGACGTCAGGATACTTGGACGCCTTTTCTGGCACATCTCTTCAGGTCGCTCGACGCAGCAGCAGAACGAAATCTTCCTCGACATCATCAACTGCTTTGAGCACTTCTTCTTCAGGAACAATGTCCCGGAATTCCAAGAAACTATGGCTCGCTTAGAGATCGCCATCAAAGACGCTTTCATCGGCGATATGACATATCGCTATGCTCCAGTGCTTCCGCAGCCCGTGTGGACACAGACACTTGCAGACGTCGCGAAAATACGGGCGATGGTCAAACACCTCTACCCTTTGGGACCAATAGCGGAGACGTATGGAGAGAATGGACTTTGCTGGGTCGACCTCGCGAACGTTGTCAACCCACAAGAGCGTATCGACGTTGAGAAAGCCGAGATTCCCATCGCGGACTTTGAACAGATGTACCCTTCGGTCGCTCTAACGTTGAACCGGAACTTGACGCTAAATCAGCAAATTACTGCTGGTGTCGCTGCAAAACACTTGCAGGCTACCAATTCCTCATCCTCGGGATCAGGGGCACGATTCGACTCTCTTCAACAGCAAGGATCGAGCTCTTCAAAAGCAGCACCATTACCAACGCCACTCTCATCGCATAATAATAACAAGTTTGATACCACCAAGGTTTTGGATGATGCACAAGCTGGTGCACTCAAGGGTTCCCTCGACTTCCTCAAAGACAAGAAACTCAAGCCAGCTACATCATTTCGTACACTGAAAGAATTTTATTCCTTGCTTGATGATATTGAGAGGACGAGTTATGTGGGATCGCGATACTTGGAGATGTACGCCGAATACCTGCACAAGGAGCGCTGCAACGAGTGCTGGCTTCGAGGTATGGGAGTTGAGATTGAGGAAGAGGTTCAAAATAACGAAGCCGATCAGGAGCGAGAAAAAGCAGGAAATGATGGCGGCCACAAGTCATGAAGCAGGCGATGAAGATGAAGGAGATTGTTGACATGGACTTGATGAAACTAGCTATGAGGATGTGGTTTGATTACAATTGGAGGAAATGGATATATACCCTTTTGGCGGCAGGCAATCTGGATCTGGCACACCGGCATCAACGGGACATGGAGTTAAGAATTTGGTTCATCAATATTTTGGCACGAGACTACAAAGATCATCTCAAGACTTATCTATGACATTGGGTATGCTACTTATAATGCAACTACAAATGGAATGAGCAATTCACGACCAATCGAAGATACCCGAAATTTCGAATCAACGACATTGGTTCGAGATGGATATCATCGATGGGATGTCCAGCTAGCTAACACGTCGAGGTATGAACGTCTTAATTTATCAAACACCCCATCCCATCCAACCCATCCCATCCCAAGCATTGCGAAAACTAAAAAGCAACGTCCTCACAAGTCTTGAACCAACCATGAAAATCACAAGCACATCCTCTCCATTCCCATCACAACAAAACAAACATGGAAACCAACAATGAAAAACTTTTGGTATAGCTTTCCTAACGCAAATTAAATCTAGGGTATCTAATCCAAACCTCCAAACGAGCACTCCAACACGTCCCACTTCCTTTACTAAAAAATCCAGAAATCAAACGCCGTCGCAATCGCTATCCAACAGTACCAAAGAATGCTACTCGGACTTTTTCCCACTCGACCACTCCCACGATCTTGTTCTCCACAACTATGACTGGATGATGATATGCCATCCACCTCTACATCCCCTGATGCTCATACCTCCTCAACCTCTCCAAATCCTCTTCTTGCTTGACCAAATCCCTCTCCCGATACCTTCCAACCGGTTGATGAACATATCTCACCCGAGAAAGATCCACACCCCCCATAACCCCCTTAAAAGCATCCTCATTAGCCACACTAGCAGAAAGCCACTCCCCACCGTCCATCACTCTCCCATTCCCCTCAAACACCTCATCGTCCTCCCAAAACAGCGAATCCCCCACCTGCATCGTCGCGCCAGCATCGACCCAATCAATCTCACTATCTTTCCGCACCCCCTCCATCAATTCCCCTTTTTTCCAAATTTTAAATCCCTGTCCCTGAAGAATAGCCATTTCCTCCTCCCCAACCAATTCCGTATGATGACTCGCCGGGAAAAAAAGCCGCCTCTGCATCCCCGTCGTCCCGGTCTTGAACTCATCGTTGTAGCCCCGGAATTGCGCTGTGTAGGCGTCCCTCTTGCTCAGCTCTGTTTTCTTCCCTTGGCCATTCATCAAGAGATAAGGCGGTGCCATTTTCCATTCATGCATATCCCTCAAAGTCATCTGTTTCCACTCCTCCTCGTCCATCAACCCATTAAACGTGCGTTCAGGATGGATCCCATCCGTCCCCGGTGTCATACGCAGATAAGGCTCACGTGTCTGCTTTTTGACGTGTCGTCTCAAAAAGCTAATCTCCTCACCGCACTTGGGTCTATGCACCGCATCCCCAGGGATAATATCCAGTAACTGGCATTTCCTCCTTTCGCTCCACGCGACCGTTTTTTCTTTGATGTACTCGAACTCTTTGGTGCCCTCGTGGGGCGGGCGGATACGTTTCTCCGGTTCAAGCTGCTCGTTGGCCCCAAAGACAAGGTTGATGTCGTGGGCGGTACGGGGAATGAATTGTTTGAACATCATAGCTTGGACACGTTTGTTGTTTTCTTCGCCTTGCTTTCTCTGTGTCGTTTCGTCGGGTTGGGGATGGGCCTGGGCGCGGACTTGGTATTGAGGGCCGAGGAGTGGTGACATTCGAGGGATAAGTTGTTCCCATCCTGGTCGTTGGATGGGGATTGCTGATGGTTTTGCAGTCTCTTTTGGTTTTGAGGCCTCTGTTGATTTTGGAGTCTCTGTTCGTTCTGAAGCCTCTGATGGCGTTGGGACCTCTGTAGTAGGCTCTCGCTGCTCAGGATCCTCGCCTTTGCCCATCTCATTGGCACCAATCTCATCCATACTCGCTTCTGAAAATACACGTTCTGACACATTAGCTTCAAAGTTCCCGCGCTACACGGGGCTGAGCTTATATACTTGTCTGATACCGTCCAAAATCTTCAATCAGCCTTTCCTCTCCCTGTCGTCGCTCTCGAGTGACCTTTCTAGGTTTCAGAGTGGCTTGACTATGATTATCTCGGGCTTGAACTTTCGATGGTTCGGTTGAGGGGATTTCAAAGTCGGATTTTGAGTTTGGAGAACCCTTCTCCCGGGTGGTGTTGGACCCCTTTTTAGGCGTCATGACAGCAGCCATTGTGTTGAAGAAAATCATTCGTTGACAGATACCTTGGGGTAAGATTGTTGTGTTGAGGGATGCAGGTCACTGCCATGTGGTCGACAACGCCATGGGCAGCAGGCTATGGAGCCATGGAATTAACGATGGCGGAGATTAGGAGGAGGGCCGTTGTATCGACCCTTTCGCTGAAGGCAACTACGATGTATCCATGTCGAAGTGAAGTCGCCAACCGGTATTCCCTTAAACGCCTTCCCACACATCTCATCTCGACCAATCGAAACTTAAGGATTAAAACGGAAATCAACTGTCTCCCCAGTCACCCCGTTAGTCTCTAGAAGTAACCGTTAACAACATCGCTGAAGTGGACTCGTCCTAGATAATTCTCGTCAATATCACCCCAGTCTCACGCATGACCGTTGACACGAAATCACCAGATAACCCGTCGTACCATATCCGTTCCATTCCCAAATTCAGGGTCAACAAAGTCAAAGTCAACCTGTCTTCCCTTAAGTAACATCCTCCATAAAGCCGAACCAAATCCAACAATAACACTCACAATGAAAGAAGAAAGATTTGAACAAGGAGAAGCAAGCAGATACATCAAGCTCAAGAAGCGTAGACGCGTATATCGTGGGATTGATACAGACTCAACTACACTCAAATCAGTCTGGATATTTTCAAATCAGGACAAGGGACAACTGACATCCGTCACGAGTGCCGCTGAATGTACATGCTTTGAACCTACAACCTTCAATCAGGCATCGCACGAGAAAGAGAGATGAAAAGAAAAGAGTCGTCATACCGTGATCACCGCCAACATGCGCATCGAGAGTCTCCCTCATACGACACCATGTCCAAATTGAACCATCACACATTTCTGTAAACTCCTTGTTCATACTATATAGTAACTGCACCATACCAGACTGCGCTTAAAACTCTCGTCATCTTCAGCTAGAGAATAGAGCACTAACTTTTAAAGAAAGAGTAATATACAAACACAAAGATCTCAATGGCTCGCTCAAATTTGCTTCGACAAAGACTATAACAGAGGACAGTCAAGCAAAGTCGCAAGCAAGGCCCGCAGAACCATTCAACGCCATTGCAGTGGAATACCCGGGAGAAGATGGAGTGTAGTAGAAAGATTCTAAAAGGAATTGGCTAAAATCAAATCGTCGTATATGGTACCCAGGCTGACCATTCATTACCTCGTCCCCTCATTACCGACGCTCTGGTCCAACTTGTTGCCCGTCAGACATTTTCACCATGACTCATCGAAAGCATCAATTGCTTATTCAAGGATCGCCTCTGGCTGAGGTTTTGGGATCTGAGCGCTAGCGATGGGATGCTCGTGTGGGAACTGAGCACTAGTGATGGACTGCTGCTGTGCGAATTGAGTACCAGCGATGGGCTGCTGCTGTGGGACAGATGGAAAGTCATGTGCCTTGGGGGTGCTGGTGGTACCATTGGTGCCGACAACTTCAGAGATCTTCTGGCGAGCCTGTCCAGCCGTATCTTGAGCTTTAGTGTCGGCGGCGCCCTTGTTGTTGGTGCTGGTGGAACCATTGGTGCTGACAACCTCTGGAATCTTCTGGCGGGATTGTCCAACCATATCTTGAGCCTTCTTGGTGTACTCTCCAGCATAAGTCGAAATAGTCTCGGTAGCACCTTTGGTGTGCTGAGCAGCCATGTCTTTAATCTGCTTGCTCTGCTGGCTAACCATGTCTCCAGCGTTCTTGAGCTGAGCATCGATGACCTCCTTGTTTTGAACGTAAATAAGAGGGCCAAGGTAGAGAGCAAGGGTGGAGATCAAGGTGAGGCCCCATAAAGGTACGAATTTGATCAAGAAGTAGGAGGCGAAAGCCGAAATGAAGGCCTAAAAGTTGTCAGTACAAAGCCTTTGAGAGTTGAGTGTTGATCAGCGTGTACGTACCAAACCAGTGACCCAGATATTCTCAGCAAACAGGATGCGTTGAAACTCGATGACGAAGAAGTTGATGAACTGCTCCACATCGTCAAGGAGGCGCTCGAGAGACTCCTTGGGAATGGTGAAGTACTTGCGAGGACGCATGCGGGTGGCTAGACCATCGCCTAGGAGAGTCTTGCCCAAGATCTCAGCAGCAGCAGTTACTTTGCACTATTAGTTGGTCCATGACGATGCTCGTGTTTCTGCACTTACTTCCGAAAATCATGTATAGAGCCTTGAATGCATAGCGGACCACGTTGAGGTATCGACCGGCGAAGATGAAGGCAATGTTGAGGGCAAAGGTGATGGCAGTGGCACGGGGGTTCTTCCACTAGGACGAGTTAGCGCCTGTTATGTCCACGGATTGGAACTTGTGTCTTACGCTCAACAATCTATAGAACATAGAGTGGTAGTCTGGTAGTGGTTAGCAATGAAAAGTATGGAGTCAAGGAGTTGCGTACGGGTCAAAGGCTGACCAGTGGCAGCTGGGGTATCGGGAGTTGTTCGGGAGTTGGCGAGGTCCTTGAACTCAGAGGAGGTCTTCGCACTCTGGTCACTCACAGTCTGACCGACGGGGCCTATTCACGATTAGATGCCGATGTGGGTTTTTGTTGAGATGGGGTACTAGGCAGCGTTAGCTGTCTTTCGGCGACGCGTCAGTGGTTATTGTTGTACTCACCTCACCATTGACGACCGTGTCCTTGACGTTCTGGGTAGTTGGGTGATCTCGAACGGCAGACATGGCTTGTTGTGCAGCTGTTTGAATCTTGTTAATGGAGGTTCAGGAAGCAGGAGGAGTTGCAGGGAAAGATAAGAGGTCGGGGCTACTGCAAGGATTAGCTTTGTTAGACAGGCTGCCAGTGGGAAGCTGCGGTGTCTTACCTCACAAGCAATCACTGTGTTGGTTGTATTCTGGGTCGCACTGGCATTGTCGGAAATGCCATTGTCGCTCTGCACCGGAGTCTGCTTTGGAAGTACGGGCTCGAAGTCCATCTTGAGGTCTTGGGCGTGTGAAGGAGCAGCGGATGTATCCAGACCAGGCGTTGGGAGATGCAGGTCAACGTGGGGGGGAGCTTGTTCGACAGACATGGGGAATGCTGTGCAGGGACGATGGGATTGGTGGTGGATTGTTGGTGGATTGTCGGTGGATTGGTGGTGGATTGGTGTTGGATTGAGGACAAGTCTCGGTATAGAAGTCCCTCGTAGTTATTGACGGCAAAAGGTTTCTTTGTTTTGCTCGCGTGTGCAGTGTTTCCATTGCGCCCTCTGCCTAGGTACGGCCCTGTTCTTAAAGGCCCTCCGCCTACAGCCTACTGCCCTGTTCTTGAGGCCCCATGCCCTTCGTGACGCCCCTTCGCGTCACCGATTCAAACGCTCCAGCCTCTCCTCTGGCTGAAAGGCTGCCGTTCTTGGTACGAAGGTCCGATGTCTGCATCATTGCTTCCGTGTCCTCGCACAATCCTGGCCATCCCGCTTTGTTTTTGCTGCGTTACTGGCGCGAACACAGTTGAGCGGACTGGCTTCGCACCCCCTTTCCTGTTTGCAAGCTCCAACGGGACGGGGATCGACATGTGAACGACGCTGAGAGATCAAATGTGGGCTGGACACCAACCAAAACACCAGGAAATATGAACACCCAAGCCTAAGTCACCCTCCATCTCCCGCACCATAGCCTTCCAAGGTTGGAACAACACAATGCCCCTCGAGGCAAACATCAGCTTGAATCATCGTCTATGGCTACACACATCTTCTCGAGCACTCTTGTTTTTGTCAATCTCCAACTCGCATTCATAGCTCCGTGTCCGTCTTCACAGGTCAACAGCATATCGTGAACTCATGCACCTTCACCGACCACCACAGACGCCAGCCAACCCAACCTTCCACTTTTAACCATTCTTTTCACCAAGCCAGTTTGCTGCAACTTGACCCTGTTAGGAAAATTGGAGGTCGAGGATCCAATGGAAGCTGCTGGCGGCTTTGATGATCATCTCAACAAGCATCATCATTCGCCAGTTCATAGTGGGTTACTAGTTCTCTGCTCTTCGACAACCCTTTAGCTAGAGAGCAATAATGGTGCTGGCATTCTGGCAAAGGTCCCAAATCAATTCGTTGGATCGAGAAACATTTGGGATTAATCACTGCTAGGAATCCGAAAGGCGACGTAATCAAGGACTATCGCTGTAGCTAAGAGAGGTCGTCAGTTTGTAAGATAAAAAAAAGGGAAGGAGGGTCGATTTTCCGGTCTCTGCTTTACGCATACATTCTGATATCTTCCCCTACGAGATTGAGCCTAAACCTCCGACTTTCCCTCGGCACAGCTCTATTAACAATACATCACATTATCTCTATTCGCTTACTAGTCTTTTAGACTGACGAAACATAGAACCATGAAATTAGCAGCAAAGCGAAGTATGATGTCAAAACGACCAAAACGAACTCAGAGGGAGTCACTTCCAATTACACTTTTTAGTATCCAGAGCCAATGTCAGAGCCAATGTTAGAGCCAATGTCAGAGCCAATGTCAGAGCGAATGTCAGAGCGAATGTCAGAGCCAATTCCAGAGCGAATGTCAGAGCCAATTCCAGAGCGAATGTCAGAGCCAATGCCAGAGCGAATGTCAGAGCCAATGCCAGAGCGAATGTCAGAGCGAAACTGGGGAGTATTATATCGCTGAATTTCTATATCATGTCCTTAATTTTCAGAAAGCATCTACGAGAGTCCATTAACAGTCAGCGAACCGAAAATTCCAGAAGTAACATTGCGTTGTCGACAAGCACCAACAAGAATCCATTAGTGGTCAGCGAAATAGCAATCCTAGACCGAATCCCGACCAAAAAGAAGAAGTTAGAGCAGATTGTCGACAAACATCCTGTCACCATGAAACTCCCGACTCTTGTCCTTACGGCTCTCAAGCTATTGGCTTTTGTTTTGATGGTATCTTCTACATTCAGCATGGCCACAGCCATCCCAATTCCTAAGACATCGACAACAAGCATAGCTCCAGCTACCCCAACCGGCTCGTCCCAAGATGTTAACGACTACAACAATCTACAAGAACGAGAGCATAAATCAGCACCGTACTACCTCTATCCCGGTTTTAATATCAACATGAGCCAAGATAGGAAAGATTTTGTCCCCGGGACCCTTCACGACGTTACGCCTAGAGGAGGAGTCGCCGGCGCCTTGTACATGGATATTATGTACTACCAACAAGGTACTCTCCGACTCAAGACCGAAAACAACGGCCCCGATATCTGGATCCCAAACACATGGTACTGTGACGCCAACCGAAGTAAGAGCGGATGTATTGGAAGCAATTTTATTAACCCCAACGATGCAATTCCACACACAAAGCTTCGCTATGATGGGGATCGCGCCTATCTATATGAGAAGGATTATCACGCGGTAGTTTTTGAGAAGATCAATAATGAGAAGGGTAAGGGCTTGTATAGATATTTGCCTCCTGGGGCGAAGCCGTGGGATCGGGCGAAGTGGGAAAAAGAAAATGGCCCGAAACCAAAGTGTAAACCTGACGCCCCGTTTGGGATAGGAAAGAAGCTATGCGACTTCATCAACGAGTTACCGGCGAACACAGGGGCGATTTTTGATCTAGGTAGGTAACGAGAAGGAGGTTGCTGCTTATGTCTTGGATTTCCGATTTTTCGATTGAAGCACTTGGAAAGGTGGGTATGGTTATAGGATACTGTTTGGGACTGTAACAAGCGGTGTACGAGTAGAGAAGCGTAGTAGTAGGAAGACTGATTTGGCTTTCGTTTGTCGTAGGTAGAATAATGCTATGGAGATAGAAATGCTCCTTTTAAATCCACGATCCACTGTCCTTTCAACCTTTGATTACACCGAGCTATCATGTTGTGATGAAACGATAACACTGGGTGCTAGGTCGACAAACTCAATTATTGAATAGAAGACAATCGCGCTCTGTGTGTGTCCGGAAAGGTAGACTTGATCAATGGTCTGGTTTGATGGCTGATTCGGAGCAAACAATTATATGGCAGGTGACTATTCATCAGACCAAGTGTTGTTTGCCAATTAGGGAGAGTCATGGACCGACAGCTCGAACATCAACTCTTCCCTTTGATCTCCTCCTCCGTCCCTAAACCCTCTGCCAAACATTCAATCATGAACGTCGATGACCCTCCTGCCAACGAAGTCCTCGTCTACGGGAAAGACGCACCACGCACTCCAGATCTTCGCTTCATTCACTACAACGATGTTTACCACGTCGATCCCTCCTCTGCTGAACCAGCAGGTGGCGTTGCCAGATTCATGACTGTCTGCCGGTATTACCAACACGATCAGAAATTTGAAGGACAAGCTAAAATCCTAACGTTCTTTTCGGGAGATGCGTTCAACCCAAGTTTAGAGAGCTCGGTTACGAAAGGTGCGACTATATATAACCTTGGACTGCAAATTAATGAAATATTGACGTGTTCAAGGCTCGCATATGGTGCCAGTACTCAATGCGATTGGTACGGATGTTGCCTGCGTCGGAAATCATGACCTCGATTTTGGGGTACGACAATTTAGACACCTTACCTCGCAATGCCACTTCCCTTGGCTACTCGCAAACGTCCTCGATCCTGCACTTGGCGCAGATATACCTCTCGGAAATGCTGGGCGGACTGTAATGCTCACATCCTCGAATGGCATAAAGATTGGCGTAATAGGTCTGGCAGAAAGAGAATGGCTGGAGACGATCAACTCGCTTCCTCCAAACCTGATATACAAGTCCGCTTCGGCTACGGCAAAGGAGTTGGTCCCTGGATTGCGAGAGCAAGGAGCTGAAATTGTGATTGCGCTTACGCACCAGAGAGAACCGAATGACAATAAACTGGCTGAAAACATACCTGAAGGACTGATAGACATTATCCTTGGAGGGCATGATCATTACTACGGACATTCATTCCTCAACGGCACACACGTCATGCGATCCGGCACCGACTTTAAAAATTTAAGCTACATAGAGGCATGGCGGAAGACCGACGGCAGCAAGAAGTGGGATTTCAAGATCATACGGCGAGACATGGTGTCAAGCATTCCTGAGGATCCGCCTACCGCTGAGTTGGTCTCCAAACTCACGGAATCGATGAAGGCGAGACTGGAGAAACCTATTGGATACACAGCCGCACCTCTGGATGCTCGATTTACCACTGTCAGGCTGAAAGAGTCGAATATTGGCAACTTTGTTTGTGATCTAATGAGAGCGTATCACCAGGGAGACTGCTGTATCATGGCTGCTGGCACGATTCGAGGGGACCAAATTTATCCTCCTGGTGTTATCAAGATGAAGGATATATTAAACTGGTACGTAAGAAGTGTCAGACACGGTGAACAGAGTTGGTCGAAAATTGGAAGGTTCCGGGGCTTTGAGGTATCAGAGGTTTCTGTTTTCCGACCGATAAGCCCAGATCTTTGCTATCCAAACCCCGACTAATTGTGCCGCAGTTTCCCTTTTGAGGATCCAGTGGTGGTGCTCAAAGCTAGTGGTCAAGCATTATATGAAGCGCTCGAGAACTCGGTATCGTCATATCCGTCTCTTGAAGGCCGCTTCCCACAAGTCTCCAACATTATATTCACATTCGACCCGTCTCTCCCACAAAACTCCCGCATCGACATAAAGACGGTGCAGATCGGTGCTGCTCCTCTCGATCCCAACAGAATTTACACATTAGTTACTAGAGGATACATGGGCCGCGGTAAAGACGGCTACACATCTCTCCTAGTCGAACCAGAAGGCGGCAAATGTCCCGAAGTCGTCAGCGAGGAAAATGGCGTACTCATCTCCACGATTCTACGCCAGTACTTTATGACCCTCAAAGTTATTGGTAAATGGAAACTCTTAGGTCTAGCATTTAGCAAACACTGGAATAGCGTCCAACAAGATTTACATCAGAAACAGGGTGTCCTAGAACCGAAACCACTCAAACACAAGGATGTCAAGAATGTACGGAAGATTCATATGAGAGGGAGTCACACTCCTACTGCTAGTGATAGCGAAGATGACGAAGGTGCAGCGTTGAGGGTTGGAGTCGTCCAGCAAGAAGCGTTGGATGAAGATAGGAAAGCCGATATTATTCGGAGGGTTATAAAGAAATGGTGGAGGATTGCTGGGCTGAAGGGGCGACCTGGGTTGGTTGATGCAGAAGAGTTTAATACCGTGCATTGGACGAAGGCGATTGCTCCAAGATTGGAGGGGAGGATCAAAATAGTTGGTTCATGATGACTATATACCCGATCGGGTGTTTAAAGGAGTTTGATGGTTCATCGATAGAAGAGCATTGCTATTTTTCATGGGATATTGGCATTATATAGACGATATGAAGGTATGAGCGATGATGAATAATGAATAATGTATCTATAATTCCCGAATAGAAGAAGTGCTACTACGTTCATCTTGAGATCATACCCCTTGAGTAAGAACAGTATACCTAATCTGCAGCTCAGGATCGACATCGATAAATTCCCAGCACCCCACAACCCCCAACAGTAACTCGCCAGAAGCTCAGCGCTATCGATATCAAAACGCGAAACTGTTTTCCCAGGAGACATCTTCGAATTCCGAAAAGTCGTTACAAACAAACAGGCATTCCAAAAAAAAAGGCCTACTGTGTAATATATCTCTAGTTCCCAACACAATCCAGTCTCATCTTCTTCCTCGTGATCCCTTTGTTAATAAATTACATTACACAATCTATCCCTGTCTCCTTCCCGCCGTCAATCAATTAATCAATCAGCCTCCCTCCCTCCCTCCCTCCCTCCCTCCCGCTCACCCAAATGAATTAATATATAACCTAAGACGTCTCACCATCCCATCAAACAAAGCAACACCCTCATCGCTCCTTTCAAAAAAAAAAAAAAAAAAGGTAAGATGTCTTCCTTATGTATTACCAACCGCCTCCTAATCTCAAAAGACGGAGGGAGAGAAGACGAGATGAAAATTGGTACGGTAATATTTGTTCTGTTGCAGCGGTGGGAGGTTTGTTAAGGTAGTTGGGATTTTACTTGGTTACTACCGACTTGAAGATATGGATTGATTGTAGAATTGACTAGCTGATATGTAATAATGACTATCCAACCACAACCCCCTCGCCAAAAAATAAAAATAAAATCTCTAGAACCTACAAACCGATATCAAACCATCCAGGTTGTTCCGCGGCAAGAGTAATCGTTGCAAATACTCAAAATACTCAATCCCATCATCAACTCCATCCCACAGATAAAAACCAAATAAAATCCCATCCCCACCCTCTTCTCCAAAAAAAAAAAAAAAAAAAAAAAAAAAAAAACACAAGCCAAACAACTAAAAACCACAGCTAGTTTATGCAGGAAAAAACCAATGCGGTGCCGGAAGTTAGGAGTTAGGACTTAGGAGCGTTTCAGAACAACGGTTAGCTCCACTATCATGCAGAAGGTCTAGAATATGCAAGGGCTATCGGAGCTTTAATTCCATGGCGCGCGGGAAGACGTCGGGGAGATTGGCAATTAAAGGGGATTTTTTGCTTGTGGGATGGCATTTCGCGCGAAGAGGGTATAAAGATTCATGACGACTTTGACTTGTGGTATTGATATCGCTGGCTAGATATATCCATGGATACCTCAAAACCACTACCGCCACTGCGTCCAATCAACCTCGGCTCCAGCGAGTCCGTAGACAAATCGCGGATTAAAAACTAGGCGTACACATTTGAGAAAGAACTGTATGTACCCGACCAAATACATGAAAAATGCGCGCAAACATATCCTCAATGCCCTGATATCGCGCGCGACAAACCCCTCCATATGCACATGCACAATCAGAATATGTAAATCATGAAATACAGCAAATCGTCCCTCCTTGTCCATCCACCACACCATGCGCGCTCCGTTTATTGGAGGTAGAGCATAGCGGCGACAACACCGAAGAAGAGAGCGATTGGGCTCTGGAGACCTGATGCGGCACCAGTAGCTGGAACGTTTGAGCTGGAAGCAGTGGATCCGGAGCTGGAGGGGGTGCGAGTGGCGCTTGAAGTTCGGAGAGTGGATGAGCCGGTGGTTGATGCGCTAGGTCGTTGTTAGTTCTTGTCTTGATTTTAAATTGAAGCTAAGCAACTTACGAGGAGTCAGTGGACGAGAGAGCGGCAGATGAGATGGTTCCGTTGGAGCTGGATGCAGTCGTGGAGAGGGCAGCGGCAGCAGAAGTGATGGATTCCGTGGACGAGTTAGCTGCGGAGGACGGTGCGGCGCTGCTTGAAGCAGAAGCGGGAGTGGAAGCAGAAGTGGAAGCAGTGGTGGCAGCAGCAGTGGAACCACCGGTGACGGAGAATTGACCGGTGTAGTTAATCACTGAACCCTGGGAGATGGCGAGAGCATAGTCAGCACCATCGCCGATTGTGGTGTCTGGAGTCCAGGTGTATGATCCACCAGTAGCGGTGCCTTTGACATATCAGCAAAGACGCCGGTGCAAAATGTATGTAATGATCTTACTGGTAATAACACCAACATCCTTCAAGTCGGTTGAAAGACCCTTCTTGAGGGTAATAGTAACTGGCTGGGTAGTGTTAGCGATGTGCTCGGAAAGCACAGTTTAGGAAGACTTACAGCAGTCGAGTCGCCTCCGATCCAGTTGAGAGTGATTGGAGAGCCAGCGGCCACAGTAGTGGGTGGGAAAGATGTGAAGGCAAGGTTGGTGGATTGAGCAATTGCAGCAGCGGCAAAGACAGCCACGCTGACGACGGATTGGAGCATGTACATTTTGAAGTTGGGTGGTGAGGAATTAAAGATAGTGAGGAATTAAAAGGTTCGAGGCGACGAAGGTAGATTTGACGTGAAAGAGCGACTTGAAGTTGAAGAAGGTGTTGAAGAGGGAAAGGGGAGGATTCAAGACTACGAAGAAGAATCAAGTCAATCGGTCCGATCATCTTCTTGGCTTGTTGGTCAACTACTAATAAGACAGCGTCGGTGGCTTTCCATGCGCGCAATTACCTGGTCTAGTAACTAGTCAAGTAACTAGTCGAGTAACTAGCCAAGGCAAGGTGAGACTGCGAAAGGCGTGGGATCGTGACGGTTCAGGAATGGCAATCTACAGAGTACACGAGAGTACTATGGTAGACACACAAGAGTACTATGGCAGACACACAAGAGTACTATGGTAGATACACAAGAGTACAGCCCGTTTCCGCGTCTCGCGCTGCCTCGCAGTACAAACATGAAGAACAACGTCACGGAGCTCAGTTTCGTTTCGCAACTTCGGTTTCTCCTTAACAATGGCCATCGTGTCGTGCGGGATTCAAAGGCCAATCTCATCTCGAGCGGCTGAGATTCCTGGCTTCGGGGCGATGCCGTCTTCCCAGCGGAAAAGGGGCGCAGCTGTCAACTTCATGCAACACTTACAGCATTTGTTCAGCTCTGCGAGACATGTCGTACCAGGCTGAGAGGTGTTGGTGTCGTGGTGCGCCATGGAGGACTGAGTTGGAACTCCAGCCCAACTTGGTGTGGATGAGGAAGAATGCAGTGGTGGTGGGATGGCGATGGCCGCCCGGAGATGCCTGAGGCCGTTACTTGGCCAGTACGTGGCTTGCAGTGGTTTGGGAAACCTCTCGACATCAAAGACCCAATAGACATAAGTTGCAATGTCTGGAGCAGCCCTGTTATCAGCAAGGGATTACACTGGCAGAAAGTTACCGCTGAAATGCTGGTGCCATGTTCAGAACAGTTGGCAACGAATTATGCTTCTGATTGGAAAGCCATGATCCATAACCACTGCAGTTGAAATGTAACGATCTGAAGTATACTAAATGAACAATAGAATGAATATCGCTGAATTCAATAACTAACAATGGGCACACACAAGAAGAGATCATGGAGACCTGTCTTCAGTTGCAGTGTATGTGTATATTACTTTCCTGTCATGTGACTGCATAATCATGTGATCCCACTATATCTGAATCAAAACACAACCGCAGTTACTATCAGTGGCCTCAATCCAGATATATGAGATTGGAACTTTGTATTCGCAACGCAGAAGGAACAGCTTCTATGGCGTATATCATGTCTACTTCTTATCATCCTCGGGCTCCCCATGTATTCTTTAGTCAGCACCGTAGAGCTCCACGCGGCACGATCCTTTGTTTCTTACCCTATTGCGCAGCAAGGATGTTCCTGGTAGTAGAAGTGTTTATTCGTCTTAGACATGTTCCCGAGGGTGTTTATCAAGTTGTCAATTGGATAAATTATATGCCTCATCTCTAGAAAACTTATATCGGAGTCTGAGACAGTCTCTCAAAAAATAAATATATTTCAGATACTCCTGCTATTACTCTTCCAGCACCGTGAGCCTCGAATAGAAGACGATCGTTCTCGCTCGAAGACATTTCATAAGGCAATATCATGGCGAAGTATATATATCCCAAATTCAAAAAATCCGCAATATAATCGACGGAAGTAAAGATTAGCTGATTCTAGGATTTATAAGTATACTAGTACTCAACGCGACTATTATTAAACAGGCCAAAGTAAATTATCTAAATCATCCCAATTCTATAATCTACTACTATCAGCACCCTTTTTCTTATATAAAGGGAGAGGTTCGCATTGGAATAGCCTTATTTCAATTTTCGATCTAGTTAGTTTTTGAAGAGATTGGAGATATTAAGTAAGGGAAACGGGTAATTCGAAATATAAGGATTATTATAACAGATAACATTAGAGTTAGATATTATAATAGCTTAGAGAAAGAACTATTCGTACTACCGCCGGCTAAGTTAGGATTTTTCTTTTCTATATAAAAGAAAGTATATTCTCTACTATCCGAGGTAGGAATCTCTAATTTTTTATCGTATTAAACTAAGATACAGTCCTTTTAAACCCTTTCTCTACTCGAGATCCGCTATAAAACTAGCGATTTCGAAATCAAGTATAGAAGGTCGAATTAATTGTAATGGAAGGGATTGGAAAATAGAATCTCAACAACCAAAGTATCAAAGTATCATAATTAGAATCCACGCGTCCATAGAATCCAATCAAAAGCTGTAAATTTCCTAAAAATAAAAAGTGCAAGAACTCACTACACAAAGTCCGGTCAACCGAAGCCTGATAAAGAAAAAGTCTTTTGGATTCTACAATTACATTTCAAAGTAGGCACCAGCCCAAATGCGCGTATTTTTGCCATAGAACGCCCCTTATGATATCCCTCCCAGCCAAATCTCTCTCACAAGACGACTCTCCCTACTCATCGTCCTCTTCCTCCTCGTCATCCTCCTCCATACCCTCGGCAGCATTGACTTCGAACGTCGGATCTTGATCAACTCCAAAGTAGCTGTCGCAAATGAGATAGAGCTTCAACTCCTGTTCTCCCGGCTGTGAAACTACATAGTCCAATTTCGTAGTCAAAGATCGGCCGATTGTGACCCTCTTAATACCATAGAGAGAACTCGTCTCCTCGTTACCAACGACAAGCCACCAATTTTCCGTCTTGTCGAGTGGGTAGAAGGGCGCATGGACTTGAGTGTTCGGCTCTTCGTCCTCCTCGAGTTGTCGATCGATGGTGACTTGCAAGAACGCTGGCGAACCCGTGGTGATATCATCCTTGTCCAAAACCTCGAACGATATATCGACATTGGGATAACGTTCATTCGTAAACTCAGCAGCGGCAACGAGTTGCTGCTCATCGAAGCCCAGGCTTGAGATGAATTTGGCTTTATCCGGGTTATCATCACCCATAGCATCCAAGAAACTCTCCACATCGTCAACGCCAGCCTTCTGTGCGATACCAACAACCCGGTCATCGAAATGAGGGATTTGTTTGAGAGGGCTGTCGCGGTCCCACATTGCCTGGACCACCATCTGAGACAATTCCATGGCTCGCATGGCGTTCAGATGACCTTCCGAGGAGAGGACGTCGACGGCGGCACTCAAGAGGTTAAGCACCTGCTTGAGCACAATTTCTTGGTCCTTGGCGAGATCAACGGGTAGTGCCATTCGAGAAAAGTGTGCCTGCAGGAGAATGAAGGCCTTGAAGTGAACATCGTTGAAGTCGGTGTGGGCTATTTTGACTGGGCAGCGATCGTAGATGCGGCGCAAAATGTTGTCTTCGTGTCGGCGAATCTGGAGATCCTCATATTCACTAGCAGAAGTGATGATCTCGAGAAGGGCCTTGAGCTTGGTCCTGCCAGTGAGAGACATCAGGAACGTTTGCATGGTGAAGTAGGAAATGTTGTAGTACGCCGCGATTCTGCAGGTATTTTGAGGCGTGATTGAGTCGTCCTCTTCGTCCAATTCAATGACTTTGGCGTCTTGCAACTCCTTCAATGTGTTCTCCACAAGCTCGGAGAGGTAGGCACTGAGTCCATCGTGAGTCACGTCCATGAGGCCATACCAACTTGGATTTGCCAACAAGCGGCGGTAGAAGTAGGTGTATGTTGACCAGTCTACAGCATCTTGTGTGGATGCTATCATTCCAGAGCTGATTTCAGGAACGAACGCATCCGCCAGGAATTCAGTAAGCTGACTCTCGATGGGCAGAGCTTCGTTAAGGAACTTTTTGAAGTATTCTCGCTTCACTGCTGGGACCATGAGGACACCTCGCGACATTTTGTCTCTGCCTGTTCTACCGGCCTTACCGAACATCTGCAGGATTTCCGAAATGGTATAATCGATGTACCGATGCGCTTGACCATTGAAGTATTGTGTGCCCATAATGACGACCAAATGAGCATTGGCGTCAATCTCCCAACAGGAGTCACGAGAGACGATCAGTACCTGGATGACACCCTGTTTGAACATGGCCTGGACTGCCTTCTTGTCGAAGAAATCCAATGCTTCGTGATAATAGCCAATGCCGTGAGAAAGCGACTCGGCCAAAGCGCGTTCATTGATCTTCTCCAAAATCGGCTGGATCTGTGCAGGCTCTGCATTGAGAAACCTGTCTTCATCATCATCGGCAAGACACGCACTCAACAGATCGAGAGCAGTTGCACGAGTCTGCTTGCGACTGGGTACGAAGATCATGGCTGGCTTGTCAACAGAATGTTGTAGCACTGCCTGGTAAGTAGGTTTCGCCATCGCGAGCATAAGAGAAGGGTTATGCGGGATGTTGAAAGACTGAATGTGTAGTTCCAAAGGCACTGCTCGGACAGCAGGGCTGAAGTTGAAGATGTCCTTCTTGGACGCTCCAATCCACTCGCCGATATCTCGGGCATTTGACAACGACACACTGAGACCGATGATGCGAAGTGATGACTCAAGTTGTATCTTCATGGCATGCATACGCGACACAATGGTCTCATACGTGTAGCCGCCTCGATCGCCGAGCATGTGTAGATCGTCGGCGATGAAGAGCGTGACAGCTTGGACATCCTTACGACGCTGCCATTGTCTCGAAATCACATCCCATTGCTGGGGTGTAGCGAGGACAAGGTCCGCTTGTTTGAGGAGACGTAGATCCGCCGTGGTTTCTCCAGTCAATTTGACAATTTCCTGGCCACCCACAAGACCTGAGAGGCGCTTTTGCCAATTATCGAAGCGAACATCGATTTGTTCTTGAGACGGAGCAACGTAAACTGCCTTGCCAGCCTCTTCGTTTTTCCAATGTCTGAGCAAAGCGAACTCGGCGCACACAGTCTTGCCTATGCCTGTGGATGCGCCAACAAAGACATTGTCGTCCGAGGAATAAAGAGACTGGAATGTTTGAGTTTGGACCTTGTTGAACCTGTCCCAGTCGGAATATAGCTTCTGATATTCCGATACCTTAAGTGCGGACACAGTGAGTGGCTGTAAATCCAAGAGAGGAGTGTGAGGTGGAAACTTTTCTGGAAGCACAAGTTTGCTGAAGGATACTGCAATTTTCGCCTCTGCATGCATCCATCTGTCTGAAACGACGGTGACGAAGTAGTTGGGCGGCATCGGTTCTGCAATGGGGACAGTGAACTCAACGATGTGCGTATTTTCATCTTGGATTGCAAATTCCTTCCTGAGCAAAAATTGATCATGGAAAAGAATCTCTTCGCCATCACAATCTTCAACAATGATCCAGAAGCTTTCTGAAGCTCCATGAAGCTCATCATCCCAATCGAACTTGGGCGTGATAGAAAGCTGTGCACGAAGAATCGAGCGTGTCATCGGTCTCATACCCGCATCGAGCTCCAACCGCGGGAATTGTTTGACCAGGTTGCAAACAGTCTTACCGGCCCTAGGCACGCCTATAAGTTCACCCATACGGGGAGGATCTAGGTCAAAGTAGTCGGACCATGAGACAGCGATCTTCTCGGCCTTCTGGATAATATCGCGAGGACACCTGGGAAATTGTCGAAGTGGTGACATAGTTGGCCACATGCGCTTCTCAGCCATTTTGCAGAGATCGAGGGCCATTTTGGCAACCGATGCCCAGCCACGCTTCAAGCAAATCTCAAAGATGGCTCGAAGGATACGACCTGCTGACTGTGTGACATAGACCATATCAGCCATCAAAGCCAATCCGTCCAGATTCAGCCGTGATATATACGCTTGCAGTAGCACGTTGATTTTAGCATGTGGCTCTTCAATCGTCTCCTTGACAGGAATGGGGACTCTTCCTAGCAGTTTCGCGAGTTCCAGCTTTTCATCTTGTCGCACGGGAATGTACTTGAACTCTTCACTGAGAGAGAAAATTCGGAAGAGTTCGATGGGCGAAATGGAGGCCTGAATATGCTGATTGTAGGTGAGCATAGAGTTGTGGCTAATGTAGTAGTGCGAGGCAACTCTGCCTATCTCAGTAGACTGGATCTTGCCGCTTCGGGGATCGTATCTGACAAGACCACATTTCTCGAGGACAGTCGCGGCAGAGTGGATCAAATCGACGCGCTTCTGTTCAAGATGATCATCGTCCTCGTAGTCCGCGCCAACACTGTACAGACCGGGAGACCTGAGCATACGGACATAAAGGTATGTGTAGCCCAGCCACTCCACACCTTCGTCTCTCGTACGAATGTTGCCTAGCACCACTTCTGCGTTCAGATTGTCGGCCAATTTGCTAACAAACTGACTCTCGATGGGAAGTTGCTGATTCATAAGCGATAGGTAGTACTGAATTTCAGCCTGCGTCGTGATGATGATACCTTCGCCAAACGTGTCGAATTGCGGGCGACCAGCGCGACCGAGCATCTGAAGAACGTCTTGTGGGCTCAACTCGACCCAACTACCCTTCTCGGGCGAGTAGATCTGAGTACCCTTGATAATGACAGTGTGAGCGGGCAAATTGACACCCCAGGCCAGCGTCGCAGTACACACAAGAACCTGGATCTGGCCATCGGCGAAGAGATCCTCAACGGAACTACGATCTGCACGAGTCATACCAGCGTGATGGATACCGAAACCGTAAGGCATAACATCCTTGAGATCAGCATTGGTAATACTTTCGGCTTCTTCACGCAGAATCTCTCGGCTGCCTGCATCACTACGAAGGATCTGGCCGATGGTCTCCAACTCTAACGCTTTGTCTCGGATATATTTTGCAGTCTTTGCAGTCTCTTTCCGGGAGTGCACAAAGATGAGCATTTGGTTGCGATTTTGACCGACTTGTTCAAGAACTTTCTGGTAGCACACATCGTTCATAGTCTTGAGCTGCTTGATGGCCTTCTTGTCTGTTACACCAATAAATTCTTGTTTTAGCGGGCAAGGGCGGTATGAGCCATCAAAGTGGAAAAGACCCTTGACCATATCCACGCGCAGGAAGTTGGCAACATCTTTGTAATTGGGAAGAGTTGCACTGAGACCAACGATACGGACAGGATCGCCTGTCTGCTCGGTCCGACGCATGGTTCTACTCACAATGCTCTCCAGAACAGGACCACGCTCATCGTGAAGCAAGTGGATTTCGTCGATAACGATGAGTCGAACGAGGTTGGTGTAACTCGTGTCGGAGGCCTTTCGCGTAATGACATCCCACTTCTCCGGAGTAGTGACGATAACTTGCGTGTCGGCGATTTGTGCCTTAGTCAGTTGTCGGTCACCTGTAAGTTCAGAGACCTTGATACCGTAGGGCTCTAATCGCTTGCCGAAATTACCAGTTTGTTCCGCTACCAAGGCTTTCAGGGGTGAAATATACACGATCTTGAATTCATCCAAATTGATCTCGCCCGTTGTCTCATTTCGATGCTTTCCGATTTCTCGCAAAATCGCAAGCATTGCAACATTGGTTTTTCCAGAACCGGTAGGCGCACAAATGAGCATGTTGCCATCATCGTGGAACGCGGTGGGGTAGCACTTGGTCTGAATGCGATTGAGCTTTGGTGCTTTACCAAAACCAATTCTTGCCCACTCCGGAAGACTCGAGACTGGAATATCACTTGGCTCGTCGGCCCCTCGTTTGGTCTTGGGAGCTGGTACATGAATCTCCTCGTATCCTTTGAATGTACGCTTCGTTGATCCTTGCGGTAGCTTGACATTTGGATTCGTCATCAAATGGTTCCCTTGGTCAAAAACAAGGTTATCGAGGTTCAGAAGACGTTTGGGTTGGAGACCGCCTACAAGTCCTCCATCGCCTTCTGGTTTCGCATCCGGTGCAACCTTGATATCGATATCCATCAGGTTGACTTTTAGCTTCTTATCCTCTGGGCCATCGCTGTCAGCAACAGTCTCTCGCGTCCGTAGCTCGCTGAGAATGTTTCTATGCCCATTCGCGACCATTTCACTCTCCACAGCAGCTCTGGCTTGCTTGTCTTCTGCAACTTTCCTCCATTTGGTGACCCAAACGATCTTGTCTCGATTTAGGACGAGTTTGTTGACGAGTTCGGCTTGTTCGTAATCAAAAAGCTCCATAAGGTCGTTCTCGATTTCCCGTAAAGCTTTTTCCAGGCCATCATCTTCTTCACCTTCCAGTAATATCAGGGCATCTCGTGTCTTCTCTTGCTGTGTATGTGCGTCTGCGTAGACTTGTCCGATTTGTCTCTGTAACCAGTATGCGTCAATCTCATGCGCCGGAACAACACCTGCCTCTACCTCTTCCTTGTCTCCACTAGTCGTCTTGTTTCCAATGACGAGTTCGGCATCTTCGTCACCCTCTGCGGGCGCAGCATCGCCCATATCTTCGTCCGCTGGATCTGCGCCGCCTTCTTCGTCTGAAGTATCTCCCTCGTCTCGGACTTCAAAAGTTTGGCCTGCATTTTCATCGTCCTCGTCCTCTTCGTCAAAAACGACTGCAACACCCTGGCGATCATCCAGCTCTTCCTCAATACCGTCTCCTCCATCGTTCATGTCCTCGTCTTCGTCTTGCGCATCGTAATCCGTGATTTTTTTGCCTAGATTGACCAGCTCATTGAATTCCTTTGCGCTCATCGTTGCCCCCAAGATGTCGTCCACCTCCTTCTTCTTGTCGAAATCCTTGAGCTCTTCATCTTTGAGATATTCCAGAACGGCATCTGCAGCACTTCTTGTGACAGCGGCTGGAACGTCGCCCAAGCTCCGCGCGACGAGGGTGGTTATAAGATCGTAGGTGGCGCGTGTCGCGGGCGTTCGCGGTCTATATTTGAGGCCTTCAACGAGGAGATCTTGCTGTGATAAAATTCCTGCTCCGCGCATTTGCGCTGGCTCTCCACGACTCTTCTTTTGCTGCTTAAGTACATCTGCGCCTTCATCGTAACGACCACGCTCAACGTCCAATCCGGTTTTCGGTTTCTTTGGCTGCGGTACTGTATCTCGCGCGGTCCTCGATCCCATGTCCTTGATGTTTATTCTCCCCGCCAACGATTCTGGGTCACCCGTGGGCTCGTCCTTGCTTCTGTTTGTAAACCTTCTATCCGCCTGCAAGACCAAATTGGACATAGCCGCATATTTGAATTGCGCCAGATGGTTATCGGCCGCACCAGTGCCCTGGCCGCCTTTGGCTCCTTTGGGCGCCATGTTGAAGTTGTTTATTCACCAGTCAGTTGAGTGAAAGTGGATGAGACAACTAAATGAATAGCATTCAACGATACGGCGCGCGTCGAAGAGGGCTGGATACGTGTTGGAGATCGTTTGGGGGAGGTTCTGGTGGGATTGTGGCAATGGGAGTGCCTTGAAGGTCGAGCTCAGAAATCTCGATTAGGTTCTGATGGAGCACAGGCATCAACACTTTTAGCGTTGCCCTTTTGGGATGGACGCAAGGCTGTCTATCAACACTTGAGGTTTAGTCCACACAAGCAAAGATCCGAATCAACTTCGACTGTTGATTTTGGATTCACGAACTGGTAGATTCCATTTCATTACATATTACTTCTTTTCCAGGAACTATGACGCACAATTTCTTCCACAAAAGACCTCCTAACAAACAGCGCATGTAATGCTGCACTCCTGAACACCTTGCAGAGGTATGATGAGACTTAAACATGGAAACCAAAAATCAATCCACCGCCGCCTCCTTCACTTCTTCGCTGCCTTGACCAGTTTAGACAGAGCCTTCTCCATAGCCTCTCTACCTTCAAACGTTTTCCAAACTTGGTGTGGTGCCTTGCTAATGATGTCCGAGGCAACAAGGTTATCAGTAATCTTCTTGATGTCCTCCTGCTTATGTGCCCACTCCTTGTCTGCATTGCAAGCGAGACCAGAGCTGATGACTGCAAGGGGGGTTTTCTTTTCCTGAATCTGTCTAGCCGAGAAAACCTCGTTTTTGGTCAAGGAATCAGCAACAAGGTTCTCTTGTAGCTGTGCCTTGATCATCTTTCCACCTTGGTATGCTGACTTTCCATAAACACGATCCTCACGAGAACGACCCTTGAAGAGAGCACCAGCAGTACGCTGAATGCCTAGTGGCGACAAGATTCCGTAGCCCCACAGGACAAATCCACGACTAGGCTGACCAATCCGGTGAAGCAAGTCCTCGTGGAGTGGGTCGACAAGTAGGATACCCTCCACGGCGCCAGCGTGTTGGCTGGAGAAGATACGGGAGACTATCGAACCATAACCTGCAGAGACAGAGATCCACGGGCCGTCCTCGCCGGATTTAGCAAGAGCTTCGGAGAGGGCTGTTGCACTCATGCCAGCAGAATGTGGTGATGGAGCGTCGTCCGACCAGGCATAACCTGGACGATCCCAATAGCAATAGCGATCAATAGTGCCGTTTGTGTAGGCTCCATACGCCCATCTTTCAAAGCTTTGTTCCACTGGCTCCTCGCCTCCTTCAAGCAGAATTGTTGGCCCACGCTTGCCTCCTTTACCAGTTGTAACGTTACCGACACAGGCAAGATGAACCTGATACTTCTCGCCATCGACAAAGATACGGCTGCCTTCCATCTCCAATGAAGCATCGCGTGCGCGGAGAATGAGAGTTGCCGTCATGAGAACTACAATAGCGACGTATACAGACAGGAAAATGGTAGAGATCATAACACCAAGCCATTCTGCTAGGGTGCGGCGAGTTTCTGGTCGTCCTGTAAGTCTTTCCTCCTCCTCGCGTTTACCCCAAGCTACTACTCTGTCGGTTAGAGCAGTGAAGATAGCAATGAAGACAGCCCAAACGACAGAGGCGATTCCAACCCATCCTTCTTCCATACGAACACGGCCGACGGCTAGGATCAATATCATGTCCAAAAGCAGCAAGCCAGCGAGGACGAATGTCAGGACTCTCATAGCCTTGGAAGGGTTGGCGAAGAAGAGCAGAGCTATGAGCAGGTTTCCCACGGTGAGGGTGGTGAAGGAGAAATCGAAGAAGCCTGAGCCTCGCGAGTGCATCATTGGCGGGGATACAAAGATCGACACGAACAACAGCACCCACCAGAAAAAGCTGATGAAGAGGAATAGGACGGTCAGGTAGCGGAGGAATCGAACTGTCCATAGATTGTATGGGGACACCTGTTTTCTCATCAGCAAGTTTACAAAGAGTGTAAGCTACAGCAGCGGGTGTAGAAAAGACAAAGAAGCGGAATGTCAAGATTGATCATTACGACGTGAATCGTAGGATAGGCCTTTCTTGAGAAGCAAGAGGCATTAAAAGCGCGGATCAGGGCAACAACTGGGAATACATCTTGATTTCAAATACCAATAACTTTAATACCACTCCTTTCTTCCTCTTCTGGTGCAAGCTATTCTAACTCACAGCTGGGTCATCTGGGTCCAAGTATCCATCTGCATGTGGAGGGGGCGGCCTCCGCTGAATGAGTCTCGTTGTTTCGGTAGGCTCATGGCCATCAGTTTCGTGAGAGGTTCTGCCATTCTCGGGCTCTTCAGTATCCTGCTGGTCATTGTTATTGGATCCCCAGAGAGATACCATTTTGGCTATGTGATCAATGCAGCTTGATCGGGCTAGAAGAAGGAGAAGAGGATGGCTGCAACAGAGGAGAAGGAAGTAAAGCTGTGTTGAGGGATCTTCTCGGAGGCGGAGGGGACAGACGGGATCAATGCTGGAGAGGTGAGAGGTGAGAGGTGAGAGGTGAGAGGTGAGAGGTTCTGCCTGGAGGTGGTGGACAATGCTTGAACCTAAGAAAGCGTCTACTAGTACGTCATGGCTGGAGATTTTCCAAGAGTGCAGTCTAGCAGACTAGCTCTGTTTCGTGCAGCACACGATGTTGAAAGATTCAAGATTAGTCATCAATGCTGGTAGACAGCGATAGCATTGGCTCGATTAGTATTAGTGAGCTTCTGCCTGGATGATGTGCGAACCTTACTAGTAACCACTGTTGGCGTCGATCGTTAGGGCCAGACCCAGACTGGTCGTAGCAATAATAATGCATGTGGTAGTAATAATGCACGTCGTAATAATGCACGTCGTAGGCAATAATGCACGTCGTAGGCAATAATAATGCTCCGTTCCCTGTCCCCGTTGTGACCTAATCTCACACGTGATCTACACCAGCTATCTCCAACGTCCTTCGCATCTCACTCCTTCAAATACGGGAGCCTTATTTGGTGTATCTGTAGGTACAGACACAATCATGAGTGACTTCTCCAGATCCTTTGCAAAAGCCAAGCTCACATCACTTCCACCGGAACCTCCCCTCCAAGAAGAAGACGAAGACGACTCATCCTCATCCTCCGTCTCATCAACAGGAACAATAGTCCCTTCGATAACCCGCAAACCAGCTGTTCCCCTGCCCTGGTCTAATTTCTTCGCCCAAGAACTCTACCTCACCCAAGAATCACCAACAGCGTCTGCGAAATTTCATGTCTATTTGACCCCACCATCTTCTCCGACTGCACCACTATTTGTTCTCCACCATGGCGCTGGATCAACAGCAATGTCTTTCGCACTCTTTGCATTGGAATTGAAAAGACTGCTTCCAGCTTGCGGGATTCTAGCAGTAGAAGCACGAGATCATGGTTCCGTCGTCTACGATACAAATGGCGAAGTCAACAACCATCTCCACATCGACAATCTAGCCCAAGATCTTCTCGACATGATCAATCTCACGGCAGAAAAATGCCAATGGACCGATCTACCAAAGATGCTGCTCATAGGCCACAGTCTCGGCGGTGCAGTCGTCACCCACGTCGCCAAATCATTCGTCCTGGGACCGAAAGTCATTGGATTTTCAGTCTTGGATGTTGTCGAAGGTTCAGCAATGGATGCTTTGAAAAGCATGAATTCTTATCTCGCTACTCGACCTTCTTCTTTCGCAAGCCTAGATCAAGCCATACATTGGCATATCCGCTCAAGGACGCTACGGAACGTGGAAAGTGCCAAAGCCAGTGTGCCTAGTCTACTCTTGCAGGGTGAGAGTGGGAAATGGCACTGGAGAACGGACCTGTCCCGAACAGAAGCTTACTGGGAGAATTGGTTTCAAGGGATGAGTGGGAAGTTCTTGGGCAGTAGGGGCGCTAAATTATTGATTCTTGCTGGCACGGATAGACTGGACAAGGACTTGATGATTGGACAGATGCAAGGTAGATTCTTCAATGATGCTGATTCATTGAACATACGGCTAATTATGGTACAGGCAAGTTCCAATTGCAGGTCTTTCCAGCCGCAGGTCATTTCCTGCAAGAAGATCTGCCTGAGAAAACGGCTGAGGTGATTGCCGAATTTTTCAGGAGAAACGACCAGAGCACGCTTGTGCTCCCACCAAAGGTCTCCGATCTTCTGTCTCAAGGTAAGAAGGTCTGAGCAACTATTTACACAATCCTGCCTGCGAGAAGGGCGCACATTCCCACGAGCCAAAATATAATAATATGATACCCGACAAATCAGGTGAGAGGCCGGCAAGCTATTAGAGCACATATATCCCCCAGGACCAGGGTATTCATAGCACGAGATCTGGAGAATGGATCGCACAGCTAGGGGTACTTTTCAGGAAATGGTCCAAGAAGGTCCGATCCAAACACCGTGTCTACTCGCCAGAGTTGCGAGTCATCCATTCGGGCTGAGTATGACGTGGGACGCTTTTTGTCAAATGACACATTTTGTTCAATCTGGCAAAAGTGATTCGGGATGGTCGTGGTCTCGTACGTATTCATCACGAATAGAGGGCGCATGTAAAGTCCCAGTGAGTGGGATGGCCTCAATCGTCTGCTCCCACTGGATCATCCCCGGTCTCAGCTTTCGGCTTTGACTTGTGCTTCCGCTTCCTCTTCACTACTCCATCTGCGCCGTCTATGCTAGCACTCACTTCTTCCTTGGCTGCTATAGGCGTTGGTGCCGCAGCGGCCGCAGCAGCCCTGTTCGCCATCCGTCTCTCCCATTTCTCTTCATCCCGCTTCGCTTTCTTGGCCTTCTTCTCCAAAGCTTCTTCTGAGAGTGGCTCAGAACTCGAAACAGATTTCACTGCGCCTTTAACTTTCGACTTCTGCATATCAGGGGATCGGAATTCTTTAGGTGCCTTTCTCTTCTTTTTCGCCGGCGGTGCTTCGGCTGGGGAATCTGCGGTCGGAGGGGGAGCTGTAGCTAGAACACTTTGTAGAAGAGCGTTTCCCTCGCGTCCTAGAAAATGGTCTTGCTCGTCGTCGTCTTCGCGTAATCGTTTGCCTGTGATTGTGCTGCCACGTTTTGGTTTGAGGCCGGCTTTGAACTTTGCGCGTTCTTCTCGTTCACGGATGGTGGCTGTGGCGTCGGCCATTGGTTCCATAATCATTACTGAGCGGTTTATGTAGCTGAAATTGTGTTAGTTCTACGCCCCAATTTGCCTCTCTTACAACATAATCTTGCATTTGAGAAGCTCTTACATTAGAGGTACACCTGGTATAGCTCGCATCTGCGCTCGTAATGCCTGGTCTTGAGTCGCAACAACGTATCGATGTTTATTCGTGCCGTTCTCCTTGGAGTCAACGACTGATTTCAGACATTCCAACTCGCTCTTTGGGTCTTCGTCCGGGAGGTGGCCGCATCGTCGTCGTTCGTAGGTTTTTGCTTGGAGGATGAGGTTTTCGTTTTTGGGCGTTGCATTGTACATATGCCGTATGGAGCATTGTGTGATTACTTGGAACTATCAGTAAGCATAGAATTTAGAATGGTGCGACTGTACATACAAGGCTTTACTTCTCCATGTAGTGTCCGTGATATGCCTCCAGTGAGATCCATTTGAAAGCGGGCCGCATCTTCGATTATATCGGAAGTCACGATGACTTGGTAGGGTTCTCGAAAACCAAAACCGAGGGCATATTGCTGCATCAGCTTGCGATATTGTTTCGAGCGTTTCCCGCGCATGTTTGTGGATTGTCGTGCTTCTCTTTGTTGGTTGTTTCGTCGTGAACTTTTTTTGTTCAGATCCGGAGAAGAGAGTCGGTGCTCCGCCTTCCGCGCTCTCATCAGCACATCGACAAGTCGCTCCAATCAACGCTCCAATCAACGCTCACGCTCATACTGCCTGCGACGAGACGGTCATTGCATTCGGATACGCCAGCAGGGAAAGGATAGGGCAAAATAAAGGACAACGACCTTTGTATGGCAATTCACTTGTAACCACCCAACTGAATGCGCCAATGCGGTTCTTCGGAGAACCATGGAAGGAGACGGTGATACCAAGCAGCCGCCTAAAAATGTCCAAAACGGAATTCCATATCCACCAGAATCCCTCACGAATCCAAAGATAGAAGTCGACGAGTTTGGGCTTCCCGTGCGTCGCCGTCGTAAACCTTCACCTTCGCCAGCGAGAGAATTGGAACAGGGGGAGGACAAGTTCGAGGAGGCAGTGGAGACACAGGGGAAAGAGTTGAGGGATAGTGTTGAAGAGTCAAAAAGTGCAGATGTTACACCAAGGACTTCTCCAAAGGCTGTGAAGGTTTTTAAATCAGGATGGAAGGAGGAGAAGGGTCTGGATGTCAGAGACAGGGTGTCGTCCATTGAGCAATCTGAGAAGCAGGCAAATTCACCAAAGATCGCTGACGGGAGGTGGTCGGAAGCAGGATCACCGTCTCGAATTCGTGGTGGTAGTATCAAGTCGGTAGTTGAGGAATCCGTACCGAATACCACATCCACTGAAGGATCCATACCCGTTGCAGATACTCCTATCGAGAAAAGCAAGGCCGGAGAAGAACATGCTGCACCAGAGGCTAGCAATCACAATCGAAGTGCTTCTAAAGGCTCAGTGCATGACCCTGTGCTAAAGGACACGAAGCCGGTCCTATCCACGGTCTCAGAATGGTCTCACCAGCAGACCGTGAATCAGGAGGTTCAAAAGGACGAGGAGCCAGTTGAAGAAGAGCCATGGCAAGAAATGCCCGCATATGCACCTTTTGATATTTACAACGACGATGGAAAAATCGTGGCTCGAGAAGCCATTGAGGATGAAGAGGAAGTCCTACAATATGGCACACTTGGAGGCGCAGGAAAAGGCTACACTCGTGTACAGCTCGACGAGGATGCACAATCGGCCACTAGTATGGACGAGAACACGGCATATCTCTTTAAGGATCAAGGGGCCCCCACCAACGTCGCGGATGAGGACGACGAGGATCAGATCCGAGATGCTAGGGGTCAGATGGCAGCAACGAAAGAATTACTCACCGAAGGCCAAAGGATAGCATATGTCGGTATCGTTCGTCTGTCAATAATAGAGATGATCAAAGAAATGGAGTCACTCGACAAAACAAAGAGCGCGAAGAAGATCATCGAGTTTGGAGTAGAAAGCTTGCAGATGTGGAGTCAAAAGGTCATGATGCATCTGTTCGATCATATGGAAATAGAGGCGGCAGAGCAGATCATGATTGAACAGCTCGCTCAGCATGGCGTACAGGCTAGCGATCTCACTCCAGCCTTGATGCAAAATGCTAGGGTTAAGAATCCCATGAAAGATGATGAATCTTCTTCGGGGCGACCTTCGATGACCTCCCCACGAGAATCAGTATCCTCGCCCCGAAGGTCATTTTTCTCATCATCTCGGGGCTCCGTCTCGTCTCCGCGTCAATCGCAATCTCTGATGTCTCCCACGTTGCCCTCCAATGGCAAAGCAGCCAGCACGACGAGTTTTCACACTCAAGGCAGTAAGCCCGATGATGAAGCTCCACCACCATACGATGAGCACCTACCAAAGGTTCTGCCGGAAGTCAAAGCGCCAGCGGAGCTACCAGACACCAAAAGTATAGATATCGACATTCGGTGGACTATTCTCTGCGATCTGTTCCTCATTCTGATCGCGGACTCAACATACGACTCGCGGTCTAGGCAGCTCCTGGAAAGAGTTGGATCTCACTTGTCAATTGACTGGCTCGATATTTGTCGTTTTGAGAAACGTGTCACAGACGCGCTTGAGATGCAAGAAGCAGCCAGCAAGGAAAACTGGAACGAGGATGAACACATGGCTTCGAGAAAGAAGATGGCTATGAACAAACGTTTGGTCTTTATGGGTTTAGCGACAGTCGGAGGTGGACTTGTCATTGGTCTCTCCGCTGGTCTTCTTGCGCCAGTTATTGGTGCAGGTCTGGCAGCAGGATTTACGACGATTGGTGTCGCTGGTACCAGTGGCTTCCTCGCCGGTGCTGGAGGAGCAGCCATTGTCACGACGACTGGTGTACTCACCGGAGGAACGATCGCCATTCGAGCAGCTGATCGCCGGACAGGAGCGGTGCAGACCTTCGAATATCGACCCCTGCACAACAACAAACGAGTCAATCTCATTGTCACTGTCTCCGGATGGATGAACGGCAAGGTCGATGATGTTCGACTTCCTTTCAGTACCGTTGATCCAATCATGGGTGACATATACTCCATCTACTGGGAGCCAGAAATGTTGCAGAGTATGGGTCAGACCATTTCCATTCTTGCAACTGAAGCTCTTACGCAGACTTTGCAACAAGTCCTCGGAAGCACAATTCTGGTGGCTTTGATGGCAGCTATCCAATTGCCGGTCGTGCTAACCAAGCTGGCTTACCTCATCGACAATCCATGGACTGTCTCCATGGCAAGAGCGGACCTTGCTGGTCTCATTCTTGCAGATTCGCTCACCGATCGCAACCTTGGGGCCCGTCCCATCACCCTGGTTGGCTTCTCACTCGGCTCGCGTGTCATTTATGCTTGCTTGAGAGAACTTGCGAAGAAAGGACAAACTAGTCTTATTCAGAATGTGTATTTGTTCGGTGCGCCTATTGTCTCCAAAAAAGATGAGTTTCTCAAGTGCAAGACAGTTGTTAGTGGTCGTTTCGTCAATGGATATGCTACGAACGACTGGATTTTGGGTGAGTACATATTGAGTCTTAAGGCAAAATAACTTGCTAACAACGATAGGTTACCTTTTCCGCGCAACTGGTGGTGGCATATCGAAGGTTGCCGGTCTTGCGCCAATCGATGGTGTTCCAGGCATCGAGAACTTCAATGTCTCAGAGTGGGTACCTGGTCACATGTCATACCGTGCAGCCATGCCACGTCTGCTACGTGAGGTCGGCTGGCAAGTTGAGAGCGACGAGTTTACAGAAATCGAGGACCCGGACCCTGATAAGCACGACGAGCGACAGCGAGAACTGATCAACGAGATTGAAGAAGCCCGGAAACAGCTGGAAGAGAAACCCAAGAAGAAAAGCAGGTTTTCATTCTTTGGCCGCAACAAAAAGATGGCAGAGAAGAAGGACTGGGAAATGTATGACGACAGGTTAAAGGGTCCTGCGGAGCCAAAAGAAGAAGATCTTGCAAAACAATCTGAAGGCGTCTTGTTTGACGTCAACGCTATTATGGCTGAGGTTGCCGACTTGTCAGCTCAAGGAGTCGAGGTCAGGCAGCTGGAATCGACGCTGCCTCCCATGAAGCTAGATCTGAACACACCACCACAGCTTCGACCAACGAAGAGTTTCAACGACTGCATTGGCTCGGCATCCCCACCCAAGAGCGAGCACTCTCAGCCGCCCTCGGCTGAGAAATCGACACATTTCCCACCCACGTCCAATAGCAATCATTTCGATATATACGAGGATGGAGATATACCTGAGGAGGGCGATATCTCTATGACCTTCGATTCACCTCACCCCCCACGGACAACTTCTCGATCCGAGTACCACGAAGAACCTGAGGAGTGGCCTGCCTCATACAAAATGCCAGTCCCACCAACAAACTTCACAAGCGCCACCAACTATACCAATGATTCCAATGCTCAGCGACCGCCACTCAAGTCCCACGCCACTACGCCGGCAGTCATAGATTTCGAGCACAATGCATGGGCTGATGACGATGACGATTTTGGCGAGGAGAAAGAAATCACAATGACGTTTGGATAAATGAATTAGGATGAACGGCTTTGCTGTTACTGACTACTTCTGGAATGAGCTGTGCCTGTATACATTATTTGTTACTACTACGATTATTGGATAGTTGAACGAATTACATTCCTGAATTTAGCGAGCATTGATGGCGTTTTTCTCTCTGGCGTGGTTGGATTATGTTGATGTATTGAGTTTGTGGTCATGTTTTTTGGTTGGTTTGGGGGATTTGCATGGGGTTCATTCATTCATTCATTCATTCATTCCTTTTTGACTATACATATTTGGGGCTTGAGGAGGTTGGTATAGAAGAATGAGTTGGTTTGATTCGAGTTGGTGGCTTTTGATTGAACGGTGTTGGGAGAGGATAGGATGACCTCTTTTTGGTTGTCGGGTGTAGTATATCATGAACATTGAGATGACTTTGAATATTAGCATCCTTCCAGGGTGATAATAACTTAACCGGAGGGAGTAGATACCATTGCAAGATTGCTCACCGCTGCAAATCCGTTGTTGGTACTAGAAGCTGGCAGCGGGCACAGTTTGTTGAGGCATAGTATGGATAGTATGAGTGATTGAGCTGAAGTTTTCGAAATACTAATGACTTGTTCTGCTGATCGACGGCAGGCTTTGATGAATAATAGACTATGCATATGTATACCCTACTTCCGTGCTTTGGAATCGAATGGCCCTCTGGCATATGTATTTATCTTTGAGGACTTTGAGCTCGTCACGTTGGAGTTCTCGTTTGTAGCTTAGTTGCGCTTGGGTCGTGGTTGTATAGGTAGGAGGTAGTGTACTTCTTGATTTGATTAAGAGCTTTACTTGATATCGAACTGCTTCTTTGTTCAGGTGGATCTGTGTAGGTCTTTCTTGAGTATGTTTTCCATGCCATTACGGGTTACTGTTTTGGTGAGTGATTTAGTGGATGTTATGGTATAAAGTTGGGCAGTCTGGAATCTGGCTAGGTGATTGGGATTATAGTAGGTTATGTGGTAGGTCTGTCAGTGAAGTTTTTTCTGTTTTTTCTTTTCCTTCTTTTTTCAGAAGAGGGTACGGTTTGGTTTTGGTTTCGGTAAGTAGAAGTGTGTATACGGGGTTTTGGGCTGAATTTCAGGTATTGGTCTTTGATATTGAAGTAGTTTTGGTATGGAGATGGTCTTTGTACTTGAGTCTGATCAGGCGGTGATAGATACCGTCTTGTACAATGGGGTTTCTTGTGCCAAAGATATACTTTGATGGTAGGCAGTCTCTTAAGCAAGACTAAAGGATCAGCTTACATATTTACCAAGCGTTAGTTTGGGAGTATCGATTGAGGATCTGTACCCCTTATGGAATATTCATGATTCCGCTCTTTGTCATTGTCTCTCCCCATACATCACAGCCGTTTACTTGAAGATGCGCTTGTGTCCTCTCCCAACACCTCATTCCATCATCTTCAATTCAACCATCCAAGAAAACGCCAAACTCGCCTGTCATGAAACCCTTTTCATTCTTCAGTATCTAAATTTTTGGGCACTTGCGCGCTCGCAGCCGTTCTACCTCGCGACGACAAAGCCTGCTCCAACGGCGCTCTATACAGTGTACCTCAATGCTGCGGTACTGACGTTCTTGGTGCCGCCGATTTGTTTCGTAAGAGCCGTAAGTTGACTTTCAAACAAACACACAACGACAAAAGCAGTTTCTGATGTCTAAATTCTCCAGCTTCTAAACCACCAAACACGACTACAGAGTTACGTGAGGATTGTACAGGTAAGGGATTATCTGCACGGTGTTATGCAATTCCTTTGGTGAGTCATCTCGTCTTTGAAAATTAATTCTTGTGATGATAGGCTTATGAAGCAGACATTGCTGGTTGTTGTATTGGTAAGATACAAACGAGTAGGATGCAAGAACGATGACAACGACCCTGTCCTGCTGATCAACAAGACGGCGATAATCAATCGGAGGCATTGGAATAAAATGATGGCTGTTGATCATTAGTTATGAATATAGCCACGGCCAAAAAGAAGTGGCCATCTTGGCAAGAATTAAAAAGGTCTGCCCAGACGTTGTGTAGATCTGATCTATGCATGCGTAGAATACCGTCCGGTCTGTGCAGAGTCCGTGCGAGCGAGGAACATCAAAATGCACACTTTATTTAGGTGAGGGTACGAGAAGTTCCTAGGCGGTCTAGGATCTACAGCTTGATAATCCTGCTGATGCGCATGCCAAGATGTCCACATCTTTTTCGCCGTGGCAATACCTACCTAACACGGCGAGGTTGTTGCGAGCACCGAAACAGATCGGATATTCCTCTCGTGTAAGATACCTCATTCAAACAATACTAAATTAGAGACGTGACCTGTACTCGCCAGGCTTTCGGGTTAATCTTCTACTTGACACGAGAATAGCGTCAAAGAGGAGGCATCGCCGGTTCTTCGATACCAGTGTGAGACATATAATTGGGAAGGTCGATGTTGTAGAATCTTCGTGACTTCAAATCACGTCGGGCAATTTCACAGGATTTCTCTTAACGCTCGAGTGTGTTAAAAGTGGCGGTATCACACTCGACTGCCGCATAAAGCAAGAAATTTGCTGGCTTCATAATTTGGGTCAGCAGCAGCCTTGTCAATTTCTGCCTGGTCCACCGAATTTAGCACTGACCAAGCGGGCTTTCAATCCCAGATCGATGTGGCCTGAATCTTGGCCATCACAAACCTGGAATCGTGAGGAGGTGATCGATGATTAGTGATATGGAAGTGATAGAATCATCTCGAACAATTAGTTTGCTTGTTAGCAGATGTCGGTGATAAGATTCCATTTGCGGTATTATCTCATTTTCTCAGATCGAGAGATAAGATAAGATCTTTGCAAAGGGATAACAGATGAGGAAGTCAGCCTTCGTAATTGTTCGTATTGTCGCCGCAAGCTCGAGATTGCTTATCGCTCGAGAAATTTAGAAATGTATCGAATGTGGATAGGTAGACCCGTGTGCTTGAGGGTGTCCCAAACACCAAGCATACCCAGTACTATGGTATGCTCTCTCGCTTCCAAGGTTTATCGCGCATCCCTTCTAGAAGAAGCCGCCGGTAGTCTTCGTTTTCTCCCCGTCCTCAGCTCCTTGTTTGTGGAACACGAATGTCTGGGGTGAGCTCGTTTGACGGGAAAGGTAAAAACGGCAGGTGTTCCATATACAACCTCGACAAGGAAATGTATCACACTTCTCGTTGAAGGTTGAAGCCGAAGGGAGTTTTATCTTTGATTCGGGCAAACCAATGGATTGGAGGGAGCGAAATTGAATCGATGGTGGTCTGAGACGAGATGGTATCTGGTAGAGAGCAGCGCCAACGCTCCTGCACCATGGCGGAGGTGTCGATTCTGGCATTGGATAACTTTATTTTCGTCTGCCTTAGTTCTAATTGGTACGACCAGATGTTCGCTGCAAGCCATTCGGGTCGTCAGGAGCTCTGATCTTGATAAGGCCGAGCAGGGTAGCAGGAAATTACCCCGCGAGCCACACTATTCGTCGAGTCTATAGTATTACCTACGTCGTGGTGTCAAAGTTGGATCTGGTGATTGTAGCAGCTGAGCTGAATGTCTCGAGTATAAACCCAAGGTTTGGTCAGTGCGGGGTGACGGGAACCAATCAAGATGCACTGCATGTCTTGACGTTGCTCAGTCTTTCCAAGGATGGTCATCGTCATGCTCCATGGGATTCTATTGAGACCCTGAGGATTTTTCCATCCAGCTTCCATGAGGGTATCCTAGCAACAGTTCAGTCGCCAGGCCATCCGAAAGGGCAGACATGCCCATGAATTGTCAATGTTCAAGGTTAATGTTCATGGGTTAATGTTCAAGGGAGCCATGCACAGCACCGCATGGGATGAATGCTGTGGCTGCGGACAGAAAGTGACTACTCCGTAGTCCGTAGTCCGTAGAAGAGACCACCTACAGCCCGTGGGGAGAGATCTGATTCTGCAGCGGGACGGTTATGCAGTTCTGCCACCATCATGCCCTTCCCTTGTGTTAAGGGGTGGATGCTTTTGCCGAGGAATTTGACCTCACTACTCGACAGTCGACTGGTAGGACAAGTTCTTGGATCATAAACCTGACTCTGAGACTTGGCTAAACAACCCAGCTAGGCGGCACGCTTCATGTTTTCGTCAAAACTTCTCTGCGTGGATGCTTCACAAGCAAAGCATGTATCATTGTTGTTAGTAATAGCACTTGGCTGCCAGTCTGGTACTGACTAGTCAAGTGATTGAGAGAAGAACTTGAGGTTCTCGAACTGACATGCCCCTTTGCAGGACACAGTATAGTACACAGTCCACAGTATAGTACACAGTCCACAGTACAGTCCACAGTACAGTCCACAGTCCACAATACACAGTACACAGTAATTCTAGCCCAGGCCTCACTTTCCATCTGCTAAGAAAAAGCTGAAGGGGGGTGGGTGCATAAATAATCCGGGTGTGACCCGCTGGAGTGCCCTGGTGCTCAAACCAGACGCAAGTGTGAGCTGTCGCTCCACGCTATAGGTCGCTAGGACTCGGCCATTCTGGTGAAACGGGTTGCATGGGCTCTGGAGCTGACTGGCTAGAGCTGGACGACCTAATCTTCAGAAGTCGAAGCTGTTTGCTGAAGCCCCAGACTACTGTACTCATTCATGGATGCCGAGCTCTGGGGATGGCAACATGGTTGCATAGAGCCCACACTAAACGAGAGCCAGAAACCCCCATTGGAAGAGACGCAGAGCCCAATGTACCAACTGGTATCTTACTTTTGTATGCTGGCACTGTAGCAGCGGCAGTCGGGGCTATGGCTGCGCGCCGCTGTGGGTTTACTGCTAGTAAAGCCAAGCGCGGGGGATGACGAAGCTGGAGATGGGTTTGAAAACACTAAACGACGGGACTCGAGATAGGGGGCACATCAGAGCAATACACAGTATCTACACAATACACAATACATGATACACAATACACAATACACAATACACAGCCAGAGACGCAGAGAGATTGATACCGGACGGGGACTAGAGCAATTTGCAGGGTTGGCTGGCAGACGAGATTCCTGACGTTCTTGTTATTATTGCTTGCTCGCAGGAACTGTCCGTGGGGGCCTAGACTGTTTAATGGGAGGATGTCAAAGCGTTTTAGAGTGCTGAGCGGGAGGTCCGTATAATATTTTGAAGCAGTCATGTGAGGGGCGGAGTTGGACTCACGGCGGCTTTGTGGTAACGACTTCGGATTCCTCCCTCTTTCTTCCCACGACACCTTTTCTAGGCCAATGGGCTCTTACTAACCTTCCACCGCCTTGTTGTGAACACAGCTATGCAGTCTTCCATTTCTCGCGCTGAATAGCTCCCTCACTGCCGGCGTCACCCTCAACTTCCACACCCTAACCTTCACTTTCACGCTCGTTCCTTACATATCGCCCGCTCAACACGCTTCACCCCACGAATACCACGTTCTCCCACGCGATTTCGGTTTGCGTGTGCTTGGATTTGTTACCATCAGGACATTGGCTCATGATGGACAAGTCTGCGTCTTCTAATTAACACCCACCTCTGTCTGCCCACTGGCGGACGGCTCACTACGCCACGACAAAGACACACACAAGACGAAACCGCTGTTCGGCATTATGGGGGAGTCTCGACCGTTGGTTCCGCCAGCGGTTACGGCCCTCAGACAATCTGTAATTGGCGACGGAATCCACAAGGGTCGCATGGAGAGGAGCATCAGCGAGGATTTCCGCGTAGAAAGAGAAGAGCTTAAAGAGGCAGCTGAGCACAGTCAGAATGTGATACTGGACTTGGGCTTGGACGGGCTCGTCCGTTTCGTCAGTCCGTCATGGCAAGATCTTGTTGGAACAACTCCGGACTCGGTTCAAGGAAAGCCCATCGTGGATCTCTTGGTCGAGAACAAGAATGTCTTTCAAGAGAGTGTTGCTTCGTTACAGAAGGACGATTCGAAAAGTCAGATAATTCGCTTCACTATGCCGCTTGGTCCTCTGTCCACTCTACGGCGCAAGAGCTCGCGCAAGGAGCCTGCGGCCGAAGAGCAGGCAGGGAACGAAGAAGAGCAAGAGTCGACAATCAACCTCGAAGCGCAAGGCATCATGATCTATGATCGCGATTCTGGTGTTGCGAGCCATGTAAGGCAATTTGTCGAGGTTTCAATTCATCACAGTGCTAATAACGAACAGACTATGTGGATGATCCGGCCCTACATCATTCGCGAGGTGACAATTGACTTCCCGCCTGTATTGGTCGAGTCACTTGGGGTCGGAGCTGAAATGCTGGCTCGGTATCTTACTGAACTCGCCGAAGCAGGAGTCCACGATCCTGCCAATCATCCACCACCTCCACCGGAATTGTGCCGCATATGTGAACGTCAAATCACACCCTGGTGGTTCGAGAAGCACACGGATTTGTGTCTGCAGGAACATCAAGCCGAAATGGATGTCCAGCTAGCCCACGAAGCTCTTTCCGACCACCGAAGCGCCATCGTGAAGGTTCTAGACAGCCTTGATGCTCAGTCACGTAAGTCTCGGGCCACTTCTGGCGAGGTTAGCACGACCATTCTGGCTCCGCCAGAGTACAAAGGCTTACCAATTGGTCCTTCTTCGAACCCGCCGTCTGGACCTTCATCTGGCCGAGCATCGCCTGCATCACCGTCTAGGAGTCGAGATCGCTCGAGTCGATCGTTTGGCCACAACAGAGCACGTTCCTTCGCTGTTCGTCGACCTGTCGCACGAATCGTTGAACTCGTCCTAGATCTTTGTGACACAGCCCTTGAGATCAACACTCCCGCTGTCCGCAATCAACAAGATGGCGAGTTTCGAACCCAGTCTCCACAGTCAGAAAACAGAACATCACAGGTTCTAGGCTGGCAATCTCCAGGAACGAGTACATTGGATCAAGAGCATGGCTTGTCTTTGTTGTCGGAAGACACGTCGAAGCTTGCAAGAGCTAAAGTGGATGCTATCTTTCGTCATCGCCGGATTCTTGAGTACTCGGAACGTATTCGTGTTGAGTTCGATTGTTTGGTTAAGGAGTGCATCGAGGCTGCACTTGCCAAAGCCGCCCGTATCGCAGCAGGCGAGTCTGACTCTAGCGATACGGAAAATGAACGAGAGTTGGAAGATGCTGAGCCTCAAGAACAAGTCCAAGAGTCTGAGCTAGAGCAATCGAATGACGAGCGACCATCAGAAGAGGGCGTATTTCCTGGATCGTTTGACAATCACTCGGCCATGTCACTTGCTTTGCACACGGCTGAGATTTCGCTGGGTCGAATTGATCGCAGGGCTTCCTCCACTGCAGCCTCCACTCGATCTAACAGTCCAAGAGGAGCTCAGACTCCTCGCTCACATGTAGGCACCTTACCGCCGCCGAGTAAGCGTGGCTCAATGTATTTTGAGAGCGACGCAGGAGCCGACAGTGATAGCAGCATGGTGTCGTCCGCCGTGTCGATCCCCAGACGATCGGACTCTCCAAGTTCAGACCTCAATCTTGCACGCGTTCACAGCTCCCGTGAGCGTAAACGCCGCAGCTTGATACTTCCCAGCGTTATGTCAAGTCGAGGGCAATCACCAGCGCGACAGATACCTCCAGTCCCATCTTCACCTTTGCGAATGGTGAAGCAGAGAATTCCCAGTGGCCAAGAAGGTTCTCATTCGCCAGTCACCTCACCTGTACTTTCCACTAGCGATTTTTCGTCTCCATCTATTTTGCCAATCCACCTCCAATCTGCACATCATCGCAGACAATCCTCAGCAGCGTCTTCAGAAATCAACAGGCCGCAATTGTCTCCACGAATGGCCCCGACCAGTAATGTTAGCGCCATACCGCAAGCAAGAGCTGTTCCGCCCTCCATCAAAGACTTCGAAATCATCAAGCCTATTAGCAAAGGTGCCTTTGGTAGTGTTTACCTATCAAAGAAGAAATCTACCGGAGACTACTTTGCTATCAAGGTTTTGAAGAAAGCGGACATGGTGGCCAAGAACCAGGTTACCAATGTCAAGGCTGAACGAGCAATCATGATGTGGCAAGGCGAAAGCGAATTCGTCGCAAAGCTCTATTGGACATTCTCGAGCAAAGACTACCTTTACCTTGTCATGGAATACCTTAATGGAGGAGATTGTGCTGCTTTGATCAAGACGCTTGGTGGACTTTCTGAAGATTGGGCACAAAAGTACATGGCCGAGGTGGTTCTCGGAGTGGAGCATCTGCATAGTCGTGGCATTGTGCATCGCGATCTTAAACCCGATAATCTGCTCATCGATCAGAAAGGTCATCTGAAGCTGACTGATTTTGGTCTGTCTCGTATGGGTATGGTGGGTCGACAAAAGAGAGCACTCAATCGAAAGAGTGATGAAGCGCCAGCTCCAGATCTTCTCAAGCAAGGTCCTTTCCACCGCGCGGTATCTGTCACCTCCTCACGATCTACCTCTTTCGATATGCATGGCAATTATTCACCATCTCACACCCCCAGCATGACACCAGCGGTAACCAGCGATATGAGTCAACCTTCCTATTTTAGTCTCTCTCGTGAACCATCAAGACGAGTATCAGGTTCGAAAACAGACAGCGAAAATAGTGAAGTCTTACAAGCGATGCTACGCAAATTTTCTTTAGTTGACGACAATGCTCTAAACCCGAATCAGCCTACATCACAGTCACCAATCGAGGAAGAATCCGGTGGTGGTGAATCACATTCACCGGATCCGTATGCCCTTCAGACAATTCCAAGCATTTGTCAAAGCAGTACTCCGCCTGCAACTATGCTGCCTCCAGCCATGGCTTTGTTTGATCCCGAAGATACCAGTCGAAAGTTCGTTGGCACGCCTGACTATTTGGCGCCCGAAACAATCAATGGTGTTGGCCAGGACGAAATGAGTGATTGGTGGTCATTAGGTTGCATCCTATTTGAGTTCATCTTCGGATACCCACCCTTCCACGGCGAGACACCCGAAGAAGTGTTCCAGAATATTCTTGCCCGACGAATTCACTGGCCAGATGAAGAAGATTGCGAAGTGTCTGCCGAAGCGAGGGATCTCATGAACAGACTCATGTGCTCAGACCCTACTCAGCGCCTCGGTGCCAATATCGAAGAAAAGTTCGAAAGTGGTGGCGCTGAGATTCGCAACCACCCATGGTTCTCTGGTGTGGACTGGAATGGTCTTCGCGAGACTGAAGCCTCCTTCATACCCGAGCTGGGAGATGTCGAAGACACGGAGTACTTCGATGCCCGAGGCGCAACCATGCAGAACTTCTCGAATGAATTCGACGACCAGACTGCATCGCCTGCAGGTACCCCTGGCGCAGACTACCTCGAGCGGCCGCACGATGCTCTATCTCGAACACGGACTCAGTTCAGCGGCAACATCAAAAGAGGGGGCCTGATGCCTCTACATATTCCACCACACGTTCGCGACGGGCGTAGCAGGAGGCTGAGCGAGCCAGTAGCTGCAGACGACTTTGGCAATTTTAGCTTCAAAAACCTACCTGTGCTTGAGAAGGCCAACAAAGATGTAATCCAAAAGCTTCGCGCCGAAGCAATGCACGCCCAAAGCAAGTCAGCAGCTGTTACTGCTTCCCCAGTGGTCATGTCACCATCCCCCTCCTTGGAATCAAGCCCCGTCATCCCCATGCCCCTGAAAAGGACCATATCTGCTGCGAAGAACACCAACAGGCCGTCATCACCCCTGCTGTTCACTCAGCCCAGTGCCTCGCCAAGCAGAGTCTCTCAGCCATCGTCGCCTCTCCTCGTACAATTCAGCGCTGGGCACAACCACGAACGTCGCAAACCGTCTAGCAGTGCTTCGAGTCTATCTCACCAGAGTAGTGGGTCCCTTCAACCAGGAAGCTTCTTTGACGGACCCAGAATGATGGCAAATTTCAAGGCCACGTCGACTGCGTCTTCACCCATCAAGCTCGCTAAATCGCCCACCTCAGCTGGATTCACCCACGAGAGAAGCATGTCGGTGAGCAAACAGGGCTGTGGCACAAACCTCACTTCTCCTAGGGCCCGCTCGCGCACAGTCAGTTCCCAAGAAAGTGAAGACGTAATCAAAGAGCTCAGCATACCGAGCCATCACAAGCGAAGAAGCCAGGCATTAGATATTTCTCCTTCCTCGTCCGACAACGAAGATACGCGCGTCAAAGCTTTTTTGAAGGTGCAGAGAAGGCGACAGAGCACACGTCGAATGTCGCAACATCTCGGCTTGCTTGGGGCAGATGTGCCTGTATTCAGGCCTTTGGATGTACTCGTTTGTGAAGATCACCCCGTTTCCCGACTTGTCATGGAGAAATTGCTAGAAAAACTGCGCTGCTGCACGGTGACAGCGCAGGATGGCCCATCAGCTTTGAAATACGCCATGGGAGAGGTGAAGTTCGATATCATCTTGATGGAATACAAGCTGCCGAGCCTCAACGGCGCAGATGTAGCACGCATGCTTCGAGACACTAAGAACGTCAATTCAAGCACGCCAATTGTTTGCGTGACGGGTTATTTGAAAGAGCTGCCTCCGAGTCACCACTTCGACGGCCTGATTGATAAACCTCCAACGACGAGCAAGTTAACTGATATTCTTGGACGACTATGCCAATGGAAGCCGCCACCAGTCAATTGGACTCATCCTCCAGAGCCTTACCCAACACTTCCATTATCAGGTCACCATCATCACATTGACAAGAATGAAGATAGCCCAACCACTTCGAACTCTGGCAGCATTCCGTCTGCAGGCTATTCCTTCCGCACATCCAGCCGAGGCGATTCTATTAGTTCCAGCATGTTCGGAGGCAGCGAACGGACGGACAACTTCCCCGTCGCTATAAAGCAAGCCTCTATGGAAAATTGGCCTGATCACGATCTGGCGTCACACTTTGCTGGCTTGGGTATCAGAGACGAACCTCTGTACGAAGCTGACACCAAAATCACGATGCCATCATTAACACACCAAATGTCGGCTCCCGGTAGCTTAGAGCATCCGATACCTCGCAAGAGGCTCTCTGCGGAACGCATGAACGACAAAAAAAAGTTGATGGAATTACAGCAAAAGGGCTCTGCCGACTCGGGAGATGACGAGGACGAAGAACTCGGCCACGTCCAGAACCGAGCAAAGAGTCCAAGAGCGTATGGAAGGGCACGAGGCTCTTCCAAGCTTGGAACAGAAATGATGCGCACAAACAGTCGCGGAAGTGTTGTGTCCGTGGATGACATTTCTCACCACGCGACCGACATCCTGCCCAGCTCTCCACCACCCGCAATCTCGGAAGAAGGACCTGGATATCATGACATCTCGCCAGACACGGTCGGGAAGGTCTCTTTGACGCCACCTGAAGTGTTCCCGCGACTTCCTGGCGCAGCAATCGAAGACATCCCGGACATGGATGCTGCCACTCCAAAAGCAACTGCCTCGGATTCATTAGACGAGCTGGATGCCGACCCAACACCGCGCCCTTCCTTTTCTGCAGATCAAGGACTGACACCCGCGGACGGATCACCATCGCCATTATCAAAGAAGTGACGATTCAACAAGTAGAGCTAGACTCTATACACACACATTACAACCATCTCCTTTTTATTCAAATGCGACAATATGTATGCCAAATTCAACGCAGTGCGCGTTTCTTTCCTTTCTTTTGTATGCTTGGGGGGCAGAGACCAAAACTGGAACTTCTTTCTTTCCTCTTTTTCACAATATGTCATGAGTATATTTCAGCGAGGCGTTGGTGGGATCTTTTATTGTTGTCTATCTCGAAATTTGCGGTTCGCAGCCCATAGTCGATGGAGCTAGTTTGATTGAACGCTTGCTTGCTTGCTTGCAAATGCAGTTGCCGATCTGAGATTGAATCACTTTCCACGCGGTTCGCGGGCCACTTTCCGAGTTTCTCTCTTTTTCTTCCTTTTTCTTCTGTGTACTGAGGTTTTGGTGGATTTTTCATGCGGATGGTTTGATGAATGATTTGGGTTGATGCTTTTGCACCGGGTGCCTCGATGTTGCTGGATGCACGATTGGGATGGGTCGCTAGGAATGGGCGGATATAAGTGGGAAGGTTCCGCTTCATTGCGCTTCAACCCCCCAAGTCAGTGTGCGTGTCTGGGAGCGTCTGTCTGTCTGTCTGCATCAAAAGTCGATAGTGGCCACACAAAATGATTTGATACTGGGCTTTTCTGCTGGGATGCGAATCAAAAGTCGGGCTTCGTTCCCTGGACTGTTGTTGGGTGCAATGGATCTTTCGTTAGGGTTTGTTTGTACACAAGAAGATTTCTTCACTTACACCTAACTACCTTTTTTTCTTTCTTTGCAATACCACCATGAGAAAGATCTCGGTTTGGCTTTTGTGCTTTTGTTTTGGTCACCTTACGTTCATGTGATTTAATCCTTCCTTTTCTTTCATCAACTTTGACCTCCGTACCTAGAGTGATTAAGCAGCCTTGATCATGTAAAGCGACTAAACCGTCTCACCAAAGTCCATGATTTATTCAACCCGCCATACTCGGCTCGGGCGCTCCATCCTGCTCTTCCGCGCCTCTCTTCCGCAAATTCTCAACGCTGTAGAGCAGGGTTTGAAGAGTTTTCTCGTGCCACTCAACCGTGTTCTGTTCATTCAGATCAACCAGGATGGAATCAACATCTTTTTGTGGTTTCCACACTGCACCGCCATCGAGGTCTTCACCCACTAGTTCGAAAGCTAGAAGTCGTGGTTTGAATTCCTGGATTCGTCATTAGCTCAATACTTTTCGCAGAATTCATTTGCACGGAAAACTGGGGAGATGAGTGGTTAGCGGGCTGTGATGGCTTACCTCCGAACTATCAACAACAGTAGTAGAAGATGCTTCATGGATATTGTCGACACTGATGATTAGCGTGTTTGTGTTTCGAAGTTGGGTTATGTCGAGGATGTTGGAGGGGAGGGGGATGTATCCTATATCTTCGCCGCCTTTTTCGGTGCGTAGGGACGGGATGGGGAAATGGAAGAGGGCTGGGAGGCCTTCTATTGCTATTAGAATATGGGACTGGTGTTTAGCGTTAGCTTGAACAGTTGCTGGAGCTACACGTTGGGTGGGTAGAATGAGCTTTGTTACCTTTCCCATTGAAGGCGAGACGAAGCGCCACATATTTGATACGGCTATTTTGCCTATTTTTGATTCTGTTGGTGGGCCGGCTGATGGATGAGCACTTCGTTCTTCGGCTTCGGTCAATTTTTCATCGGTCTTGCTCGCGTTTTCCATGGCTTCGACTTCTTCCTCAATCTTTTTTTCGTCGGGGACTTGACGTGTGTTTGATCCGTCCATTTCAACGTCTTCCTCGACTACTTTTTCGCGAATGAAGTTGTGTCTCATCTTTTGTACTGCCTTGCTTATGTTTACTCTGTTGACCAGCTTTTGTGAAAGCCAGTCCCAGACTATGAGCTCATCGTCACCACCTCCTGACACTAACAAGCCGGGTTCTGCAAGGCAGAGCTTGTTGATGAATTCGTGGTGGCCGAGACAGAAGCCTTCGATGATGTAGGCTTGTGGTGGTCCACGGGAGATTCGAATGTGTTCATCACGATCTGAGGTGATCAGATACGTGCGAGGCTTTTCGATGCTCTCATCTGGCTTGATAGTCGTCACGAGGAGATCTGTCAACAACGAAACGTGTCCCAGAAGCAAGTCGTGAGGGAAATCTAGAGGTTCTTTGGGTTTGGAAAGTGGCTTTCCCTTCTGTGCCTGTTTGAGCTGGGATTCGAGAGAGCGAAGATTGGCCTTGGTGTGAACTGTTGTCTCGTGTGCCGTCGGTCCAATCCTTGGCTCCACGACTTTCTTGGTGCGCGATTGGAATTCAGCGTAGTCTTCTGGTGTCGGAACGAGAGGTAGAGAGTAGACGTCTCCAAACTTGTCTGCTGAGTATATCGACTTATCGTCTGGCGAAATCACGATAGCACATGGCTTCTTAGGCATGTTTCTGAATTTATTAGTACTGTAGGTATTCCTCCAAAGATCCATAGTTAGTCACCTTTGACTCAGCTGCTCTAATTGGCCTTCGGATGAGATCTCGAAGACTCTGAGACATTTGTCTTCGGCGGTGACAACTACTACATGATTCTGGCTCGCAGTGACGACCATATGAATGATGTTTGGTAGGTCTTCATGCTTTGCGCTCGACATACGCCTCTTCTTGCTTGGCGGACCTTCCATTTCTTCTGCTTCTACTTGCTGATAATGAATTAGCCTCGCGATATCCAACTGCTTAAAAAGAAAGCTCGAGGATTCCAGCGACGACGATTCTTTTCCCCTCTTCTTCTTCATACCAAACTCTTCAATGATCATCAATGGGTCTCACCTTTTCTTCGGGAACCTCATTTGGTCCTTCTTTTGGCCATTGGGTAACCACACTGCCATCTGCTAAATTCACCGAGAAGAGTTTGTGTCCGCTTGCCGCAAGGAGGAATTGAGCTCCTGTACCAGGCACACAAACTATCAGACGCTGGTATGGATGATGCATTTTTCGAGAGGAATTGATCGAAAGACTCCTGGATATTGTTGTACATTTTACGAACGAATAGCATCGGATTATATGATACGATGCTTACATCACGTGCTGAGCTCGTCCACGGTCTAACTCCATTCGGACCCCGCCGCTAAGAAAATCCGTAGCTTCAAAATTCGAATTTTCGACCGGATCCATTCAACCACTACCTCACACGAAATCAGGACAGGCTTAAATTCTTCACTTGTCACTTAAACAAGCGTAGGGGCCCATCCTATATCATTCACAATGGTCAGATCCGCAAACAAGTACGCATTCTACTCCGCAGGCGCGACATCCCAAGACTAACTCTATTTCTCAGGAACGTCTACTTTGACAAGCTCAAGGGCCTCATTCAGGAGTACAAATCCATCTTCATTGTCACCGTCGACAATGTCTCCTCCCAGCAGATGCACGAGATTCGTCAGTCTCTCCGTGGCGAGGGTGTTGTCTTGATGGGCAAGAACACCATGGTTCGTCGCGCCATCAAGGGCTTCGTGTCTGAGGGCAGCTTGTCCGACATCGAGCGCATTCTCCCATACGTCAAGGGTGAGCTTATACAATTATTGGGATTTTTTGGAACACGGCATACTAACGCGATTGCTAGGCAACGTCGGTTTCGTCTTCACCAACGGCGACCTCAAGGAGACCCGTGAAAAGATTCTCAAGAACCGTGTCGCTGCTCCTGCTCGTGCCGGTGCCGTCGCTCCTCTCGATGTCTACGTCCCAGCTGGTAATACTGGTATGGAACCCGGAAAGACCTCATTCTTCCAGGCCCTCGGTGTCCCAACCAAGATTGCCCGTGGTACCATCGAAATTACCGCCGACTTGAAGCTCGTGGAGGCTGGTAATAAGGTCGGAGCCTCCGAGGCTACCCTCCTCAACATGTTGAACATCTCTCCATTCACCTTCGGTATGGGTATCTTCCAGATCTACGACGATGGTCAGGTTTTCGAGCCATCCGTTCTCGACATCGAGGAGTCCCAGCTTCTCAAGGCTTTCAGCTCCGCTGTCACTACCATCGCAACCATTTCCCTCGCCGTCAGCTTTCCAACTCTTGCCTCCGTCATGCACTCCGTTGTCAACTCCTACAAGAAAGTACTGGCCATTGCCATCGAAACCGACTACGAGTGGGAGGGCATCGAGGAGCTTAAGGACCGCATTGCCAACCCAGACAAGTACGCTGGTTCCGCACCAGCTGCTGCCGCTACTTCCGACGCACCAGCCGCTGCCGCACCCGCCGCAAAAGAAGAGTCTGATAAGGAAGACTCTGAAGACGACGACATGGGCTTCGGACTCTTCGACTAAGCGTTTTACAACACGGCTAATACGACTGCATGAAATTGGGCTTGAATGCTCAGTAGCCGCTTGAACAGTGCCTGGCGAATTATTCTGAATTATGATAATATCATGAAACGATTGAACGCCGTTACTATCTGATGCTCTCCTAGTGAAGTTGAATTGCAAGTGACGACTTGCTCGACCATCATGCACAAAGGTATGTATCCATTCCTTCTTTCAGTCTGCATTTGCATTCATCTTCTGGGATGATTATACAATTTTTAACTCTGAGTTCTTCATTGAGGATCAAAAATAGCAACAACAACACTCTAATTTTTTCATGACCTACCCACTCAAATTATTCTTCGCTTTACAATAACTCGGCATTGGGACATTGGCTAACTCGAACGAATAGATTTTCGCAACTTTTTGCCTGCTCCTCGATATGTATTTCGTGATCCCGATTCGTATCTATGGCCAGCGCCATCCGCTTCAGAGTTTATCCTTCCGGTCACAGTCAGTTTGGCCTTGACAATCACCTACACTATCTTGGCACTTCGAGTCGTGACATACCAACCCTCAGCTGCAGAATCTAAGTAACACTGGCTGACCGAGACTCACCTCATTTTGCTTATCCCAAGCTCTGTACACTGATTTCCACCGACCTGTGTCTTCGCGCTCCTCCCTGCTCCGGTAGTGGAGTTGAGTGTGGGGACAGTTCGACGACGATGGAGCCACTTTTTCAATATGTGTCAATTTTCCTGTCGACAGGTCGGAGAGCAATACCATCAATTGCGCTATATCTCGTTGATCTTTGTAGCTCTTCGTGAGTTCGGTGATACTTGATGGCAAGATTGTTGGCGGCCGTCTATTCTGATCCAATGCAAGCCGTTTAGGCCATTATGCGAGGACGAACCCGGCGTAGCCACATACCTCACATCTTGCCTCTCATAATTGTGTTCCCCCAAAACATTATCACGACTAAATTTGCCTCGAGTGTGATACCTGTCAATGCATTGATGATGGTGTATATTGCTGCTTTGAGCTACGTCTCGGTCTTCTTGTACAAGTAGCATACTCGGTCAAAGTCCGATGGCGCTCGACTCCTGGCAATCTCGAAAAGGAATATGGCCAGGAATTTTGCGACCGTTTCGCAAATTTAAAGACCCTTTCCTGGATTTTGCTGGTCTGAAGTACTGTGTTAATCCTTTTGGACTTGCTGCATTGATGCTCAACAGATTGGCTGCTGAGGTATTCTTGCCCCAATCGATGCTTTCAAAATCTTCGCATTTTCCCAGTAGTGCAAAAATAGACATGGTCCTGCACTTTCCTGAATAGGATTTGATGATCCTGGACAATACAAGGAGACTGCAACTAGTTCACACCGAAACAACTTCGGCACTTTTATATATGGTCTCGCTCTTAACGTAACCACTCCCTAGTGGGTTACCTTCCTTTAGAACGCCTTCTTCCGGTTAATATCCATTCGAGTCACCTTCTTCCGGCTACTCCCTCTTCTTTAGGTTACCTTTTACTATCGTTACTCTACTAAATGTTATTCGTGACTCACCGTACTTCTCTCTTCACACTCGAGCGTCGTCACCAGTCACCCGTCTCTTCCTTCGGGTCTATATAGAATCATTGTTGCCCCAGACTTTTCATCTTTTCTATACCGACGACGGTCTTCCATCAGCGAAGCGATAATTGGGCGCCCATTACTTTTCTAGGCTACGGCTTGGGTTGTGAAGGGTGCTTATGAATAGGCGGAGTTAGATGATATAATTATCACTCGTCAATTCGCTTGTTATTTGTATGGTTGTTATTACCTGGCGAGTCCACAGATGTGTTCGGACACTATTACTCCACTACTCGACAGCAACAAAAATTCTTTTTGAGCGCGATGATAATGAGAAAGAAAGAGAATATTGAAAGGACAAAAAATCAACCAAAAATAGCAAAAACCAGATTACCCGATGGTAATCTGGAGAGTACCAGTTACTACCTTCATGTCTAATCTGGATTATCATTCGCTGAACGCCAATGGTATTAACCGCTTGAGTATAGCTACTTTTTTGGGCTAGGTGGCTGATAACCTTCTTGACCTAATTAGTATATAATCACCAATTGACGTCCCCATCTCTACTGCACGGCTAGAAGGTATATAATGGTATGATTTCCTCAAGATCATACAATTACATCCCGGGAAATCACAAGACCAAACACTATTTGCTAATGTTGATGCTGCATAATACATTAAAAAGGCAATCCTAGGACATCCACGAGAAGATCACATCACTCCTAATCCCTACCGTAGCTTTGTCGCAGTTTGGCTCGTTAGAACCGAAACCATCCCACCATGCTGCGCCAATTCCATCGATCGAAGCATTCGGTGCTGATTTGATAGTGATGTGGCTACCACCTATTTGGATTGGTGCTTGAGACTGTTCGTCTTTTGATCTTAGGGCTCAATATTCCGGTGTCTTTTTGACAAGTAAGAAAAGGATATCAAAAAGATCACGAGTTTGATTCTACCGTTGTTCCGGCAAAAGTAACGACTGTGTTTTTTTCCAGCTTCTTCAGGTCCAGGAACTGTTTCGCTGGGATGGTGGTGATGCTGTCGAGGATGATGGATCTACATGATGAGCTGATTGCTGCTTGAACATGGGCGAAATTGGTAACAGTAAGTGGGCAGTTCTGACCATCAGATTCGCGTCATGAGCATCGTTCGTCTCCTCGAGAGCGTGGTTTCTCGACTCAGAATGTTCGACAACCGTTATACGCAGAGTTTCGCAGTGCTTATACTAAGGTTCGAGTCCAGACTCCAAAGCCTTGCCACCCACGTGCATGCGCTTTGGAAGGCGTGTCGGACAAGGACGCGTCTACTAGTAGAACTAAACTGATCAACATTCTTCACAACAACACGCGTTCTTCCTTTGACCTTCCTGATATCAATCATGGTTGCCCTTGTGAAGGCCAAGTGTCCATCATGACAACCTTCAAAAAGCCTTTCCGTTTCCGTCTGAATTGTATCGACAACTACCAGGCAGCTCCAACTTCCTTGGATCCTCAGCTGTTCAGACCGAAAGGTTTGACTCAGAAAAATGCCCCTCCAGTACCCGTAATCCGCATTTTTGGAGCTACGGAGACAGGGCAGAAGGTTTGCGCCCATGTTCATGGCGCGTTTCCATACCTATACATTCCCTACGAGGGAGGACTGGGCGAAGATGAAGGTAGGATGCGAAAATTGCCACGTAATTGTATAGTATTCAGCTGACATTCTCACAGTTCGCGATTACGTCCAGTCCTTGACCCTCTCCATCAACCATGCCCTTGCTCTCTCCTACCGACGAAATCCGTACGACACCACAGATGCGACCTTTGTAGCGCATATTTCTTTGGTAAAGGGAATCCCTTTCTATGGCTACAATGTTGGTTACAAGTTCTTCCTGAAGATCTACTTGTTCAATCCAAGCAATATGACTCGATTCGCAGACCTTCTACATCAAGGAGCCATTCTTGCGAAAGTCTTTCAACCATACGAAAGTCATATGCAGTACCTTGCCCAATGGATGGTCGACTATAATTTGTTTGGATGTGGTTATATACACTGCGAAAAGGTGCAGTTTCGAGGAGATGTGCCAAAATGCCAGGACCCTGCTGAGGCGGATGCCGAATGGAATGATGCTACCATACTCCCAGAGTGGCGATCTCTAGAGGATGACTTTCCCAGGCAGAGCCACTGTGCATTAGAGGTTGACATATGCATCCAAGACATCATAAACAGACGAGAGGTAAGGCCTCGCCACGTTCACCACAACTTCATGGAGCGGTTCCAAGAGCTGGGCCAGGACGAGAAGTTTGTGCATTCAATGGCAGGGTTGTGGAGAGATGAGACAATCAGAAGGAAGAAGAGAATGGGGATCACCGATCCTGGAAGTAGTCCGTTCCCGCCGGAAGTGCTGGTCAGCATGAGTGCAGATCCGAGGGCGCAAAAGGGCAATTGGATTCATGAGGAAGAGTTTCGAGAGATGATGGAGGCACTAGTTTCTGAGGAGAGCAAGCTGGGTCCGGAAGAGAAGGTCGGATTTGATAATTTCATCAAGTCTGCAAACAAAGAGTCCAAAATACAAACTGCATTTGAGAGTATAGAGGAGCTATATCCTGAGAATTTACGAAAGCTTGAGGCTGCAGCACCGAGCATGTTCAACTCCACACCTTTGCCGAATGGAACCCCAGCTCTTGTAAACGCAGAAGGTATTGCGCAAGCGAACGATGAGGACGATGGCTATCATTCAGACGAAGACACGGCTAGAGAACTGGCTCTGTCCCAGAAGCGATCACATCAGCCAAGCGTGGAGGATACGAACGACATTGACACCCCAGTCTCCAACGTTTCTTCTCCAAATGAAGCTTCATCTACACAAGCTGGAGTTAGTGGCCCTGAATCTTTTCCACCGATGGAGAGCAGAAATCAAGTTCCGGTCGACGAAAGCGTATCATTTCTGGCCTCCAATGGGACGAGTTCTAACAGCAGTGAGAAGACGCCGACAAAATCTCGCTTCTTGAAGCGCAAGGACGTCCAAAATGAAGAGATAATGGAGGAGCTTGAGACAATTAAGAAACGCAGACTTTACCAGCCAACCCCAATGGATCAGGGCAAGAGCACCCCACACGCGATAAATAGGCAAAACGGCATATTGAGCACTGGCAAGGTCGCAACACCTGGTCGCGTGATGTTCGAGTTGGGCCCTTCTGGAAGTCCTCCCAATGAAGAGCTCAAAGAAGGAGGTGACAACATGCTGCTACGGTCTAGTCCGCTGTCTCAGGGCAGCATAAAAGCGCAAAATAAGCAAACTCCAAGCTCAATGTCGTTTCCGGTCGTCAAGAATCCCCATGATCAAGACATGGGAATACGCGTAAGCCAAAGAAAAGATCACTCACACAACCAAACGATACGAACTCCTGCCTCCAAATCTGCGCTCGCTACAAAAAACAGAGATAGTCCAGTCACGCCTTGGACTCTTCCAAAGTCAGGATTTCCGACCACCAGTCCTATCACCAACAAAATCGCCTCCGACCTTTCGAAGGTTATCGGCTCGATCAAGTCCGCTTTCCACGTACCGACCACAAGGGGTATCTTTTGTTTTGACCAAGTACCTCCCACGAAAGATGAGGTCTCCTCCACATTACTCGACTATGGCTTGCCGCCTGTAGTGTGGCAGGACGCATATTACAGTGATGAGAGAGATGTTCCAGAACGACCTCGAGAGTATGCGGGCAGAGAGTTCAAACTCGAAAGTACTACACTTCCCTTCTTGCCCGATTTCGATTCCTCGGGGACTTCGCTGGCCACGGCTGGAGAGAAGATTCCGGTGGTCAGAGATAAAGTCAAAGAGGAATTATTGTACAACCGCAAACGAAAACAATGCTCACTGCGGAACTGGGAGCTGTCAATGCAGCCACCAACTAAAAAAGAAGTTGAGGAATGGCTAGCTAAGGAAGAGGTCGAACAAGCTGATTCCAAGACTTGCGCTGCGACTGCAGATGACGACAGTCTCACTAACAATCTCTCTCAAATCGACGGACCCACGCAGAAGGGCAAGCATGGATTCAAGTACTCGCAAATGGCAAAGTCCACAAGCGTCGAGCATGAAACACAGTATATGTCGATCATGAGTCTTGAGGTGCATGTCAACACGCGCGAAAACTTCGCACCAGATCCTGCCGAGGATGAGATTGGGAGCATTTTCTGGTGCATCCAGTCGAACGATGGCACGGCCAAAGGCGGTTACCAAACAGGAATACTTACTCTTTCCGCTGAAGATGGAATTGCACATACAATTTCTCGATCTACAGATGTCATGGTTGAGACTGAAGAGGACGAGCTTGATCTATTGAACAAGATGATAGATATCGTCAGGTACTACGATCCAGACATCTTGACCGGGTATGAAGTTCAAAATGGCTCTTGGGGCTACCTGATCGAACGCGCTCGTGTCAAGTACGAATTCAATCTACCTGATGAGTTCTCACGGATGAAGAGCCAGTCTCATGGTCGCTTTGGGAAAGATGCTGATCGTTGGGGCTTTACGCACACATCGACTATTCGAGTGACTGGCCGGCATATGATCAACATCTGGCGAGCCATGCGTGGCGAGCTGAACCTGTTGCAGTATACGATGGAGAACGTCGTATTTCACGTTCTGCACAAACGCATACCGCATTATAGCTTCTCGGACCTAACTCGTTGGTACACGAGTGGCAAGGCACATCTTGTGGGCAAAGCCATCACTTACTTTTTGTCTCGAGTGCAGCTCAACCTGAAGATCATGGACGCAAATGAGCTCATCCCGAGGACTTCGGAACAAGCACGGCTTATTGGTGTCGACTTCTTCTCCGTCTTCTCTCGAGGCTCACAATTCAAAGTCGAGTCTTTGATGTTTCGAATTGCGAAGCCAGAAAACTACCTACTCGTCTCGCCATCTCGGAAGCAAGTAGGGCAGCAAAATGCACTCGAATGTCTACCACTTGTCATGGAACCACAGTCTGCATTCTATGCATCGCCTGTGCTTGTTCTGGACTTTCAGTCACTGTACCCGAGTGTGATGATCGCCTACAATTACTGCTATTCTACGTTTCTGGGACGCATCACAAGCTGGCGAGGCACAAACAAGATGGGTTTCACAGACTTCAAGCGTGAGCCTCGACTTCTGGAAATAGTCAAGGAGTATGTCAATGTTGCGCCGAATGGTATCATGTACGTTCGCCCAGAGATGCGCAAAAGCCTTCTGGCAAAAATGTTGGGCGAGTTGCTGGAGACGAGAGTCATGGTCAAGAGTGGCATGAAGCAAGATAAGAACGACAAGACTCTTCAGCGCCTGCTCAACAATAGGCAGTTGGCACTCAAACTGATCGCCAACGTCACGTACGGTTATACCTCAGCGTCTTTCAGTGGGCGCATGCCGTGTGCAGAGATTGCCGACAGTATTGTCCAAACTGGGCGCGAGACCTTGGAGAAAGCGATAGCTATGATACACTCGGTTGAGCGCTGGGGTGCAGAGGTTGTGTACGGAGACACCGATTCTCTCTTCATTCACCTCAAAGGCCGAACCCGCGCTCAAGCTTTCGAGATTGGCAAGGAGATCTCAGAGGCTGTGACCAACGTAAATCCTCGTCCGATCAAACTCAAATTCGAAAAGGTCTACCACCCGTGTGTGTTGCTAGCCAAGAAACGCTACGTCGGCTTCAAGTACGAGCACCCATCTCAAACAGAGCCCGAATTCGATGCCAAAGGTATCGAAACCGTGCGACGGGACGGTACACCAGCTGAACAGAAAATCGAAGAGAAGGCTCTGAAGCTCCTCTTTCGAACGCAAGATCTGAGTCAGGTGAAGGCGTACTTCCAATCGCAATGTTCGAAAATTATGCAAGGCCGCGTCTCTGTGCAAGACTTCCTTTTTGCCAAAGAAGTCAAACTGGGAACGTATTCAGACAAAGGAATTCCTCCTCCTGGCGCCCTCCTAGCAACGAAACGCATGCTCGCAGATTCTCGAATGGAACCGCAGTATGGTGAACGAATTCCTTACGTTGTTATTACTGGTGCGCCAGGTGCCCGTCTAATAGATCGTTGTGTTGACCCCGAACGACTCCTCAAAGATGATCAAGTTGAGTTGGATGCAGAATACTACATCAACAAAAATCTCATCCCACCTCTCGAACGCATCTTCAACCTCGTCGGCGCAAATGTAAGATCTTGGTTTGACGAAATGCCCAAAGTCCAACGAGTGAGAACCGTCCGCGCACCAGCACAAATCCTCAACATGGCCGCAAACGAGGCAAACCACATCACCAAAAAGACTCTGGAATCCTACCTCCACAGTACAACCTGTCTCGTCTGTCGCTCCAAACTCCCACCACCACAACCCGGCGTCGCCCTCCCAGCACAACTCCAAGAAACCCCTCTACCAATCTGCGAAGAATGTGCGTCCAAACCGGAGAAATCTCTGTACGCACTGAAAACAAAGGTACATAAAGCGGAGGTCAAGGTAAAAAATATTCTTGATGTTTGTAGATCTTGTTCTGGGCTGGCGTTTGGAGAGGAGGTGAGGTGCGATTCGAGGGATTGTCCTGTTTTTTATACGAGGGTCAAGGAGAGGGCGGCGTTGGGGAGTTTGAGGGAGAGGACGGGGGGTGTTGTTGAGGTTTTGGAAGGGAGGGTAAGTGAGGGGGTGGAATGGTAGTTTGTGCTGTGGTATGGATGTCGGATGATGGGTGAGTTGATTAGGATGCGAGTGTAACGATACCATGGTTGATGAACACCTCAAACTTGTACTTGTACCGAATACACGGTAATCCAGATAACCAGCTTAATAGATAACACAAAAATCGATATGCTAAAAATAGCGAGGATATCTTGTCTTCGACCTCTAAAAAGTATCACGACCGACACTCTTCTCCTCGGTTTACGTATCTCTTCCTAACATCCTAAAATATTTCCCTCTTCGACGTATCTGATCCCATGTCCGAATAAATACACAACATCTAATCTCTCCAGGGAATATCAAGTTATGATATACCCCGCCGGGAAGGCGGAATAGTGAAGTACTTGACAGAAAATATCTAAATGAAAATATTTATCCCACCGGCCAATACCTGGACCCGTCTTGGAGTCTTGTACTGAATCTTACCTCCACATTGATGGATGTCAAGGGATACCCAGTTAGTGTCTTTCGAACTTATCGATCTTATTTTGGAATTGAGAATGGGCTGTTATAGAAGCACGCTACGTAAGGGAGAGGAGTCGATTACTATCCGTCTCATTCGAGTGTTGTGATGTAAATTGTTTGGATAGTCAACTCAATTGTGATTGAATGAAGCTTTACTACTGTCTACATACTTCAGAATCGGCAGTCTTGCTATGGTATGGTATCAAACGCCACCAATGCTTTCTCCTTGATCACCACCATCTCTCAGCACCTCGCCTCCACCCCATCCTTACTGACAGTCAAATATTTGACGCCCTTGTAAGGTTGCACACCCGCTCCAAGACCCTTACTCTTTCCCGTATCTATAACCAATTTCTCAACTTTAATCCCACTAGCCAGCCAACCCTTGACCTGAAAACTGACACTAGCACTCCCAGGCATCAACGTCTTGTTAGCTCTGATCTTCTTTTGCAGGAATTCATGTTCATCCATCCCCGTCTTCTCATCATTGTCGTGGATTTCTTTGACACTTCCGCCAATGTTGTCGTCGTAATCCCATGTTTCAGTTTTGACTTCCATACCAATACCTTCGTCGTCGTCGTCGAGCGCGCCGACAACCGTACAGCGCAGGGTTGCGACGACGCCGCTGCCGCTGCTGTGCATGGAGCTACTGAGGACTGCGGCGTCTTTACCTGCTATTTTCCATTCGATCGCGCCGTCACCGGGGGAGTAATGTGCTTCGCCTCGGCTTGGTCTTAGGTCACTCAGATTTCGTACGGCAGGGGTGATTGGTATCTTGACTACCACATCTTCAACGGTTGGATGAGCTGACGTGCCACTTTGTTTTGCGCCACCGAACCCGGTCGGTTTGGAGAAGGCATCGTTTCGGGCTGCTAACAGTCCTTTGCCTGTTGATGCGAATTTGGGGTCGAGGAGCAAGCGGACTTCAAATTCTGAACCTGTGGGCCCTAGACCGGTTCGTACGTCTACGGACGCGGGAATGCTTAGGCCACTCGATTGCTTCGGGTTGGCAACTACTCTTTCAAGGTAGTCTGGGCCGAGAAGATCGACTTCGTAGCCTGCGAGGAGGAAACGCCCGTCTGGTGGGACGAAACTCATTTCTCCTGGCTTTTCCTTCCAGCGTGCGAGTCGGACGCAGGGATGGAAGACTGGTAGCCGTAGAGTTTGCGCTATTGTATGTGAGCCGCCCGGGGTGGAGAGAATGAGAAGTAAGTCAGGCACGCCCGACACTTTGGCAGTGAACGCGATAGTGCCATGGGCAAACGCTGCCAAAGGTCGTCCTGAAGGTGAGAAAGTGACATGTAGCGTCTCTATTATATCGACGTAGAGCTCGTTACTTGTGTGCCTGACATTGTTCCGCCGCCATGGAATTGCAATATTATTCGGATTTGAAGGGTTCTTGCCCAAGGTTGGACGTGGGAGAGAGAATGCGCTGGAGCCACCTGCATTCAATGATGGGCTTGAACTTGGGAGGCCAACTCCTCCAAGTAGCTTGTTCATCCATGAAGGGGCTTCTACAACATCTCGTAGAGCATTTGGTTCTGTGGTCGCTACGATTCCTCCATCGCACATTTCGCCCAGAAGTTGTGTGATGACATCGTAGGAGGTCTCGATTTTGTGGGCGAGCAGTGGTGATCCTAGGAAATCTTCTAATATATCAGCGACTCGGTGGAGAAATTCGAGTTGGGCGAGAGGGTCGGTATCTTGTGACGAGGGAGAGAGGAATAGTAGTCGGTCTTGGAGGATGGAGTATATGAGTGAGGGCGGGTTTGTGTCGGGAGCGTATATCAAGGAGGGTCGCGGAGCTTTTTGGGAGAGATATAGAGGTAGTAGGACGTGGGCAGAAGGGGGACGGCCGTTCCAGACGTGTTCGAGTATACAATTGCTGTCTGAATATGAGCGTCGTTTGGCAGCAATGGCGGGGGATTGAGTTACTTGTGCTCGTCGAATATATAGAGCGCCTCAACTGCGCTCATGATTGCCGTCTACTGTCTCTTCTTGTATTCTCTGTTCATGGTGTTTTCCATTCTTCAGGTTAAAGGTTGAGGGTGTAAGTCGCAGCGACGGAGTTATAATGCCTCGAACTACTCCCAAGTTCGGATGCCTCACTTCCGTCAGGTGTCTTCACCAACCACTGCACCAAAGTCATCTCTGGCAGCCTGAGGACAATGTCCAACCCTGCGGATATCCAGAAGGCTTACAATACTACCGTCCCAAAGCTGAAGGATGCTCTCGCTGCCGACAAAGACAAGTACGACTGTTTCTCGTGTCGCGTTATAGGTAGCCTACCAACCTCTAGATTTTGGTACTGCTGCTAATGGATAGCATTACAGGCGCAACGACATTCGTCGGACTGGGTGGTTTCACGTACTACACCGGCCATGCTCAACTACGACAATCGGAAGCGATGATACTGAAGAGCGGATCAAAATTGGGCATGGCACAACGAAGAGCTGGCATCACGGCCATGTCCATCGGCATGGCTGCTATAGGATTGTACAGGCTGGTAAATTGAGGAGCATATCGTACAGCGGCGCGAAACACCTCTCGAAGGCATGGCATAGAGTTTTCAGGGGTGAAGATCGCAGGTACTTATATCATGTACATCCAACATACAAATAGGTAAAATCTTGGACTAACAAAAGCCAGGGAGTATCTAGGCCAGGCATACGCAATTTATCAATTCCAACTTCTTATCATGATTGAGGGACTCATTGCTTGTCTTCCCTATCTTGCCATGCTCCATAACATCATCTCCATGTCTTCTTCCTCCGACTAGCGGATTCCCTGGGAACTCATGCCTTTGAGTGCTTTCGAAAACCACAAAACCAGCCTCTCACAACTGTGCTCCCTGATTTCCCGCATCATTTTCGCCATGGATTTGAGCCGGAGCGTCACTTCTCGATCCTTTTTTTCGGGGTGGGACAACCCCACGGGTGTTGCGAAGTCTGGAATTCGTGAATAAGAGCTTGGAAGAAATGGAGCTTCAGAGGCTGTCTTCGCGTTTGACTAGGTTTGCAGAGCAGATTGTGGGAGTCAGCAAGTGGCCCGACTGTCCAATTACTTTGACCGCCATCTAGATTGTTTGGATTTCGTTTGCGCCCTCTCAGATGCACCTCACTCTGTTCTCTTATCTCCCATCATCTTCCCTTCGCTGGTCTGACTTCACTGACAATGAGCAATTACGCTCTCACTACATTCCGGCCCAAAACGTGGATGCCATGCTCTTTTTTTGACCTTTAAATAGCCGGTTGGGATCTGTATTTAGCAACAGTCTATTTTGATTACCAAGATCGAGGAATATGCTTGAAAAGGATAGGCTCAAGATCAAAGCATGGTGCCGTGGCACTCTAGGTCAAAATCCATTGCAGAATGCGGGGGCGGTCCCTTGCCACTAGAATACACACGCGACAGCACGTTCCCAACGCTACCTTCCTAGTAGAGGTGATAGCATCTGGCATTCCGTTATTCTTCCGATCATATACTCTCTAATATCACTTCCCATTAGGTAACGAGAAAGCTTGTGTTTCAGAAGTTTGACATCGGAAGTTCCACTCTGTAGAAGGGATGAAGAATGTCAATAAAGGACAATATTCGCGTTTTGTGTTCTGTGAACGCTATCTTTCATGTTCTCATCTTCTGTTTGCGCGGGGAGGGGGATTGTTGTTACAGGTTCGCATCGAACAATGTTCCTCTTTCTAGCCTTATAGCTTGCTTCGCTCGGGGAAGGTGTGGCTTTTCTGTTCAGCAGACAGATGCGCCTGCCTTGAACATACATTCGATCTTTGCTCTCCGGCCGGTATTAACCGCTCTTTAATCCTTTGGTACTGGTGGGTGCTCCGATAAAGGTACTGAATATTGACGACTTGTTCATACATACATACACCACGAGCTGTTGATCACGCTCTCCGACAGAAAATCATCCATCTATACACTGCAATTATTCAAACCAAAAATCTCAAAACCCAAACAGCAAGCTTCAAGACCACGGATCTCATAATAGCTTCCCCGACGACACAGGTAGTCTTCGTTCTACAAGTCAAACACTGAGGACCGGATCCTCTCATAACGAAACATCATCACCCTTCGTCCAAACCTTCCAAATCAATTCTCTCAACACACTCTCTCTACGCATCAAGATGTGTGAATTGGAAGACGTCTACCACACTCCCTGCGGCCACTGGGGTTCCCAACGCTTCATCCACTCCCCTTGTATCCGCTCTCGAACCACATCCACAGGCCACATCCTCCCCTGCCACGACAAAGAAGTCAACGGGATGAGTAACGTCAAGGTATCTTGTTCAGCATGCAAACGTGCCTCCATTTCTCTCGATTTCAATGTCGATACCTTAAAACCCGTCCATCCACCATTCTCCGACTTCCTTTTCGAGAGACCACAGAGGAACGGGAGTGTGAGTTCCGAATCAAGTGTCGGTAGTGTGGACACTGTGAGTTCGGAAACAAGTACGGCGAGTATGCGGTCGATGGGCAGTGTGGGGAGTACAGGTGGTGAAAGACCGGTGATTAGACTTAGGAGGTTGAGTGCGGGGAAGATTCATTGGATTGATGGGGTGGGGATGGGGAAAGGGAAGGGAGTGAATTGGTTTTGTTTTGGGCTTGGGAGGAGGAGGTCTGGGGAAGATGGGTTGAGGGGGGGTTAATGATATCAGTGTGGTTTTTGGGACGGGGGAGTTGGGTCGGAATTTTGGATCGGGTTAATTGGTCAAAGGATGTTGGGATTGATGATTTTTTGCAATATTTTATGATGGATTTATGAGGCTTGTTGGGATAGCGATTTGCGATTTTGGATACCCCTGATTTGGATGGAGGGTTTGTCTATTATTGGGATGATGGGTCTTTTTTACATGAAGCATACTTACGATAATGATAGACGGCCGACGCGAAACGTATACAACTTGGCCCATTTACCAATTGCCAAGAATTTATCGATGCGTATATCAAAAGTAAAAACGCTAAGTGGAAGCAAAGCTAAGATGATACAAGCTCAATCTCAAACCCGATTTTTTGGCCTGAACCCCCTTCCGCATCTCTCACTCCTCGTTTCCTTTCTTCGGCAAGTCGATATCGACCAACCAGCCTGAACCATTCGCATAATACTGCAAATTCATGATACAGCTATTCACAAGCAACGTCTCTTTCCCTTCTTGCAATGGTCGTGGGCCACCACTACTCACATCCACATACGCTGCATGTCTATCCACCGTGGCTTTATCGAAAGGCGTTTGGATACCCTCACCGCCATCAAGTCCACCAATGGTCTCAGTCCCCTCCCTAACAGTCCCGCTTCCTGCTCCCCATTTCACAATCTCGGCACCCCAAGCTTCATGAATATGCCCAAAACAGTGAAGTTTTGGTCGAACGCGATTTAAGGCTGTAAGGAGATGTGGACACCCAGCTCGAGTTCCATTCGAGCACTTATCCAAATGCATATGCGGCGGCCCATGCGTCATCACGATATCGACTTCCGCACCTTCAGGAATGGGATGTGGATCTCGATGACTTGGTGCTGGAGTGACTTTGCTGTCTGTGATGAGGTGACGTGGATTCCAGCGGTCTTCAGAATGTGGGTAGTTGAATGCCCAGTTGTAGAATTCCGGTTGCCAGGCGGAAGCGTAGACGGTGAAGTGAGCTCCAGACTTGAGAGTGAAGTTGTATAGACCCTCTGTGAGGTATGTTACGCCTGCAGCTTTGGCCTTGGGGCCTGTCCAGAGAGCTTCCGCTTCAGCCGCGGTATCTTTGTCGTATTCAGCACCTTGGAGACCTTTCGCTGTCTTGGCTTCAAGGTAGTACTCCTTATGGAGTGAGAGATCGTGGTTCCCGGCAATGACCAGTTTGAGCTCTGCATCCACGTCCTTGAACATATCGAGGGTGTTCCTGTATTCGCTCATTTTTCCGAGCATAGTAAGATCACCAGAATGAAGCAATATATCTGCTTTAGGTAGGGGTGGGCGGAAAGCCCCTCCATTTTTTGAGTATGGGTCTGCGCGAGTGCCTTGGAAGCCTTCGTGGGTGTCGGAGATGATGAAGAGTCGTGTTTTGATGGAAGCCATCCTATCAGAAAAGACGTCAGCAAGATCAATACCGTGAGCTCGAGATTGCTGATATCCTGGCAACTGTTGGAAAAACAAATGGCTAAAATTAATCAACATTAATGCAGAATTCGAAGTCTGCTATTCAATAGCTGGAGTGCCAGAAATGTGAAGGGAAGGGAAGAAATGGCTCTCACTGTGAAACCTTTCGCCTTTGGAGATATCCTCGAAATCCTTCCCCGATATGGGTATCGCTCGCGATGAGAATCCTTGTTCTGACGATGTTGCGGAATCGAAGAGAAGGCCTGGACATTCTTAGCAATAGAAGATTGTCTAGAGATTCGAATCGAGCTCACTAACTAGATATGGTGTTTTGATGTTCTATGTGCCTCAGGCTGTACTAGCGAGATATTGGCGAGCAAGGCTGAAGTGAACCAAATATGAGTTTACAAGTGAAAGCAGGAAGATGTCAAGTTGTTCAAGCGGAGATCAGGGTCCTTCTGACCGCCTTGATTGGCCCTTCCTCCATTATATCAAATCACGAACAAACACAGTTACCAAGGTAATTGCTTGCAAATATTGAAATCACTTTGTATCGCATGCATATCAGAATTATTTGCATGCCACAAACCTATGCACCTCCAGCTGCCCTCCGCATCAAGAAGCCCTTCAAGAATCCCATCGAGTCGACAGCTTTCAGTCCCAGCGACCTCAACGCAACGACAGGTGCTGATTCAAAGCTATAGAGCTTGTGCAACTTATCACATACACCCATGATAGCATTGTTCACCGCGTATCTCTCGCTGTTATACTGTTCCAATGCGAGAACTGATCCAATGTCTTGCCCAGTCTCCACAGCAGTTTCAATGGTGCGGACAAGTGATGCCACATCTCCTTGACCCTGGTTTAGACCCTGCCCTGCAAGCGGGTGGATTGTATGTGCTGCGTCGCCAACAAGGGCAATTCGTTCGCTGACGTATGTATCCGCATGTCTCATTTTGAGAGGGAAAGGTGCTACGCTGCCTTGTTGTACTGCCTCCACCATCAGTGGAACTTTTGATTCGTCCACAGGTGCGTGTTGTAACCTCCACTCTACCTCCTCTTTCTGGCCAGAAGGAATGGTGTGAAGGTATGCGATGTCTGTCATACTGAGACGGAAGGCGGCATTTACTGTTGCGACGAAGTCGTCGGGGCTGAGGGAACGGAGAAAAGAGGCGTGCTTCGGCAGTGTAGACCAGACTAAACTGGCCATATTTCCTGGCAACGGCAGCATTGCGATCGGACCAGTTGGTAGGAAGCGTTGGTAGGCTGTCTTCTGCAGCGGATGTTCTGTCAAACTAGTGGAAAGCTTCAGCGTAGCAACAAGGCCCATTCTGCCGTAATCCCATCCTCGACTTTCGATTCCTGCGAATGCTCTAACAGGACTGTTTGCGCCATCTGCACCGACGAGAAGTCTAGCTGCAAGTTGTTGTCCATTGTCGAGTGAGACAACAGGCCAAGAGCTGAGATCCAGTGTCTCTGTCTCCTCACCAAAATTTATAGAGCTCACTTTCACGGGGGAGGCAATAGTAGATCCTCCTAATGTAGCAAGCCGGTTTTGTAAAGCACCAACGATGTTTGTGTTCTCGATCATATATGCAATTGTGCTAGAGCTCGAAGCTCCGGAGGTTTGCGCCCAGTCGAATGATATTCTTGAGTCTGAGAGTCCATCCCAGACTTGCATGCCATGGTACGGCTGGACGCGAGTTTGATCAATATGCTCCCAAGCACCAATGTCCTTGAGATACCGAACAGAGGCTGGAGTCAGAGAACTACATCGATTTGAATACGAGGTTGGCGATGAATTCTGGAGCTTCGTTTTCGCCAAATCCTGGCTTTCGACCAGGGCGACTTTGAGGTTTGATGTTGCGCGAGATGCCCCTACAGGATCAGGTCAGGATCTTTCGATATATTCAATTCAAATTGTTCATACTCAATCCAGCAAGTAGACTCAGACCAGCCGGGCCTCCTCCAACACAAACTACATCATAGAGATCAGGTTGCCCAGCTAGCCTTCGAGAGCTCGAAGCAAATGTTCGAGCGCGTTGCGCATTTTGCAATTGAAAACACAAAGGGCGGATTGAGTGTGGGAGCTGCAACAGCCAACTTGGACTTCGAGTCTGCATTTCAATTGTCAATTCAAGTGGAATTCTGAAGTTGTGAATTGGAGGTAAATAATGATGATGCTCTCTATGAAGTTCTTTCCCGCAGCATGACTAAGCCGATATCCTCCGGCTTCTCACACCACGCAAGACGACGACCTGGAAACCTCAAGATACCCAGCAACTCTCCACTTCGACGACCTCACAAACACAACAATGGCAATCAAACCAATCACCGGCGTATGTACCGCACCAAGTAGCACCTCCAAAGTCCACACTGACCCTCTCTAGATGCTCCGACGGGGCCTCGTGCTCGACCTCAGCGTAGCTCTCGGTTAGTCCTCACCACACGAACAAACAGCTCCAAAGCACTCTACTCGCAATACAGATCTCTCAAAATCACCCAGGAACGCTTCAACTAACGCAAAATCCAGGTCTCGGACTCACCGGCGGATACGCTTGGTGGTACGGTACGTAGAAACCGCAACCCGATAACTCCTACAAACCTCGCCGCAGGCCACAACCCTAACCCCCAAATTCCTTAGTTTATCACATCCCAGCCGTCCGAAGACGTGACGCATTTTACCAGAAGCTCGAAGACAAACGGGCAAAGGCACTCGGTACCGTCTAATTCCAACCACCACCAAATCACTCTCAAACCAACCAGTCATCGGTCTTTCAGGGAACTAGACGATGGGAGTATGTGTACATATTACGGGTATAGAAGTATGGGGGCCAGCTGCTTGCTGTATGACACAGGCTGGCGAGGGAGGGAAAGGCAAATGCATTTTTTGTTCGGCACAAGACCTGTTTTTGCATTGTGACGTGGTTTGGCATTCTGCATACCATTTAAGCGAACTTTTCTTGCTCTCATGCAATTATGGGATCGATATCATGATCTGTTTCAGGCCACAATTCCTCGTTGGTCTTGCTCCCCACTTGGATTTCAATTTTATGCGAACTTTTCTTGCTCTCATGCAATTATGGGATCGATATCATGATCTATTTCAGGCCACAATTCCTCGTTAGTCTTGCTCCCCACTGGAATTTCAATCAGCGAGGCTATAACAATTCATCGTTCATCCAACCAAAGCCTCATTGAATTTGGACAAAAGGCTGTGATTTGATGTAATGAGAAATTTTCACCCTATTTTAAATCCTCATCACATACAGAAAGTGGGACATGTTGTAAGTGGGCATGGTATCATGGTGTTGGCAAGGGCTATCAAATAATTGTAATCTACAATGTTGTGGTGGAGGTATAATGTGTTGTTCGTGATATAGGCCCGTGGTCCAAAATCTTGTGCTCGTCTTTCGTGCCGTGAAGGTGGTATCCCGAAGTGGGGTATCATGGCCCTATAGTCTTTTATCTCTGTGAATTTTTTATGGTGTTTTTCAATATTTCAAGTCGTCCTCCAAGATCTATGAGCTGTCTATGGCTTCTTGGTGACGATCTCGGTCTCGGTGTCATTAGTCTGGGCCTCCTTGACCTTCTTGGCCATGTCAGCACCTTCGGCCTTGCCAGAGATGGTCTCGACAATGATACCGGTGATCTGGTACGGGTCGGCGTTGGAGGCTGGGCGACGGTCCTCGAAGTAACCTTTGCCTTCCTCGGCGCAGGCGCGGTTGATACGGACGGAGGCACCACGGTTAGCAATGCCCCATGAGAATTTGTCGAAAGAAGCAGTCTCGTGAGCACCTGTCATACGGAGGTTGTTGTCCTCTCCGTAGACCTCCATGTGCTCCTTGTGGCGGGCAGCGAGCTTCTCCATGGCAGCCTCCATAACCTTGATGCCGCCGTCCTCACGCATGGCAGCGGTGGAGACGTTGGAGTGAAGACCAGCACCATTCCAGTCACCTGGAATTGGCTTTGGTGCAAATGTGACCTTGGCGCCGAACTCTTCAGCGACACGGTGGAGGAGGAATCGGGACATCCAGAGCTGGTCACCGAGGTCGATGCCCGAGCATGGACCGACTTGGTATTCCCACTGGGCAGGCATGACCTCAGCGTTGGTTCCCGAGATCTGGATATTGGCGTACAAGCAAGCCTTGTAGTGAGCCTCAACAATATCACGCGCGACGACTTTGCCAGTTCCGACACCGCAGTAGTACGGTCCCTGAGGAGCTGGGAAGCCGTTCTTGGGCCATCCGTATGGCCAGCCGTCGGCGCCTAGAAGTGTATACTCCTGCTCGAGACCGAACCAGTATCCCTCGTCCTTGTGCTTCTCCATGATGATAGCGGCATCGTGGCGGAAGTTGAATGCGTTTGGCTTTCCGTCGGACATCCAGGTTTCGGTCATGACGAGGATGTTGTCGCCCAATCTAATTGGATCTGGGAAGAATGCAACGGGACGGAGGTAGACATCAGAGTTGTCGCCTGGGGCTTGGCCGGTGGATGAGCCATCAAAGTTCCACTCTGGAAGATCTGAGAGCTTCTCGATCTTCTTTGGGAGAGTCTGGAGGAATGGATGTTAGCTATCTTTGTCCAATCATAATCGAGGGTGTGAAAGGATCAAATCAGAATTCGAATGAGGGGTAGACTAAACATCTGATTGACGCAGAATGAAGTATTGTGGTGTGCTTGCTGTTCGTGGGACATCCGTCTACTTGCTCGAGGAGTGCGACTTGAGAGGTATCCGGAATGGCAGGCAAAAGCGGAGGAAGGGAGGCAACGTACTCTGCTCTTGGAGCGGACACCGCCTGCAGCGTCTATCCAAACATACTCGGCAGTGATCTGACCACGTTGGTCGAGCTTTCGGTACTTCTCAAGCTGGAAATGAGGTTAGTTGTGAACTCGGCAGCTCCGGACGCTCGAGAATAGCTCACGATTGAATTCCTGGAGATACTGAGAGGGTTGCTGTCCTGTGGGTTGGGTCAGCCTTGTTATTTGGGATACAGGGTCAGAGTGACACATACGGCCATTGTGGTGGTGATGTGGGCGAACTGGTATGTGGAAGATGTGTTTTGAAGGTGTGGTGTTGTTTACTTCACGAAGAAGAAGAGGCGGTGGAATGGAGATGCCAATGACCTGGCCGGGAGACAAAGCATTTATATGTGGAAAAAAGTCTGCCCCAACACTTGCTAGGGTTTGACGCCGTGGGTTAGTTCAAAGGGCCAACACGGGAGCTCGACCGATAATGCTAGTCTTTGCCAAATATGATTCCATCCTATCCCCGCAAGTAGGACAGAACATGTCCCTCCAATTCCCAGCCTATCACGACTGACTTGATGCACACCAATTGATGCACAGCAATTGATGCACACCAATCTACGAAGTCCATGAGTTCCTGAGTCCAGTTGACTTTCTTCCCCATCTCATTTGACTTTCCCCATCTCAGCTGACTTTCCCCATCTCCATTGACTTTCCCCTTCTCATTTGACTTTCCCCATCTCAACTGACTTGCTTCCCCCATCTCAACTGACTTGCTTCCCCCATCTCAACTGACTTGCTTCCCCCATCTCATTTGGCTTGCTTCCCCCATCTCAACTGACTTGCTTCCCCCATCTCATCCGGCCTCCCCTCCAGGCCTCTGCTTTCTTTGATTGCCGTGGCTTACCTATGCCACAGGCACAAACTCCGTGGCCGTGACAGGACTTCGGAGTAACAAAGGGGGGACTAGCGGGGCAAACAAGACTCAGGCATGCGATGGAATGGGCGGAGATGCGATCCGCTGGCCCACCCACGGCGATGCCATACGCTGGCCCACCCACAGCGATGCCATACGCTGGCCCACCGAGGGCGATGCCATATGCTGGCCCACCGACTGAACCTGCATCAGCCCAGAAAGTTCCATTGGCCTGTCCGACAGCCCTTCTTCGTGCAGACACAGTACGGCGGCCCAGATATCCGTCCAGGTCTCCTCTGGCGTTGTCCAACGTCAGCAGCCACGAATAGCAGAGAGGCAACTGATAAGCAGCCCGAACTCATCACCCGAGCCTTCGCCATGGAGATATTTTTGGTCATGTGTAAATTGGTAGCCACGGCTGTCGTGACTGAGTTCGCTGTTTGACACTTTGATGGCCAAGCCTGAGTACCTAGGTAGGTGGAAGTCGGACCGGCCAGTCCCAGCCTCCCAGGTACGAGGACCCGGACTCGGACTCGCACTCTTCCGCCAATGTGGCTGGACCTCTCCACAGTCCACACAAGTATGAAACATGGGCCCTGTTATCGAAGCACGCTGATTGGACGCTGCGTCTTTTTCTCCCTAAGGCTCCTGACCAAACCTTACCAATGCCGCCCCCACGGCGAAAAATTTCCCAACCTCCACCCATCCATCATCCAATTCTCTGTGCCCAGGCTGCCCAGCCGTCCACCTCCACGCCTCCATTTGCGGCAATATCCTCTGTTTCTACTGCTAGTATGTACATGAGGAACCAGACACCAATCGATTTGTCAAATTTGTCAAATTTTCGTTGCTAAAGTCCATGGCATACGGAGCAAAGTCGTGTCTCGCCATTGGCACTGGACCGTTTTTCATCTGAAGCTGAAAAATATGCCGAGAGGTAGTCTTCAACTTTCAACACGCTCACAGATTTCATTGCAGAATTAATGCCAGACATAGGGTATAGACCAAGGTCGATCAACTATTCTATAATGTGTACCTGCATCATCGTCAAGAACGCTATTCTCGTGTTTCGCACCATCCATTCTTCCGTTTGTTACCAAATTGGTATAAAGCATCGATTATCTCTCCGATTGGCTCGAGGATCTTACCTGCTCTTGAGGCTGTGGACGGCGGGCCGAACAGATATTGGACAAAAAACGTGGTGAAACGTCAATACCATCCAAATCCGGCAGCAAAACCCGCTTTCGATGAGGTGGTCAATCTGATCTGCCCTATCAACCAACTGGACATCCGATCTGGCAAACTCGCAGACCCGAAGCTGCTCTGGACAACTTCCAGTGGCACCCCGGCCGTCTTGTTCTCAGTTACCAGCAGCACTCACACCACCATCAGCTCACATATACTGGACCTTCGTTCGTGCGCTGCAACAATCTTGGTTCTGTGAAGTCTGGAAAATCTGGGGAAGCCCACCGCCCCTGCAGACCTCCGCAATCTTCAGCCTAGCTCGCTGTCAATCTCCAGATTCAGACCTGCGGATCTTAGCTAACGCCCCACCAGTCACCTTGCTCGAACGACGGGAAGACCCGATAGATAATGACCCATGCTACTCGTCATGGTGGTGCAGTTTCCATAGGGCCATACATACGACTGCGCCACACAAGAGTGAACGATTACGACGAACTTGGCCTGATCGCTATAAAGGCTTGAGAGAAACCTTCAGGCTTGCTAATCCCTTTGCGTCGGCACTCTCGACTCGGCACCAAATTCACCCGAGAGCGCTGGCAGTATGTTAGCCGCGCTCTTATCACTCAATTTTGCATCGTCAAGGAAGTCTGTCCCGACAATGCCCAGTTGGAAGCTGTTGGGAGCTCGCTCTGCTTCGATCGAAGAGCCGTTGTACATATCCGCAGTTGCTATACTCATTGACCTCCTCCGACCACAAGACTAACATGACTGGAGTATGAAGAATCTTCACGGCCTTTGAAGCGTGTCTTTGCTAGGGGAACACGTGGGCCTATCCGCACGATACCACATGGAATCTCGGACATCGCCAGATCGACACGTCGACGGTCACCTCGTGTCTGAGACACATTCCAAGCTCGTGCCAGCGGTTTGCTCTTAAACACCAATCTACACTGTTTGAGCAACAAACTCGTTTCGCCATCTTGTAATTCATTACAGCGGAAAATCGTAGCCGCTTTCTTCTTCCCACAGTTCTCGAACCATCATCGGGGCCAACTGAAGCCCAATTCTAGCTTGAGATTGTCGAACAATTTCCGTGGTCTCCACTTCGAGCTCGGTACTTTCAACAAACATAGCTAGTCTGCGAGATGGACAAAATCGACATGGGAGTCTTACCAAGTTTGGCGTCCTCTAGCCGAGTGGCACACGGTTGAAGTACTCCTCCGTCAATCCTTTCTTCAATGCTTGATACTTTGAACCTCTCTCTTTGAACGTGCCTATCTTTTACTTCTTTGCTAAACCCTCGTACATTTGACTTCTTAAGCTTGAGATTCCGAGGACGTGGATGCATGGATGGTGACAAGTGAGTGGAAGAGTTCATGATTGGAGAAAGCGAGCATCAAACTCATCTGGGATGGAAACCATCACCTCGATTTTCAACAGGGATGTAAGCTCACCTAATCCAAATCAATACAAGTCCAGTCCCTGGCGAATTCAAAATAAGAAACAGTCAACAAATCGGCAGGTACAAACATTAAACCGAAGAGATGTTAATTTCACCAAGCAGCCAGAAACGTCCATCATCCCTTCCAACTTCCCAAATCGAATCAAATCATACGAGCAATATATTACGCAAACAAAACGGAAAACCCAACAAAAAAACGGTGCGAGTACCGAAAAAGGATAAACAGGGCATCCGTCAATGATGGATCGGTTGGTCGGTCGGGCGGTCGGGCGGTACGAAGTTACACAACAGGAAAACGCATGATGATAAGACTTCCCGTGACCCGTCTAGACTTTTGTTTGGTGCAGAGGACGTTTGCTGCAACGATGTGATCATTATTACTTCTTGAACCGCTTTGGTTTTAGGAGATTGATTGCTTGATTGATTGATTGCGGTTACATTTATCTGTGGTTTGGTATTTGGAGAATAGGGGGTTTTACCTTTATTCTTTATTTAATTATTTTTGAACATGTATATCTTGCCTGGTCGTTCGTTTGCTGGGGTCCGGGTTCGGAATGAGATTGAGTCTGACTTTAAGCTTGATACGGAAGGAGGTGTTGATGAGGGATTGAAGGCTGGTGTAGAGTCTGTGGGTGAGGGGGATTCCAGTTTGAAGGCAGATATCCATGGCAAACCTGATGGCGATGGAGAGGCAGATTCAGCGGGCGATAAAGATGTCGATGCCAAAGCAGATGCAGATTCAAAGGTCAACTCGGATCACAATGGCGACTTCGGCTCCAATCCCAAGACAGATTCAAGCATTCCCAACATCAACAAAGATCCAAACATCAACACAGATTCAAGCATCCCCAACATCAACAAAGATCCAAACATCAACACAAACTCAACCATCACCGTAGACCCAGACCCAAATACCAAAGAACCTTCAAACCCCATCGAAGACACCAAACTCGAATCCAACACCCCCTCAAACCCCCATCCGACCCGACCATCCTCCCACCAACCAACCCCCTCCTCAAGAACAAGCTACAAAAGCTACACGAAGGGCACAAAAACCCTCACCGTCGGTATCATAACCTACAACAACGGGTCACAGACGACGTATACACCGCCTCCTACTATGGATATTTTAGGCGTGGATATAAATATGGAACAGAGCCCTATGAGGAACATGTTTATCATGAGTCCGTTGCTGTTTTTGGGGATTGTGATTGGGTGTGTTTTAATGATGACGGTGGTGAGAGGGGTTTGGGGGAGGGGGAGGAAGTAGCGGAAGTAGCGGAAGGTGGGGAGATGGGGAGATGGGGAGATGGGAAGTAGCGGAAGGTGGGGAGATGGGAAGTAGGGAATTGGGGAGAAGGAGATAGAGGAACGATAGAAAGATAGAGAATGGGTAGTATATTTGGATAATGGATGCGAGTTTTCCAGTGTTGGATGCACAGATTTTTAGACAATGGTTTGACTGCTGAGTATGCGAAATTGATGATGAAATTGACGGGTGGTATCGTGATCAGAAATTGATGTGTGCAAAAGACCGATTTGCACTGCAAATTTGTCGGCTATGCCACTGCGAACAGCTGGATTGGGTAGTTCCAGCAGACCGGAGTTTGAACCGGCGAATTTATGGCGGCTGGGTTAGGAATGTCGATTGAATGAGAAGTATTATCAAAGGTTGACGTTTGTCGATTTGTGGCGAACTGGTCTCGAATTTCTCAGAGCTGAGCGAAAATGAAATCTTTCAGCACAGGTGAGCTTGAGAATTCTGGATTGAGAAGCACGCAGCTGTAATTCTATCATCAGCCGACGTTGCGAGACATTGTCAAAGGCAATACAAACTTCAAAAAGTAAGCGATGCCATCTTTTCTTTGTTCCAGAAACTTAGGCTGAAAGCGATGCACGAAACTCTTCCTGGGCAGCTCTGGTAACGAAGCACCGCAGCTTGGAAAAGTCTTGACCAGATTCTTCCGCAACTTGTCGAAGTCTGAATATCGCTTCCGGAGCTTGATTGTGCTTCCCTGGGAGAAGTCAGCTTCCTACATGCACAGGCAGACCAGCTCCAATCAAGGTTGGGGAAATGGAGCGGGAGGTGGAGGGCATTGATGTTTCACGATAGATGTAGTCACAGCATCTACTTACGTTCAAAGTCTCGATGGTGCAATTCCACACGACATAGGACCCCAGGGCCGGTCCTACGCCGGCCCCAACGACGGTAAAGTCATGGACGGTTACCGATTTCGACCAGACGGCATTGTACGTCTCTGAGGACTCTTCGGAGTGGTCCTCCAGGCGTATACTGCCGGACAGGCGCTTCTGCTTCGCGACCTTAGTGCTCAAGGATGAGTCGCTCGGCAGGCGCAGTTGCCAGTAAGGCGGCGAGAGCGGACCTTGGCCTTTGTTGCTGGTTTCGACGGTCAGAGCCATGCATCCATTATCTAGGGCAGGTAGATGCAAGGTCTGCAAGGGCCACGGCAGGATGGCGGTGTCGGGTGAGGTTGATGGATGGATGGAGAGTGTGGTAAGTTGTAGGATAGGATGGATGAGTGTGGTAATAGCGGACGATGATCGCGTCCCCTGCTCACGCGCTGAGTCTGAATCCGAATCTGATGGGGAGACACGGGGACCGAGTCAACAGCGCAATGTCAGAGTCAGACACTATGCCAGTACCTATGTTACTTGTAAATACTTTTTGCTGCAAGCGTCCTCGATCGGATCCTTCTCCAGCCTCTCGGTCCAGAACGGCTAGATCCAATACCCAAAAGAAAATCTAGCGAGACGTGCACGAATCAACGCGTCGACGAGACGCGTCCAAGCTCCCAACGGACATTGGTGGTTCCCGGGACAAAACCATCGTACACCTGCACCTGCGGGCAGGTCAATAGTCAATAGTCAATACAGCCGAGTACAGGCTGGGTGCAGACACTGTGGCCACCATTCCGCTGCTTGCCACCACTAGCAGCAGTCTGCGGGCAAAATGCCTGATCAATTGCTTTCGCAGATCAATTCTGGACCAAGAGGTTGCCTTTTCCTTCATCATTTGCCCAATTCAGGCTGAGCGCCACTCCATAGGACTAAAAGCATCGGCCAGCTCCAGCCGTTATGAGCTCGCTCGAGTCGCTCCAGCCTTCACTTTTGCTTAATCTGCTGTTCTTTCCACGTTCACCGTGTGGTCTGTCCTTCCTGCCCTTCCTGCCCTTCCTCGCCCTTCCTCGTCCCTCTCCTCTTCAAGCAACAGTTTCTTATATCCAGTCCACCAGTTCTTATATCCAGTCCACCAGTTCTGATATCCAATCCACCACTTCCCATATCCAATCCACCAGTTCCCATATCCAATCCACCAGTTCCCATATCCAATCCACCAGCTCTCATATCCAACCCACCACCATCTGTCCCGGTCCTGTCCATTGTTGCGATCAATTACCGCTTAATTCTAATATCAAAACCGTCCACCATGCGTTCCTCCATCGCCGCTCTCCCAGTGCTGGCAGCTGTTGTCGGTGCACAGATTGACCCAAGCTCAGTCCCACTGGCCTTGAGGTGTAAGCAGTCGCATTACTACTTGATCCTTCTCCCGCTGACACTTTCCCAGCTTCTTGGTGCTCTTCTCAGACCTCCCAATGCCCACTCCTCTGCTCCCAAGTCACCTCCAACCATAAGACTTCAACAACGTCCAACTCTTGCGATCCCAAGACTTTGACCTACAGCTGCACTTGCGTTGGTGGCATCACGCCCAATGCCTCGGAATACTCTCAGACAATACCATATTTCATTTGCACCCAAGTCAATGAGAACTGTGTAAAGGCATGCGCTGGCAACAATGCCTGTTCGTCAGACTGTCGGTATGTAACATTACTCCCTGAAACTATTCAATTCTCCGACATCGATCATCACTCTTGGTTCGGGATCGATATCGATAACCGTGCGCCAGTAAAATTTTCTTCCAATTGTTCTTCGGGATTATGGGAGAAAAGTTCGATGATTGGCTCAGGTTGGATAAATTGATTGTACTCTTCCCCATTTCCCCAGAAACTAATAATACCCCAGCCAGGACAACCCTTGCGGAGCTCAAAACCCAGTCGTCGCCAACTCAAGCTCAGCCACATCCACTACATCCGGCTCCTCTAGTTCAGCTACTGCTGCAACAACTACTGGTTTCGGTTCCTTCGGTGACGCGACTACCACTGCCTCTACTTCCTCCACCAAATCTGCGGCTATTGCTGCCTTGAACCTCGGAAACACATATGGTGTGGCTGTCGTTGCTGCTGGCATCTTCGCTGGCTTTGGAATGATGTTGTGAATGGCGGCTTTCTCTGTTTTACTGTTTTTGGATCTGCTGTTTATAGCTTTTTTTGGATCGAGTATTATTTGCATGAAGCGACTCTCTGGGCCTCGAGCATTGGAGGCCGCCATTATCAGCTACTATATCTGACGTAGCCACTAATACATAGTCTTGGGTTTTTTATCCTGTTTTTCTTGTCTCATAATCCGATTTGAGGTCGACACTGGTGGACTTCTTCCGACTTTGAGTACAGGGAATTGGTGCTTGTTTATTGGCGTTGGGTTAAGGTCAGAGTTGACGAGTTTTGCTTTACCTACCATAATTGATCAATCAATGAACCAGTCAATTGCTGTCCCTCAAGATAGATCTGGACTGATCATCTTTTTGGTATGCAGAATTGCAAGGCCAAGATAAAAACATTCCACATGAACTCAAAGTTCATACAAAAGTGAATCAACTATGCCATCTGTACATCCTCCCATGGGTATCATAATTCCAACAGAACGCCTTGTACCCCGTTTCTTCCTTATTTATTGATAACAACAAACCTCCACAGATGACTGCATTTCCATGGAAAAGACACAATCACCTCCGTGTAAAGAATCCGCCTACAATGCCTGATCCCACCTCCTCTATTGCATCCTCCTCGTCCTCCTCCAGCTCAACAATCTCCTCAACCCGATTTGTTGTTCGTGTATCCTTCTTCCCTCTCTTAGTCGTCGTTGCTGTTGCCGTTTTACGAGGGGCTGTAGCAGGCAACCGTGCCAATTCTTCCAAAAGGGGTTTCCCATTCCCATTCTCGATTGCGCGGCGGGGTCTTTTTCTTGATCCTCCTGCTACTGTGGTGGATGAGGTGGTGCTGGTATTGGTATTATCTTGTTCTGATGCTGCCCAGCGTTTTATTATTTCTGTTTCGAGGGGGTTTTCCATTGTGTGGAAGGAGGCGTGGTGGGCGCAGCCGTCGCAGTCGAAGGAAGTCGTTGCCTTTGAGTCTCAAGTGTTAGAAGGGAGTTCGAGGATGGGTACAGGAGGTGAAGAGGGAATGTAGGTACCTTCATTGGGTGGATCATGAAGCGGAGACAGGAGCATTTTGAAGAGAGGAGGGATTCTTTGTGGTTGCATGCTCCTCGGGGTGGGACGTAGCCCATTTGGGCCCAGATGTTTGGGGATGCCATTGGTGTTGGATGGGTTGGAGAAGTTCAGAGAGGATTTTGGGGGAATGGCGAGCATACGCTCCCAGTGTTATTGTGTCTTAGGTGATCATGGTGTTTGTTGCTCACAGCTACCTTACTAGTACCTAGGTAGACTATGGAGGAGACGCGATCGGAATGTTGATAAATAGAGGCTCGTGATTTGTGACCGCGCTGGCAGAATGAAGCGCCAATTCGCTTTGAGGATCAGGGAAACTAGTTCTTCCTACTCTCGAGCGACTAAAAGATTGGATACAGAAAACCATGGATCCTTGGAACCGATAAAGCTCCCGGCGCATCGCGAGCAGCTTTGAAGAAGCTCACCATTTCTACCATTTCTACCATCCAAGCATGGCTACTCCCACTCCTTCGACAAAGACGGCGCATAATGCTGCCACTCCTCAATCGCAACCTCATCTTGCCGCCTTCTCGTCCCCCGTCCCACGAAGCGTACCCTCGCCCGCTGCCCAGCGAGTTCAAGCCGGGAAATCACCCTTCAATGCCTCTACCCATGCGCCAACCAATGCCAGTACAGCTACCGCCATGAACCATCCAACTGGAGGAAGCACAGGGAGTGCTGCTCGTGCTTTGCTAGGAAGCTCGCCTGCTCCGGCCATGCTGAATCTCGAGTCGCCACTCCCTGGGCTCACTCCAAGCTTCAGCAATATGGCAAACTTGTTCAGTAGTGTTGAAATGGGCTTCACTGGCAGCGGCTTGAGTGGCCTAGGTGGGATGTCAATGAATAGGCCACCGACTGAGGAGGAACGGAAAGCACGGCTTGAAAGTGTGGTTGCGATAATCAAGCAACGACCTGGCAGGATCAGTGTGGAAGGCGTTAAGCGGCTGTGCGAATTGTGCGGGTTCGAAACAAATCTCATGTCTACGAAGAGAGGTGCTGCCACCGAGTGCTCTCTGGCAGGAAACCACTTCATCCTCACAATTGAGTTTGACACTCGTCAACGAGTTAGTGATGTCCAGGTCTCGTTGAGCTCGCCGTCTACAGTACTCCAAGATTTTTCAATTTCCGCGTCAAAGATAGTGTTCAATAGTCTTTCCATCCCAAAGCATCTTACTACCCTAACGGCCACACTTGACAGTTTCGCGCGAAACCTGGACAAACTCGCTCTGTTGGACAAACCGAATGGAGGCGATAAATTACATGGAGGCCCTCCTGAACCGCCATTCGATGGATATGAAGCCATAGCAGGAATTTACACCAGCCTTCGCAAGTTGTATGAACACGAGAAAAAGGTGGCCGTGGGTCTGCTGGGGTTTGGCAGGGATGTTGAGAGGAAAGCTGAGGTTGAGGTTACTTGCAAGAAGAGTGGCCGGCCAATGATGAATGCCCGGAATGAGATTGGTCTGCAACTTGATTACTGGATACATCGTGGTTGTGCTCCATCAAATGAGGCCCCATCCCAGCGAGATACTGATGCCGATGGCGATCGTGATATGGACGGCGATAAGCAACAGGAGGCTTCGCCTGAAGACGGCTCAGAAGTTTTCGCTCTTTCGATTGAATGTCAAGGCGCAGAATCCGGCATGTACTCGCCTGCACGTATCAGTGACGCTTGGATTTCGGATCAGGTAGAGAGACAGGCAGATGATCCAGTCATAGACTGGCTAGATCCTCCTCCAACTTATCAGACCAACCCGAATGGTGAACATTCAAACTCGCTGGGACCGGATGGGTCATTAGGAAAACTTCCAAATGTGCGCTTTGTTGCGAAACTACAACCTCCGCTCGTTCTTCCTTGGGAAGCAATGGTACAGCTCTTGGGGGCTGTCGGTGTTCCGCAACAGACTGTGATCAACCAATGCGAGACCTACTTTGATGCTGCATTACTACAACCCACATCTCAGGACGCTGCACGGATAACAATCCAATCGGCTGCCACTCAGAAGGATATCAAGGCGACGAAGAAGGTTCTTGTTGCTGGTGGAGGTGAATCCGAGGGCTTACGAGAGCATGTCAACTCGCTATTTATACCCAAGCGGGATCATGGTGGCGTTTTGAACGAGATTCCCTTTGAACATCCCAAGCAACTGGTAATGATGCTGCCTGTAAGTACGACTGCTCACCCGAAAGGTCTTGACCATTGACATGCCCATAGTATCTTCGCCAATATGCCTGTCTCAATACTTTCCTCAAAGCGTCTTTCATGGAAACTCCCTCTCTTTCTCCGGCATCGACAGAAAACGCGTTGGAGAATTGGTCCGTAGATATGACGCTGTCCACATTCCCAAGCCCAAGACTCGCGGTAGTATTTCCTCGAGCCGGGTCAGTTCCAGCCCCTTCCTCCATCATAGATACTTCAGCACAAGGCTTCCTATCCAGACTTCTATCCAATGGCGCAAGCACGGAGCAGTCGACGATGAACAGCTCCTCAGCTTCTGTCACGTTCGATATTTTGTCCAACGCAGAAATCTCAATCGTCGATCAGAACTTGGTGACTGACAATTCTGCACTTACAGACGATACGGCGAAAGAGCAGGAAAGTGAGAGGCAGAAGATTGCTATTTCCAAATTATCCCGCGCTCTGGTCGTTTCGGGTAATATTGACATATGGACAGAGTGGGCTAGTAAATGGAATGGAGGTAGCTCATGATTAGACAGTGACTGGAAAAGAAAACCACTGCACGTATAGCTATCTGATGGGTGATGCTTCACGGGAACTCTTCGTCACAAGCCACGCATCGTCGCGGAAGATCACCGTCCTCACCAGCGTGAGAGACCGCACACCAATCCCCACAATACCACCGCTACGATGACTCGTCACCGGAATGCTAGAGTCTCATCATTCACGGTGGTCTCAGGGGTCGGCGGTGGTCTCACAAACGTGCAAATCATGTCGCCATTGTTGACAGGCTGGTCGTACACGATTAGGTTTCAGTTGTGTCCATCACCACGGATAGGCGGGCGTCCGACCGATTTGAGAACTCTGTCTTGAGCAAAGCTGGCTCTTAAAGATGGTGTTTGGTAAGGGTGGTAAAAAGAGAAGAAAGAAGCGCAAGAACAAGAGCCACAGTGACAAACCCCCTATTTGTCGAGATCTAGGAGACGATGAAGCTTAGATACATGGAGAAAAGGAAACCCCAAAACAAGAGATACTCCCTCATCGTTTCAAAAGCATCAAGTTAAATAATAAACTTTCATCATTCAAAAGGTAATCCGTTGCCCAAAAACAATCATAAATCTTCATTCGGCTATTCAATCGTACACATTTCCCTCTTACATTTCCATGCACGCATTTATAACCACATCTCCTCGGCCCCCTCAACAGGTCCGATATGAAACATCTTGCCCAGAAGCGGTACCGTGACTGAACTTTGCAATGGGACGACGGATCCTCCGCTCACTGTGACGGCGCCGGGAGGTGCGTTGGCTGCTAGGGGTCCTGAGGGTGCGGTCGTTGTTGCGTCGGCTGGTGGGGCGGCGGCTTGTTGGCCTTGTTGGCCTTGTTGTGGTGCTGCTGGTGGGACGGCATTTGGATCAACTGGTGCTGGAGCTGGAGCTGGAGCTGGAGCTGGAGCATTTGGGTCGACTGGCGCTGGAGCTGGAGCTGGTGGTGGTACGGCGTTCGGATCCGCAGGGAGTGGCGCGGCTGGTGGACTTGCTCCTATGAAATTTGTTAAACGAATTCAGCAAACAATGAGATCCGGAGATATACATACCTGGAGCTGCTGAAGCAGATGTAGCGAGTGTGGTTGGTTGAGCAGCTGCAGGAGGTGGATTCATCGATCCCATTATCCCTGGCATACCTGCTATGCCTCCAAAGGCACCAGCTGGACATGCGCACATACATTGACATGCGTTCGCACCTTGAGCACCTGCGACACCCTGTGGAGCTGCTGCTCCTGTTGCGCCCGCTACACCTGGTTTGATCGTTACTGTTGCTGCGACACCGCCTGCAGCGGGTTGGTTTGCCGCTCCATTTCCTTGGTTCCCCTGTCCTCCTGGATTTATGGTTACTGTCGCTGGTTTGCCGTTGCCGGCATTTGTCGCTCCCGCAGCTCCTGCAGCTCCATTGCCTTGGTTTCCTTGTCCTCCTGGATTGATGGTTACTGTTGCTGGTTTTCCATTGCCGGCATTCGTCGCTCCTGCGGCTCCTGCGTTTGCATTTCCACCGTTGACTCCCGTCGTGATCGTGACTGTCCCGATCACTCCTCCCGCGTTTCCATTGCCTTGATTAGCTGGTGCGGGTGCGAGGGTAGCGGTACCGGCGACAGCTTGTTGACCACCTGGGCGTATCGTCACGGCTGGTGCTGCTGGGCCGGGAGCTTGACCGTTTGCGAGACCTTGAGCAGCTTGAGCGCCTTGAGGCATTGCACTTCCAGCCTGTTGCGGTTGTGCTGCTGCTTGGCCTGCCACTCCTGGGTTTATTTTGATGGTAGCTTGGGGTGCTTGGGGTGTGCCATTGGCAAGGGCATTGTTCTTCGCATTGTTCGAGTCGTTCACTGCCTTGTGTGGGTTTATTACTGGCGGTGGAACTAGGCCCAACGCCGATGCTAACGGGTCTGCCTTCCTTTTCTCGAAATCGCCATGTGCTGCTACCTAGAGATGGAATTAGGCCTCTTTGTTTCGATCTTGATGGTGAGAAAGAACATACTGCTATTCCTGCGAAGAACAGGACGACAACATCGCGGACCGTTGACCTCCTCATTATTAGATGTTATGTATACTGGTTGGGAACTGAAAGCGCGCAAGTAGAGGCCCGCTCTATTAGATTATGAAAGAAGCGCGTTGCTTCAGCTAAGCTGTGCAAGAATCATAAAGAAAGGACTCCACAAGTTGAGGATGGGTTATCCATACGGCCACGAAACTGTACGGATGGGTATAACGATAGGGAAGCGAAAAGATGAGAAACAGAGGAGAGGAAACTGGACAGTGATATTGAGAGAGTCCTTTCGGAGCACTCCAAACAATTCGTAATGCTTAGTACGACGAGCCTGTCGGATTGGGCCTTACCTTTGTCAAATCAAGTCTCAGCCAGCTTCGCACAGAGGATGTTGTTTTAGCGCTCCCGAGGGACCTTGATCTTTGATTTTTGCTGTGAATCGTGTCTTTGAGAGTGCCGGCTGTGTGAAAGCTTTGACAGGAGCGGTTTCCCAAGAGCGATCTAGACGGTTGTTGCATCGCATCTGCAACGATTGGAGTTTGATGCGACGCCAGTTTCACAGTTTCTGCGAGTGTACCGACAACCTCCCATGGTCCAAACACGGATCACGTTGATTTGCTGCTCTGGTGCGGCCACATGGTGCGCCATGTTGCGAGTGTGAAGTTGGCTTGAGATGTGGCTTGAGATGTGGCTTGAGAGGTGGCTTGAGAGGTGGCTTGAGAGATGGCTTGAGAGGTGGCTTGAGAGGTGGCTTGAGAGGTGGCTTGAGAGGTGGCTTGAGATGTGGCTTGAGATGTGGCTTGAGAGGTGGCTTGAGAGGTGGCTTGAGATGTGGCTTGAGAGGTGGCTTGAGATGTGGCTTGAGATGTGGCTTGAGATGTGGCTTGAGTCTTGACAGAGTTGTCGGTGCTGTCAGTGTCGTCGAGGACTAGAGATCGCTCGGCAAGCGATATATTAGGTTGGAGCTTACCACATCAAGGCTTCCAAGGTTTTAAGCGCAGAACCGCCATCGTGATATCATCACTTTGGATGCCGTCGAATCTTCCTTCGTTCTGCCTAACATCTGACGTGGAGCCGGCGACTTATTCCTCCTAGTTAGTATTGGCATGCTAAGGACGTCGACTAGATAATGTGACAAGAGTCCTCGCAGTTCTTTCGAACCATAAGAAACCCCCCTTCACCATGGGTGCCGTTCATGTGCTCGACAACTACTACCTCGCCATCACCTTCCTCATCACAGTCGCCTACCAGCTCTTCTTCTTTGCCATAGCCTTTACTTTTAAATTCGACAAGCTGACTGACTTTGCTGGTGGAACCAACTTTGTAGTCCTCTCCATCATCACTCTCGCCTTCAGTGCTGCCCGCGACAATGCCCGAAACATCGTGGTATCTGTTTTCATGATGGCCTGGGGAGCGCGACTATCTGGATTCCTTCTATTTCGGATCTTAAAAACGGGCAAGGATGATCGCTTTGACGATAAACGGGACAAATTCTGGTCATTCTTGGGCTTCTGGGTTTTCCAAATGATCTGGGTCTGGTCTGTATCATTGCCGGTAACTCTGTTGAACTCTCCAAATGTCACGCAGTACGGTCAGGTGTGTTTCATGCATTTCTTCTGGCTGATGCAGGAGACTAACGGATCAATTAGCCCAAATTTGGAACTGGGAGAGATATAGCTGGTGTCATCCTCTGGTCAATCGGATTCATCATGGAGAGCGTTGCAGACATTCAAAAATACATCTTTAGGAGCAAACATCAGCATGATGGTGCAGTCTGTGATGTTGGCTTCTTCAGCTGGACAAGGCATCCAAACTACTTTGGTGAAATCATCATGCAATTCTGTAGGTCCTGCCAAATTTTGAAAACAAGTTTTCTGGTCTCTAATTTCAACAGCCATCTTCATGATCGCCGTCTCACCAGCTGCATTAGGCTACACGCAAGGAGGTGCCTACAAAGCTCTTTATGCATCTATACTGGGACCATTCTTCCTCACCACTCTTCTCATGTTTGTATCTGGATTGACCCTGCAAGAAAGACCGGGAGCAAAGAAGCGATACGAGAAAGGGAACAACTGGCCAGCGTATGAGAGGTGGCTACATCGGACGAGCATTCTGATACCATTCCCTCCGCAAATATACTCCAAACTGCCAGTAATCTTGAAAAGGACCATCTTTTTGGAGTTTCCCATCTACGTCTTTGACCCAGCTAAGCACGCGGATAAGAACTCATCGGATTCACAGGCGGAGGAGGGAAGAGCTGAGCACCGTGATAGCGATGGGGAACCGCTGAGGAATGGCGGAGCTTAGACTTGAGAAGGGTAGTAGTACCTATGTACCTAAGATCGCGGGAACTTTTGATGTACTGGATTCCAATGTCGATTGTCTGGTCACACGACCAATGACCATATTCTTTTGCCTGCTTTGTTTTCACTCTCAACTCACCTTTGCAACCGGCCAACATCAACCTCGTTAGATTCATTTTACTCGATCGCAAATATGGACGAACCGCAGGAGAGCATGGAACGAGCGGCTTCAGCAACTGTAGAGCCCGAACTGCACCTTCCAAATGCTACTACCGAAAATGCAGGTGATGCAACTCCGTCTGCTCCAATCGACAACCTCACTTCTCCGAGTCAGCAAGAACCGCATCCTTTTCCACCAAACCCATTCCTTCAACAGCCGCCCACTGGCACCGAACAGCACGCAGCTCCACCGACTCGCACGATGAACACCGCTCCTTCACCGACTCGCACGATGGACACCACTCCGCCACCAACCGCAAACCCAAACGCTGTGGCAGTCACTGTCCGCGATAGCCACGGCGGTGAGGTGACGTTCAAAATTAAGAAGAGGACAAAGCTCAACAGGCTGATGGATGTCTTCTGTGAGCGCCAGGGCAAGACGCCAGCACAAGTTCGTTTCTTCTTTGACGGCACACGCATCACCGGAGACGATACTCCAGAATCGGTATGTTTGCTGTCTCACTCACCATCACTACACCTGCACATGTTGAAAGCGAAGAGATCTTCGCCCATTGTACAACGCTCTTGCTATTCCGGGGCGGGACTTTAGGAGGGCTTGGATTATGTTTGTGTTTCCAATGTAGATACTAATTATGATCGCATCGAATAGTTGGAAATGGATAATGAGGAGTCTATCGATGTTTACGAAGAGCAAATCGGAGGAGGTGGTTGTATCAACTAGGCATCAGCCTATATCAACTAGGCATCAGCCTTGCTCGACAATTTCCCCATGTACGTGCTACGCTCTGCATCGGACCATCCATGAAATCACGATCGCTGACCTTTCGTTAGCTGAGATGGCTGAAAGCTGACATCGAGCTTTGACTAGAAATCTCGGAAGGACAAGGAAAGGGTGTCATAGGACAGGACACGCGGCTGAGCATGGATGATTCGTTGGCGAAGGGAATGAACAGCGTACTCAATTAGTTCGCTCAACGGCGCATGCCCAAAACTGTCTTACCAAGGGACCCCTTTGAAGTAGCACGACAACACGACTGGGAACTGTGAGATCCTGGATTGGGCCTGATATGATGTGCAATAACAAATCAACATCGTCGAGGCTGTGCCCCCATATCGCTCTTGCCCAAATCAACGCGGAACTTTGTCTCTACAGTGAAACATCAACAGGACGGGAATTTCCCATAAAAGGAAGAACTCACATCAACATGTAACCTTTGGTCATGGCAATTCCACTGTGTCTTTGGGATGTTGTTTTCGATCATGCTAGAAATTGCCGCGCTTGCCAACGGCGGGCCAAGTCCCGGTCAACTGGCCAAGATCAACGTCACCCTCCATTTCGCTTCCTGCGAACCACTCGCGCGCTCATGAACGGGTCTCCTTATACAGAGAAAGTCTCGGAAACTGCTTCACAGCATGATGAGAAGGAGAGGCTTGTGGAAGGGCCGCCTGCAGCCAGACAGGAAGATGGGCGGACCGAAGAGACAACAGCCGCTGCGGCAATGATACAGGTATTGCGCCTCACAACAACGGCCAAGCACATGGAGCTGACAATTCTTTTTTTTTTCAGCGAAACTATCGTGGTTACAGAGAAAGGCGACAATTGAGAGGCATGGGTCTTTCGCCCTCCACGAGATGGCAAGAAGCTGTTCGCGAGTTGCAGTATCGCAACGGCATACAAACCAGCTCGCACGCCCGCAGCTCCAGCATGTCCACGAATCGCGCACGTCAAAACTGGAAGCGCGTCGGCGCCATCGCTGCAAGAGCTGGACATGATGATTCGAGCGACGATGAAGCGGACGTGGATGCTATGACTGCTGCCGAAAAGGAAAAGTACCATCGCGAGAAACATGAGGCCAAGATAGCTCGCGAGAAGACGGCCAAGATGATGGATCTGCAATATTTTTTGGAAATGGTGGACACACATCATCGTTATGGATCAAACCTGAGGACATACCACGAGGAATGGAAGAAGGCAGATACACACGAGAACTTCTTCTACTGGTTGGACCATGGAGCAGGACGGCATCTCGATCTGCCGGTGGTGTCTCGTGAACGGCTGGACACGGAACGTGTTCGATATCTCTCCCGCGAAGAGAGACAGAATTACTTGATTAAGATTGATGAAGAAGGGAGACTTTGCTGGGCGCGTAACGGCGAGAGGATCACGACATCTTTACAATACAAGGATAGTGTTGACGGAATCGTTCCCAGAGACGACACGACCGAACCATGGAGGCAAGGACGAGATTCGTCTTCTAGCGATGGCTCTTCAATCCTCTCCCGAGGGTCAACGAATGAAAATGTTGATGCTTATGCAAATCACGATCTCGACCGCGCTAGGGGCTTGAAGAAGCTGACCAAAATCTCAGCATCGACAATCCTGAATCAATTGCTTCAAAGGTCTGTCAGGCCTAATGCCTGGATATTTGTCGCAGATACATCATTCCGGCTGTACCTTGGGATCAAACAATCGGGTGCCTTCCAGCACAGCTCATTCCTAAACGGAGGACGCATTTCAGCCGCAGGCATGATGAAGATCAAGAATGGCCAGATACGACAAATATCACCGCTCAGTGGCCATTACCGACCTCCCACCAAGAATTTCCGGAATTTCGTTCACTCTATGCGCGACCAAGGGGTGGACATGTCGCGAGTCAGTATCTCGCACTCGTATGCTGTACTCGTAGGGCTTGAGGCATATGTGAAGACGCGGAGAAAAATTAAAAATGTCGCCGGACAAATGACGCACGAGAAGGACAAAGTTTTACATCCAGAAGAAGTCCAGAAGAGGGAGGAAGAGGAGAGGGATCATTCAGAGAGTGCTGAGAAGGAGAGACAAGTCATTCGGGAGGAGCGGCGGAGGCAAGAAGAGGCCAAAAAGCGCGAGTCTCTCGGTTCGAAGTTGATGCGAAAATTGAGGATTAGGTCTCCTTCTCAATCAGCAAGTGCCGCGGGAAAGGATGAACCAACGAAACAGACACCGAAGACGCCGTTGAGTGTGCCTGGGGAGGATGTGGAAAGCGGGATAGCTCCTGAAGCTGGAGAGCATAGGACGAATTGATGTTTACGACCTTCGGAACGACTGTGATGATGATTGTTTATACCCCTACAACGATAATACCTAGCAATACATACATTCTTACTCGAGAAATGTACCCTGTTCGGTGGTTTTAATAGTCCGCGCTGTATTCTGTTCATCATAAGGTACCTAGGTATTCGCAATTGGGTTATAGTCATACCCTTTTGATAGCTTAAGGATTGGAAATTTTGTGTAGCACATTGTCGCAAGACTTTCAGAGCAAGAATCATAAGTATTCAATTGCTTGAGGGATAGCCCAGCTTTTACCCTCTCGCGTGCAGGGACGCCAATAGTCGTCACCTTGGAACGACTTTTTTCTAATAGATCTTTTGTATGTGAGATTCCATTCAGTCACTGGAACTCCAAACTATCTACGTTGCTCTTTCTACTTTATTCGCAGAGTAGCTTCTAAACTGGTGTTCGTTGGTTGGTACCTTAGAAACTGACGAATAAGCTTACCTAGCTTGACAGGGATGATACCACGTGATACCCGTATTTCCACAAAATAGACCAGCATCTGGCTCTGAGAATGCCACGAATGCGTGCATGTTTGAATCCGCGTTATTTTACAACGATCTCTGTTCGTGAAGATATCGAAACGAGAGCGAAAGTCTGCTAGTAAGTAAGTATCACGTGGAGACGGAATGAACGTTTTTCAAACCCCTGTAGAGCTAAGCCTACTACTATTCACCAGTTTATATTTATACGAAGAGCTGATTGCCAAGAACTGTTTCGCTGATTGGCGAATATCCTCTGCTGGTTGAGGGCTGTGCTCTGTCGTTGTTGGAACAAGTCTGGGGCGCGCTGGAAGCCGAAGTCAGGAGATGTTTTGTATCTTTTCCTTAGGGCGGGATGATGATTTCCGAGTCTTGTGCTCTTGGAATGATGTGGAGGTGCGCCACATGGATGTTGGCGGCCACGGAAGCATCGGTTCGGGGGATACGAGCATTGTGTAGGGCTAAGATCTCTTAGCTGGGTGATATTACACATACGGAGGTACAATATCTTGGAGGAAAAAGAAATTGAGCCGACTCGGCTGTGAAGTAATAGAGATTGCTTTTTTCGGCCCGTCCAAAGTCGTTGCGTGCTTTTTGAAGCAGAGAGGAATAGATAAGTTGGAAGTGGATTTCGAGTGTCGGCAAGTACTGAATGAAGGGTTTGGTCCATTTGCAGTTGCAAAGACGTGGAAACGTGGGTGATTACGTTGCTTCCAAACCGAAGTCGTCGCACAACTCACTGTTGGTGACTTGGTGACTTGGTGCATTGGTATTTTAGCATCCCTGCTCTTGGTCTTGTCTGCATCAATGTTCAACGGAGAATCCCGCTTGTTGAATCCGCAAATGATGGCGATCAAATTCTGGCGATGGATTCCTGAAATATTCCCAGATGTCGCTCGCAAGTTTGAGTTTGGGGGATCATGGATTCATCATGGCATTTTGTGGTCGGTCATTCTCGCTAGCTCCAAGGTGGAAGCCCGGCATTATGAAGGACCCCAGAGCCTTTTTGGGTCCAAAGTCCGGCGGATGCAAACGACTTATTTCGCTCATGATCATGAGAACCACGACGGAAGCAGTTGATGGAATGTAGGCGGGGATGAAATCCACATGGGGTAAAACAGCCTCGGAGCCCTGGTTGCGTGGCAGAGTTCCTCCACGATATATGTAAAAACCACGGAGCGAAGTGTGACCAGTGGAATGTCAATATTGACGAGGAAAGGCGTTGTCGTCGTTGCTGGGTTTTGAGTTGTTTCGTTTGATGCGACGTTGAGTTTGAATAGTAGTGTTCCCGCACCTGCACTCGGGCATTCATCTGACTTCACCTCTCGAAGGAACAGATCGAAGACGACGCCAGCGGCCAACGACATCACACATGGACATTCTAGTCAATCACGAGGAGATGGTTTGTTTCCAAATATTGGGCACGGGCACGGGCACGGCAAGGCAACGATTTGGGGAGATGAGAACTCGGGAGGATGAGAACTCGGGAGGATCAGAACTGGGAGGATGAGAACTCGGGAGGATCAGAACTGGGAGGATGAGAACTCGGGAGGATCAGAACTGGGAGGATGAGAACTCGGGAGGATCAGAACTCGGAGGATGAGAACTCGGGAGGATCAGAACTGGGAGGATGAGAACTCGGGAGGATCAGAACTGGGAGGATGAGAACTCGGGAGGATCAGAACTGGGAGGATGAGAACTCGGGAGGATCAGAACTGGGAGGATGAGAACTCGGGAGGATCAGAACTGGGAGGATGAGAACTCGGGAGGATCAGAACTGGGAGGATGAGAACTCGGGAGGATCAGAACTCGGAGGATGAGAACTCGAGAGAACCCGAGAGAAGTTGGAGGCAACGGTTTGGGGAGGATGAGAAGCTGACAGAATTGGCTGTGTGAAATGGAAGGCAATATTAGCGCCGAGTCCATGGAATTAGGTATACGGTCGAATCAGATGGTGCTCTGGGACCGCAACACCCTCAATTGAATGTCTCTCGGCCGGGCTGTTCCCAGCATTCGATGAAAGTATATGCTTGGGGATCAAGAATATCACGTAGCTGTTCAAATCAAACTTCTACCTCGAGTTACAATGATTGAAGCCGGGATTCTTTGAGTGAAAATGATACTGTGGATGGCCATCCAAGCCATCATAAGCGTGCCTCCCGTCTCAGGGTCTGGGCATAGTTCCATTTCCATCTCGCGTTCAGTATCGAGCCTCTCCCTCCAATTCACCTTACCTTATACCCAGCGAACGCGCAAACCATCCGTTCGCCGCGTTTAACCCTTCGATTCGCTCCCTGTTCTCCCGCTAAAATACGCTGCCGCTGAAAATTTAATTCTTTCCCCAGAGGATCATTGAGGACTTCCGTTCGCTGCATGAATATCGTTATATCGTGCCTGGAGGTGCAAGCTGCCCAGAACAATTACTTGCACACACGCAAACCACCTCCTCCGAATAGCTGCAGAAAATATAAGACCTGATCTGGGCCCCTAGAAATCGTTCCTAACGTTTGATGGGCGGATCTGAGCATGACAGCGGCGCGACTCGGAGGTCTTCAGTCACAGCCATGGTTTCCACAGATGGCGAGCGCCCTGCGCGAGCCAGCAAAACTGCCTCGAGGGAAGCAAGTCGTGGCCTTGCCGCCGAAGAAGCCAGCACAACTGCTTCACGAACCCTAACGAAAGCCTCTCTCTCGAGGTTCACCTCTCCCGCACTCTCAGCGAAGGCCAACACTCCAGGTGTAGACGAATCCGCACCCTCAGAACCAAGGACACGCTTACCTTCCACATCCTCACAAGTCTCATCAAAAGAGCCACCCGTGCCAGTCTCGTCATCATATGGAACAAGATCAAGAAATCGGAGAGGTGGTGATCGGCCAAACTATGCGGAGGATACAGAGATGGACTTTGAAATGGCGAACCAGGCCACTGCTCGCCCACGCGACCCAAGTCTTTCATCTTCGGACGATGAACCTCTCAGCCCAGTGCCCTTTGGCTTACCACAATCACCACCGCCAGCACCAGCGCCAGCACCCGCGCCACCGAAAAGAGTTCCAGCTACCAACGGCTGGACCGCCTTGAACAAAGAGGCCAGCGTTCCGAGCATATCTGCAGTGACGGCTGCTTCGACTGTTCCTGCGCCCTCTCGAAAACGCAAAGCCGCTGCGATTGCAAGCCAAAACATTGCAGCTGGGAATCCCTCCATCCCTGCCGCGGCGCAGACGGGTTCTAAGAAAGGAGGAATGGCATCACTCCCTACACCCCCGTCACGAGAAACGAACATGGTCACGTTCGAGAATTGCAACACCACACTGAATAAGGATGGCCATCTTGTGTCAGATGAGGGAGTGGTTTATGCTCCAAACGGTAATTAAACCCTGATCAAATCTGACGGCCCTTCAAAGCCCACGGTTCTGCGACCAGACCACACTAACGCAACCTACAGATCACATTTATCTTATTTGCGAGCCACCCGGCGACCCGTACTATATTGGACGAATCATGGAATTTCGCTGTCAAGTTCCCGAGGACACAACCACTCCCGTCGAGTTTATACGTATCAATTGGGTTTACCGACCTCGAGATGTCCAACGATTTGTTAATGACTCACGTCTGGTTTATGTAACCATGCATTCAGATCTCAGTCCACTCACGTCTTTGCGTGGCAAATTACAGCTGAAGCATCGGAGTGAAATCAGCGACATAGATGCGTACCGAAAGATTCCGGACTCCTTCTGGTACAATCAATGTTTCGATCGGTTCATCCATCGGTGGTATGAAGTAATTCCAACATCCACAGTTACAAACGTGCCTAGGAATGTCAAGAAGACACTCGACAAGAGGTGGAAATTTCTCGTTGTTGAAGCGTCCCGCGTGAAGGATTTGACAAGTGAAGTCAAACTTTGCGCGAAATGCGATGGGTATTGCGCCGCGTAAGTCATCCACTAAGTTTTGAACGATTTCAAAGCTGACGATATTTAGAGATGATTCGGTGGACTGCGCCATATGCAAGCACACTTTTCATCTGACGTGTGTGCGCCCTGCGCTTGCAAGAAAACCAGCTCGTGGATTTGCATGGGCCTGTGCTGTCTGCAGCAGAGCAGCGGAGAAAAAACGAGAGGCTCGTCGAACATCTCTTGTTGGCGAAAACGAAACAGATGCCGAAGAGGAAGAGATCGCTGAGGAGGAGGAGGAAGATCCCGCAATCCTCGCCGAGAGGGCCGCGAGAGCGAAAGCCGAAGCCGCCACAGAAAACATTACCTCTGAGGCCGAAATCGCACATGCTAAAATGTGGTCCTACCGTTACTTGGGAATTCACTGTCGTGTTGAAGATGCGCTGCAATATGAGGATAGAGCCATATATCCACGCGCAAGTTCTCGACTTGGACCGAAGCACCAGGCGAATGCGCCCGAGTGGTATGGTCGCCCCGTTCAGCTTGTTAAGCCCTTGGAAATCAAGAAGAAGTACATGAAGACTGGAACCAAAAAGGGGCAGGAAAAAATAACAAAAGAGACACAACAAGCTATCGAGGCTGACCGTGCTGCCAAAGCCAATCGACCAAAGTGGGTACAGGATGAACCTCAAGGCTACGTGCGTCGTGGTGAAGATCTGCCCAACGATGATCCAAATTGCACTGCGTTGCTGGCGTTCAAACTCCCACCGGCAATTCCCTCAACTCGAGGCGAAGATGATGTCTCTACACCCCCGGAAGACGTAGTCGACGCTTACATGATCCGTGCAAAGGCAATAGCAAAGGACATTGGAGTAGAGGCCTACTCGACAGACTTCCTCGACCGAGCGGTCTTCCTTCTTCAGCAAAATGCATTTGACCAAGATGCAGCTTTGCGTCAGCTGAAAAAGACGAAGAAAGTCGGCGATTGGCCCAAGGCTCGATGGCAAACCAGGAAGGATCTTCGAGACCCTCGATTTACCCTTAAGGACGATGAAAAGAAGCGTTTTGAAACAGCCGTTGCGCGCCATGGATCGGAATTGAGACTTGTCCGACAGTATGTCAGGACCATATCACACGCTGATACTGTTCGATACTGGTATTACTGGAAGAAGACGCCACGAGGCAAGCAGATTTGGGGTTCCTATGAGGGGCGCAAGAGCGGTTCCAAGATCAAGAAGGTAAACACTAAGGAAACCGCGACAAAACTGTTGGATGATGTGGCCGATGATGAGGATGACTCTGCCTTCGACAGTGTGAAGGTGTATTCCAAGGGCCGCAAGATGTCCTGCAAATTCTGTAACACTAAGCGATCACGTTTCTGGCGACGAGCACCGAATGTGGCTCCTGGACAAATGCAGGCAGCCGATGGAAGAAGCAAGGACAAGGGCTCTTCCTTCATGGTAGCGCTTTGTTCGCGTTGTGCTCGACTTTGGAGAAAATATGCTATTCAATGGGAGGATCAAGACGAAACCAACAAGAAAATATCTCAAGGCGGCGGTCGAGCCTGGAAGAGACGGGTTGATGAGGAACTCATAAAAGAATGGAGCATCGCCGAAAACGCACCTCCTGAGGGTCCTGATGATTATGAGTTGATGTTTGCTGCTCAAGCAGCTGCTGAGCCGCCTAAGAAGAAACAAAAGGGCGGCAACGATGGCATTGCTACTCCACCGCAAGTCGAGGCACCCAAGAAGAAGCCTCTCCCACCACCACCACCGCCACCACCTCCTCCGAAAGAGCCAACACCACCACCTATTCCTGCCCAACCAAAAATGAGAGTTTTGCCATGCGGAGTCTGCGACACGATTGAACCCACGGAAACAATGCTCAGCTGCCGTGACTGTCGTCTTGCTGTCCACCGGAATTGCTATGGAGTTACTGGCCCGCGAAGTAACAACAAGTGGGGTTGCGATCCCTGTGCGAACGACAGATCAGCGATGAGCAACTCGGCTGATCCTGCTGCATATGTAAGTGGTTTCTTGATCCTACATCCCTATTCGGCTTGTGCTTACTATTGCCAGTCCTACGAATGCGTTTTGTGTCCGGTCAGATACACCGACCAGACTTTGGTGGAGCCTCCTAAAGTATCGCACAAGAAAAAGACAGACCGTGAACGAGAGAAGGAACGACAAGAGAAGGAGCTCTGTGAGGACTTGGAGCGACAGTACACAAGGTCGCAGGAGCAAAGGGGAAAGCCCATTCGTCCTCGTGAAGCACTCAAGCGGACCGCTGACAACAAATGGGTCCATGTTTCTTGCGCAGTGTGGACTCCCGAGATCCGATTCAGTAACCCGGCAACCCTCGAAGTTGCTGAAGGAATCCCGTTAATCCCAAGAGCACGTCGAGAGCAGATTTGCAAGCTTTGCAAAACTGCCCAAGGAGCGTGTGTTGCATGCCATCACTGCAATGCTAATTTTCACATCGCATGTGCATACCAACAAGGTTATTCCTTTGGTTTTGACATCACACCTGTAAAAGCTAGCCGCCGTGATGCTGTCACCACCGTCACTGTTGGTGCCGAAACTGGTTTCATGACAGCTGCGATTTGGTGCAAAGAACATGCCAGCTCCACCATCAAAACTGCCGTACACTATCTTAACGAAGTGGTCGATGACAGTGGCAAAACCGCACTGCAGCTGTTCGCTGAAAATTATAAACAGGCAGATCTAACCCTCACTGGCACAGCACGTAAAGCCAACTACCTGGACGAAATCACGAAAAGTCATGCCCCTGCTGTTCAACCCGTCACGAATAACACCAACCGTCGTGTATCCACTGCGGCTAGTGTGACTGGGGCCAGAACAGCGCGAAACTCTTCTGCAGGACTTACTCAGCCCAAGGAAGAACCGCGCGACAGCGATACCCGACTCAGCACTCCTCAGAAGGATAAGCCAATTCGACGCTGCGCCACTTGCGACGCCGACGTGTCTCCAAAATGGTGGAAGCATATTGATAAGGTCAAACCTGCGAGCGAGCCAGTTGCTCCTGTTTCTACCGATATTCCTATTTCCAATGGTCTTGGTCACGATGTCTTGCCGAGCAGGGAATCACCAGTTCAGATTGATAGCCCGTCATTGTCTAATGGGCACCCCGTGGAGAGCGGAGAGAACTTCGCTGGTTTCGGCATGCTTGTTCCAGAGCCGAAGGCAGTTACCCCTTCCGTGCCTGTCCACGAAGTCTCGGTGGACGCTGTCCCTGTCGTTTACGACTGCAACAAATGCCATTGGAAATTGCTCGAAGGCCCGAAAGAGGTTGAGCAGCCAGAACCTGAGACCGAAGCCACACCGCCAATTGTTGAACACACCATGTCTCCGCCGCGCCGGCATCAAACGGAGCACCTTTGGGGCTCCGCTCATCTGCCCATGCAGCAACATCCTTTGCCGCTTGAGTATCCTCCGCACCAGCACACTCAGAATTGGCGATATCAAAATGGTCTTCCCCCAAATGGCCTACCGAATGGCCTTTCGAACGGTGCGAGCCATTCACCTCCTCCCGTGCCAATGAGGACAGGGTTCGGTGGGCGCTCACCACCTCCAGCTGCGGTTATGGATCACAGGCATTATCCTGCTGTTCCAACCTACGTCACCACAAACGCCCAAGGAATGCCACCTCGGGCAGCGTATGCATCTGCATCCCCATCACTGGTACCAGGTCTATCGAACGGGCTTTCTTCTCAGTCTATGAGGTCCCCCACACTGTCTGGATCCTCAATGCATGGTCTTCATCGGCAGAGCGACAGTCCTTACAATGGCGGTCCACCTGCCCGCCAGTCAGGGTCATACTCGTACATGAATCGTAGTCCAACGCAAGCCATTGCTGCTCCACGACCATCAGCTCCTAGAGACATGCCCCCTTTGCCGGCAGCTCCGCGAGGAGTACATGGAGCTAGTGCGAGCCCGAGTGTGCACAACATATTGAACGACTAGTCAGATTCGTTCAAAGTCTCTTTTCTTTATCTTATTTATATCTCTCATACTTGCTGGGGTTCGCAGTTTGTTTGAGTGCTGTAGATTTAACACATCTGTCGTTGTTACAGGATCTTTCTATTTTCTTTGTTTTATACCCGGCTTTGAGTGAAGGGTCACGGGCATGGGATGAAACGGACATCGGGAGCATCGGCGTCCAAGATGGAAGGCGTTGTCGTTAAGAATTAACAAATATTTACACATTATGTATTGCTCGCTGTATGAATGGAGTGGGCAAAGGGAAAAATAGGTGGTGTATGGGGCACCCAGTGTGGCGTTCTTGAGTTGACGACAATATGGCTCCTTGCAGTCGTAATCGAGCGTGGAATCTTTAGCTTTGCTAATAAGCGGTGGAGTTTTGTTTTGTAGGAAGGAGGTACGAATGGCATGTTGTTGATGTGGCAGGATTAGCTTCTGTGGCTTGCTAAATCCGGTGTGTAGTGTAGGAATAGACAAACCGAGTTCTTAACATTGGCCAGGCTCTTGTCAGCCATAGACACCTGACGTTGATTGTATTGCTGTTTTAGAGGCTTTTCTGCTGACTCGTTGCTTCGCTCTTGAAGACTGCTTGGAAATGAGGCTCCCTTCATGCTCATATTGTTTTGTCACTTTGTTTTGTACTTCTGAGGCGTTTTGGATGTCAGATGGGATGTTGATTTGTGGTGGCTGCGTTGCTGACGACGTCTATTTTTCAACCGGTCGTCTCTTCGTTTGGGAAGCGGATTGAGCAATTATCACTCCTCTCCGATCCATTCAGCTTTCTCATCCGTCTTCGTCAATCCACCTGCATCCTCATCCGACGCCATTTCACGAGCCCATCAATTCTAATATTATCTCGAACGAGGTATTATTCACATGCAGCGCACGATCCCTCCGAAATCTATACGGACAGGAAACAATGAGGCACCACAACTCCGCGACACCGGCGCTGTGGGGCTGAAACACGGGGTCTCGAAACGCTGCTATGCCCCAGCCAACTCAGCACCCGGTTTCTGGCTCGTCCGATAACGAGCAAATGGATTTTGGGGCTGGTGTTCAGTCGTCAATGCCTGGTATAGGCTTCTGTTAAGAGTCTGAGGGCTGCCCTGACCCCGACTCTCTACTCTTCACACGTATCACCGAGGCTAAAGACTTTTTTACCTTGGCGGTCTTCTGCACTGTTACTGGGATTCTTTTGTCCCGATTTATCTCGATCCCGGATCTCAAGTGATTTGGACGTGACCTTGTTTGGGAGAGTGGACTCGGCTCTGCTGTTCCCTGTTGATTCCTTTGTTGCGGATAATATTTGGGTACTGGAATAGGAAGAAGAGAGCTTTACGGACGTGAAAGAGCTTTGATCGCCCATCGGAAAGGGGGTTTTCCTACCCACTTCCACCTTCCCATTGCGACAAACACCAACAACTGCAATGATTTTACCAAGGCAGAGCGATGCTTTCTTTGAAGGGGATGGGACGAGGAGGCCGGGGGTGTTGGTTTGTGATAAGGTCAGTCATCACCATCTTACCTCCCACCCATCCACCAATACCAACCATCAAAACAAAATCAAGGCCTGAACCGAATCCAGCTAACTGAAGATTGTGAACAGACATGCGAAACAGCCTACATAATCAAATGGGCCATCCTTCTCGCCATCTTCGGAATCTTCTTCACCTGGTTATTGGTGGGATACTGGCACGTTCGGTTGAGAGCGAAGAAGGGATTGCCGCCGTTGGCCTATCATCGGGTATGTCTCTTTAGACTCTCTTCCAGTATTGGACAACAGTGGAAGGGCTGTACTGGTGCTGACATGGAACAGTGGCTCGCACCGAGACGCCCACCCATACCGCAAAATAGTTACGCATATTACCATAATCAGTCTAGATCTAATTCTCACCCACCGGCATATGGGATGCAGAGCTTTGCTGAACCACCTCCAGGTACCTATGAAGCTTGTGTAAATGGGGATGGAGTTCTTGCTGACGTCACGGCAGTGTATTCTGGAGACATGCCGCCGACTTATCAACCGCCTCCAAATGGAACGGGTGTGTATCCACCGACTGGAGGAACAAAGATCTCGCCGCAGCAGAATGGTGTGGTTTAGAATCAGATAGTGGACTGGTGCAATGGGATTTGGGTCGATGCTGGCATTTTGAGAGCGCGCGTGCTTGGTTTGGAACGTTCGAATCTAGTGACTAAGTTATAAATATTTGGCTGGCCACAACTCATGGTGGACATGTATGATATGAAGATGGTACTTTACCAGTAAACGCGGGCACTGCGGGTTCGTCAGCCCGTCCTATGCCCCTCTCCTGGATAATATCAAATTCGGTTTTGGAAATCAATAGCGCAACTCAAGGTTGAAAGAGTTGTAATGTTGTGAGTTCATTGTCTGAGGCTGCAGATTGACGGCCTAAGGGTATATAAAATAAGATCAACTACACCGTACGCCTTTGCTTTGAAACCAGGATTGCTCAATCCATATCCATTACGTCTGTATCTTCCTCCATCGTCTCTGGTGACAAATTGCCAGCATGAAATCCTGAGAAGTTATTTGGTGCTGGAACGAATTCATTTGGGGGTTGAGAAGGTTCTCCAGTGCCTTCCAGGAAGCCATTCGTGGTGTTCGATGGGAAAGTCTCTGGTGCCGCCGGTATCGTGAAAGCCTGCCTCTCTTGAGATCGTTTCCTCGACTCGATGATGGCCCTGCGCACGTTATCTTTGTCCGGAGCCACGGTCAACGATTTGGGAGCTGAGTATAAGATCATCTGCATGTGTTTTGCAGCCTCTCGAGCATCGTCGCCAATTAGAACATGCCTGGGGATGCGCGCAAGCAGATGTCTTTCGATATCAGGTATGAAGATGGGCCTCTCGTCATCGGATTCGCTCTCGGCTAGCTCCTTGTCCATATCATAGATGTAAACTTTATCTTTCGTGTCTTCGACTTCCATCAGCTCGTTATTCGAGGCGTCGGGGCGCGGTATTGGGGCGGAGGCTTGAGCATGAGGTGACGCTGAGACTGGTACATAGAGCTTGGAGTCGTTTGCTGTGGGTCTGTTAGTTATTGCGATGAATCGAACTTAGGCGTAGCACATACTCAGGTTCAGGAGATCGAATCTCTTCGCCAGGCGCTGGTCTCTCTCGAGCTCGTCTGGGGCTCGCCGCTTATGTCCATTTCGTTGATTCTGATCCGCTTCCACCATCCCTCAACCAAGAAAGTATTGATCAATCAGTCCTGGTCTTCCCATCTACTGGCAGCTCGGTTATATGGGTGTTATAGCATTGCAATCAATGCGCTCGTGACATTCGCATATGCGGGTGAGAAACTTGTTTGGTTGTGGCCGCGTGAGTCAACAGTTCGAAGCTCTAACATCTACACAATTTCCACGACCGTCCAGAACATTCTCCAACTCAAAGACAATTTCCACAGCAAGCAGGACTGTTCGCTACTGGATACACACAGCACACAAAAAGCAATCTGCCTCCACCATGGCTTCCACTGGAGGCTCACAACCCCGCCAATGGACCGCCGAAGAAGTTCGAAGTCAATTCATTGAGTACTTCGAAAAGAGGAATGGACACACCTTTGGTATGTGAAGAGCTTGGGACATGTCTATTTCGATCAAAACAATCTAACAGTTCTTCCGTACAGTGCCCTCATCCTCGGTCGTTCCTTACAATGATCCCACCCTCCTCTTCGCCAATGCGGGCATGAACCAGTACAAAGCCATATTTCTCGGAACGGTGGATCCTGGCTCAGACTTTGGAAAACTCAAGCGTGCTGTGAATTCACAAAAATGCATCCGCGCGGGCGGAAAGCACAACGATCTGGACGATGTCGGCAAAGACAGCTACCACCACACCTTCTTCGAAATGCTGGGCAACTGGAGTTTCGGTGACTATTTCAAGGCAGAGGCAATAGGATACACCTGGGAGCTTCTCACAAAGGTTTACGGATTGAGTCCAGATCGACTCTACGTCACCTATTTTGAAGGAAATGGAACGGACTTGGAGCCCGATCTGGAGGCAAAAGAGTTGTGGACGAAGATTGGAGTGCCAAAGGACCATATTCTGCCAGGCGACATGAAGGACAACTTCTGGGAAATGGGTGACCAAGGTCCTTGCGGACCATGCAGTGAGGTTCACTACGACAGAATTGGAGGCAGGAATGCTGCGCATTTAGTCAACCAAGACGATCCCAATGTCCTCGAGATCTGGAATAACGTCTTCATTCAGTTCAATCGCGAAGAGGATAAGTCGCTGAAACCGCTGCCGAATAAGCATGTGGACACTGGTATGGGCTTCGAGCGTCTGGTCTCAGTACTCCAGGACAAGTTGTCCAATTATGATACCGACGTCTTCACTCCCCTCTTTGCAGCCATTCACCAAAATGTCAAGGACGTGAGAGAATACCGAGGAGGCTTCGGAGCTGAGGATCCCGATGGTATCGATACCGCCTACCGTGTTGTGGCGGATCATCTTCGATTGTGCACATTTGCTATCTCAGACGGCGGTAATCCTTCCAGTGATGGACGCGGCTATGTTGTGCGAAGAGTGCTACGTCGCGGTGCTCGTTATGCACGGAAATATCTGAACGCTGAGATCGGGTCGTTCTTCTCGAAGCTTGTCCCCACTCTCGTCCAGCAGATGGGCGACGTGTTCCCTGAAATCAAGAGTAAGGAGAGAGACGTCAAGGAGATCTTGGATGAGGAGGAGAAGGCTTTTGCAATGAGTCTTGACCGGGGAGAAACCATGTTCAACAAATACGCTAAAGACTGCAAGACCAAGGGAGCAAAAACTCTGTCAGGAGCAGATGTATGGAGATTGTATGATACGTATGGCTTCCCTGAAGATCTCACCCTGTTGATGGCAGAAGAGCAAGGCTTGACGATTGATGATGCCGAGGTCAGAGCTGCAGAACAAAAGCACAAGGAGGCCAGCAAAGGAGAGAAGAAGCAAGGCGCATTCTCGATCAAGCTGGATGTCCATGATCTGGGTGCACTTGAGAAGATGACCGAGGTGTCGAAGACGGATGATTCTCCAAAATTCCGGAAGGAGACTATCGCTGCACCTATCCAGGCAATCTACAAAGATAAGAAGTTTCTCGACAGCACGGAAGGTTTCAGTGAAGGAGAGCAATTCGGTGTTATCCTTGCTCAAACGAATTTCTACGCTGAGCAAGGTGGTCAGGAGTACGACACGGGTCTGCTCATCATTGACGAGACCGGTGCGGAGATGGAGATTCAGAACGTCCAAGTGTATGGAGGCTATGTTTTGCACACAGGCTACATGAAGGAAGGCTCCTTCTCTATTGGTAACAAAGTCATCTGCCAGTATGACGAGCTTAGACGGCAGCCGATTCGGAACAATCACACCGGCACTCACGTCCTCAACTATGCACTGAAAGAAGTGCTTGGTGACGAAGTGAACCAGAAAGGCTCGCTTGTTGCGGCTGAAAAGCTTCGCTTCGACTTCTCACATAAATCGGGCTTAACCGAGCCGGAACTTGCAAAGGTCGAGGACATTTGCACAAAATACATTGCCCAAAACAGCGAAGTGTACGCCAAGGACGTGCCACTCGCACTTGCGAGGGAAATCCGGGGTGTTCGCGCCGTTTTTGGCGAGACGTATCCAGACCCAGTTCGTGTCGTTTCTATCGGAGTAGAAGTGGATCATCTGCTTGAGGACCCAACGAAGGCTGACTGGGAGAAGGTCAGTGTCGAGTTCTGCGGAGGAACGCACGTTGATAAGACGGGCGATATCAAGGAACTCATCATTATTGAAGAAGGTGGCATCGCCAAGGGCATCCGAAGAATCATCGCCGTGACAGGCGGCGCTGCATACAAGGTGCAACAAGAAGCCAAAGAATTTGGTGAAGTTCTGGACAAGCTGCACAAAATGCCTTTCAGCTCTGAGAAGGAAGCTCTTCTGAAGGAGGTCTCCGCCAAGTATAAGAAGCTAGAGATCTCCGCCATCACAAAGAAAGGTTTCGAGAAGAAGCTCAATGATGTCGAGAAGGATATTCTCAAGCACCAGAAAGAAGCTCAGAAAGCCGAGCAAGAGAAGGTGCTCAAGATAGTAAAAGACCATTTCCAGCAGAACGCAGACTCACAATCGTTGGTCACGAAAATACCGTTTCCCGTTGGATCCAAGGCTGTCACTGAAGCCATAAAGTATGTGGCCAATAAGGAGAAAGACAAGACGGTGTATCTTCTCTCTACTGATAGCAGTACTGGCAAGGTAGCTCATGGCTGCGCTGTTTCCGAGGTGAGTTGCGACATTGCATTGATTGCATGATATGCATCGCTAATAATGGTCGCAGAAACACAGCAAACAGGGTGCGGTCGCAAGTGAATGGGCAGGGGCCGTATCGGTTGCTGTCGGCGGTAAGGCTGGCGGCAAAGGCCCAACTTGTGTCGGTAATGGTACCAACCCAGACAAGATTGATGAGGGAGTGGAGCTTGCCCGCAAGTATTTGGACAAGTTTCAGCTGTAGTCATATTCCTTTTTGCGAACTCGGATTGTTGATTACGGATCTGCAGGATGAAGCAATCGCCTCGTGGAGAAACAGCGTCACTTCTGCAGGGATTGTTATTAGATTAGCAGTACTTTTGTGGACGCGATGTATCGTGAACGATGGGTCAACACAATTCCATTAAACAGTCTATCATGGACCGGAGCAGTTTGCGTAACAAATCCCGCCGACACATTCTCTACTCAGTAAACATCCGTTATTACTATACTCATGAAATGGAGGGTTTCTACTACCCATTTCGCATGTTGTCGGGTTGATTCGTTAGCGCTGTCTGACCCAGCCTAAGTCGCAGGTGGTGGTGGTAGGGTTACCACATGTTTTTTAGGAGGAGGAACGGCGAAACCGGTAGCGACCAAGAGGGCGGTAAGAAAGTAGGACCTTCATAAGATTGGTTGGAGTGTTATTGTTCCTTTTTTTACTTTTTTTAGAGTAATGATGTTGTGCTTTATCGTTCACTGCGGACGGTTGTTGTTATTATTGTTGTCCTAGGTTGTCGGTACTGAGTAGAGGTTGGGTGGTTGGTTTATCATACGACAGTACTAATTTAAGAAGGCGATTGGTCGGGTGATTGAAAATACATGTGGTACCTAAATATGGGAAAGATAAGGTGATTGTTTAGTTTATTGGATATGGAAGCAGAGACTCCCTTGATGCCCAGCTCTGGATCGAAGGGATGCAGTTTGTAAAAATAGAGTTGGAAGGGTGCAGCTGAGTACCGTGTAGATTCTGCACTGTACGGTGCAAGTGATTTGGTAGGGCGGCTCTACGGAACGCTTTGGGAGTGCCCCTACTGTTTTTATTCTTTCTTTTGTGATGCTTGAAGACGTAGAGATGGCTCGATTTCGTATTCTCCAGCGCTGTTATGCTATCCTAAAAGCGTTAGAAGCGGGCTTTGTAGTAGACTTTGGTATTTCCTACCCCTCCCCTAGATACCCTTTAAAAAATAGCCGCCCCGCCCCCTCTGAAAGAAATACCTTTTTAGAAGATATTTTGCCTTATCGAGAGGATTCTCGAACTACCTTTAGTACTACGGTAAGAGGCCTAGAGGATTTATTACAATAGAAAATGGCCTGATAAGTTAGCTTTCAATGATATGCAGCGGAATATAATATCCGATGCCGCAGAGGCTGCCCCAGAAAGTTCTGCGATATTAAGCTGATAAGGAATTACTACCTCGATTGTGAGGTTGGGTTTGAGTATGGGAATGAAGCGTCCAATCGATGTCCGATTACATCATACCGATTGCTGCACATCTTACTAAGTTAGGTGAATTAGAGCGACGAAAGAACGACTTGGGGATGTAATTGATGGAAATTTAGAGATCGAAAAGGTGATACGGTTGATGCCCCTTTTAGTTTTGAAAACCAGCAGAGGAGATTAGATCTATAGTTGAGCTCGCTGTTGTTCAAGTTGAGGAAAACGCGGCAACGACGTCCATCACCCAGAAAGCTCGATACATGAGGACAACGAGAGATAGACAATGAGAGATACCTTGTTGGTGATCGAATTCTTCTCCCAACAATATTTTGCAAGACAGCACAATTTGCAGTATCTAATTTGGAAAGCGATAAGAAATATGCACCTCGCTACATGTGAAACACTCACCTGTTCGAGTTCCGAAACACAAGATCATCCCCGTCTGAGGGATCCATATCGGGAAAGGTGGATTGTTATTTTAAAGGGCAGGTTTCCTTGTTCCAGCCTCACATTTCGCTTGTCTCTGCACAACTCTCATGCGCCTTCTCCTCCGCAAAAACAATCGAGGATGATCGGACCAATTGTTGCATCTCCCTCCCCTCGACCAGCGAGTTTGCTGCAGGGACAATTCCGAATGGATGACAGCTTTCACACTTTCCACAGCAAATATAGTGTGCACGACGAGTACCGCGGTTGAGGCGCGTCCCCCGCAAACATCGGCGTTGACGGGATTGCCGTTGACAGCGGGTGGTGCATTTTACTTCTGACCGCTTGGAGACCTGTGAGCATGATCGCCTTCCAGGCCTCCCGGTGACAATCGACCACACAATCAGCGGACTTCGTTGCGCACCGTGCAAAGAGAGACATCATCATCATCACTTCTCCGAGGCATCGCTTGGCTTTGGGGGGGGAGGAGATTGGTACAAGAGAGAATTGCTTGCGATGACCGTCGCGAGTGGTTATTGCAGGACGAACTGATCGAGGGAGATTACTCGGAACTGGCAGAGGGAGATACTCGGCGTGCAGGAGAGCCGATAGAGGGAGACTACTCGGAACTGATAGAGGGAGACTGCTCGGCGTGCAGGACGACCTGATAGGAGACTACTCGGCGTGCAGGACGACCTGATAGAGGGAGATTACTCCGAACTGACAGAGGAGATACTCGGCGTGCAGGACGAACTGATAGGAGACTACTCCGCGTACTGGTTACACCCCACGCAACAAGAGTGGACTAGGCAGTCGGGTACTACCGGTAGTACTATGTACTGTTACCGGTCGTACTATGTACTGTTACCGGTAGTACTATATACTGTGGTATGTGCCGGTGGCGTCTTGAAGTCGAACCACTTTGGTGGGCTCGAGGCTCGAGGCTCGTGGCTCGTGGCTCGTCTCTGGGCTGTGCCTCTGCCAATAGTAGTCGTCCAGTCACTCCTGTGCCATCTTCGTGCAAAGGAAAAGACATACTCAACGCGCCCGGAAGCCGAGGCCGAGGTTCAGTGCCAGGATATCCATCCCTCCAAACTTCCAATCGAGGGCAGCTCTCCCCCCCTTCGACTGTCGCAAACCAGGCTTTGGTTGAAGACTTGACACGAGAAAGGTCTATGCTACCGCTTGGACCGCTCGTTATGCCATGCCCTCGCTGAAATCCTGTGATTCTCCATCTTTGTAGGGATTGGTCCACCCTAGCCAAATGCCAAAGAGCAAGGGCTGCTTATCATCAGCCACCAATGCTATACGAGGACACCCTCGACGCCGATGGCGCTGTCACTGCAGCCCAGCTGTACCATAGTAGCCTCTTTGGCCCCAAGACCCTACTCCCGAATTGTGCAAGATAGCTGCCGTCTCGATCATGCCAGTAGTATCGGCATGGCTGTGTGGAAGGCTTAACGCGACCACCTCCTCGTTTTGCCGCTATCTAGTTCTACCTGGTCGTATGCCCTCTTTGATCTATCTACCGCTTCTCTCTCTCTCTCTCTCTCTCTCCCTTCGTCCCTTTCGTCCTCGTACACTCGTCGTTTGATGCGCTCTGCCCTCCATCGCAGACATACTCCAGACCACAGAGGAAAACCAGTTGGATTTTGAAGTCATGGTACAGACGGGCTGGGTAAGCCGGGAAGTCTCAAGATACATACGGAGGCTCGCGATAACAGCCTGATCACCTGCGATACCGATACGAGCATAGCTATATCCTGCCACTCCTCTTGAGTGCGCGGGTTGGACGAAAGGCGTCCATCATGATTCTACCACGGAGCCTATTCGCAACTGCGCCACCAGAACCACGCACGCGACAATCGAACAATCCCACACTGCTGTTCAGTTGGTGGTGTACAGGATTTGCGTTCACCATAATATGTGTACGATTGTTTGGGCGCATGGTGCGGAACAACCACCTGTTTCGCGAGGACAAAATCATGTTGCTGAGCCTGATACCTCTGCTGGCGCGAATGGGACTGGTACATGTCATTTTGATCTGGGGCACGAATAATGTGGACGTTAGCAGAGACATGACGGATAAGCAGATACACCATCGAATGGTTGGAGCGAGACTTGTACTGGCCTCGAGGATATGCTACGCCATGTTGTACGTTGCTCTATCAGGAAATCTTTGTGTGCTATGACTCAAGACTGACCAATCACGTTGTAGCATTTGGATGGCCAAATTCACCATATCCGAATTCTTGAAACGACTCACGTCGAGCTTCTGGAGACCTCAGTACGAAATCCTTCTCCGTGGGATCAGGATCTTCCTTGCCGTCACTTTCATCGCTGTCGTTATTGCGACTTTGGCCGAGTGCCAACCTTTTCATCATTACTGGCAGGTGATTCCGGACCCGGGACCACAATGCCGATTAGGATACGCCCAACTCTTCACCATGGGCGTATCCGATATCATCACCGATCTCTTACTCATCTTCTTTCCGATACCTATCGTCGTAAGAGCCAAGGCCTTCACCATCAGAAGGAAGATCTCGCTTGTGCTTCTTTTCAGCCTGTCGCTGATTCTTGTGGCACTCACAGCTTACCGCGTCAAATCAGTTATCGAACATCGAGGTCGACAACAGTACAGAAGCGTGTCCGCTTCCGGTGAGATTCTCGCTGCTGCCGCTGTCGCCAATGCCATCGTTATCGGTTCATACCTCCGAGATCGCGGTGTCAAGAAGCAGAAGTTCAAATACAACAACTCGGTCTCAGATAGCACAGAGCGACCCACCACGCGACGGCCAACCGTTGCGTTCCACAGCAATGAAAGCGATGAGGATCTATTCAAAGACATGTGCTATCGCACTCCTGCGCTCGAAGAACGGCCTGAGCCTCGTGCACCGCCTATGGTGGCTTCACCGTGTAGAACAGACTCGGAATTGTCAAAGGAGAAAGACGACTATTTCCAGGAGTCTACCATGGACAGCGACGAGTCTGATGTGAAGAAATCCGTTGATATACCATTGAGTCCAATGACCAGCCACACGAGACATTGTTCCCCATCAAAAAAGCGCAATGTTTCTTTCAGCGATGTTGGTGGTCTTTTGGAGGACGCCTCGTCTGGCTCAAGTACGATAGCCCCTTCTCCCACAACAATTCACGTTCAAGATTGGGCACCCACTCCTTCCGTTCCACGGAGAGGCTCACGACAAATCCTCTCCGATCTAGGTGGACTCCTTTCGCCAATCCTCTCATCACATCGACAACCTTCGTATGAAAATATGCGAGAACGTTCGATGATGTCAGCGTTGTATGCCACTCCTGTCATCGAGGGCACTGAACCCACCACTCCAAGCCAAAGACCGAGACCGCGACCGGAATCGGACCAAACACTGCATGACGTTGGGGGGTTGCTTGATGATCATCTACACCCTGTTTCTTCAATAGAGAAACCACCGCTTTGAAGAAGATTCATCTGAATAAGCGACTACATCCATTTCTCACGGGCTTTCGCCATAATAGCTCGCCTGAACAAGCCGCCGTCGCCAAAGTGGCAAGACGGCAATCCACAAACAGACGGCGAATGTGATGCACTCAGAAACCACGAGCATCACGGCGGCCGTCCTCTCGATTCACAAGACCGTCTCGATATCCCTCTTTTCCAACCTTTTTTTTCGATTATTGCGTTTGAGATATCCCCTAGTGCGCGTGTACAGACCGAGTCGGAAAACTTTGCACAAAGCAGTCACTTTCGACCAACACGCACTTATCGTTCTTGTTTCTGATTCTTTGCTTTGTTTTGATTCGTTCCATGGATATGAATCTGATGCGTCATGGTTTACGAAATCTTTGGGGGTTGGTGGGAAGAGAGGATTATACCATGAGTGGGGAGTGGAGTGGAGTGGAGTGGAGTGGAGTGGAGTGGAGTGGAGTGGAGTGGAGTGGAGTGGAGTGAGTGGAGTGATGTGGATAGACGAGGGATTGGGTAATAGAATTAGCGAGGGAGATATAAGGTGAACAAAGTGGATGAAGATATATTTCCAGGAAGGGGAATGTAAATAAAGGGCGCGCCCCTGGTTCGAGACTGGTACTAGGACTGAGGGCGGGGAGAATAGTGAATGATCCTTCAATGGAGATTTGTGTCATCCTCTGTTTCTATTCGTCTTGTATCACGATAATTATCTGAATGCTGATACCACGCCTAGCGATCAATTCACTGTCTTTTGAGACACTCAATGAAAACGGGCATTCCTTACCATCGTTCTTTTCTTGATGGCCTAGTATGTCTAAATGCTCTCTCTACTTTCACGTTTGATGGATCATTTTCCAATTCTCCGAATCCATCGCTAGTCTTCTCCGAATAAAACGAAGATAGAATATATTCACAGCACCCGCCTCGAACTCGTTGTCACTAAATACATGCATGATGCTGTAAATTCCTTCTCGAATAGTGATGGTCATCGGGAAAGCTTTGAGATACAACGAATACTATTCTCGAAACGAGGAGTTGGGAATCTTCAATGAAACAGTGCTGAATTGGTGACCTCGCTGTTATGCACATGTTCGCTATACCCTACCTGCTATTTGCAAGAATACCACATATACTCATCGCTGTGAAGAAAACACCATGCCATGCCATGCTCAAACTTCCATTCCCATTCTCAAACTTCCATTCCCATTCCCATTCTCAAACTTCCATTCCCATTCTTAAACTAAATGCCAATCCACAAACCAAAACCATATACCAATCCAAAGCAAGCCACCATAAAAACCACCACCCCCATCAAGCCTCCAAACTATCCCTCACACACTTCCTCACCTTCTGCTTAAACAACACGGGATCATCCCTCCACTGCCTCGCCGCCTCGACATTGGCCGGGCTCTCATCGTTGGGACTGCTCAACATGCTTATGACGGAGAGGAGGATGGTCGACGGGGTTTGGACGGGGGACCAGCGTTCCGAGGCGGATTCGTAGCCGGTGCTGTCTTCTTCGGGTGGGTGGAGGATGGAGATGCAGACGGAGCCGCTTGCGAAGACTTGGGGGGTGGGGTTAGTGTGGGAGGTGGGTTTTGAGGGATTGAGTAGAGGGGACGTACTGTTGGGATGCCATATTGGAGATTGGAATTTCATCTTCGGTGGTAGCAATGGGTATTCCTTTGGGAAGGAGAGACGGGCTCGGAAGAATCCTCCTGCAGAACGTGGTTAGCCATTGAATCATTCTTCTCTCTCTCGCCATCCTCCTCCTCATTCTCCCCTTCCTCCTCCTCATTCTCCCCTTCATCCTCCTCATTCTCCCCTCTTCCTCCTCCTCATTCTCCCCTCTTCCTCCTCTTCATTCTCCCCTCTTCCTCCTCTTCATTCTCCCCTCCCTTCCTCCCTCCTCCCACCAACCCCCAAAAAAAAAACACAAAAACTCACCCCCATAAAATTTACACTCATCATTAATCATAAGCATAACCTCCCACTCAAAAACATTCCTATCATCCACAAGCCCAACACTGATCCCAGGGATATGATCCGTACTCTGCATGAGCTTCAGTTGCTTCGCCAACAGCATCGCCGCGCCCGTCTTCTGCAGCTGCGCGTTGGCCATGATGATGATGATGATGTTGGTGGTGGTGGTGGTGGTGGTCAAATCACTCGTGTGCTCGTGGTAACAGTCGTGATAGCGGGGATGCCGTGGTGGACGGGTCGTCGAGGCAAAGGGCAATCGTTTAGCTAGCTGTTGTGAAAGCTCGGGTTTGTGTTCGTTCAAAGTGGGGGGTTTGTATCGCGCGGGGTTGACCTGGAGACTTTGAGTGGTACTGGCACACTGGTAGTTACGATCGAATGTGAAGCTTTGACTTTCTTCAAATCGAGCTATATGGATCTTTATATCTCTGTACGCAAGGTCGTTTGGGAGGAGCTTGGGAAGCAATGCATGATGTCTTCCTCTGCGGTGTCAGCTTCGGCTCGGTCGTGTTGCCGAGAATAAGCTACCGATCAAGACTGTGTGAGACATGGTAACTATTGCCCTCTCAACTTCAATCAACAATTCATTATTGTCAACAAATCAAGAGCTGGCTTGAACACCAAATTTGCTAATCTACAGCTCCATCACAATGCGTTTCTAAGTGGTCCCAAACAGTCACCAGACCCTTCGCAAACAAGAATAGCCATATCAATCAACATCGTCGCTGGAGAGCTCATCCACCCCTCCTAGCTCAGTAGAGAAACGTGTATAATCCCTAGCCAGGCTCTTCAAAGTTTCTGTGCTCATCTTCCTTTTGTTTTTCATTGCCATCCTCCGAATCTCCTCAATCTGCGCATTCGACACCTGACCCACCATTTCATCAGGCTCCATCTCATTGCCTATTTCTCTTCCTGGCCTCGAGGTTTTCCGTATATGTTGCCAGATTCGGCGTGCCGTGTCATGCAATTCCAGGTCCGGCGTATGCACAATTCTTCTTCTAACCACGGTAGAGGGTGAGTCGTCCGTGTCAAGCTCCTGGCGCTCTCTTCCATCCACGAACTCTTGCAGCTGCGCCTCATACGAATCATCTTCGGTATCATCAACGCACGCTGTTAGAAATGGCGACTGGCTTATTCTGTGTCGTAGCCTATCTTTGACGGCTCCGACAAATTCTGAGCAGTAGGGAGGGACAGGCTTGCTATCGAACTCCGTTTCAAGAGCATTTAACGCATCGATCGGCCGCCCGTGGCCGGCGAGACTGAGGGCCAATTGTCTTTGAACCATACATTCGTACACAGATTCGCGCCGAGTGTCGTCTCCACGTGCGACTCGACGTTTGAGGGTGCGACGCAGCCAGCAACTTTCTTGCGCCACCAGTGTGGTGTTTTCTGGGAACATGCTGTGACTGTATCGCACCTGTACGCGGAACAGTTCACTGAGATGTTCCCCGAGCGTCAACTCTAGATCCGTAATTGCCTCCGTAACAGATCGACGTGATGACGAAGGCAACGGGACATGCGAAAGACGACATGCCAGCGATTTGAGCCGGACCTTGATAGGTATAGATATGATTTGACCTGGAAGTAGGACCGAGTAATCAAGCTTTCCTAGGATCTCAACGATCGATGACACATTAGCCCCGGGCGTTATCGAAATGCCGATGTTCGCGATGGAACCAGTATTTGTCTGCGCTTTGGCATGAGCCACAACGTCGTGAAGAGAGTGAGATCCATGGATATTGCAACCGCGGGAAACACACGTAGTCGCATCGATGACCCAGCCAGGATGTGCTACTTCTCCTATGGAGCCATAATCTCTATCGCGCGAACGCGCGCTGTGTGAGTAATCCTCAATTGGTCGGGTGTCCGATTGAGAAGCATGGTGAGGAGGGTCATCAAGGATGCCAAATGGCACAAGGCCCGGATTGAATATGTGAACGCTGACTGTATCGTCAAGGCACTCAATACAGTTAGTCAGCCCGACTGGATTAGGCGAGATCACAATAATGTCCCTTCTGACTGTCGGAGCTTGCGCCTCATCAAGCTCATGTAACGCTTGAGCTGCTTGCCCGAGTGCTGTTTCGAGATGGTAGCCACGTTGCGATTGCTTGGCTACCCGTTTCAAGCGATTCGAAAGCTGTTCTCTGTCCAGAGGTTTGGAAAGACTGACCACACAACAGTCCGGACTCTCATCTGCTGGTAGGGTAGCGAATGCGGTACAGAAGACTCCCAGTCTGTCCACATTCTCCTGGAGCCGTCCTGAGAGCCCAACGATCTCCAGAGAAGCCTTTTCTATATCCTTCATGGTGGCGAGACAAGAGTTGTCTAGGACAATTGCGACAGCGATACTCGTCTCAAACTCGGTGTCAAGAGGTTGGGAGGCAATCCCAGTCACTTCGCCATGAATCTGTACCATCGCCCAGATGGCATCCTCGGATGTCAGGCTTGCTTCTTTTAATTCGGCTTTTGCTGCAAGTCGAACACGCAATGTAGGCCACTTATTTCTCTTCCGACCAAGGATCTTAGGACGATGACCAGCTTGCGATGGATGTTGCTTTGGATATCCTGGCTCAGAGAGAAGGCTCTCACTGCTTCCTCGAAAACTCTGCAATCTGGCAAAAGATGTTGGAGGACTGTTCGATGGCAAATCTCTGTAGCCCGAGAAAATGCTTGTTCCAGGGGAATGATAAATCCTACTAGTCACAGAGTCTTCCGTGTCTTGAGCGCCATTCACTGCTGAGGGATAATTTGCCTCTCCCACTAGGAAAACTCCGGAATCGCGTGTGTCATCGCGAGCACGTTCTCTCTCGGCCTGGAGGGCGTTTGAGGTGGTCAGCGAGCCAAGCCAACGGGCCTCAGACTCTGGACTTGATTTCGTATGATCTGACAGACCATCCCTCTTCTTTCTGTTCAGGCTCGAGAACACCTTTGTGACTGTCCGCCGCACGGAGTCTCGACGATGATGGACTTGACGAGGGATCGATGTAGTGGTCGAGCGACTCATTGCCGTACTCGGCCGACTGTCGGGCAGACACACATCGTCTGCGTTCGAATGTAAAGTTCGTTTCGGAGAGGCTTTCAACACGTGGCTCCTGAAGCTGTTGCCTCGTAGTATTCCCAGATCGGCACCCTTCCACCGGCCAAGATCTTCAGACAGGAGGCTATGGACAGAGACATTGGGGAGTTTCCCAAGGATCTTGTCGTTACTTTCCTGAATTGAAGGTACATTCTCAGTGTTACGCCTCGTTTTCGCAACCTTTAGCAGTGAGCCTGAAGCAAGCTGGTGGGGATTCTTAAGCTTCGTTGATTGGTTAATGATTTCGTTTTCTGGTGCCCGAGACCCCTTCTTCTTTGAACTGCGCACTGTAGAAGACGACTTGAGTGACGATCTGCGTTGAGGCGGTTGAATATTTGGATTTCGGACAGTGAGAGATACTGGCTGAGCCTGCTTTGAGGAGAAGCGTGCCGCGGACAAGATACTTGAATCATTGAAGCTCATGACAGCGGCGGCTACCCACGATGCATCAATGTCTGTGAGTTACGACCATTGTCGATGACCTACCAGAATGGTGGATCTGTGACAATTGGCTCGAGTCTCTTTCCGCGTTCCAATCAAGGCTGTGGTTCTGCTGGAGCCGTGAGCGTGAGCGTGAGGATGGTGGTAATCTCAGCTATTGGAGTGTGCAAATCGACATGATAAAGCCATGGCTGTGAATATCGGGATATGAGAGTTACAGACCGACGAAGTGTGGCCGGGTTGCATTTGTTGTTCCGAGAAGCTTGACGTTGGTTGTGCCTTCCTTCAGTCGCAAGGGAGGAGCGTTTCAGCTCACCGCCTCGATACCTTGAACTTCCATGACCTTCGAGAACTGCTCTTCAAGTGACCCCATCCACGCTCCTCAAGGGATGCTGAGACTTGTTAGTTAATGTGTCGCAAAATTACCAGAAATCGATCACATTCAAGGTGGACCTCAAGAAAGTACTGCAACTTCGTGGCTGCCTAGCGAACGCGGGTATAACATATTGGTCTTGGTGTACTGCCTATGCAATTGAATGTAAATTATGAGCGATACAAGAGTCAAGTTCCAAGTCATGAGTTGTTGCATGTCTCTTTCAACTGAGCAAACTGAGAGACAGTGTCTGAAGTTTTTTCACAGTTTCTGCTTTTCAAAATGCCGTTTGTAAGATACTTGATATTGAAATTCTGCCTCTACTAGTGCAGCTGACGAACAGCACACGCTAGACCATCTGTTCCTTGATTCTCTGGACATCATCTGGCTCCAAGTCGGAAAATCGTATCTGTGCGTCATTAGCGAAAAATTCGTGGTTTGATATGAGAGCTCAGTACAATATCGTCTCCCCCAACCGCAGCACCGAACAGAGATGGCTCAGCCAAGCTGTTCTGAACACCACGTTTAACACGCTCCTCCCATACGCCTTCCCAATTCCACTCTCCAGGTCGACGTCTTCGGCCTGTTGTTGGAGTCCCAGACCTAGAAGACAATGACAGTGGAGATCGAGCCCGGCCATCGAAAGGTTGCACTTGAGACTCCATCTCATCTCCGCCTGGTTCTCGCGCTCGGTGAGTTTTCCATGCATGGTATGCTCCAGAGTTTGCCGCGGCTTGCAGCGGTACTGAATCCAGAAATGCCTCGTCCGTGAAAGCAGATCGTAGATATTCCAGAACCTCGTACATGTTAGGAGCAGACGCAGCTGTCCTAGGTTGACTTGTAGCACTATCCGCGACAAATATACCAGACCCAGCCGTCCTGTCTTTGCTCCTCCCAAACCATTGCGGAAAGCCGTGTCTTAGACTGAATCCGCCTGGAGGAAGACGCTCATCATCGGTGGCGCTGACTGTGTCCACGTCCGAGGTACTGGTTGTATAGGTGTAAGTCGTCAACGGTGTCAGGAGTGGATGAAATATGTCCGAGGAGAAGGTAATGAGAGGTGACGACGCCGGAAATGGCGACGAAAATGAGACCTGAAAGCGTAGTATCGCGGGAGAATATGGACCTTTACCAGTGGATATTAGTTTCCATGTAGTTCAGACATATGCGATGGACCTAAACCACCTTTTCTCACGAAGAGGATACCTGACCAAAGAGAGGCATCCCCAGGAGTGATAGTGACGTACACGCCCTCAGGACAGGTGTGTTTCAGACTTGCACTTCACATGATTGAATCAGCCTTATCCATCGACGCACGCGAAGTTTGTTTGATTGATGGTATGCTGTCCACACGTACAACTCGAGGAGTAGATTCTGCCTCGACAAAGAAGCAAATCTTGAGGACATCGCAAGGATCAACTTCGTAATGAACTACCTAGACCTTGATAACGGCGGTCCATGTGCCACACTGGAGTTGGGTGCGAAGGATTTCTGTTACGGCTTCGGATTGGAACTGGACCTGGACCAAGAGATTTGGCACTAGGCCCGATTGAGTTCTTATCGCAATCAACTCATGGACCAACCACGGACTTCTCTTGTGTCGTTTGCATTGATTATTGCCTTGCTTGCCTGACTACCTTGAAGATTGCGGGCGAGGTGGAAGCTTTCTGCGAGTCATTATTGATCCTACTGCCCCTCCCTTGCTTCTCCTGTTCGTCACTGTTCAACCGAAGATTATACCGAGTACTGGTATAGAGAAGGGCTTAAGGCCGCACCTTATCGCCGCACCAAGCCGGCGAACAGATCGCACAACCTCACTCACGTGGAAACATGCTTGCCTTGATCGCGTGGATATCGATTGTCGCGATGCACCATCGCTCAACAGGGTACATTCAAGCCTTGCGCGAGAGGCCTCTTCCCATCGGGGTGTTTCTTTGTTCAGTGGCGTGGACGGGCGTATGTTCCGAAACAAAGCATCAAGATCTCGCTCGTGGCAGACTGCTATTGACTGTCCAGACATCTGTGTCACCCTGGGTTGGTCTCGACATATACCCGAGAACGAGAATAAGCAGTCACAAAGCGGGCGGAATGAGGGGCACCATTGCTGTTCATGCCCATGCTCAATTGCGCGGAACTTGGAAGACGCTGCTGCCCAAGTATTGCTTTTGCTTGCCTCGACCAAAGTAGGAGTACAGCTGGGCGAGGAGCGCGCAAACCCGTTTCTCAATGTGGACAGCAACCAACCTCAAGTCCCGCAAGACACAAGAAAGCGTGGTGCGCGTGATCTGATCTTGCCATTGTCAAGAGTCCAGATAGGCGAGGTCCAACGTTGATGACGTTGAGGTATGATACCCAGGAATCGGTTAGGAGGCTGTGATGGCTTCTAGGGAATCCAGAAAGCCGGTTCCACAGCCCTGTCCCTAAGCAGCTGACTACATTGATCTGCGAGCAAAGATCCATTGATTCATCGTCGATTCGCTCAAGCTGACGGTAGCCATGTTCTTTTGGGAACGAATCACAAAGCGACTCGGTGGAAATGATCGGTTTCAGGCTTGTTGCCACGATTGGTGCCCCTGTCATCTCGTGGGCCTAAGGCCATCTCCAAAAGCTAAAACTCCAGCGACTGCGTTGACTTACAGTATGACAATCGGTTCGCACAAACCTGACCACCTGCAAGTGAAAGGGTTCGCATGGCGGGGGCGTAACAGTGCCAAGCGCACGGGAAGCACGGCGGCGCGCAAACGATGGGTATTCTAGTGGCGAGGTGTCAAAATCCTCCGCGCGGGTCAAGCTCCCAACTTCCGCACGGCGAGGCTTGCCCAGGGATAATCGTTTCCAATGCCTACTTTGCCCGCCTCCTTGGTCATCCAGGTCAACTGACTTGAGAGCTTGTTGCTGTTGTTTTGACTTGAACGGTCCAATTCGTCTCCGTCCCAGCCGAACCAATGTTTGAGCGGTCAGAATAGGTCGGTGAACAGGCTTTCTTTAGGGCACTACTCACCGCTCTTTTGCTACCGAGTAAAGAGTGCAGTGCTCTGCTGGAGACAGCGAGACCGGCACAGACTGTCTCGCCATGTATAAGTATAAGTCTAGCTATTTTCGGTCTTGTCACCACTTTCGCCATGGCCTTGCCAAACACCGACGCTTCGGTCCTGATTCCCTTCCGACACGACTCGGAGCTTTCAGGGACTCCCGAAGCCTTGTGATCTTCGCAGGGGTCAGCCTGAAAAAAGTACTTGCTGCGTACTGTGGAAGAAGCATCCGCAAGCTGTCTGAGTGGCCAGTACTCGCTAGTGCGGCTCTCCCTATCTCGCTGCTGGGCGGGTCTTGGCATGTGAATCAAGCTACTTCCGCAGCCGTTGGATCGCCATGAGATGACTGTGAAGCGACCAACCTCTGAACCCATGTGTGCCGGGACATAATTGCTTCGTGGACGTGCCGGCTCCAGGCTCGAAATTGGGTTCCTGCTCTAGCACTTGGGAGTCTAGGACAGGACTCAAACATGTCAGACTCAGACCCAGACCCAAAGAAAAGATAACGTTCCAGCCACTAGTGACGGCTGGATCTCGAACCCGACATGCCGAAGTGCTTTGACTTCGTAGCACAGCCTATATGCTCTCCCCGTATCCCCCGTCTTTCGCCTTGCCAACACGAGCAAAGCGTCCCAATGCATTGTTGACTTCCGTGATCTTCCATCAAAAAGAGACCCTGAACTCCTCGAGCTCCTACTCCTACCATTCCCATTCGCGCTTATTCGTCCGCCCGTGGGGTCTCATATGGGTACAGACATGACTCTGGATTTCTTTCCGAGCCTGTGCAAGTCAGGGTCGTGGCCGGCCGTCTATGGAAAGTTTGCTCTACTCGTAGGCCAGTTGGACCATTTACACACAAGGATCCATGATACCCTCACTTCGCTTAGCCAGTTTTCTGCGGCGAGGTCAAGCATGCGCCTGTTTGGTGCTCTGGCAGATCACATCTTCTCCCGATCCTGGGCATCGTCCGTCGTGAAAAGAGGGGATTTTAACCGTTGTTTAAATTTGTACCACTCCATCGCCTTTCGGCTGTAATCCCCGCCCACGACTTTCTTGTGCATCCTTGACTTCACTATTCGCAAGCACCCCTTTTGTCACGTCAAGCCCATCACCTATATGTCATATAACCAAGCCTCCCCGCCTGACTGACCACCGTGTTGCCTTACTTTACCTTGCCTTACCTGACTGTAGCTTTTGCTCCTGTCGATGCTCTCCATTCGACTTTACAATAATACACCATTACACCAGGGTGAGAACTCATAGCAACTTCCCGCGACAACTGGATTTACTCCATTTTTGATCATGGCTTTTGGCATCAGGATGTCGAAGAAATCAACTTCAGTCCATATAGCGACTCCAGCATTTCCAGTGCGACCCTTGTTTATTCTTGGTACGTCGACAATGCTAGTGAAGATCGGGCTTCTCACTAACCAATCATGTCATAGCACTCTGCAGAATATGCGAGCCGATTGCCTTCACTTCCATTTTCCCATACATTTTCTACATGGTCAAATCTTTCGGCATCACCAACGAACGCGAGATTGCAATCTACACTGGACTTGTAACCTCTATCTTCGCCATCGCTGAATTTTTTGCAAGCATTTTCTGGGGATGGCTCAGCGACAGGGTTGGCCGGAAACCAATCCTGCTTACTGGTCTTGCTGGCACGGGACTCAGTATGCTAATGTTTGGGCTTGCGCCAAATCTTCCCATGGCCTTGTTTGCACGCGCTTTGGGTGGTTTCTTAAACGGGTAGGTGGCTGCATCTGTTACCTCGGCTCTCGTCCTCGGCTCTCGTCCTCATGCTGACGTATCAGCAACATTGGCGTGATTTTGACCACTGTAGGTGAAGTCGTCACGGTCGAAGCTCATCAGTCACGAGCCTTTTCTATCATACCGTTCGTATGGTGCATTGGGTAAGCCCTGTGATGATTTTGGTTGCAGCCCCCTTTTAATTCTTCACAGCTCAATCATCGGTGCTGGCCTTGGTGGCGTTCTTTCAGATCCAGTGAAAAGCTATCCTGACTCTTTCGACCCCAACGGCCTTTTTGGAAGATATCCCTACCTTTTGCCTAACCTCGTTTGTACCGCGATTGTGCTTCTTGGACTCATTGTTGGCCTGCTGTTTCTCGAGGAAACACACGAAGATAAGCGTGGCCGTACTGATCCTGGACTCAAAGTTGGGCAGTGGATTGTGGAGAACTTAAAGTTTTGGAAGTCGAAGCGTTCGGCTTGCAAAGTTAGCTATCTTGAAGAGACCCTATCATATATTGCTGACGACGATCGTGAGAAGCCAAACTTCAGTGCTGGAATAAGTCCAGCCCACGCACCTCTTACTGCCGCTCCATCTTCGGCCAGTGTTAATACAGACACTGTTGGCACGAAAAGTCACGCCACCAAAACAATTTCCTGGCGTCAGGGCTTCACGAAACAGGTCAAGCTAATCATTTTGAGTTATGGCATCCTGGCATTGTGAGTTTCTTCCTGCTAATAGGCACTAATGAAAGCCTACTAACATCGATAGCCACACTATCGCCCTCGAACAACTTCTTCCGGTCTTATTCTCTACCAAGGAATCGTCTGTTAAGCCAGATTTGCCATTCAAATTTATTGGCGGATTTGGAATGGAAATGAAGCAAGTGGGTCTGATTCTCTCGCTCCAAGGATTTTTACAAATGATTGCTCAAATCTTCGTGTTCCCGGTCGTCAACGAAAGACTCGGGAGTTTGGCCACATTCCGGATCGCTATTATGACATACCCCATTCTGTACCTCTTTCTCCCATACATTGTCTTGGCACACGACAATTTTCGGTACGCAGCCATCTTTGTGGTCCTGGTGTGGAAAGTTACCGCGCAATCCTTCTCTTACCCGGCGCAATCCATCATGCTGGCCAATTCTGCACCATCCAAGAAGGTTCTAGGAACGTTGAATGGCTTCGCTATGTCTGCGGCGAGTCTGGCTCGTGGCTTTGGGCCAACCGTGGCGGGCCTGATCCATTCCTCAGGGATCAAGATCGGTTATTCTGGGCTCTCCTGGTGGACGTGTGCTCTCGTGGCCTCTCTCGGTGCGTTGGTCAGCTTGTATATGACGGATGTTAGGAGTGGCGCCCGACCTGATGCAGTGGCACATGATGTTCGCGATGAAGAAGAAGGCGTGGTTGAGCCACTTCTAGGCTCACGATTCTCAGAAGATGAAGCATCTGTTTCTTCCGATTCTGAAATGACCCGGCCAACTTTGAACAAGGCGGATGGCTCTTCCAGCGATCTGGAGGCAGCCAAGCTGATTTGATGGACATTTCCGGGTGTTCCCTTTCTCAACGATCTTCCGGTATAGATACACGACCTTTTGACGATTTTCTCTTTCTTTTGCTTGGCATCTCGTGGCGTTAATCATTGAAGCATTTTCAGGGGACACAGAAGTAGAACAGTCTACCTAGACGGATTGGAGTAGATGGCAATGCTGCGGGACGGAGTTGTTGCACAATTGTATTAAGAATCGGAATACCCCTTTAGCATTACTACAGGAAGAGGATGGGTTCAGACCTTTGTACACGTACGATGGATAGATACCCACTGTCCTCGGCCAGCGAATCGATGAAGGCCTACTTAACTTTTATCTCATAAATCAGACGCTACATTGTGGGTTTTCTCGTGACATCCAAATTACCGGCGTGTACAGGAGTCTTCAGCCCAGAAGTGTATGGCAACACTTCGGGTTCAGATGTTCTTCTTCACATAAGTAAGCATGAGACATCATGATGCTGACTCGATGCAAATTGGTAACGGC